>JAPPVO010000032.1:112430766-113054461 GCA_030407325.1 Camellia japonica
TTTATCTCTACACTCCACGGAGACGTAGAAAGGTTTGTTATGGTTTGTGCCCTTAGGCGGCAACTCCTTGTCTGAAGGTTAATGCCGGGGAACCTCCTCCCGGAAAAACCAGCCCAACAGCTGCTCTGGTGTAGTGTCTATTGAGAGTTTGGCCCTGTCCATGGCAGATAGGACGGCCTGTCTGTGTACCCTTGATGCCATAAGCAGTCCCCAGATGGAGATGTCTGCTTGTATCTTCTTCAATGTTTGAGCACATTCTTCTTCTATCTGCTTCTCTCTCTGTTTCTCTGCTTCTTTGTCTTTTCCAGATGCTTCAGGTTGGTCCAAATGTTGGGGTTTGAAATACCGCCCACTTCTGGTCATATGAGCGATCTCGTCGATATACCAGGTATCATCTGGTTGGTTACATCCCCAGTCTTCATCTGTGTGGGCAAGACATAAGTCATCGTCTTCCCACCACATTCCGTCGGCAGCCGACAGACATCTGTCCGGCTCCGGTATGATCGTGCTCACAGCACCTTCAGTTTTCATGCCCGCAGCATTTTCGGTTTCTGTGCACACAGCATTTTCGACCCCTACATGGGCCTTAGCCTTTCTGATTCTCTCGGAATCGTCAAACTTTTATTGTTCCAACTGCGTCAGTACAGCTAGTTGGTCAATATTCCCTGTATTTACAATTCCCGAATTCTGAGCGAAATTCTTAACGCCGGCGCTCTCCGGCGGTGGATTCTGACCTTCGGCCCTTCCGGCCATCATTGGTACTCTCGCCCCTGCCGGGCCTTGTTCTGATTGAAATTCTGCAGCGTCTGGCTGATCATCTAACCACCCGACAACTTCTACCGACTCCTCATAGTCGAACCAGTTGATTGCAGCATCTCCTGATTCTTGGTCGTTGAAGAACTGGAAGTTGGCAAAGTCCCCTTCCACTATTGTCAGATCATCTGCCCCTTGTTCAAGTCCGTCCCCCCGAATCATGCACAGTTCAGCTTTTTCTGGCAGCCCCACACTCAGTTTAGACTGGCCCACTGATAAGATGTACTCGCTTGAATCATAGGCTCCTCCAGCATAATTCCCAGGCCGTTCCATCCCAGACTCAACAATTCTGCTCTCCTCTGAAACCTGCCCCGTTTCATCTTCGGTGGTCACCACCACTGGCTTAGATTGGGTTATGAAGGTGTCCAACATGCACAAGTCAGTGCAATCAGGAAGGATCACCTCCGGCTTGGGTAGGTGAGAGGGAGTAATATAGATACTAGGATCGTAGGACACGACCCCAGCTTGGATGAGGTTGACTCTTTTGGGTGGAGGGGCTTGGTTGTGTGGTGGGAGAGGATTTGTTGTGACGTTGGGTTTTTCAGGAGGCGCGATCACCTGCTTGTCGATAAGATCTTGGATCTCATGACGCAATCTATAGCAACGGTCGGTGTCATGACCGTGCTGTTGGTGGTACGCACAGTACTTTGCTGGGTCATGAGAGAGAGGAAGTGGGTTTGGCAGTGGCCTCGGCTCTAAAGGTGTCAGATGCTTCTTCCTGATTAGCACCCCGAGAGCCTTGGACAAAGGCATGTATAGTGGAGTGAAGGTTTTTTGGCCTCTGGGCTGAAATCTCGAGGCTTGGTTACTGCTCCCGGAGGTACTGGAAAAGGGGGTGGCCGCTGCGGGCCTTGGTTGGGAAGGGGGAGTGGTGGTGACCATACCGACCTCAGAAGTCCTTGTGTTTGCAGTGCCACTCGGGCCTGCGTTGTTATTGCGGTTGAATGTCCTTCGGGGCTGCTCCCGGTCCTGGTCGATCAACCCTTGCTTCATCGCGTCTTCGATCTGTACCCCCATTTCGTGTAAGTCTGAGAAAGTTGGAAAGGGGAGTACGATCATCTTCTGCATTAACTTCGGTTGGAGATTGCGCACAATCATCCGGATTTGATCTTTATCTGTTGGCCTCAAGGTCATCATCGATGCCTTTGCTCTCCACCGAGTTACAAAATCGGAGAAAGACTCCTTGGGTTCTTGCCTCGTCGTTTCGAGATCACGTGTTGTAATCTCGATTTGTGTATTGTACGAGTACTGCGCCACGAAGGCCTCAGCCATCTCATCCCAGTTTCTCTTCACATTATCTTCTAACTTGGCGTACCAGATGGCCGCCACCCCCGACAAAGTTCTGCCAAACAGAGAAAGCTTTTGTGGTCGGGTTAGGCCCATTGGCCTCAGGATGTCTGAAAATAGCCGAAGATGGACCATGGGATCTCCGGACCCATCAAAACGGTCGATCTGTGGCATCTTAAATCTGTCTGGTAATGTTACAGCCACGTCAGTGTACCCATCTTCGATGTCTGTGATGGCCTTCACCCCCTGCGATTTCTTGAAAAGCTTCTCCAACTTACTCAGCTTTAGAGCTGTATGATCTACCTCGAACTCGAATGGGGAGTCCGGGTGGTTGGGTGTAAGATTCTTGGACAGTTGCGGCAAAAGCGGGGGCGGAGCCAGCCTCGTTGGAATGTTGGTGTCCTCTTGGATATTTTGGACATTGGGTAGGGTGTTCTGGGTGTTCGGGAGGGTATTCTGAGGATTTGGAGGATTTGGCAAGGTGTTCTGACCAGTAGGTGCCTGCTCGGGTAGTGGAGCTGCTGGTGGAGGAGGAACCTGATGTGAAGCAGACGCTGCATTCTGCTGTTGCAGCCTAGTAATCAGCTCGGCCTGCTGGGCCATGACTGCGGCTTGTTGTTTAGAAAATTCCGCTTGGCGGATAGCATCTTCTTGCATCTGTCTCATGCTCTCTTGCATCTAGCGCATCATCGCCTCTACCACTGATGTATTCTGTTGTTCCATCTGGATGACCGGTAAATGTACTTCTATGGCAGACACAGAAATCTCAACCTGATTGTTTACTGTCAAAGTAGCCCTCTGTCCTGGTAATCCCTACTCTGACACACTGCGCCTCCTTGGCCTTCTTCTGGTAACTGGGGGTAGAGAGTGGAACACTGGATGTCCGTCAACGAGATCCTCGGATCGGTTGAGTCGGCGACCTCGTGTCCAGAGTGCTTGGGGAGTATCTACTGGTTCGGAAGCAATCGTGCTAAAAACTGCCCCTAGCAAAAAGATAATAAAGCAAAAAGGAAATAAATAACCAGATAAACGGGCAGCATAACAGCTTAATTTAAATACACACAACACACAGTCGGGCATACAACACGCAGTTGATAAGCTGAAAATACACTGTCCTCAATCACTGATCACTGTTCCTGTATCACTGTTCCCCCAAAACTGAATCTGATATCCGCAGACAACTGATTCTCAGATACTGACTGATGCCCGCAGGCCTGATGCCCAAACTTATAGACTGATACATGCATTCCTGTAGAGACGCACTCTAAAGCACATAACAGATAAGTGAGAGCCAAAATAACCCTATGCTGGGGGAAAGGTTTCCCTGTCCTAATTTGTCAGGAGCTAGGGTTTCACTACGCAAGCAGTGGTTTCAAACAACTTATAAACGGGTAAGCAACCTGTCCTAATTTGGAATGGTCACTATGGATCCGAATATGCACTAAGTCGAATGGTCAAAAAGGGTGCCCCGGTAAAACCGGGGTTTGTGTTCCCATATTGGCAGAGCCCGTAACCGGTCAGCCTTATGGACATGCCTTGACAAGACAAGCCTCCGGCAAACCGCTCAGGAATAGCAGATGGCAAACACGGTGTCCTAGGCGCACCAATGCAAATGCAATGCAAAGAAACACACAAGTGTAATCAAAACCAGATATCATGAGTTCGAGTCAAGTTCTCTAAATCCCCAGCAGAGTCGCCAGAAACTGTAACAAGCCCGCGGGGGACCTCGCTACAGTTCGGACTCGATTTGTGTCACGGTTCTTAATCTTGAACCAAAGAGTCCAAATCCGGCAAATCGTTTTGAAAACAGATTTTTTTGAAAGAAGTGCCAAACATGGACTGCTTTGCCAGATACAGAGTCGCCACCTAAATATTTTATTAAATGGGAAATTTAGGAAACCCTGACTCGGTGCCAAAGGCCACGTGTCCGTCATCACCAAAGTTGCCTCGGCTCGGGAACTTGGGTACGATTGGGGAAGGTCACTTCGTGAGCACCCCCGCTCGCCCGGTCAAAGACCGGCCTCTACTAACCATGATATCTTATTTTGAAAACATTGTGAGTTCTTATTCCGGTTATTAGCCTAGGTTACTATGTGATGCTTGCAGCAAACAAGTATAGACCGGGCTGCCTGAATTGGAACGAAACATTTCATGTTTGCTTGTTTAAAAATGGTTTGATGGTGCTACCCGCAGGTAGGCTAAGACGTGGATTTGCCACCCTCGGGTGGGCTTAGAAAACATGATTTTGCCACTATGTAGTGGGCTTAAAACAAACATTTGATGCATTGTCCCAATTCAAGTAACTCAACCTCCACCCACAGGCATTCAAGGCAGTTATATCACATAAGCACATAGCCTCATGGTAAGCATGCTATCATGGCAACACTCACACGCATGCAAGGATGCTAAAGCATAAAACTTACCGAGTACTCCAAGCCAAAAACGGAAGATCATTAGAAATCATGCATGATCCTAATTTATACAGAAATGCCTAATGCAACGCATGCAATAATGCAACTATAGCAGGCTCGGCTATTCTAAACATGGCATGTGAAATGCTACAGCTAACATGTACTCAATTTGGAATTGAAATACAAATGCAGTTTGTATGATGCGCCGAGCCCGGTGCGTACAAAACAGATGAATGATGCAAACATGCTGTCATACTGTATGCCAATCGAAATATGCCCTATATCTAACCATCGTAAGCAGGTAAATAAAAGGGAAGAAAGACGTGGGGTTGGAAGACATACATCACACTCACGCACACTTATTACAATTATGCCCTCGCGCAGAGGGTCCGAATAAATATACAGTCCCGAATGAAAGAATAGTACAGTCCAAAATAAATACAGTCCAAATAATGTACAAATTAAACTAAGAAAGCTGTAAACTGGCATACAAGCCAGGGGGTGCCTCGATTCTGATGAATGATGTATGCTGGGCTGCCTTTTTGGAAATCCACTGGGATGCCCCAATTAGCCTCTGTTTGCAATGTTTCTCAAAATGCGTGCCAGACTCTGAAAAGTTGCTGATTCGTGATATGCTGCAACAGAGAGCAGGAAAGGGGCACAGCAATGTATTTCACAAATATATACATGCCTCGATCCTCGTGCTACCAATCACGCATAGCGATGCATGATGGCCGAGGAGTCGGATTGCACAACTCAATATAGGATGAATGCATATGAATGCTACAACAAAACCTAACTCCATCATGGGTAATCCGGAGTGTTGGTGACTTGGGAATTGAGACCCGTTCCGTGAAACGTGCCTCGTTTCCCGTGCCCGGGCTAACTCCTATCCCGAACACGATGCGATATGCATGATATGCATGAAATGCAACTGAAATACAATCCTAGCATGCACGATGCTATGAAAATGAGATGCCTCGAAATGCATGCACACGGGCACGCAAACCGAGGTGATGATCCTAAGGCATGAAATGGCATGGAAATGATATGCAATGAGACTAAAATGAGATGTCTCGAAGTGCGTGCCCACCGGCACGCAAACCGAGAAAATGGCATACGGAATGCAACGGAATTAAAATGAGATACGCGATGCAATATGGGCTTATACCAACATGAGAGAGCCTCAACCACACTCACACAGAAGGCCAACAGATGAAAACGAGATGCCTCGGAGTGCGTGCACACGGGCACGCAAACCGAGGCAATGTCGTACGGAATGCGATGATGCTAAAATGACATACAGAATGTAAAATGGACTTACACTAACATGAGAGGACCTCAGCCACTCTCACATAGGAGGCCAACAGATGAAAATTGGGTGCCTCGAAGTGCGCACACATGGGCGCGCAAACCGAGGCAATGCGTTTAAGCATGAAATGACATGGAAAATGATATGAAAACATGTAAATGGAATTTCAGCACTTACAAATGATGCAAAACAGTCCCGAAAGGTGGGGAAATGATACCAAATGCCCGGAATGGTCCCGAAATGCGATAATAAGCACCCGGAATGGCCTATAGCCATACTAAACATGCATAATTGGTACATGACATGCAAAACAGTAGCAAGGCAGCCCCAAAATAGCATTTTTTACAATACAAAACATGGCGAAATAATGAGCATAGATAGGGCAACAATGGCATGCAAAAATGGGGGCCAAGAGAGGGGTATTGAAACAAGTGATGTATGCAATGCTCAAATGGAAAAGTACCCTTCTACAACACTGATGAAGGGCTAAAAATATGCACATTTACAGTAGATGATATCCCCCAACTCAGTATGAAAACATGGTAAAAATGCTATGCAAGATTGAGGATACATAAGGCTATAACATGACGTACCCTAAAAATTCATCAAACCAGCAAAGACCCTTAATGAAATATGTCAAGAAGATCAAAATATGACTCTTTCCAGTTCTGATGATGGCCGAAAACAGAAGCTAGATAAGCTTAAAAAAGCATGCAAAAAGGGGGTCAAAGAGGGATATAAAGACAAGTATAACATGGAGACCCCAAACAAGATTGATCCCTTCTAAAATGTTGTAGAGGGACATAAAATAAGCTCACTCACAGTTCATGGAATGCTCCAAAACAGACTACATGTAGGTCAAACAAATCATGCAAGTTTACGGTAAATATGAGAAATTATGAAGCAAGTGCATGATAGAGGGGCTAAACAGGGTTGAGACCTTCTTCAATGTTGAAGAGAGGCTCAAAATAGGCGCACTCACAGTTTACCTTATGCTCGGAAACAGATCACACATAGGCCAAATATTCAATGCAAAATAATGGCATATAAGAGGATATTGAAAGAAGTGTAAGATGGAGGGCTCAAACAGAGTTGAGCCCTTAAACAAACATCAAGAATAGCTCAAAATAGGACCACTTTCAGTATTGGTCGGAGCTCAAAACAGTGAGCAAACAGGCTTAAGAAATGAGGCAAGAAAATGGTGTAAAAGAGGGAGTTTGAGACTTACCCTCGAAGACTACACTTTTGCTACCTCTTGGCTTGATGAAAGTTGCTTCTAAGCCTCTGAAGAACCCCTCCTTGCTGCTGGAAATGGAGTGGTGATGGTGATGCTTGAAGGTGATGAAGAAATGGAAGCAAACTTGAGAGTTTTAGAGAGATGGAGAGGGATAGGTGTGTGTATGCTTGAGGGCAATTTTTCTAACCCTTGGGACCAGTTCTTGGCTGCCTTATATGGACAAAAGGAGGGGTGTAAAGGTGGAGGGAAATGCACCCAAGCTTTCCCTCCCAAAATATCCCCCGGATACAGATATTTTCTGGGGGAAACAGCTGTGCAGCTGTAAGGAACACATCCCAAGGAGCATGGCCGACCATATATTTTTGTTGCAGGTGGCCGGCCGGCCAAGGGGTAAAAATGAAGGAAAGATTTGCTGGCCGGCCACCACACATTGGTGGCCTCCCATGTGTGCTGAACAAGACCCTGTGGTTGGAAATTGGCAACTCTGAAACAGGAGAAACAACAAGCCACTTTTCAAAGAGGGTCAAAAATGAAAGGAAGAATTACTGGCCGGCCATAGCATATTAGGGTCCTCCCATGTGTGTACAACACAAATATGTGGTTTTGGCTCGAAGAAAATGGCCCTAGGGTGGTCAACATTGGCCCGGAAGTGAGAAAAACGGGCGCCGGGGGGCGCCGGAAGAGCATAACAGGTTGCTGAGACAATTGTTGGCCTCCCACCCTCCAGTGACCTTCCTTATGATGAAACAGAGGTACCTGCCAAAAATGAACGAAAACCGATGCAAAACGAAAGCTCGGGGACCAAAACACGCAGTTCGAGGTCCCGAAAATAGGCTGTAAGCACCGAAAGTGGCATTCGGCCACGAAGTGGGTATCTAAGACCCCAGTGTCCCTCGTTATGATAAAACAGAGGTACCTGCCAAAAATGAACAAAAACCGATGCAAAACGAATGCTCGGGGGCCAAAACACGCAGTTTGGGGTCCCGAAAACCGGCCGTTAAACACCGAAAGTGGTGT
Source organism: Camellia japonica (assembly GCA_030407325.1). Lineage (NCBI taxonomy): Eukaryota > Viridiplantae > Streptophyta > Magnoliopsida > Ericales > Theaceae > Camellia > Camellia japonica. The sequence continues at coordinate 112,438,844 of JAPPVO010000032.1, forward strand.
TTGGCCACGAAGTGGGTATCTAAGACCTCAGTGTCCCTCGTTAGGGAGTAAATGAGGTGCATGCCAAAAACCGGAGGAATCGGAGATGGTTGGGTGGTCCCGAACCGAAGCACACGGCCTGACGGCTCCGAAAACCAGGAACCGGGCTCCGAAATGGGCAAAATGGCCTACGGCCACGAAAAGTAGCCCACGGCCGCTGAGAGATGGTTTACGGGACCTCTCCCTCTCCTCAGGAAAGAAAACAGAGAAAACCGAGTCCGGTTCGCAAACCGAGGCAAGGCATAGAAGAAAGTTCGGAAGTCCGGAGGTAGGGCACATGGCCGCGACTCTGAGACTTCTGAACGAGCACCACATGCAACATCACCGAGCGCTCAACCGGTGATGCCTGAGTCTTAAGGTCGGTCAAAAATGGGGTGTCTACACATGCATAGCATAAGGATGCTAATTGAAAATGACCCTAAACTAACCATCAAAAGCAGGTAAGTAAAAGGGAGAAAGACGTGGGGTTGGAAGACATTCACACACTCACGCACACTTATTACAAAATTCGCCCTCTCGACGGAGAGTCCGAATGAATAATACATGCCAACTAATTAACTAACTAACAAGCTAATTAACTATTACATAACCGAATGAATAACTAGCTACAACTAATTATTACAAAACTTAATTAATTAACAAATTAACTAATTAAATTACAAAATCAAATGCTAACTAACAAGTAAGCAATTGAATAATGCTGCCTCGGCAAGTTGAAGAAGGTGAACATGCATGTTCGGTTCCCGTCCCGGTAAGCTCTCCGGTTGCTCTTTAGAGACTCTGTTTGCAGGGTGTCCTTGAGAACTTGCTGCTGGAACTTACCAAAACCAGTCTGGGGAATGCATCAGTGGCTTGTCGGCCATGGAGAGATTCTGCCGATCATCTGCCGGCCAAAGATGGTACACTGCCGGCCAAGAATGAAGGACTGCCGGCCATCTGTAGGGCACTGCCAGCCGCTGATGTGCTGTGACACCGAGCTGCAGCAGAGCACAAAATAGAGAAAATGGAGGGTCTCCCAAGGGTATGTATGCACTATGCCACCCCATATCACCTCGAAACATCAAGGGAGAGGCATAGTCGGATCTAAGACCATCAATCACGCATTCCGATGCATGATGGCCAAAGATCCAACATGTGCAAATCAATGTGAAATGAATGCACAAATAAAACACATAAGTGCCTAGAACTCTATCATGGATAATCAAGAGCGTTGGTGACCTAGAATTGAGACACGTTTCATCACTTGAAGTATGAAACATTCCTCATTTCTCGTGCTCGGATTAACACTTAATCCAAACAACAATGCGATGCAAGGATGGCATACACAATGCTAACTCGAACATGCAATCATGCAATATGACTTAAGCATGCAAAATGCAGTGTAATAGACATGCAACAACATGTAATGGAACTAGCATGCGACAACATGCAAAGATGGAGCAAGCATACAACAATATGCAAGACAAGCATGCAACAACATGCAAGGATGGAGCAAGCATACAACAATATGCAAGACAAGCATGCAATAACATGCAAGGGTGGAGGAAGCATACAACAATATGCAAGACAAGCATGCAACAACATGCAAGGGTGGACTTAAACCAAAATGGGCAGACCTCAACTATGCCCAAATCAGTGGTCAAAATGCATCAAAACTAAGGCATGAAAGCATATATAAGCATGCACAATGCAATGGCTTAATAACTAGACCTCAAAACACAAACCTCAATCATGATAAAGAAGCGATAAACATAGAAGTGTGACAACACTAAAGGCTCTGAAATCAAGTGTGAAATGATACCAAATCATTCAAACAACACAAGTAAGGCATGCAAGAGGACCTAAGGCACAAAGCCATCAAAGGGACTACACAAAGGGCATGCAATACATGGCACAAATGATTGAACCAAACATGGACAGAGGTTAAATAGGTCTAAACAAAGACCTAAACATGCTGAGATAAAGGCTCAAAGGTCAAGGTATGCAAGCATACAAGCTAGGCCACAAATAAGGCAATAATGCACAACACTCAAAGACGCTTAAAGAGTAAATGAAGTGCTAAAATGGCAATGCTAAAAGCTCTGAAATGAAGTATTAAACGATCCCAAATCATCTAAATAGCTCAAAGATAGCATGCATGAGTCATTAAAACATAAAGCTAGCAAGGCCAATTGCACTACAACTATACAAAGCATGGAGCATATGGCAAAGGCAACCCAAAATAGTCCTATAACATGTTAAAATGAGACTAAAACATGTATGGAGGTAAGCCAAAACAAGCTAGCGTGAAGAGCATGAGGCATGATGCATACAAGGCAAATAAGGTGGATTACACTACACCTATTAAGACCAAGCATGGGATGACTCAACTAACAAAAATCAGAGTTAAGGCATGTCAAAATAAGCCCAAAAATCCATTGAGATGGCATCCCATAGACCTAAGCATAGAGGCATGCACAATGATCCATTCATGAGGCATAAAACACAAACTCTCTAAGACATTGAAAGCATGTCAAATGCAGGTGTATGACCACATTTCATGGACTGAAATAACATTTTAAGTGATGCCAAATCATTGAAATAGTCTAAGTAATGCATGCAAGGAGACTCAATACACAAAGCCAACAAGCTAGATTGAACCAAGGCTATACAAAGCAAGTCATGGATGACTAAGACAACCAAAATCAGAGCTAAAGCATGTCAAAACATGGACAAAATCTTCAGGAAGTTAAGCCAAAAGCATGCTAAAATGACATGTTACAACATGATGCATGTTAGGCAATTTCATGGGATTGCATGGCAAGTGCAAGGAGCATGCAAAGGCTAACCAAACCAAACCAAAACAGAGTCATGACATAGTAAAACATCACCAAAAACATGCTTAAATGGAAAGAAAACAAGCTAAAATGACATGCTATTTCATGAAGCACATAAAGCTAGTTTGTGTGATTTACGCTACAAGTGTGTTATGCATGCATGGAGTGACAAAACCAACCCAAAAAAGATCTGAGGCATGGTAAAAAATCACCAAAAACCTACTGAAATGGAGCCAACACATGCAAGAAAGACATGCTACTTTGATGAACCACAAATGGGATTAAACTACACATACAAGAAGCATGCAAAATATGACCAAACCAGCCATGGAAAGAGTCAAGGCAGGTCCTAAAAGTCACAAAAAAGTGTCTGAACCAGGCCTCAAAAGTAAAGGGATACATGCTCCTTTGATAGACCAAAATCTCAAGCAAACAAAACAAAAAGGGAGGGGGTCACCCCCCTCTGGTTTTGGGCCTCAAAACCACATGCCTACCACTGAAAATCCACTGGATTTCAGTGGCTAAAAGGCCAAACAAAGCCTAGCTGAAAGGCCTTAAAGCATGGCTCAAAACAAGGTCAAACAAAGCATATAAGAGGGTTGTACACCCCTAACACCAAAAAGACCTTAAACAAACTTCAAAATCACTTAAATATAGAACTTTTTTCAGTTTAAAGCAAGGCCTAAAACAATATGCAAGGATGGCCAAGATGAGGTACAAATAAATGTTAAAAATGAGGAGAAACTCACCCTTGAAGACCAACTTCGAAACCTGCAATCTCAGTGGCCAAAAACCAAGTTTCAGAGCTCAAGTAACCCCCTCAAGAACCTCAGCTCAAAGATGGTGGTGTATCTCTGTGTTGTAGTGCAAAAGTGCAAGAAAAATGGACTTTAGAGCACTATTCTATGCAATATAGAGAGAGAGTGTGAGAAATATATATATATATATATATATATAGAGAGAGAGAGAGAGAGATCTTTCTTCTCTAAAATGGCTGAACCCCTGCTAAGGAGAGAGGGCCTCTCCTTATATAGAAGAAAAACAAGAAGAAGCTTGTTAAACAAGCTTGGCAAGAGCTTCATCCCTCCATACACGTGTATGGAGGGGAGAGGAGTGAAAACCAGCTGGCTCAAAAGATCTGGCATAAAACCCCACTATTACAAAAATAGTTAAAGATCAGACTTTGACAAAAAAATATATCTCACTTTTATTGGAAGTGTGATCAAAAAAATTAGATTGATATTTTAATCGCACTTAATTTTATTGAGTGTGATAATATTTATTTTTTATGTCACTTTTCAATTAAGTGTGATTATATATACACTACTACTTTTTAATCACACTTTTTAAATAAGTGTGATTATATATATATATATTTTTTAATCACACATTCTAATTAAAGTGTGATTATTTATATATTTTTTAATCACACCTTCTAATTAAAGTGTGATTATATATAAACTACTACTTTTTAATCACACTTTTTAAATGAGTGTGATTATATATATATATATATTTTAATCACAGATTCTAATTAAAGTGTGATTATTTATATATTTTTTAATCACACCTTCTAATTGAAGTGTGATTATATATACATTACTACTTTTTAATCACATTTTTTAAATTAGTGTGATTATATATATATATTTTTTAATCACACATTCTAATTGAAGTGTGATTATTTATATATTTTTTAATCACACTTTCTAATTAAAGTGTGATTATATATACATTACTACTTTTTAATCACACTTTTTAAATTAGTATGATTATATATATATTTTTTAATCACACATTCTAATTAAAGTGTGATTATTTATATATTTTTTAATCAAACCTTCTAATTAAAGTGTGATTATATATATATTATTACTTTTTAATCACACTTTTTAAATAAGTGTGATTATATATATATTTATATATATATATATTTAATCACACTCCCCAAATAGGTGTGTTTGTATAAAATATTCCAATTTGATTTGTATATAAAATATACAATTCCCATTTTTTTTTTAAAAAAAAAAAAGCCCCAATACCAAAACACAAATTAAAAAAAAAAAAATTCAAAATACATCTAACTCTTTGGCTACTTCTAATCAAAAGGAAAGTAGAAGGTTAGGGTTCATTATAAGGCGCAAGAGAGAGAGAGATGTAGTGCGTTCAATACTATTGGGGGCAGAGTGTTTCTTACGGTCGCCGTTTTCGGAGACATCTCTCTTATCACCCCAAACCAACATCGCCTCGAAAAGTCCTCCGCTTGCGACGTCGGCATCGTCGCTGACAAGAAGCTTCTAGTCTTCGAAATCGTCTCCTTCAGCTTCTTCTTCTTCTCCTCTTTAGTCACTGAGGGCCTCAAGCTCGCCATCAATCTCTTGAACATACAACAAAAAGAGTCTTTAACTAATGATGAAAATAAATTTTATCACAAAAGACGTACCTTTTAATAAAGAAAATAATCTTTCGTCTCTAAATTAAATATTGTTAAAAGGTAATTTAATTAATCTTAAACTTTAAATAAATTTATTAAGAAAGTCCACAAGGTTAATAATAATAATAATAATAAAACAAGGAGAATAATTATTTTAGGGTTAATAATATAAATACATAAATAAATAAAAACCTTTATTAACACAGCCGCCGCAGCCGTGAGAATGAGGGGGAAGGAGAAGAACAGCCGCAGTCCAAGTCTTGGACTTAGGTTTCGTAGCTCTTGCTCCCGGCCACCATTATTACAGGTAAGAAAACTTCCATTTCTCTCTCTATTTTTCTGAAATCTGGTTCTTCTCTGATCTGATGAGTGAAATAGTTTTGAATTCAGTTCTGAAATGGTTTGATTTTTAAATTTCTTCTATGATTGAAATGGGTTTCTGAAATGATCTTTGTTTTCTGAAAGGGGTTTCGAAATGGTTTCTAGCATTGCACCGTTTCAAAAATGGTTTGTCATCTGTATTTGCTGATTTTATTTTCTGAAAGGGGAAATCATCTTTATTTGCTGATTTTGGATTGTTTTTTCTCTCATCTGTATAGTTTCTCTGTGTATAGCAAAGATGAGTCATGCTATATACTTTTTGTGTCTGCAAGGTGCTCGACAAAATGTCACAATGGCATTGCAAAGATAAGATTTGTCATCTCAGTTATGTTATTTCTTGTGTTCATTTTATTTGGAGGTAAACACACCTTGGTACTTTTTCAAAAGCTTCAGTTTTGATTTGTATATATGTTTTTGCTTGATTCTAATTTTCTTGTTTTCAAAAATTGTAGTTGCGTATGATCCATTAGCTTCAGTTGTGGCTATACATGTTGTTAAGAGTCATTTTGTTATTTTTATTACTATATGGTTTACTGGAGTGGAATTTTAAGTGGTTTTCATTGATCAAAATTTTAATAAACAACAGAGAGTCTTAGTAATTAATTTCTGCTGTTAAAGATTTTGTATAACATAAATTTCTGCTGAACAATGCATGTGGTTTAAGGATGTGATACAAAGTGCTGCTCTGTTTTTGTCTTTTCTTTTTTTCTTTTTCCCTTTAAATTAAAGAAAGTACATGGTTGTTGAAGTTGGGGAGAGTTTTAATTTTGTTGTTTATTTTATATGGAAGAAAGGCCTTTCTTTCTGGTTATATTTTTCTTCTAATCTCAGTTGTGTATAAATTTTCTGCAAAGTAGAATGAATATTATGTCATGCTAATATATTATTCATTTTATTGTGTTGTCCATGTCAGAAAGCTTTTTATGTGTTCTCTAATAAGTAATGTTTCATTATAGTTGGCTTATTGACTCAAGTATTTATGAGTAATGAATCTTCCCAAACCTACCTATGATAGACATTTTGTAATTTGGTATCTTCTAGCATTAGTGGGAGCATTCAGGAATTTGTGATCATGGTTCTTGAGGTATACAATTATCCATGTTATCTTTTTGCCTTTCCTAACTTAGGAATTGTTTGGTTGTCTTTTTTAATTACTTTTTGTCTATTTGAGCAAAAAAAATTAGATCATTTTGCTTGTTTGCAGTTCCTTTTGTACTCTATTCAACCAGACAAGTTTTATTAATTGCTCCTGCACAAATTAAGAGGTACTTCTATATTCTTCTAATTGCATGAACCAATTGATTTGATTTGGTGGGTCCACTTTGAATTTGAGCATTGTTTATTTATTTGCATTTTCCTATTTGATCCTTAGTTGCACGAAGCGGAAGCGGGGGCGGGAGCGGGAGCGGGAGCAGGGAAGCGTGAGTCAATAGAAGTTTCTTAGGTTGGGAGCGCCTCGGGGAGCGGTAATATATAAATATATATATGTTTTAATACACATTAAAAGTTTTTTTTATAAATATTTTTTTTAATACATATTAATTATTTTATTTATTTATTATATTTTTTAAATAATGTGTTAAAATATATTAAAATAAATAAAAAATTAAAATTGGAGAGGGGTGAGATAGACACAAATTATATTATTTATTAGATTTATTATATGTATTATATATATATATATTTTTTATTAGACACAAATATGTTAATATAATTTATTAGATATATATATTTATATATAACCAATTATATTATTGTTATAGGCTGAAAACGGGAGGGACAGAGACGTACGACAAGAGAGAGAGAGAGAGAGAGAGAGAGAGAGAGGAAGGCAGATCGAAGGCGAGGACATGGCGACGCAGATCGAAGGCAGATCGGAGGAGCTGACGAGTCTCTACGGCAGATCGGAAGGCAGATCGAAGGCGAGAGACTGAAATCGAAGGCAGATCGAGCAGATTGAAGGCAGACGCACCAGGTTTCTCTCTCTCTCTCTCTCTCCCCTTTACGATCCCATCTTCATTTGAATCGCGTTTCTCTCTCCACAGAAACGCGATTCTTACGCGTTTCTTTCTAGGAAGCTCGGAATCGCGATTCTGAGTAAGAATCACGGCCTGTTTGCGCGAATCCTGTAACTTCCCATTATTGATGGTAGAGAACTACAGATCTTATTTGACAATTTTCCATATTATTTATGGTAGAAGCCTTCCACACAACTGTAATCTTTCCTGTATAGTCATTTATGTACTTATTCTATGTTCTAACATCCACTGCAGATCTCTTATCATAATTCAGCTTTTGAGTATGTTAGCATATTCCACAGTACTTTTGAACTTGATAACTAGTTCTTATATAAGATGTTGACTAGTTCCCTTCTTCTGCAGGATAGGTAATATAATGATTTAAATGGAAGCACACATTTACACTGAAATTGATAAAAGTTCAATTGATCAGTTTGCTTGTAGACATTGGATTGGATGAGAAACATTTTTCTTTTCATCACACTACAACAAAAAACACATTTTATAGCATTCGATGAATGCTATCAAAAGTAAGCAATAGCATTCGTTGGAATGCTATGTTTGCCCATGTTATTAAAAGTGTATCATTTTTAATAACATTTATCGAATGTTATCGTTGAACGCTATCGTAAATATATTATAACAATTTGTGAATGCTATGAAATAGTTAAAAGTTACTAAAAATACCAAAGGATAACATTTTGTTAATGCTATAAAATTGTTTTTATAGCAATCTAGTAATGTTACAATTTACCATATCATAACTAACTAAGAATGTTATAATAAAGCATGATAATAATCAATGTAACATAGCTCTGGACTCCACTCAAATTGGGAAGTCCAATGACATAACTATAAGAAGGCATGTGTTCTTATAGGTGCAGCCAAACCGCTAACCATGTACTAAACCGGGAGACCAACCTCACAAGTGCACAGCCAGATAAAATCATTTGCTCATGGGGTCCTCTGACCCCACTCCCCATTAGGCCACATTATTCGATTTTGACACAAAATAGCCAACCAAATCTTGTAACTTTCTCAATGTTTCTCTCTACCTGCCTTAATCTGAGGTCCTTGGAGCCTTTCAGGACACATTTTTGGCGTTACATTCATTAAATAGTCATAGTCCTTAATACGAAAAGCACACCGTCTCTCACTTCCTCCTACTGCCGAAGTGATCTAAATCAAGCACTCTGAAGAAAGATCAAAAAAATGAACGTAACTCCAATTTATGTTGAAATTTGGATGATGAAAACTGTTCTTAATATTTTCTGAGTTCATATTTTCATATATCTTGATTGCAGTTACTTGGTTGGATGCATCGCAAGTTCTGGGCCAATGAACCACTGAAGAATTTTAGCGTAGGTAAGTCATGTATACCCTTACATATTTTTCTGCTAATGCTTTGCTAAAGCAATAATGAAAAGATTGGTGCACATATTAGAGTCAGACTGTAAGTGCAGTATTAAACATAATCATGAGTAGTCATTATAATATTTGTGGTAAGACCAATATAATCTAGTAGCATAATCAGTAGATCACTGGAAATTCGATAAGTCAGGTGTTGTTTAGGAAAGACAGCTTCAAAGCAAAGTAGCTGTTACATACCTGGAAATAATTAACCGCATAAGACCTGTGTACTTAGCAACTCTCCATGCTGCATGCTTATTTATAGCTGGAGTACAGCTTTAAGTTTAACTGAATGAACTACATACTGTAAGATTGTTACACTTGACATTCCCTTTGAGTATAATGCTAATTGTTTTCCCAATCAATATTCCTCCATTGCTATTTCTACACATCCCCGATTCCTGTACTGAAAATTGAGATAATGGTAAGCATCAACAAGCCTATGAGTCATGATCCATAATATTTAAAACAACAGCAAAGCATAATATGCCATTAATTCTTTTGAGATGCATTTGAAAACACAAACCTACATGACATCCCTCCCAACTAACCTCACCATTATCCCAATTATTTAACATTTCTTCTGTCAGGGAATTCTTGTACTTGTCTTTCAGGGCAGCCATCACTGGATGACCAACAGTACTACCCAAAGTCAAATTTTGGCACTAAATCCTTTGGCAAAGCACAAAGAGACAACCATCTGCGAAAATCATTTGCCAGCCTAGAAGCAGCAAGAGTAGAAGCAGACGACTTTGAAGAAGAATCTTCAGTTGCGATTTCTGAGCTCTTCCATGGCTTCCTTACCATAGGTACTCTTGGTTCAGACCCAGTCATCACAGACCCATCAACGCCAACATTTGCCATATCAGTTGAGAACATAACTGAAAAAGAAACAGAAGTAACAGAGAATGAACTGAAGCTTATTAATGATGAGTTGGAGAAGGTGATAGGGGCTGAAGGAGACGGTTGCAATGACTCATCTGGGAGAAACAGTCATGTTAGTACTGGAAGAAACAGTTATGTTAGCATTGGAAGAAGCTGCCATGGTAGCACCATTACACTTAGAGGAAAGCCATTGGAAGGCACAGAGACCAGTGGGAATGGAACACCAATCTGTCCACTCCAGGGCTATCTGTTTGGATCAGCAATTGAGTTGCCAGAAACAACCACAGTGGTAAAGAAGGAACATAGAACATCGCTTGGGGAGCTGTTTCAGAGGACAAAAATAGCAGAGGAAAATTATGTAGCCAAAAGCGAGAGGGGAGAAAAACGGACAGAAAAGGAGACAGATAAATCAGCCATACACCTCATGAAAAAGATGCTGAAGAAAAGAATGGTTCATGGTTCTTCTCGGAGCTCCACCACATCGACTGGGGGAAATGTTGACTCTGCTTCATCTGAGACAAAACTGCATAAGGTATGTGTACTTCTAGTTTAGAACTCTATTACATGAACTTGGGTGCAATGCATATCAAAATGCCGGACCCAACAAATCTCAAATTTAAGGTATGCAAACTCGGCAAAAAAAGGTCAATTTTTTTTAATATTACTTTTAATATATTATGTGAGACAAAATGGAAACATATAGTGTCAAAAAGGCATTTTACTTATTTTAAATCAATTATACAACAATATATATATATATATATAATGATAGCGTTAAATATAAATATGTAAGAAGCATCCGATGGAAAGTGTCAGACACATACAGATATTTGATTTATTTTGAAGTGTCTACCTAACATAGGCTTAGATACTAAATCTTCTGAAATGAGCACACACAAAACTGCATCTCCTAGACGTGGTTTTGTTGGTACCATTAAGATAAAAAAAAATATCCCCATAATTGAGGATGTTAGGAGGGATAGACTGGATACAAATTTGATCTTCGATATAATATGCACAAAGTGGCTGCCCTCATATTGAAACCCATGTTCTCATGCTTGGCATCCCGAGCATTTTACCATTGCTCCAAGCACAATATCATCTATAATTCAATTACAAAGAACATAATGTGAAGTGTCAATAAACCAATTAGATGGTTGTCACTAAGCTTTTCCGAGTATTTCACTGAATCTGAATCCTACAGGATGCACTAGCAAGTCCAGGTTATGTATTCTCTGATTGGTTTCCTAATTCAACAAATTACTGCATGCAAATCCTCCACATGTTCCACAGGAAAGTCCATCCTGAAAGCTCCACGGCTGCACGAAAATCTCATAAGCCTCGTAAAAATGACATAAAGAACAACATCACCTATGAGGGGGGGCTACAATAATGGAGATGGAATGCTCCCAGACGAAGATATCATGATATTTCCTCAGAGAGCCCTCTCAAGAGAGAGCATTAGACGCTTCAAGAGCCACTCCAACCCACCCCAAGTCACACTCAGTGGAAGCGATTCAAATGGGAACAGGGAATTCTGGATCAAAACAGATGCAGGCTGTAAGTACATATATATCTCCCATCCCAAAATCCAATCTACATTCCAGAGTCTGGTGATTATAGTGTGACAGAGACTAGATTATGGACCGTAGATCCTGGAATTTATTATCACTCTTTGGCTGCTGAAGATGTAACTAAATTTTCTCGATATGCATGAAGGGAAGCCCTCCTACTTAAGGTCCCAATCTAGTTTCACACTTACATTCTCTAATTAGTACAAGTCATATATGGGTTCAGATATCATGTCCTCCTGAAAATTTGTAGCATGTAATGCACTAATGTAGATATAATTATTACAGTGGTCCAACTATTTTCGTAATTAACCTCACTCAGTTCTATTGTTTACACTGCAGACTTGGTGTTGGAGCTCTAGAGGGCAGAAGATGCATTCTGAAGTGTGGTTATGATATATTAGCATTAAACAGTAAGTAGTGTATTATATTTATAAATATTCTCCTCCTGGATGATTATTTTCTAGCAATATCTGAGTGGTTATATCCTAATAAGCTAGAGAATGATAAAAGACTAAAAGAGGTCCCTCTCTAAATACCCATGAGTATATGTCAAGATTGAGGTCTATCCGTCTGTTAGTAAACATGGTTCAATTGTTCTAACTGTCTAACTATCTAACAACTTGTCTAACAAACTTGTAACCAATCTTCTAACTAATATCTAACTCTAACAAATATCTAATATCTCTAACAGACAGATATAAGAACAGAAGCTGAGCTGGATCTGAAGCTGCAGCTGTGAGATGGGCGTGAGTGCTGCTGATATGGTGGTGGCACTGATGCCTTAGACTGTAGCAGCATAAGCTGTGACTTTAGAACGCAAGAGAGGGGTCGTGCAAGAGATGGAAACTGATGGAAAAATCGCGGCAAATTTAGAGCGCCTTTTTTTCTTTTTTTTTTTCAGGTTTCAATAGCATTGTTTCCTTGCTATAGCTTGTAGAACTAAGTTCCGTATTAGCAAACCTTTAACATTGTTTTTCAATTGCTATTAAAATATAAAAAATTGCTATAAAAAATTAAATGTTACTATTCAAAAATCTTTTACAGCATTTTATTAAAAAATGCTATGGATACCTTTTATTTTATAACATTTATAAAAAAAATGCTATAAACAAATGTTATTAATTATACTTTTTGTTGTAGTGTCACTTCACACTGAATTTGATAAAAGATCATGTAGACTTCTTGGGAAGCCCAATAATTTTGAAAAGATAAACTTTTATCTATACGATTATATTACATGTACACATTGAACATACAAGAAGAGTCCAATGAATGCATATGTGTTGATAAAGGCCTCACAAATTGGAAAACAATCTAGATTATGCAGGTAGGAGATATGCTTGAAAATGGAAAGATATTAGTCAGGGATCATTCATTATGCAAACAATGATAAGTTCATATTAAGAGACCAACTTAAGGAGTCGATGTTGTTTTGTGCAGTTTTTTTCTATTTTAAAGGGCAATGATAATATAGCACGTCTTCACTAGTAGCAATTGTGAAATTTTTATCTTTTATTGTTTCTTCTTTCCTGAAATAACAGCATTAAAAGGAATACCAAAATCTGTGAGAGAATAGAATACATATATGCTTTAAATCTCAACTTCTTGACCTGAATATGTTTTCCTAATTTTTCGCCATTGCTGTATCTCCTTGATAAAGCTATTTCAGATGTTAAGCTACTTCAGTCATTTGATCTATGTAGTGGTTTCACTATGTGGGACTATTGCAAACTTTCTTGGAGTGTTGAGATGTCATTATACCCTTATAGTGTACTGAATGTGCTTGTTCATCTTTAAGAACTTGTTTAACGTAAATGTTCTCCAGTTATGGTTACATGCTCTCCAGTTACGGTTACATGCTCCCTTTTCTGCCTATGCAACAGTTTGATCGACAATTGTACTTTGTAGTTCTAATTTAAGCTCATTTACTTGACTATGTTAGTCTCATTTATAGGGGCTGCTATGGTTTTCCATGGGTTTTAATACTTCATTGCAAGCTAGTAATGGAAATTTCAATTTTTCATTTCTTTCAGTGATAGGACAAAATATTATCTGTTGGCATCCTTTGTTCTACACATAAAGCATAGCGAGTCCAAGGATTCTGCTGTAAGCCCAAGAATTTTGCTTTCTGGTCCTGCAGGTGAACAGGACCATCTCTTTGTCCTAGAACATTTTACGATCTCTCTTACTCAAAATAAGTTTGAGTCTATGAGTGGAGAGGTTTTTGAGTGATTTTTACCCAAATTTAAATTTGATATAGGTTTCAGTCAAGGGTTGGAGATGCCATTATATCACTGTGTATTCTATATTTAATTTTCATTTTGAGACTAAATAGTTATTGTTTGTCTTTTATTTCTAAATATTTCAGATTCATCATGATATGACAGCTCATTTATCTCACTATTTTGTATAAACGGGCCATAATTTGTATCTAACGGGAAATCAACTAAGGAGTGACTGCAATGATGTCCCGATCATACAAGCATTGCAGAGAGTGTCAAGAGCATTTGAACTGGATATCTGGCCGAATTCCACAAAAGATAATGTCAATGTTCTTCATGGAAGGTAATTGTGCTAATTTGCAAATGGCAGTCAATTCTAATATGGGAATTTTGAACCCCCAAAGTGATACTTTAGGATTATATCTCTATGTGACTTTGTATATGAAGGTATCTAGAACATTTTTTACAAATGTGCAATTACTAGTATGTGTATACCCAAGGAGTTGAGTTGTTTTTCTTCTTTCTAAGGAAACTTTGGCCAACCTCCCAAGCGTTTAGAAGTTTCTAGGAGCTCAAATGGAGAAGATGATGAAGAATGGTCGCTGATATCTGAAATGCACTCAAGGTATTTGCACAATTAACATTCAATTGCATTTCTTTTGTAGAACATTAAATATTTGAGATTGGTAGAGCCTCTTAAACTAAGTTGTTGGTTATAGTAAAATTTCTGTTGAACCTGCAATTTATGTGGGTGAAGTGACATTTTATTTTTACACGCTTCATGTCATGCTAGAGGTATTTAATGTTAAGACATTTCATGTTGTGGGACTTTATCTTTTGTGAGACTAGAACAATCTCTACAAATAGTTAGTTTATTCATATGTTTCTAGCGGTTTCTGAATTAATTTGTGTTTTCATTTTTCAGGTTAGAAATTTCTTGGAGAGATGCAAAATATGGTCAAAGAATTCAAGAACTTAATTTTTCAAGTTTTTTCATTTTTTAATATATGTAAGCAAAATGTAAAACTTTTTATTTAATTCCTCTGTATATACTTTTGAGCATATTTAACTTTCATTTATGAAATATATGACGTTATTCCATTCAATATGTGATTGTGATTCAAAGTATAGTATATAGTGTGTATTACATTCTTGAAATGCGCATACAAAAATAATATTGATTATTCTTCAAATATGTCAAATTTTTTTTTTTTATCGTAGGTTTTATTAGTTATTAATCACACTTAAAAGATATGATCTAAATATTATTCATCACACTTAAAAGATGTGATCTAAATATTATTAATCACACTTAAAAGATGTGATGAAATCATTTTTAATGACACTTAAAAAGTGTGATTAAAAATGACCTCTTTTAATCACACTCCCAAAGACCACATTTAAAAGATGTGATCTAAATGTTTTTAATCACACTTAAAAGATGTGATCTAAATATTTTTAATCACACTTAAAAGATGTGATAAAATCATTTTTAATGACACTTAAAAAGTGTGATTAAAAATGACCCCTTTTAATCACACTCCCAAAGACCACACTTTAATAAAACTTAAAAGGTGTGATTAAAACACATACATCACACAAAAAAGTGTGATCTTTATCTGTATTTGCAGTAGTGCCTGCTGAGACAGGGGGTCTGCTGGCCATCAGTGGTGGCCGGCAGTGGCTCATTGATGGCCGGCAGGCATCATCAATGGCTGACAGTGGCAAAGGCATGGCCGGTAGGGCCAAAAAGGGGCCGGCAGTGCCTTCCACAAAGCATGCAGGAAGGGCCAATACAAGGTCCAAAAAAAAAATGGGGCAGGAAGGATACAGGGTTTGGAAAGCTCAAACCTGTGACGTTCTGCCGCGGCAGTCGAGTACTCGGCGAGCAATCGAACTAGTTGTTGGGTGTACCTGCAAGCACAACCAAGTCTTGAAGACGGTCAAAAATGGGGTGTCTACAATGGGCTAATGATAGATTTTGCAAATTTAATTACTGGGTTATATGAGGATGAGGCATTTCTGCCCAATAGTTCTTTTAAGAAGATCATTTTTTAGTCTTTAACTAATAATGGCATGCTCAATGGCTGATATTTATTGGGTATAGCCTAGTTTCTATTCGCCAACATGTTTTAGTGATGTTGAATTGCTTATTATATGGGTATTTATGGGAATGTCCTTGATTCTCTATATATACATTTGATTTATTGGGTGTGTAGAAGTGTAATGTTTTGTTGTATCATTGTAAAGCCAACATGATGAGATGGAGTTAAAGTTTTTCGAAGAGAGTAGCCTTTGAAGCTAAATACCACAGCAAACTCCATATTAATTTTTTTTATTAATATGTGAAAATATTAACAATTTTTATTGTTATTTTTATTTTTTTGTATTGAGTTAACATATTGAGTTTTAAGGTTTATGTTTATGGTTATGGAGAATTGAAAAATGAATACTCACTCACATTATGTATATGTTTTGAAAATGGTGATGCGTTATAGATTTTTTTTTTATTTTTAAACATCATTAATTATGATTTTTTAAACCACAAAAAAAAATAAAATAAAATAAAAGGTGGCGTTTTTTTTATAAAAATGCCGCAAAATGTCGTCATGATTACGTCATAGTTAACTCTAACAGAAACAGTCAACAGTTGGTAAGAATTAGTGGCGTTTTAGAAAAATGTCGTCTAAACTCTTTAGTGGTGTTTTTAAAATGTCACAAAGTAGTGACGGTGGCCATATCAGTGACGAATTTTTTAAATGTTGCCTTATCTTTTTGCGGCGTTTTAAAAACGTCACTAATTTCTGATTTTCTTGTAGTGCAAGGATGAAATACTCGATGACCCTACACATTAAACGGCTCAAATTATCAATGCAGGCTTTCGTGATGAGCTCACTAGAACCCAACAGTACGATCTAGTTCGATTGTAAACTAGACACAAGCCATACCCTTATTTATATTAGAATAATTAACACTAAGTACTTTTTTATTTTTTAATTAAAGAAATTCTTTCTGCAGCGACATCTTTCCATACCTTTGCCAGACAATCAAAAGAATAATAAAAAAGTAATAATAATTATACAATTGAATTAAAGAATTATACATACCTTGTAATCGTTAAAAAATAAATTAATTGGTAAAAAATCTATTCTAATGGGGCCATATGCTATGTAGTTTAAAATTTAATTTGTTTTAATGACAAGGACAGACGTTAAAAAGTTGCTAGAAAAATCATTGGTACCAGAAAGGTTGCTAACAATCAGCAATCGACGGTGACCGATAGTGGCAGAGGGTGGCGATGAAGTGGATAAATAGATGACATTAAACAAATAGGTGATACGTTTACAAATATATATACATTTGAATATATAGTTGAAACATGTACAGATATGTGTACATTTGTATTAGAATAGTAGAGAGAGAGGAAATAATATATATTATATTGAACGTATTGATCATATATAATAGAAGGCCTATATATATAGGCTAAGAAAGAGTATCCCACAAGAAACCTAACCATGACTATTTCCAAATATATCTAGGAAATCAATACCTAATATATCTAAGAATATATACCATATATACATTAACATCCCCCTTCAAACTCAAGGAGTATAAAGATCTTGGGTTTGGAGAGAGAAACAAAAACATGAAATAAAACTAAATAAAATAAAAGGCAAATAGATTGCAAAGTCTGAACGGAAGCCCAAGGGCGCTTGAGATATATCAGAGGCCGGAGCTAATGCTGGAAAATAGTTTATGCTCATGTTGGACCGTTGTAAGAACTAACCGGAGCTAATGTTGGGAGACAATTTATGGTCGTGTTGGACCGTTGTAGGAATTAGCCAAAACTAATGCCGGGACAGTTTAAGGTCATGCTAGACCATTATAGGAGCTGGCCAGAACTAGTGCTGGGATAATTTAAGGTCATATCGGACCATTGTAGGAGCTAACCGGAATCAATGTCGAGACAGTTTAAAAGGGTCATGCTGGATGGATGTAAGAGCTAACTGAAATCAATGTCAGGACAGTTTAAAGGGGTCATGCTGGACCTATGTAGAGAACTGGACAGTTTAAAGGGGTCATGTCGGACCGATGTAGAGAATTGGATGTTGAACCAACAAGCGTGGCTGTAGTTTGGCTTTTTCGCACCCCCTTTCGGAAGTTTGAAAGAAGCCCTACAGTTCGGACTCCCACGGTTCTAAATCTAATCTCACAAGTGCAATGTAAAATTGATAAACACCAAAGAGTCTAAATCCGACAAATCATTTGGAAAATTGATTTTGAATCAAAAATGTCAAAATTGGACTGCTTTACCAGATACAGAGTCTCTACCTACAAATTTTATTTTGGAAAAATTTAGGAAACCCATGACTCGTGCCAAAGGCCATGTGTCCGTCATCACCAAGATTGTCTCGATTCGGGAACTTAGGTACGAGAGGGGAAGGTCATGAATTGAGCACCCCCGCTCGCCCGATCAAATATCGGCCTCTACTAATCATGATATGATTTTTATCAACATTATATGCTCTTGTTCTGGTTTATTAGGCTAGAATTTACTATGTGATGCGCGCACACAAGGTTAGACTAGTTTGCCCGAATTGGAACAATTCAATTTCATGTTTGTTTTTCGAAAAGGGTTTGATTTTGCCACTTAACAAAGTGGGCTTAAAATTTGTAAATTTGCCACTTGACAAAGTGGGCTTAAACGTACATTCATTGAATCATGCCAATTCAAGCAACAAGCCTTTATCCACAGGCACTCAAACAGTTTAACAAGTAAGCACTTATCCTCATGGCAAACATACTAGTTATGGCAGTCACTCACACTCATGCAAGTATGCTAAAGCACTAAAAACTTACCTAGTACTCCAAGCTAAGATAAAACAAAAGAGTTAGAAAAATATGCATGATACCTAACTATACAAGATGGCTAATGTAACGCATGCAACAATGCAACTAAAATAGGCTCGGTTACTTAATATATTATTTGCAACAATTTCAGAGCATGCGTTTAAACACGTATTCAACGAGGTAATAAACAACAATACAAGTTTGAATGATGAACCGAGCCTCAATGTATGCAAGACAAATGAATGGATGAAAACATGCGATATGCTAATTGAAACGCAATGCCCCTAATCTAACCATCAAAAGCGGATAAATAAAAAGGAGAAAGACGAGGGGTTGAAAGACATACACATTATTACAACATTGATGCCCTCGCGCAGGAGGGTTCGAATGAATAAACTAGCTAAGCTAAACTACTTAACTAATTATTAGAAAACTTGAATAAATAATTAACTACCCCTAAGCTAATTAAATATTACAACAATTAAATAATTAATTATGCTAAGCTAATTAATTAAATAACAATAATGAACTAATTTAATTAACTACTTTAAGCTAATTAAATAAGTACAATACGAAGTTAATTAGCTAACTACATTAACTAATTAATTACAAAGCGACTAATTGAACTAGCTAACTAATTAATTACAACACAAATTAATCAATTAGCCTCAGTAAGTTATTAAAACACGTAAGCACAACAACTAAATGACAAATGACTAATTTAAACTAATTAACTAGTCCGGGAAGCGAAGGAGGCCCATGCATGCTCGGTTTCCACCCGAAGAACGTCCACTGTTTGCTCCCGAAAGCCTCTGTTGCACAACCCTTGCACTAGTTTTCCTCTTCCAGATCAACTCTGCTGTACTTTATAAGCATTCTGCTCAAAATTCACTAGTGGCTGGCAGGCCAGAAGTGGCGGCCAACCGGCCACCAATAGGAGGTTGTCGTCCAACACTGATAGCCTGCAGGCCAGAAACAGTGGCTGGTCGGCCACTAATGATGCACTATTTCTTGCTGCAATGGAGAGCAAACAAAGCAAAGAGAGAGTATTCTCACAGGTTGTTTGTATTGTGTATCCCTCTTTATCATTAAAACAAGTTCAAATAAGTGATACACTTGGTTCAAAGACCATCAATCAAGCAATTTCATTGCATGATGGCTAAAGAACCAAGGTGTACAAGTTTAATCCATGCACAAACAAGACTAAAAAACCTTCACCCTATCATACATGATCAAAGGCAATGGTGACCTTAGAAAAATTGGCACATTTCATCACTTTGAGTATGAAATGCCCCAATTTTCCTTGTGTTCAAATTAACGTTTGATTTGAACACACCAAAAAAAAAAAAAAAAAAAAACCAATTCTTAACTTGCAAAATTTTAGTTTCCATTTTTGTTTACCCATTTTAACTTACCAACCATTCTTTAACCAATTAAGTCCATTGATGAGAAGTCCTCTAAAAAGAAGGAAGTATCAAACAAGAGGTAGTGTAAGGCAAGAGAGAGATGTCATGCCGTTGATAATGAACCCCAAAAGAAGATTAAACCATTAAGCATGGATCTCAATCTCAAGTTTAAACAATCCTAAGTTTGAAACAACCCTCAAAGCAAACAAAGAGTCAAGAAATGAGGGAAGTTGCAGAGATTATGCCTGCTGAAATTAAGTGAGAAAAGCACTAAAACAATGCAATCAACTCAAACAAGTGGTGTCTAAAGGCCTAAAACACCAAGCTTGTGAGGACACTTACACTAGAAGCATGCAAAACAAGACTCAAATGCAACAACTAGCCAAAAACAGAGACAAAACAGTCTAAAATACAGCCTAAAACATGCTAGAATTAAGCTACAAAAGGCTAGAAAAATATGCTAACTCATAGAGCTATCTAGGCTAGCAAATAAAACACAAAGAGGGGAGGCTAACCCCTCCAAATTTAGACTTCAAAACATGATTTTCACCACTGAAATTACTCTGAAATTCATTGTTCAAAAGCCTAAAAAAAGATGGTTTGAAAGTGAGAAACAAAGGTTGAAAGACCTTACAAACAAGGAAGAAAGAAGGGTGAACCAACCCCTACCTTTAAATAGCCTACAACCACCAATTTCAGTCCACAAAAACCGAGGCTCCGTTTGGTAAGCATTTCAAAATATAGTTCTACCCATTGTTTTGAGTGTGTTGTTTGTTTAGAATTTTCAAATTATAATTCTACACCTATTTTTCAGAACTCAATTCAAAACATAATCATTACTTTTTAAAATTCATAACCAAACACATAATTCAAAACTCTTTTCAAAACTCAATTCAAATCAATATTTTAATTTTTTAAATATTTTAAATATTTTAATATTTTAATTTTGTTAAGATTTTAAATATTTTAATATTTAAATATGTTACGATTTTTTTAATTTTTTAATTTTTTAATTTTTTGAATATTTTTAAATATTTTAATTTCAAAATATTACGATTTTAATTTTTAAAATTTTAAAATATTTTATAAAAATGAATTCAAACTCTATTTTATAAAAATATTTTTAAATATTTTAATTTTTTTGTTATGTATTTGATTACGATTTGAGTGTAGAGTTGTGAAAGTAGTATGAAATTTCGAGTTATGCATTTGGTTATAAGTTTTAAAAATAATTTCTTAATTGAATTTTATTTTATGTGTTTGGTTACGATTTGAGTGTAGAGTTGTTTTTAAATTTAAAATATTAACATTTTAAATTATTTAAATTTTTTGAATATTTAAATTATTTAAATTTTTACGATTTAAATTTTTTGAATATTTATTTTAATTTTTTACTTATTAAATTTTTTAGATCATTTAAATTATTTAAATATTTATGATTTAAATTTTTTGAATATTTATTTTGAAAAAAAATTATTTTCTTTGTAGTATTTTCAATTAAAAAATTGATTAATGTTATTTTCTATTAATAATAATTTTTTTTAATTGAATTTTAAAAAAAGTTAGTTATGAGTGTTGATCAGAATTTTCAACATTGTGAAAGTAGTGTGTTTTGTTATGAGTTATAATAATTTGAATTAAGTTTTGAAAACTCTTTCCAAAACTCATAACTAAACAAATTCTCTTACTTCACATGTCAAATCAAACTTTCAAAACTCAATTCTACACTCAATTCAAAACTCAATTCAAAACTCTATTCAAAAACCATAACTAAACAAATTTTCTACACTCAAATCATAATTTCACAACTTACAAACTCAAAATACAACTCATACTCTCAAATCATATTTACAAAACTCTACCAAACGCAACCCGAGTTTTTATAACCCAAAAATAGCCCAAATCAGTGGGTGTAGACACCCCATTTTTGACCGTCCTCAAGACTTGGACGTCACCATTTGAACACTCGGTGATCCTCTTTGTTTGTGTTCGTCTTGAGTTCCCGAAGGTCTTGGCTGCGCGCCTTGCCTCAGGATCTCTCGACTCGACTGTTCCGTGCTTGGTTTGGGCACCAAACACTTGTGTTTTTGCCTTGAAGGGCAGGGAATGGCTTTTTGGCCATCTCCACATCCCACCGGCCTTCCCCTAGCATAACCGGCTGCTTATGGGTGCCACCGGCCATGGTTTCTTAAAACCAATGGCCGGTCGGCACTTTATTTTGCCGGCGACCTCTTTTGCTGGCCGGTTTGACTCCTTTGCACCCTTGAGGCATGGTGCATGCCAGCTGTGCCAGCTGGAATGCACCATCACTCCTCTCCATGTGGTTTGTGGCTGGTTTGACTCCTTTGCACCTCCATTCCTTCTAGAAGGATGACCCTTTGGCCAAGCTTCTTGGAGAAGCTTGGCCAGCTGTCCCAGCTTCTTCAAGAAGCCAAGGACCATTTGCACCCTTTGCCCCTTTTGATATAGCTTCTTGGAGAAGCTTGGAGTCTTTTTTTTGCCTATATAAGCACTCATCCTCTCCCATTGTTAGGGGTTAGAGCTTTTAAACCAAAAAACCAGAGCTTCTATATAGATACATCTAATATATCATCCTCTCTCTCTATATCTCCCTCTCCCTCATCCTTAGGGTGTGTTTGGAAGCCTAAAAGTGCATTTTTACCTTACTTTTGCAATCACACACACACTATTACACCTTGCTCCGAGATTGAGGGACATTGAGGGCTATTTGTTGAGGTTTTTGACTGATTTTGATCAGTAAAGGGTGGCTGGAGCACCTGTTCTTGAAGTGTTCTTCAAGGGTGAGATTCTTACTTTATTTCCCCCAATCTTGCACTAGTTTTCTACCTATCTTGCATGCTGATTTGAACTTTGTGTATAACATAAAAAAGCCTTGTATTTTCATTCTTTAGACCTTTCATTAAGGGTGTTTTGGCATTGGGGGTCGAAATCCCCCTCTTAGGCCTCTTTTGGCCCCTTTTGGTGTCTTTTCCTCAAGCCTTGTTTACTTTGATGTATTAGCCTTCTCACCACTGAAATCCAGTGGATTTTCAGTGGTGAAGGAGATGGTTTGAAGTCTTGTATAGGGGAGGGACACCCCTCTCCCTTCATTGCCTCATTTCCTTGCCTTTTGGCTTAAAGGGCAACATGCATGCTTGACTGATTTTGGCCCTATTTCAGAGGTTTTTGGGTGTTTCTAGGTCACATGTTATCTCTGTTTTTGGTCGGATTTGTGTCCCTTTGCATGCTTAACATACTTGCTTTGCATTCCTTTATTTGGCATAGAAATGCATCTTGTGTTT
The DNA here is from genome assembly GCA_030407325.1 of Camellia japonica. Lineage (NCBI taxonomy): Eukaryota > Viridiplantae > Streptophyta > Magnoliopsida > Ericales > Theaceae > Camellia > Camellia japonica. Next base: position 112,462,185 of record JAPPVO010000032.1, read on the forward strand.
AGGCCATGATTCTTGCATGTGTTAGCCTAACTTCGTGAAGGTCTTGGCACTACTTTACCATGTTTAAGGTCTGTTGGCCATCTGTTTCAGTCATGCTTACCATGTTCGGTGTCATCTCTTTGTGTTTTGGCTTGTAAGCCTTGAGTATATTGGCCTCTAGCATGCTTAGCTTAGACCATCCTCATGATTTAGCATCATTTAGGATCGTATTTCAGTTCATAAATCATGTTTGAATGTTTGCATATGTGACCTCTTTCATGCTTTGAGGATGTGTCCTTTTATGCCTAGAAATGAGCTTTGGTGCATGCATCTCATTGAAGCTACTTAAGCTGCCATATCAGTGGGTTTTGGAGCCCATTTTTGCATGCTAGGATTCTATTTTTGCTTGTCTAATTCATGCCATGAGTGGTCATGTTAATGGAAGTAAAGTGCTCCTTTTGTGCCTTAGCTTTAGGCCCATTGGCTTGCATGTTGACATGAGAGTTTGTCCACCATTTTGGGCACTTTTGGCCACTGTTTTGGGGTGGATTGAGGTCTGCCCCTTTATGGTTTAAGTCCACCATTGCATGCTTGTCTCATGTTTGTTGCATGATCGCTTCATTAGGTGCTGTAACATGATGATCCTATTGCTTAATTGTCCATGTTTGCATTGCATTTGCATCTTGCATGCCTAAGCATTGCATACTTGCCATGATAGTTGCATGGCATTTGGTATGCCTTGCATCTTAATCTCGTGTTGCATCTTTGAGCCATGTTTGCATAATATACATTGCATTACTTGGTTTGGGGTTAGTGTGAGGGACCAAGTGTGAGGGTTAAGAAGTGTTCATACTACAAGTGATGTAACGCGTCTTAACTCTCGGTCACCGGGGCCCTTGACTTCGACATGATAGGGTCTTGGTCCTCATTTGTGTGTTGCATGCATTTTTACATCAAATGACAAGCTTGATCTCTTAGGCTATCATGCACAATTGATGGCTCGAGGATTGAGGGCCATGTTTCCCTGAGTTCAATACATGATGGGGAACATGACCATGCTCACATGTGCCTGAAATCCCATGCCATATACTACATGTCCTCTGTTGCTGTCAAAACTGTTTTCTGCAGGAAGTTTTTGCCGACCGGCAGTGCAGAGTGCCGACCGGCAATATATTTGTGACCGATAACATAAAACCCAGCCGATGGATGTGTTCCATGGCCGGTGGACATTTACTTCAGCCGATGGTATTTCAAAGTGTTCAGAGAACCTGTCCCAGAACTTTGGCAATTTTCAGGGAAGCAAGGCAGTGAAAACAGAGGCAGCAATGGTATGGTACGGGCTTTCCGGACGAGACGGGTTCGAGCATGCATCATTCGCACATCCCGAGGCGGGAGTTATGGCCACCTTTCTTTTTTTTTTTTGCATTCATTCTGTTAATTAATTAGAAATTCTGTAATAATTAATGTATTTATTATTCGGACTGTAATATTTGTTTGGTCCTTCCGAGTGAGGGCGCAATTGTGTAATAAGTGTGGGTGGGTGTGTGCATGTCTTCCAATCCCCACTTCTTTCTTCCTTTTACTTACTTGCTTTCGATGGTTAGTATTAGGGCATATTTAATTTAGCATACCTTATGCTGTGCATGCGTGCATCCATACATTTGTCTTACATACATCGAGCTCGGCACATCATGCTAACTGCACTTGTATTTCAAATTCCAAGTTGAGTACTTGTTAATTGTAGTATTTCACATGCCATCTTTAGGATAGACGAGCCTATTATTGTTGCATCCTGCATGCGTTCCATTAGCCACCTTAACATGAACTAGGATCATGCATATGATTACTAACTGGTTTCTGTTTTGGCTTGGAGTACTCTGTAAGTTCTTTCGCTTTAGCATCCTCATATGTGTGTGAATGTTGCCATGATAGCATAAATACCATGAGGCTAGCTGCTTATGTGATATAACTGCTTGAATGCCTGTGGATGGAGGTCAAATTACCTAAATTGGAATGAATGCATTAAAACTGAGAGTTTTTTTTAAGCCCACTAGATAGTGGCAAAACCGTCTTTTCCAAAGCCCACTTGAGGGTGGCAAAACCTGCATTTTAGCCTACTTACGAGTAGAAAATCACTTTCAAAGCAAACCTGAAATGTTTTGTTCCAATTTAGGTGATTCGGTCTATACTTGTTTGCTGTGCGCATAACATAGTAAATCTAGGCTAATAACCGGAATAAGAACACATAACGTTTTCAAAATCGGATATCACGGTTAGTAGAGGCCGGTCTTCGGACCGGGCGAGAGGGGGTGCTCATAGCTGACCTTCCCCAATCGTACCCAAGTTCCCGAGCCGAGGTAACTTTGGTGATGATGAACACGTGGCCTTTGGCACCGAGTCAGGGTTTCCTAAATTCCCCCCATTTTAAAAATATTTAGGTGGCGACTCTGTATCTGGCAAAGTAGTCCATGTTTGGCACTTCTTTCAAAAAATCTATTTTTTCTCAAAACGATTTGCCGGATTTGGACTCTTTGGTTCAGATTAAGAATCGACAACAAATAGAGTCCGAACTGTAGCGAGGTCCCCCCGCGGGCATGTTACAGTTTCTGGCGACTCTGCTGGGGAGTTTAGAGAGCTTGACTCGAATTCGTGATATCCTCTTTTGACTACACTTATGTGTTTCTTGGCATTGCATGTGCATTGGTGCGCCTAGGACACCGTGTTGGCCATCTGCTATTCTTGAGCGGTTTGCCGGAGGCTTGTCTTGTCAAGGCATGACCATAAGGCTAACTGGTTGCGGGCTCTGCCAGTATGGGAACACAAACCCCGATTTTACCGGGGCACCCTTTTCGACCATTCGACCTAGTGCATATTCGGAATCCATAGTGACCATTCCAAACTAGGACAGGTTGCTTACCCGATGTTAGGCTGTTTGAAACCGCTGCGTGCGTAGTGAAACCCTAGCTCCTGACAAAATAGGACAGGGAAACCCTACCCCAACATAGGGGTGTTTTGGCTCTCTTTTACATGCTATGTGCTTTTAGAGTGTATCTCTACAGGGAATGCATGTATCAGTTTGCAAGTCTGGGTATCAGGCCTATGGACATCAGTATTTGGGGAATCAGTTCTACCTGAGGGTATCAGTTTTGGGACAGTTATTTAAGGAACAGTGATCAGTATTTGAGGAACAGTGTGTTCGGCTTATTGGCAACATGTTATGATACCCAACCATGTGTTGTATGTTTATTTTACGCCGTTACGCTGTCCGATTGTCTGTTTATTTATACGCTTTATTTATCTTTTTGCTAGGTAGTTGAGCACAATTGCTTCCGACCCAGCAGATATTCCCCAAGCACTCTGGACTAGAGGTCGTCGACTTCATCGATCTGAGGATCTGGTAGACGGACAACCAGTGTACCACTCTCTACCCCCGGTTACTAGACGGAGGACAGCTAGGCAGAAGGCATCAGTTCAGTAGTCAGTACAGAGGGCTTTGTCTACCCCACCCGTGTACAGTAGGGATCAGGACTTTGCTCCTCCCACAGAAAAGGAACATACACCGATAATTCAGTCAGAGCAGAACAGTATGGCTAGCTTAGAAGAGATGGTGCGCCAGCTTCAGGAAAGCATGAAAATGATGCAGCAGGATGCTGTCCGACAGGCAGAGTTTGCCAAGCAACAGGCCACGGTTATGAATGAACAAGCAGAGTTAATTGTAAGGTTACAGCAGCAAGCCGGAGCCTCTGCTTCGCAACAAGTTCCTCCCCCACCAGGAGTTCGAAACCTCGGGGAGACGGCCAATGCTCAGAATGATACAGAACTTCCCACAGGACCACCTCCACCCCCGATCCGATCCTCCCAAATCCAACCTCAACTATCAAAGACACACCACCAACCTACCAGACTCTCCTTTGAGTTTGAGACTGATCCCACCGCTCTAAAGTTGAACAAGCTTGAAAAGCTGTTTAAGAGATCCAAGGAGCCAAGACCATCCCCGACATTGAAGATGGCTACACTAACGCAGTTGTAACGCTGCCCGACAAATTTAAAATGCCCCATATTGATCGATTTGACGGGTCCGGGGACCCCATGGTGCATCTGAGACTGTTTTCAGATATTCTAAGGCCGATGGGCCTCGGTAGACTACAGAAGATGTCTTTGTTCGGTCGGACCTTGTCAGGTGTGGCGGCCATATGGTATGCCAAATTAGAAGATGATGTCAAGAGAAACTGGGACGAGATGGCTGAGGCCTTCATTGCACAGTACTCATACAATACACAAATCGAGATTACAATCCGTGATCTCGAGACAACGAGGCAAGAGCCTAAAGAGAGTTTCTCAGAATTTGTGACCAGATGGAGGGCCAAAGCTTCGATGATGACCTTAAGACCTACAGACAAAGATCAGATTCGGATGATTGTGCGCAATCTTCAGCCGAAGTTGATGCAAAAGATGATTGTACTCCCCTTTCCTACTTTTTTTGACCTGCATGAAATGGGGGTGCAGATTGAGGATGCCTTGAAACAAGGTCTAATTGATAATGACCGGGAGCAACCTCGAAGAGCTTTCAACCGCAACACAATGCGGGCCCGAGTGGCACTACAAAACTACGAGCCTCCGAAATGAGCATGGTCACCCCAACCCACCCCCTCCGAGAACCACGGCAGCTGCACCATTCTCCGGTGCGTCGGAAGTAACCCACCAACAGCCAAATACCCACCCAAAAAACCAGAACCTTCGCTCCACTTTATATGCCCCTGTCCAAAGCTCTGGGGGTGCTAATCAGAAAAGGGCATTTGAAGCCCCTAGAGCCGCGACCCTTACCAGAAAGACTCCCCGCTACCCACAACCCAGCCAAATATTGTGCATTTCACCAACAGCACGGTCATGACACCGATCTGTGCTTTCGATTACGTCATGAGATTCAAGATCTCATCGATAACGGGGTGATTCTGCCGCCCAAGAAGCCCAATGTTACTACAAATCCTCTCCCCACACATAACCAAGCTCCACCACCCAAAAGAATCAATTTCATCCATATTGGGGTTGTGTCCTACGATCCTAGTATTTATATCACACCTTCCTACCTGCCTAAGCCGGAGGTTTTCCTTCCTGATTGCACCGACTTGTGCATGATGGACATCTCCATAACTCAACCCAAGCCAGCGGTAGTGGCTGCCAAGGACAGGAAAGAGGGGGCCCCAAAGGAGAAAAGGATTGTTGAGCCAGAGTCTGCGGAATCTGGGAGTTGTGTTGAGAAGACATATAGTCCGAGTGACTATATTTCATCAATAGGCCAGAATGGACCAGATGTGGAATTTCCAGCAGGAGGAGAGCTGTGTGTGATCCAAGGGGATAGTCTGGGACAGAGAACAGACGATTTAACAGCTGTGGAAGAGGACCTTGCCAATCTCCAGTTTTATAGTAACCAAGACTCAGGGGACGTGGCAGTCAGCTGGTATGATTATGAGGAGTCGACAGAGGCTACAGGATGGTTAGACGATCAACCAGATGTGGTAGAAGAGTTTCAGTTAGAACAGGGCCCGCAGGGGCGAGAATGTCAGTGACAGCTGGAAGGGTCGAAGAACAGAGTGCATCGCCGGAGAGCGCTGGTGTCAAGAATTTCGCTCGGGATTGGAATATTTCGAGTACGGGGATTATTGAACAGTCGGTTGCATCGACACACCCAGAACAAGAAAGATTCGAAAATTTCGAAAGAATCAGGAAGGCGAAGGCCCATGTGGGGACTGAAACTGCTGTGTGCACAGGAACTGAGAATGCTGCGAACATATGGATGGAAGGTGCTGCGAGTACAGGAACAATCATATCAAAGCTGGACAGATGTTTGTCAGCTGCTGATGGGATGTGGTGGGAAGATGAGGACTTGTGTCTTGCCCACACAGATGAAGATTGGGCGAACAACCAACCCGATAACACCTGGTACCTTGGAGAGGTCGACCATATGACGCGGAGTGGGCGGTACTTCAAACCCCCGCACCTAGATCAACTAGAGGCCTCGGGGAAGGATAGAGAGGCTGAGAAGCAAAAGGAGAAGCAACTTGAGGAGGAAGCTGTACTCAAGCAGCTAAAAAAGATACAAGCAGACATCTCCATCTGGGGACTGCTCATGGCATCACGGGTGCATAGACAGGCTGTCTTATCAGCCATGGACAAAGCGAAGCTTTCAATAGAAACCACGCCAGAGCAGCTGGTGGGACTAGTCTTTCCGGGAAGAGCTACCCCGACGCTGACTTTTTCCGACAAAGAATTGCCACCCGAGGGGGCAGACCATAACAAGCCTCTCTACATTTCCATGGAATGTAGGAATAAATGGATACCGGTAGTTCTCGTCGATACCGGATCCGCCATCAACGTTTGCCCGGCAAGGACGGCGTTTGCAATCGGCTTGAAAACCGCGGATTTTGTACCAACAGCCTAGGTCATTCGGGCATACGACAACACAAGCCGAGAAGTGATGGGAACAATTAAAGTTCAGACTAAAGTTGGGCCGGGACAGCACGAGATAGATTTCCATGTCCTAGAAGTCCCCGCAACTTTTAATATGCTTTTAGGGCGGCCGTGGCTGCATCAGGTGAAGGCGGTGTCCTCCACTTTGCATCAAATGGTGAAATACCCCTATGGGAAGGGAGTAGCCATTGTTTTCGGAAATTCATCAATCCATCCGCCACCGGAGGTATCCACGCCTGTTCTAGAAATCGAGCATGGCATGGAAGATGTGTTCATATCAGGTTTCACCCTAGCTGAGGCTCAGGTTGTACAGAACATCATGGCTGCTAATGAGGGAATATATGTCAGTGCCCAAGCAGTGTATCTCATGAACAAGCTCCAATACATCCCTGGGATGGGATTAGGAAAGAGTGGCCGCAAGGGCGTCGCAGCATTGGCCGAAGTGCCACACAACCCCCATACCTTTGGCTTGGGTTACCTACCCACCAAGGAGGATTGGGTAAGAAAAGGAAAAGAGATGGCTGGAAGAGCCAGGGCGAAACAGATAGGGAAGCCCTTTGAGTTGATGCACCGGCCCATCCAGGGTACCCTAAACGGACGCTTCATCCGGGAGGGGGAGGATTTTCCATTCTGTGGCTTCCCAGAGCCGTGGTTAAACGTAGAGAGGAAGTGCGTACCAGGGTTCGAGATTTTCTTTGACCTACAGTTACCTGGGGATGATGTTGCTGAAGAGCAGACAGACCCAACAGTTGAGGTTGAACAGAACAGGGGAGTGGAGTCTGAGGACACCGAACTTGAAATGGGGGTAGCACTGGCATGTCTACTTTCAGATCCTTCGATCGACTAGTTGTGCTTGGGGGTAACTTCTCGGTGTCCATGATCGGGAATGAAACGGCTGTGGGCCTACCATCAGCTATTTTGGATGCATCCATCGCACCCTCCCTCACCTGGCAGTACGAGGAGGGATTTTTATTTAGCAGCACCGGGTCAGGTAGTGAGCCGGAATCTGATTCCTCCGAATCTTTTGAGTCGGAATCAGGTTCCAGCTCGACTGAGTCTGAGTCCGGTATTCTTGGGGGTGATAACCCGGATGCCACAGTCCTGTCCAGGTCGTCTTTTTCTTTCTCTTTTGAGTCTGTTGTAACAGAAGAATCGGACGGTTTGGAGGTATATAATGAGAATGATATGAATGTGGTTTCCGAGTACTTTTCTGTGCCTTTGATTTATTGCTTAAATCAGGACTTTCAAAATTTTGATGAAAACGACGAGGATGAAATTCCTCCGGTTTTACAACGTTTAATTGAACAAGAGCAGAAAAGGTTTGTCAAACCTTTAGTTGATGAAATCATTACTGTGAATGTTGGTACTGAAAAGGACCCACGGCTGGTCCAGATCGGGTCCACGTTGTCTTCAGAGGAACGCGAGCGCTTAGTCGCTTTATTAAAAGATTTCAAAGATGTTTTCGCGTGGTCCTACAAAGACATGCCTGGAATCGATCCTGAGATTGTACAGCACCGGATCCCTCTCGATCCCGAGGCCCGACCTGTCAAACAGAAACTCAGGAGGATCCGCCCTGATTGGGCCATTAAGATCAAGGAAGAGGTCACCAAGCAAATCGACGCGGGCTTCCTGCTGGTATCCGAATACCCGACTTGGTTGGCCAACATTGTTCCAGTACCGAAAAAGGATGACAGAATTCGGGTATGTGTAGACTTCAGAGATTTGAACAGAGCCAGTCCGAAGGACGACTTTCTTTTGCCACATATTGATGAGTTGGTAGATTTCACAGCGGGGCATGCTTTGCTTTCGTTTATGAATGGCTTCTCAGGCTATAATCAGATAGTAATGGTACCCGAAGACCGGGAGAAGACTGCATTCACCACCCCGTGGGGTACATACTGCTACAGAGTAATGCCATTTGGGTTGAAGAATGTCGGGGCTACTTATCAACGGGCAGCAACCACAATATTGCACGATATGATCCACAAAGAGGTTGAGGTGTACGTGGACGACATGATTGTCAAATCCAAAGAAAGAGAAGGTCACTACACCGCCTTGCAAAAGTTTTTCCAAAGGATCAGAGAATTTCGGCTGCGGTTGAATCCTCAGAAGTGTACATTCGGTGTTACAGCGGGAAAAATGCTAGGGTTTCTGATTACGCAAAGGGGCATCGAAGTCGACCCTTCCAAAATCAAGGCCATCTTAGAAATGCCACCACCAATGACTGAAAAAGAGGTGCGAGGCTTTCTGGGTAAAGTGCAATTCATAAGACGGTTTATTTCGAAATTAACCCTAACTTGTGAACCACTTTTTGGTCTCCTAAAGAAAGGAAAGAAATTCCAATGGGACGACCGATGTCAAGCAACTTTTGAACAGATCAAAGAATATTTACAAAACCCACCCGTGTTGTCACCACCGGAGCCAGGGAAACCATTGATATTGTATCTTTCGGTAACTGAGACTACAATGGGCTGTATGCTCGCACAAGAATCAGAGGATAAGATGGAGAGAGCCATCTACTATCTGAGCAAGAAGATGCTGGATTACGAGACCCGCTACACTCCCCTGGAGAAAGCTTGCTTAGCTTTGGTATGGGTTACCAGGAAGCTGCGGCACTACCTGTTAGCTCACTCCGTAATGCTGGTTTCACGACTCGATCCTATCAAATATCTTTTCGAGAAACCGGCACTTACGGGTAGGCTAGCTCGTTGGCTGCTGTTGCTTTCTGAATTTGATCTAAAGTATGTAACACGCAAGTCAGTGAAAGGGAGAGCAGTAGCGGAGTTCCTTGCCGACCACCCGGTTGAAGGGGATGAAGCAGTAGAATACCTATTCCCAGATGAAGCCATTTTGTATGTCGAAGACGAGACTTGGACAATGTACTTTGACGGAGCGTCAAACCAGTATGGATATAGGATAGGAGTATTGCTGATAGCGCCCGACAATTCCCGTATCCCTTTAGCATTCAAGCTCCAGTTCAAAGTCTCAAACAATGAAGCGGAATACGAAGCATGTATTGCCGGCTTAGAAGCGGCTCTAGAACTAGGAGCAAAACGATTGGACGTTATCGGGGACTCCAACCTTGTTGTATCTCAAGCAAAAGGAGATTGGAAGGTCAAAGAAGAGAAAATGATAATTTACCACCAGACCTTGGATTTGTTAATTCCTCGGTTTGAAAAGCTGAACTTCACTCATCTAGTAAGAGAGAACAACAGGTTCGCAGATTCACTAGCAACTCTATCTTCCATGATAGACATCCCGTCCAGAGTCCGGATGCGTCCGATCATCATTGACCAGAAGTTTGTGCCGGCATATGAGTCGATCTCTGCCATAGATGAGGCTCAGGATGAGAACCCCTGGTATTACGACATTTGGAACTTCTTGGAGAATGAGGTGTATCCACCAGGGGCAAATGCCAAAGATAAAAGGGCAATCAGGAGAATGGCTGTTCAGTTCATCATCTGCGGGGGTAAACTGTACAAGAGAGGTCATCTGGGAATGCACAAGCTGTGTGTAGAAGCTGAGGAGTCAAAGCGCCTGATGGAGGCCATCCATGGAGGATAATGTGGTGCACATATGAATGGGGTAATGCTGGCGCAGAAGATCCTTAGACAGGGTTATTATTGGTCCACCATGGAGGAGGATTGTATCAGCTTTGTTCGGCGATGCCACAAATGTCAGATCCATGCAAACCGTATGAATATCCCGCCGTCGAAGCTGTACAACATGACTTCGCCATGGCCGTTTTCAGTCTGGAGAATTGATGTGATCGCGGCTGTTACTCCAAAGGGGTCGAATGGGCACGAGTTTATCCTGGTAGCGATATATTACTTTACGAAGTGGGTTGAGGCCCAATCTTATGAAGTATTGAAGGCTTCACATGTCGCAAAGTTTATCAGGAACAACATCATCTGTCGCTATGGGGTCCCGAACGAGATTATTTCAGATAACGGTTCCCACTTCAAGAAGGAGGTGATTGATTTGTTGGAAAAGTACAATGTGGCTTTTCATAAGTCATCCACATACCGGCCGCAGACCAACGGAGCAGTTGAGGCCGCCAACAAGAACATCAAACACATATTGTAGAAGATAGTGGAAACCTATCGGGATTGGCCAGATAAGTTTCCGTTCGCTCTGTGGGGCTACCGGACTTCGATTAGAACTTCTACTGGGGCTACTCCGTATTCATTAGTCTATAGGATGGAGGCCGTCCTACCTATTGAGATCGAGGTTCCGTCATTACGAGTATTGGCTGAGTGCCAAATAACCGAAGTAGATTGGCAGCAGAGCAGGTTTGAGGAACTCATGCTCTTCGATGAGAGAAGACTGAAAGCACTGTACCATGTTTAGGGTTATCAGCGCAGAATTGCCCGGGCTTTCAACAAGAAGGTTAAGTCCAGGAACCTAAAGGAAGGAGATTTGGTGCTCAAAGACAACTGAGCTCCCATCCATGACCCAAGGGGCAAGTTCAGACCCAATTGGACGGGTCCCTACATCATCAAAGCTATCTGGTCAGGTGGGGCTGTGGTTCTGATGGACCTAGATGGCCTGGAGTTCTCACAACCGATCAACATGGACAAGTTGAAGAAATTTTACCCTTGAGAGGCTTGCTAGGCCGAAAACCCGAAAGGACGACCTAGGCAAAAGTTAGAGCACGGAAAATTAGAAAATAGAAAAACTGAGCTCGCAAGGTTGAAAACCCGCAAAGGGCGGCCTTGGCAAAAGTTAGAGCGTAAAAGGAGAGTGAGAATACTCGAGTGAACCCTAGCCGAACTACGTAAGGCTTGATTCCCATCTTTGGGATACGTAGGCAGCTTCATCTCGAAGTTCAGCCATAACTTTTTTTCCCTGATCAACTTTGTCCATTTGACCATCTCAGTCATCTTTGTCCATCAGCATTCATCGTGATCTCCGGTGCAGAGCTTTTCAGACTAAGGGCAACGTTCCGTTGCCGTGCAGTGCTACGGTGCTATTCAGACTAGGGGCAACTTTCCAGTTGCTGGGATTCGGGATTGTACATCTCAGTGACAAATTTCAGGCGTGTCCAGTTCTGATCCATATCGAAAATGGTTTTGAAAAGTTTTAATAAAAGTTGACTTTGTTCAAAATGAATCTTTTTACAACTAAGACCATTTTTGGACCAAAACGGAAAATTTTCAGTACCACAATCTCCAATTTCATTGATTTCAATACAGAGTTCTCCTGCTCTTGCATACAATTGAAGTTGTTTTTTATTACAATCATAAGGAAAACTTGAAAGTTCTAATAAAGCAATAAATCCAGGGCATAGTCAAGTCAGGTGTCCCTGCGCCCCCTCCCAGAGCTAGTCGAAGTCTCTGATGCCAAGCTAGGCCCATTCTGTGCCTCTTCATTGAGCCAATCCCAACACTCATTAGACAAAGTGCAATTGAAAATAGGAGCAGGGGCCAGGAGCTCTCTAGTTCTCCATGCTGTCGCATACCGGGCAAGCTGTGCGCCTCGGATCGGGAATGCAGCTGGGTATTCTATCTCTTCCGGTAGACAAGTCTGGTCATGACCGAATTGACGTCGGATCCGGAACGGAAAATAGAAGACGCAGTGAGTCAAGCCAATTAGCTGAATCCCAGGTTGACGAGTCATACTGTAACTCATTGCCGGGAGATTGAGCCAAGGGCATCGCCAAGCAATGCGATCCGCGGACAAGCTACACATCCAGTCAAACCACCAACCCTCATCAAGGGCGTCGACTAGGCGCTGCCTAAAGAAGTAACTACGGGCTGAGTATGTTGGGCAAGAATCCACAACCTGCAACTTGTCCATCAACCACACCTGGGGAGGGATGAAAAATGAGAGAATAAAGAATAGAGAGGCGTGCGCTGAGAGAAAAGTAAGAGAAGGGTGTTGTGAGAAAAAAACCGAGCTTGAGGGCCGAGTGATGTGAGCAATATATATGTGAGATTGGGTGGGAAACATTACCTGCAGTAATAATGGACTCCCCGCAAATCTGGCTGTCTCCTGACGGTAGAAAGCGTCCAAGCCCATCAGCGTTTCGGCCAACGCCATGGCAATACAGCTCTTTCCCTCTTTCAAACCTTGGGCAACTTCAATCAATCGGACGCTAAATCCTCCAGAACCCGAGGCAAGTAAGAAATGAGATAACAAACACAAACAAAGTGCGTGTTGCCGAAAACCTTGCCAATGACGGTCACCGCGGTCACCAGTCTCAGAAAAACGGCAAACCAAACTCGGAATATCTAGCATTCCGTCACAAATCAGAGATCGAGCATCAGGTACCGAGAACCAGCACATTTGTCCTAAGGCTTGGGCATGGCCAAAACGGGGTTGGGGCTGGATTTCTTCATTGCGCTCAGACTCCATTAAAACTTGAAAATCTTCAAAGGTGGGACATACCTCTTGCCCGCCGAAGCTAAAAACATGTGTCACCGGATTCCAAAACCTTGCCGCGGCATGAAGAAACGGAAAGTGCAGCGGGGTACGATCCAAAGTGAATAGTGCATTTATGCCGAAACCCCGGAAATTCAGCTTTTCCGAACCATCCAAGTTGTTAATCCAAGACAAGAGATTTTGGGCAAGAAATTCTTCCATTTGGAGCAAATCAGTGTTAAAATGAGAAAAACTACGAAGCTGGGGCCTTTTGTAGGGGATAAGGTTGAATGAAGGATAGGTGTCACCATTCTGCTGGTTTCTCCCTTTTTTGGCCGGCTGGCCAAATATTGTGCCGACCGGCTATTACTGTTGGCCGGTGGAGTCTTCTCATGACCGGTGGCTTTTCCCTGGGGCCGGTGGTCTTCCCCTGGGGCCGGTGGTCTTCCCCTTGGTTCCCTGAGTTGTTTATGCTCAGAAGTTGGGGAATCCCACCATTTCCAATGCCCTCCAGTGATCAATTCTTGCGGGGCTGCGCCTATTTGTTTATCGAGTTGTTGTACATTTGTTTATCGAGTTGTATTTCACTCTCTTTAAGTCTTCATGTTGCTTATCAAGTTGTACTCCCACTTAGTTAGCTTATCAAGTTTTCTTGTTTTGCTTATCGAGTTGTAAGTCAGTTCGCTACCTGATTATTACGATGCAAGTGCTTAATTTTCAGATGAATTTCAATTTCATTCACATTGTTATGAGATGCCTTGCGATGCATAGAAAGCACAAATATAACATCTTTTGAACAAAACAGCAGTTTCATTTCCATCATGTGTTTTGCAAAAATACACAGTTTTGAAAAACAATGATAACAAACCTGCCTGAGGCAGTGCAATGTGCTTGAACTACCAGTAAAAAAAGAAAAGTAAAGCAGGAGAAGAGTAGGGCAGCAGAGTATTAGGATTGATACTGGTAACCCCTCCCCTTGCGGTCGACGCACCTCTCGCACCCTTGTTCGAGTCAATTGTTTGGTGTGACATCTTCATTATTCAAGATGGTGCGAAGAAGCGTGCTTCTAAAACATTAGTAGGCTTTCGAGTTGACCTCAGGCCATATCTCTTTGAGCGACGCTCCGTATGTGCGAGGAACATCCCTTCCCGTATCCTTTTGCATCTTGTGAGCTCCACAACATGCTTCAATTGTATTGTGTTGAAGTGCTTTGCATTACGCGCCTCGGGTTTCTGTACATATTGCCTGCGTAAACCGCATGCTTTACTTGCGTAGACCGCATGTTCTATCATTACTTGCGTAGACCGCATGATTTACTTGCGTAGACCGCATATTTGTAATTAAATCCATTACTTGCGTAGACCGCATGCTTTACTTGTGTAGACCGCATGTTCTATCATTACTTGCGTAGACCGCATGTTTTATCATTACTTGCGTAGACCGCATGTTTTGTTTGCGTAGATCGCATGATTTACTTGCGTAGACCACATGTATTATCATTACTTGTGTAGACCGCATGCTTTACCTGCGTAGACCGCATGCTTTACTTGCGTAGACCACACGTTCTATCATTACTTGCGTAGACTGCATGTTTTATCATTACTTGCGTAGACCGCATGTTTTATCATTACTTGCGTAGACCGCATGTTTTGTTTGCGTAGACTGCATGACTTACTCGCGTAGACCGCATGTTTGTAATCAGTATCCTTACTATGCGTAGACCGCATGCTTTACTTGCGTAGACCGCATGCTTTATCATTACTTGCGTAGACCGCATGTGTTATCATTACTTGCGTAGACCGCATGCTTTACTTGCGCAGACCGCATGTTCTATCATTACTTGCGTAGACCGCATGTGTTATCATTACTTGCGTAGACCGCATGCTTTACTTGCGTAGACCGCATGTTCTATCATTACTTGCGTAGACCGCATGATTTACTTGCGTAGACTGCGTGTTTGTAATCAATTTCATTACCTGCGTAGACCGCATGCTTTACTTGCGTAAACCGCATGTTTTATCATTACTTGCGTAGACCGCATGTTTTGTTTGCGTAGACCGCATGACTTACTTGCGTAGACCGCATGTTTGTAATCGGTATCCTTACTTGCGTAGACCGCATGTCTCGCTTGGGTAGACCGCATGTCTTGCTTGCGTAGACCGCATATTTGTAATTAAATCCATTACTTGTGTAGACCGCATGTTTTGATTGCGTGGACCGCATACTTCACTTACACATGTTCAATATTCATTGCTTGCGTAGATCGCATCCTTTGCGTACATGTGATTGTACCTTCACGGCATGGTCATACCTCCCACTTAGTTTGTGTTGTCACACATTGTCAATTGCATTATGTGCATGTTACTAATAAAATCATACCTGTTAAGTTTGTTCCCTTTGCAGGCACGATATTGTATGTACGGTTCATTTGCGGCTGGTGGAACCAGGCAAACCGAACAGGTATTGTATCCTCCGGGTGAGACGTATTGAGAATTGCATAATTCTCTTACATCCTTTCTGCATTGTAGTGTAGTTTGGTGTATGCTAGCTTAAAACCGTCGCATGTGTGCTTCGTTACAGTTTTTCTTTGCATGATCATAAGTTATGCTCGGCTTCATGCATTGTCTTGCATTTTGCCCCTGCCTTCGGGCGCATACCTTGTTTGTCTTGCGTGTTTGTCTAAGTCTTCGGCCTTGTCAAAAATGGGTCGTCTCTGGGCTTTGACATTCACTCCCATCATTATTATGACTTTCGAGTTCTGTCAAAGAGGGGCAACTGTAGACACCCCATTTTTGACCGTTCTCAAGACTTGGACGTCACCATTTGAACACTCGGTGATTCTCTTTGTTTGTGTTCGTCTTCAGTTCCCGAAGGTCTTGGCTGCGCGCCTTGCCTCAGGATCTCTCGACTCGACTGTTCCGTGCTTGGTTTCGGCACCAAACACTTGTGTTTTTGCCTTGAAGGGCAGGGAATGGCTTTTTGGCCATCTCCACATCCCACCGGCCTTCCCCTAGCATAACCGGCTGCTTATGGGTGCCACCGGCCATGGTTTCTTAAAACCAATGGCCGGTCGGCACTATATTTGGCCGGCCGGCGACCTCTTTTGCTGGCCGGTTTGACTCCTTTGCACCCTTAAGGCATGGTGCATGCCAGCTGTGCCAGCTGGAATGCACCATCACTCCTCCCCGTGTGGTTTGTGGCTGGTTTGACTCCTTTGCACCTCCATTCCTTCTAGAAGGATGACCCTTTGGCCAAGCTTCTTGGAGAAGCTTGGCCAGCTGTCCCAGCTTCTTCAAGAAGCCAAGGACCATTTGCACCCTTTGCCCCTTTTGATATAGCTTCTTGGAGAAGCTTGGAGTCTTTTTTTTGCCTATATAAGCACTCATCCTCTCCCATTGTTAGGGGTTGGAGCTTTTAAACCAAAAAACCAGAGCTTCTATATAGATACATCTGATATATCATCCTCTCTCTCTATATCTCCCTCTCCTTCATCCTTAGGGTGTGTTTGGAAGCCTAAAAGTGCATTGTTACCTTACTTTTGCACTCACACACACACTATTACACCTTGCTCCGAGATTGAGGGACATTGAGGGTTATTTGTTGAGGTTTTTGACTGATTTTGATCAGTAAAGGGTGGCTGGAGCACCTGTTCTTGAAGTGTTCTTCAAGGGTGAGATTCTTACTTTATTTCCCCCAATCTTGCACTAGTTTTCTACCTATCTTGCATGCTGATTTGAACTTTGTGTATAACATAAAAAAGCCTTGTATTTTCATGCTTTAGACCTTTCATTAAGGGTGTTTTGGCATTGGGGGTCGAAATCCCCCTCTTAGGCCTCTTTTGGCCCCTTTTGGTGTCTTTTCCTCAAGCCTTGTTTACTTTGATGTATTAGCCTTCTCACCACTGAAATCCAGTAGATTTTCAGTGGTGAAGGAGATGGTTTGAAGTCTTGTATAGGGGAGGGACACCCCTCTCCCTTCATTGCCTCATTTCCTTGCCTTTTGGCTTAAAGGGCAACATGCATGCTTGACTGATTTTGGCCCTATTTCAGAGGTTTTTGGGTGTTTCTAGGTCACATGTTATCTCTGTTTTTGGTCGGATTTGTGTCCCTTTGCATGCTTAACATACTTGCTTTGCATTCCTCTATTTGGTATAGAAATGCATCTTGTGTTTAGGCCATGATTCTTGCATGTGTTAGCCTAACTTCGTGAAGGTCTTGGCACTACTTTACCATGTTTAAGGTCTGTTGGCCATCTGTTTCAGTCATGCTTACCATGTTCGGTGTCATCTCTTTGTGTTTTGGCTTGTAAGCCTTGAGTATATTGACCTCTAGCATGCTTAGCTTAGACCATCCTCATGATTTGGCATCATTTAGGATCGTATTTCAGTCCATAAATCATGTTTGAATGTTTGCATATGTGACCTCTTTCATGCTTTGAGGATGTGTCCTTTTATGCCTAGAAATGAGCTTTGGTGCATGCATCTCATTGAAGCTACTTAAGCTGCCATATCAGTGGGTTTTGGAGCCCATTTTTGCATGCTAGGATTCTGTTTTTGCTTGTCTAATTCATGCCATGAGTGGTCATGTTAATGGAAGTAAAGTGCTCCCTTTTGTGCCTTAGCTTTAGGCCCATTGGCTTGCATGTTGACATGAGAGTTTGTCCACCATTTTGGGCACTTTTGGCCACTGTTTTGGGGTGGATTGAGGTCTGCCCCTTTATGGTTTAAGTCCACCATTGCATGCTTGTCTCATGTTTGTTGCATGATCGCTTCATTAGGTGCTATAACATGATGATCCTATTGCTTAAATTGTCCATGTTTGCATTGCATTTGCATCTTGCATGCCTAAGCATTGCATACTTGCCATGATAGTTGCATGGCATTTGGTATGCCTTGCATCTTAATCTCGTGTTGCATCTTTGAGCCATGTTTGCATATTATGCATTGCATTACTTGGTTTGGGGTGTCAAACCAAGTGTGAGGGTTAAGAAGTGTTCATACTACAAGTGATGTAACGCGTCTTAACTCTCGGTCACCGGGGTCCTTGACTTCGACATGATAGGGTCTTGGTCCTCATTTGTGTGTTGCATGCATTTTTACATCAAATGGCAAGCTTGATCTCTTAGGCTATCATGCACAATTGATGGCTCGAGGATCGAGGGCCATGTTTCCCTGAGTTCAATACATGATGGGGAACATGACCATGCTCACATGTGCCTGAAATCCCATGCCATATACTGCCTGTCCTCTATTGCTGTCAAAACTGTTTTCTGCAGGAAGTTTTTGCCGACCGGCAGTGTAGAGTGCCGACCGGCAATATATTTGTGGCCGATAACATAAAACCCAGCCGATGGATGTGTTCCATGGCTGGTGGACATTTACTTCAGCCGATGGTATTTCAAAGTGTTCAGAGAACCTGTCCCAAAACTTTGGCAATTTTCAGGGAAGCAAGGCAGTGAAAACAGAGGCAGCAATGGTATGGTACGGGCTTTCCGGACGAGACGGGTTCGAGCATGCATCATTCGCGCATCCCGAGGCGGGAGTTGTGGCCACCTTTTTTTTTTTTTTTTTTGCATTCATTATGTTAATTAATTAGAAATTCTGTAATAATTAATGTATTTATTATTCGGACTGTAATATTTATTTGGTTCCTCCGAGTGAGGGCGCAATTGTGTAATAAGTGTGGGTGTGTGTGTGCATGTCTTCCAATCCCCACTTCTTTCTCCCTTTTACTTACCTGCTTTCGATGGTTAGTATTAGGGCATATTTAATTTAGCATACCTTATGCTGTGCATGCGTGCATCCATACATTTGTCTTACATACATCGGGCTCGGCACATCATGCTAACTGTACTTGTATTTCAAATTCCAAGTTGAGTACTTGTTAATTGCAGCATTTCACATGCCATCTTTAGGATAGCCGAGCCTATTATAGTTGCATCCTGCATGCGTTCCATTAGCCACCTTAACATGAACTAGGATCATGCATATGATTACTAACTGGTTTCTGTTTTGGCTTGGAGTACTCTGTAAGTTCTTTCGCTTTAGCATCCTCACATGTGTGTGAATGTTGCCATGATAGCATAAATACCATGAGGCTAGCTGCTTATGTGATATAACTGCTTGAATGCCTGTGGATGGAGGTCAAATTACCTAAATTGGAATGAATGCATTAAAACTGAGAGTTTTTTTTAAGCCCACTAGATAGTGGCAAAACCGTCTTTTCCAAAGCCCACTTGAGGGTGGCAAAACCTGCATTTTAGCCTACTTACGAGTAGCAAATCACTTTCAAAGCAAACCTGAAATGTTTTGTTCCAATTTAGGTGATTCGGCCTATACTTGTTTGCTGTGTGCATAACATAGTAAATCTAGGCTAATAACCGGAATAAGAACACATAACGTTTTCAAAATCGGATATCACAGTTAGTAGAGGCCGGTCTTCGGACCGGGCGAGAGGGGGTGCTCATAGCTGACCTTCCCCAATCATACCCAAGTTCCCGAGCCGAGGTAACTTTGGTGATGACGGACACGTGGCCTTTGGCACTGAGTCAGGGTTTCCTAAATTCCCTCCATTTTAAAAATATTTAGGTGGCGACTCTGTATCTAGCAAAGCAGTCCATGTTTGGCACTTCTTTCAAAAAATCTGTTTTTTCTCAAAACGATTTGCCGGATTTGGACTCTTTGGTTCAGATTAAGAATCGACAACAAATCAAGTCCGAACTGTAGCGAGGTCCCGCCGCGGGCATGTTACAGTGGGAAAAGATAAAAAAAACAAGTATGCAAAGCAAGTTAAAAAAGCAAGTGTTATACCTCTTGAAGGGAAGACCAACTTTAGACAACAATTCAAGCCAAAACCACATTCTAGAGCTCCAAGAAGGCCTTAAGGAACCTCAGCTCAAAGATGAACCACTTTGGTTAAAGAGGTATAGGCAAAAGTGTGGTGTATCTAAGCTACTATGCACAAACTTGCAAGAGAGAGAGAGAAATTTAGAGAGAGAGAGAGATAATTTTTACTCCAAAAATTCTAACCTTTAAAAATGGGAGAGGAGACCCCCTATATATAGAAAAATATGCACTTGACTAAGATATATCCCTCTATACACGTGTAAGGAGATGCAGCCAATTGTGGTAACAGCTGGCACAGCTGTTAACAAAATATCTAAAAAAAAGACACTGATGGCCGGCAAGCCACTAGTGTGGCCGGCAGGCCACCACCATTGGCCGACAGGCCACTTGGATGGCCGACAATTTCAAACAGTGGCTGGCTGGCCACTAGGGGTTGTAAGCTTGAAGGTTTTGGTCCAAAACAAGGCATAGAATAGACAGGGTTTAAAGGCTCAAAGACAGGGCATTCCACCAAGGACTTCGGGCACTAAAACAAGACATGCAGTCATAATCATTGAGTGCACAAACGATGACGTCCAAGTCTTGAGGACGGTCAAAAATGGGGTGTCTACAGTGGCACACACATAACTTATGACGTGATGTTGAATGATGATGACAATAGATAACTGAGTGCAGCAGGGGGCGACTTGGATTATGCACCAAAGGAGGCAGCGTGGGTTGTGTGCCATAGGGGGTGGCTTGGATTATGTGCCAGAGGGAGCGGCTTGGATTGTGCGCCAGAGGAGGCGGCTTGGGTGGTTCGCATGGTATATACCTATGCTCACTATGATATAGGTATATACCACCCTCAAACTTAAATAGGTTTGAAGATAGAAACCTATTTGAGGTTGAAACAAAGAGAAAGACAAAGTGGAGCAAAAACACAAAAACACAAAAAAAAAAAAAAAAAGGATTAGGAGCAATATATATATATATATATATACATATATGATAGAGATATTTGGGGTAGAAATAAACCAACAGATAGAGAAAGAGATCACCACAAAGAGATACTAAAAAGAAAATATGGCAGCGGAATGGGTTGAGATCCGGTGGGCAACCAATGCAAGGCTGCTACCCACTGGTAAGGCGAAGGACACCAAGAGTTTAACCTATAACTTTTAAGAGCAAAAACACACACACACACAAAATAAATAAATAAATATTATACCTATATCATGGTGAGCATGATTATATACCATGTGAACCACCCAAGCCGCCCCCTCTAGCGCACAATCTAAGCCGCCCCCTCCGGCACACAATCCAAGCCGCTCCCTTTGGCGCACAATCCAAACTGCCCCCTGGCGTCCCAAGCTGCCCCTTCTGGCGCACAATCCAAGCCACTCTCTCTGGTGTACAATCCAAGCCGCCCCCTATAGCACACAATCCAAGCTGCCTCCTCTGGCGCACAATCCAAGCCAGGGGCGACTTGGGTTGTGCGCCATAAGGGGCGACTTGGATTGTGTGTCAGAGGGGAGCGGCTTGGATTGTGCGCCAAAGTGGACTGCTTGGGTGGTTCGCATGGTGTATAACCATGCTCACCATGATATAGGTATAATACATATATTTTTTTTGAGAGGGCGGCTTGGGTTGTGTGCCATAAGGGACAGCTTGGGTTTTGCGCCATAAGGGACAGCTTGGATTGTGTACCAGAGAGGGCAACTGGGATTGTACGTCAGAGAGGGCGACTTGGGTGGTTCACATGGTGTATAACCATCCTCACCATGATATAGGTATAATAATTTGAAAAACATAGTTACATAGATAAGTAACACGTTTACTGATAGGTGACATTTGAGCATATAGTTGGAAAAATAAGTGACACATATACAAATATGTGACATTTGAACATACAGGTGACTTTTAAGCATAGACAAATAGTGTCTTTTTGGATAAATAATGTGTTTTTGCCCCAGAAAAATTTTAAGCTTGTGCCTATTAGCTCAACAATTTTAAAAATGGACCTTTGATCTTGGCGTTCTTAAAAAAATGCTTTAGGGTACATTACAATGCCTTTTTCTAAAGTTTAATAAACCTTACAAGTTTGACATAATTACACTAGGATCTCTTGATGTTTTAATTCATATAATACTTTGTCCACTTTTAATCAGAAATTCGTTAGTAGTATAAATAAATAAAAAAAAAAAAATTATATTATTATCTCTTTTACATTGAAATTTATAATTTATCATGTATCTTTGTGATTTCATATCATCTGCATTAATTTTTAACTTTTTAACTTTATTAAAAAAGAAATCAATGTAATTATGTCAAAACCATAAGGGCTGTTGTATTTTTTAAAAAACTTCAAGGAGGTCAATATAATCTACCCAATTTTTGAAGGGTTAAAATTTTGCAAGATAATATTCATTACAATATATTCATTTTTCACTATAACTGCATTGGATTTTTTATTTTTTATTTTTTATTTTTTTAAAATTTTTTATAGCAACTCCATTGTTATGCAATGGATAAATTGATTTTTCACTATTGATATATTATGGGTCAAAATTTTATTCATTGTTTTTTTCATTAGTACCGGTCCAATTATTGATTTCATTTTTATTTAAAAATATTTTATTCATTTACTGTAACCCTCCTTTGACATACATCTTCAATTCCTTTGATTGATTGAAATTTTATAATAAGATTACATTAGGAAAAAGTTTAATTTGAATCCCGAATACTTCTCAGACTACGTATTACTACAAACTATATTATTATTATTTTGTCAGGAAAAATTCTATAATACACATATTTTTTAAGATATATATCATATACCTTAATTATGACATTTGTGATATTTGGTTTGACTTATAATATTATTAGTTATAATTTAATTATGATTTATTGTGATATTTGTTATTTTGATTTTGATTGCTATTTTAATTATAATTGAAGTTTTTTATTATACCTCAAATGATGTTTGTTTATAATACTTGGTTGTGTCACATTATGATGTTGATTATAACTTAATTATGACTTATTATGGCTATAATTTTAGTTATGAATAAAGAAACCTTTGGTTATGCCTCAAAAGTATTTAGTTATAACACTTTGTTGTATCAACACCATAAAGTGTTACAACTAGCATACGATGTTGTGGAATCGTAGATTTGAAAATATTTCTCTTGTCCAGTCAGGCCCTCGAGATCTTTGAGATGTTACCTGAAACAGAAATGAACAATCCAGTCGGTAATGTTAGAATTAGCACTCCGACGAACAAATTAGTATTTATTTTCTTAAGGTCTTTCTTTTCTCACAAGTTTTGTAATATTTTTCTCCATACCTCTTGTCTGAGACAGCCCTCACCGTTTATAGTGCTTTTGATCATTTACTCCTCTGTTTAGGGCCCATTTCCCTATATTGGACAGCCTGATTTTAATTGGGCCCTACCGTTATTGGGCTTTTGTAAAGCTTTGATGCAAGAACAATTGATATTTCATTTTTATTCGACTCCCACAAGTGTACTTCTTTTTTAGGGGTTTACATTGTAACTAGGTCTGTTCACAGTTCCAATTTGACCTTGACTGGCTATTTGAATCGATAGAATCAAGTTTAGGCTTCGTTGGGAAGCAAAAGTTGGGGTTTTTTTTTTACTGTTTTAGTCACAAAAAATAAAATAAATTTTTTAGTCTAATAAGATAAAATATCACATCTAATCCATAATCATTACATTTGTTTTCTCATAAAAAAGTCAAAAAAATCAAAAAAGAAATTCCTCCCAAACTAGGCTTTTTAACCCCCAGGCTAAAATAACTAAAAAAGTCAAAAAGTTAAAAAGTCAACCCACTTCCCAAACAAATTCAACCGATCTATACATTGAAGCCACCCATAGAACTTAGGGATTGTTTGGAATGTCCTACATAAGTACACTTTTTGACTTTTTAGACTAAAAAGTTAAGGAAAAAAATATGGTTGTTTGGGTTAACTTTTTGACTTTTTATGAAAAAATGTGTATTAAAAAATTGTATAAATTAGTGTGTAGGGAAAAATTAGGATCGGAAGTTGTGCAGCCGTAATTTTTGACTTTTGATGAATAGTGATAACTTTTTAACTTTTTGAATAACTTTTTGACAACTTGCCAAACTTGACCTTAATCAGTTTCGTGATCGTTATTGGTCCGAGCGGATTAGTGTATATATATTTACACATCGAAGAAAAATAGAGAGATGTATACATATACGTTATATATACCTTATAAATCGCAGTCAAAAAAGAGAATTATAGAGGGTAGACATGGGAGAGGAGAAGAGGTTAAGAGAGAAGATGTAATGGGAAAAAAATACATTTAATCCGAAAATCCAAAAAATAAAAAATAAAAATAAAAAAATTATAAGTTGAAGGCAATAAAGATCTGCATGAGAAGAAGAGTCAAAAGAAAATGAGACGACAACTATAGAAAAGTCCAACATAAGCAAGAAAATATGGAACTGTTACTCTTCATTTGAAGTTCGAGATAGAAAAGTCCAACATAAGCAAGAAAATATGGAACTAAAATGAAGAGTAAAATAGGGAGATGAAGAGTAGTGATGATGGACTATGGTGGGTAAGTAATAAAATAAAGGAAGTGGTCTTCTTTTTTTCTTTTGAACAAAGAGAAAGTTTTTTTTTTTTCTCTTTCATTCTTGGAGAAGTAAGTTATTATAATTAAGAAAGAAAGATATATAATAAAATTTAATACACATTTTTATTGAGAAAATAAAAATAAATTACTTTTTCAAAAGAATCAAAGAGAAAGTGAGGTATCTCATAGGATATATATAGTGCATAGTAGTGGCTGCACGTCTTGTGGGACTTATTTTAAGTTTTATTTTAATGATGTATCAGTGTATTATCCGTGCTATGCACGGAATAATTATACATATTTATATTTGTTTTAGATTTTTTTTAATATATAAATTATATTTTTTAAGATTTTTTTCTTATCACTAACCATAGTGTATGGGGGAAGTTGAAAAGGGTACCGCAGTAACTATACACGAATTGTATCTATAATTATTTGTATAAGGGGATTTTAAATACTGATCAGGAGATTTTAACCAAATCAATAATTGCAGGCATGTAGAAAGATATGTGAATTGAAAAAAGTTAATAAATGCTAATCAGGGGATTTTGACCAAATCAATAAATACTGAGTTTTTATTTTTTATTTTAAATTAAAAATTAAAAAAATTCAGATTGGGATATTGAAGCATCCATAGGCCTTGGGGGTTAAAAATCTCATTTTGCTTAATATATAGTATAGATTTAGATAGATAGATAGATATATCTTTTTATTTTTCTTTTTATTTTTGTGTGGTTTCTATTCGGGTATTTTTTTTTTCACTTTATTTAAGATGGAGTTGTGGGTATCTTTTTTTTTTTAAAATTTAATTTATCTGTGGTTTTCATTTGTTTTTAATTATTATTATTTAGGTAAGTTATGATGTGAGTTAGATATGTGATAGACATGTGAGTTTCATTGATTTAAAGTTTATTTAGATAAATTTTAAAGTTTTTTTTTTAGTTTTTAGTTTTTTTTGTTATGTTATAATATAATATATAAAATATAGGTAGATATCTACAACTTTAATAGAAAATATTATCTGATTTTTTGGGGAAAAGAAAATGAATGCAAGTTTTAATATTTTTTTTTAAAAAATTTGTGAGAGAGATTAGGAGGGAGAAATTATGAAATATTTTTGTTATTAAATAAATAAATCAGTCAATAGTTTTTTTTAATCTATTTTGTAAATTAAAAATCAATAATTTTCGAAAATTGATTAATTTGTCCCATTAAGTAATTTAAAATTTTGATAGATATACATAAAAAAAAATACATAATTATATTATTAAATCACAATTCAAATTTAGATGTTATATTTTTTTGAGATCTATAGCTAAATTCTTATCTTTTTTTTTTTTTTAATTTTTGTGTGTAACCATAGTGTATGGGAGAAATTGAAAAGGGTGCTGAAATAATTATGAGAGAAGTCAAAAGGGATTGTGGGTTGGGAAAAGTCAATAAATGCTGAGGTTGGGTTGGGAGAAGTCAATAAATGCTGAGGTTTTTTTTTTTTAAAATCAAAAAATTAGAAAATTAGGATTAGGAGATTGGAGCTCCTATCTGATTTTTTGGAGAAGAGAAAATGAATGCAAGTTCTAATATTTTTTTTTGAAAATTTGTGAGAGAGATTTGGAGAGAGAGATTATGAAATATTTTTGTTATTAAATAAATAAATCAGTCAATAGTTTTTTTTTAATCTATTTTGTAAATTAAAAATCAATAATTTTGAAAAATTGATTAATTTGTCCCATTAAGTGATTTAAAATTTTGATAGATATACATAAAAAAAATACATAATTATATTATTAAATCATAATTCAAATTTAGATGTTATATCTTTTTGAGATCTATAGCTAAATTCTTATCTTTTTTATTTTTTATTTTTGTGTGTAATCATAGTTTATGGGAGAAATTGAAAAGGATGTTGCAATAATTATGGGAAAAGTCAAAAGGGATTGTGGGTTGGGAAAAGTCAATAAATGCTGAGGTTAGCTTGGGAGAAGTCAATAAATGCTGAGGTTTTTTTTTTTAAATCAAAAAATTAGAAAATTAGGATTAGGAGATTGGAGCTCCCACAGGACTTGGGGTTAAAAACCCCCTTTGGCTTAATATATAGTATAAATAATAATAATTGTTATACGTCTCGTGAGACTTTATTTTAAATTTTATTTTAATGATTTAAATTGATTATTTTATAGAGAATATTGAGTAGAACATATTTATAAGAAATTAAATTGATTGGACATCAATAGTATTTTTATTAAATTATATTTATAAATAAAAAAATGAATTGTGAATATGATTTTAAGTATAAAACTGAATACAAATATAATTAGTTAAAATAATTATCAATATCTAATTAATTTAATTTTTTACATATATATTCTACATAATATTCTCTAAAATATAAATTATACAAATCATTAAACAAAAATATTTTGGAACTCTAATTTGTGAGCTCTAATAACTCCAAGGAGGGTAGACCTTACTATGATGTGATGTTTTGACCTTAATTTTTTTGGTGGTACTACATATACCAATTAACATACTAATTAGTGTATTAATACTAGTTATAATATTATTATTAATCTCACTCATTATATAAATTATAAATACTAAAATTTTTTTAAATTATATTACATTATCAATTGATATATTTAATGATAAAAAAAATTAATATATTAATTAATACATATAACATTATAATAAATTTTTTTTTTTTAAACTACCAACTCAATATAATTCCATCCAAAACTCTACTTTTAAAACTAGCAGCGGTAATCATTAAAATAAGATCCAAAACAGACCCCACAAAATGCACAACAATCACTCCTCACTGTTGTGTAGTAACTCGATATCCTATCTGACAAGATTGAATTGATGAGGTAGCCTATTAATAAAGTAGAATGAGAAAGAACAATCACTCCTCACTGTTGTGTAGTAACTCGATATCCTATCTGACAAGATTGAATTGATGAGGTAGCCTATTAATAAAGTAGAATGAGAAAGAGTAGTAATTTTTTTTTTAGTGGGTGAGAAATAGTGATATAACAAATTACTGATAAAAATTAATTTAAATACTACGTAAATTGAAATCTCGAAAGATATTGACAGAGGCAGAATTAGGATTCCACTAGTAGAGGGGCCAGATTGCCAACAAAAGACATGGGATAAATCATCTCAACTTTTATTTAATTAAATTATTATTAAATATTACTTAATAAATGTAAATTTGATCAATAAAATTATAAAAGGTTAGTGTCAATTATATTATTTGTATGATTTTTATAATTAAATGAGTCAAATTATATAAATTTATAAGTCCTATTATGGGAACTTGTGCTACATATGGTTTTGTGAAAAAACTTAGATAGTATTTGGTAAAGTTTTAGAATTATGATTTGATAATAGAGTTGTATTTTGAGTTTGTGAGTTTTGAACTTATGATTTCAAAAGAGAAACTTTGTTTGGTTATGAGTTTTGAATTTGTGATGTGATATATGAAATAAGAAAAGTTATTTGGTTATGAATTTTGAAAAGAGTTTTCAAAACTTAATTGAAAAATTTATAACTCATAACCAAACACACAACTCAAAATTCTATTCAAAACTCATAACCAAACTCTTTTTAAAATTTAATTCAAAAAAATAATTGTCATTTTGATCTAAAAAAATAATTTCTCTATTTAAAAAATATCAAAAACAAATATAATTTTTTTTTCTCTAAATAACAGGTGGCGATTGCCACCAAAAAAAAAAAAACAGTATTGTTCTGGTGTGAAATGGTCTTCGCATGACGTCAAATAAGGTGGGTGCATAATAATAAAGATAGTCTAAGGTCTTGTTTGACAAGTTAATATTTTAGCCAAAAAGTTATTAAAAAAGTCAAAAAACCTATATCTTATACCAAAAAGTCAAAGATTCTCTTTTCTCTTTATTTTTTGCACATTTTTTTGTAAAAAGTCAAAAAATCACCTCAAACATACTAATTTTTTTTACCTCATATTTTAGCTAAAAAACTAATAAATTACTAAAATAGCATGTTTTCAAACGATGCCTAGTATATAAACACATTGTCCACGCCCTACATTGGCGCAATGTAGTTATGAGTTAGGGTTGCCAAACATTTTGACAATCATGTAGGTGATATTATATGTTTGTATTGTGAACGTGACATGCATATAGATGAACCCAAATGGGCAATAAGGCACCAAATCACGCGTTTCCAACAACTTTTTGGGCCGTAAATAATCTTAACGTCAGTAACATTCGGTTCCGAGTGTGGCATGGTCGTTACGTGACTTCAAATAAGATGGGTGTATATATTAATGAACGCAATGTAAGTGTGTGGACACATTGTGGAAACAAAACATTCGAATCATCTAGTTACGTAATGAGGCAGCAAACAATTATTAACAATAGTGTTGGTGACTGAATGTTTGCAATGGAAATGTGACTTGTAAGTGTTTGATGCAAGGTGGCCAACGAAATGGGACACGGCGGATCGCGATCACAATAACTCAAATGTCATTGTTGAGTACATTGGCTATGGTTGTGGTCAGGGGCGGAGCTATTATGGGGCCAGGGGAGTCACGTACTCTCCCTGGGTTTTGTAAATTTTTTTTTTTTTAAGCAAACATAAAGAAAATACTTTAAATAAAAAAAAATTATAAAAATATTATTTTAAATGTCAATGACATTTTTAAAATAATAATAATAATAATGGTTATTTTGATTGAAAATAAAGTGATTACGATATTATTATCTATGAAAATTTCAATGTAATGGTGATATCTATCACTATTGACATGCAAACATAATTAATCTTAATGAAAATATAGAATTTATTGAATTATTAGTTACATTTGACATGTAGCGTTCATTCTCTATGTGTTTTTTTACTATTGATTGGTGATATCACATGTTAATGATGACGTAGTATAACTATTATATTGAATTTTTATGCATATTTTGTATAAAAAAAATTACTTTATCATTATATTATTTATTTTAAAACTTTATATCCATGACTTTTTTTAATATTGTGCACGATACACTAATTACAAATAATATTTAGCTTATTTAGTTCTAGTTTTCAGAAAACAGTTTTCAAAAAATTCTATATTTTTATTTTCCGTGTTTTAATGTTTTCAATAATTTTTTTAATATTTCAAGCAATTTTTTTAAATTTTTAGACACACCTAAAATAAATATACCTAAAAAGTATAATATTTGTGAAAAAAATCTTTAAAAAATACACTAAATACCAAAAAATTTAAAAATAATATGAAAATTCAGTATATTTTTCGTATTTTTGTGTATTTATTAATTTTTTTAAAAATATTTGTTCACAAATATTTTACTATTTGGATACATTAAGTAATGTACATCTAAAAAAGTAAAAAAACTGTTCAAAATTTTAAAAATATTCACTAAAACCAAAAAAATACGAAAAATAAAAAACTTAGTTTTCAGAAAACTAAATTTAGAAAATTAAAACCAAACACACTGATTAATTTTTTTTTTAACTTTCTTGAAGTTAATGGTAAAAATTTATGTTAAATATTTTTATAAAAAAATTTAATATTGTAATTAATAAGTGCCCCCTCTGCTTTAATTTCCTGGCTCCGCCACTGGTGATATTGATTAATGTAATTTGCTCCAACTAAAGAATACAGGTACAAGGATAATGTTATATATATTAATTAATATTGTAGACGTCCCCGAACGTCTCGGGAGGATGACTCCCCCTCTGTTTTGTTCGTCTGTGGGTTTACTACAATTCAGGACTCAAATTGTCACGGTTCTTAATCTGAACCAAAGAGTCCAAATCCGGCAAATCGTTTTGAGAAAAACAGATTTTTTGAAAGAAGTGCCAAACATGGACTGCTTTGCCAGATACAGAGTCGCCACCTAAATATTTTTTTTATGGGGGAATTTAGGAAACCCTGACTCAGTGCCAAAGGCCACGTGTCCGTCATCACCAAAGTTGCCTCGGCTCGGGAACTTGGGTACGATTGGGGAAGGTCAGCTATGAGCACCCCCTCTCGCCCGATCCGAAGATCGGCATCTACTAACCATGATATCCTCTTTTGAAAACGTTATGTGTTCTTATTCCAGTTAATTAGCTAGAATTACTATGTGATGCGCACAACACAAAAGTATAGACTAGATTGCCTAATTTGGAACGAAGCATTGCATATCCGTTTGTTTGGAAAACGCTTTGGAATTTGCTACTCGCAAGTAGGCTAAAATACGGATTTCAATGAGTTGTTCCAACTCAAATAATCCAACCTTCACCCACAGGCATTCAGGCAGTTTATATCACATAAGCATCTAACCACATGGTAAACATGCTGTCATGTTAACATCCACACTCATGCAAGATGCTAAAGTATAAAATACTTACAATGTACTCCGCGCCAAAACAAGAACATGTTAGCAATCATACATGATCCAAGTCCATGTTTAAATGCCTAATGCAACGCATGCGGAATGTCACTAGAATAGGCTCGGCTACTCTATGAATGACATGTGAAAATGCACAAGTAGCATGTATTCAAGTTAGATTTAAAATACTTATGCAGTTAGTATGATGCGCCGAGCCCGGTGCATGCAATACTGATGAATGATGCACGCATGCATAGCATAAGGTATGCTAAAGTAAACATGTCATAATACTAACCATCAAAGCAGGTAAGTAAAAGGGAGAAAGAAGTGGGGGTTGGAAGACATGCACACACGCACCCACACTTATTACAAATTTGCCCCCACTCGGAGGGACCAAAAGAATAATACAATTAATTAACCTACAAGCTAATTAATTATTACAGACTAATTAATTAATTAACAAATTAATTAATCTAATTTAAGCAATAAGCAGCCTCGGGAAGAGGGTCCAATGCATGCGCGCTCGGTTCCGCTCGGAAAGCCACTGCCATGCACAAGTTGCCTCTGTTTTGACTGTTATCCTTCTCTAAAGACTGCACAAATCTCAGAATTGCTTCTCTGCACACTGTGGAACACCACCGGCTGAGGGGATTGGTGGCCGGCCATGGAGAATGGTCACCGGCCACAAATTGATCTATCGGCCACTTATAGATGGCCGATCGGCACTGAAGATGGCCGGCCGACCAAAGCTTCCTGCAGAAACTGGTTTGACAGCAGCAGAGGACAAAACAAAGCATGGCAATGCATTTCAAGCAATGTATGCACTAACCACACTCCTTATCATGTTTATGACTCAAAGGGATATGGTCCTCGATTCTCGGACCACCAATCGCGCATTTCCATGCATGATGGCCCAAAGAATCAAGTGTGCATCTTGATATGGAATGCAATGCATATAATCAAACAAAGGGGCTCAACCTCTATCACAAACAATTCAAGAGGCAAAGCATGCATGCTAATGCAATGCAATCCTAAGCATGTTGACTTGCATGCAACATGGACAATGCAAGCAAGCAATGCATGTTAGGCACACAACCTAGGTAAAGAAGCATGTAAGGCATGAAGCAATGCAACCTACGAGTATGCAAGACACAATGTGGATGTTCAAGCATGCAAGCAAGCATATGACTTCATTCAATCATGCAACGACACACTAGTATGCAACAATACACAAGGTGAGCATGCAACAACATGCAAAGGGGTGGACTTAAACTAACATGGATAGCTCGCAAGCATGCCAAAATCAGTGGCCAATGCTATGGAAATGAGGGCACAATGACATGCAAACATGCATGCACACAAGGACCAATTCCTAAGCATAAAGGAACAACTTCTAAGCACACTTAAAAGGAGGTAAACATGGACAATTAGCATGCAATGTAAGCTCTGAAAATTATGTCAAAGATGATGCCAAATCAAGCAAACATGACAAGCATAGCATGTAATTGGTCTAAGTACTTAGAGCATGATCATATGACACATGAAGCAAATGACCAAGATGGATCAAAACAGTCCCGAACCATGTTAAGGCAAGCCCCAAAAACCACTTGGATGGCATCTAAATGATCTACTCATGGAGGCATGCACAAATGCTTAAACATGGAGCATATAACATAACCTCTTAAAGCATCAAAGGAGTGATAAAATGCAAGCATGTAAACGTATTACAAGGACTGAAATGACATGGTAAGTGGTTCCAAACCACTGAAATGATGCAAGTAAAGCATGCTACACACTCACACACCTAAGGCTAACAAGCCAAAATGCAAGGTGGCTATACTAAGCATGTGATGGTCGACCAAAACAACCAAAAACAGAGCTTAAGCATGCTAAAACAAACATAAAAGCTTCACAAAGCTTGGCCAAAATCATGCAAGAATAAGGGTCAAAACCTAAAGCATGTTAAGGCCTAAACATGGCATTACAAGGCATGTATGCTAAGCAAGCATGGTGTATCAAAACCAACTCAAAACAGTGCTAAATCATGACATAATAAGCACAAAAAACAGCCAAGGCATGGTCAACATACACTTAAACTAGATGCTCCCTCAAGAGGCAATAATGGCCCTTTTCAAGGACAACAAGGAGAGGGGGTGGCCCTCTCATTCTTGGGACCTCAAGGCACCATCCTCACCTCTGAAATCCCTCAAGATTTCAGTGGTGAGGAGGCCCAAACACAATGGTCCCGGAGCTCACCAAAAATGCACAAAAAAGGAGCCTAACAAGGCTTAAGAGGGGTCAAACAACCCCAAAGCTTAAAACACCCTTAACCAACTATTTAGAGCACTAAAAAACAGAACTTTTCTATGCTATATGTTAAGCTCAAAAACAGTTATAAGGTAGGCAAAAATACAATGCAAAAATGGGGTAAAAAGGGACAAAAGTCTTACCCTTGTAGACCCTCTTCAAAAACGGAAGACCAGCTGGTTCTTTGAGCTCAAACCAGCTCCAAAACTCCAAAAACAAGCCTCAAGGACCTCAGCTCCAAGAGAAGGTGTAAGTCTAGGTGTTTGTGTGCAAATCTAAGACTAAAACACCTTAAGGGCAAAAAGAGAGAGAGAGAAATAGATATAGGATAGATACAATTATGCTAACCCTAAAAACCAGAGCTCTCCTCTGAAATTTTTGTAACCCTAATGGAGGGAGAGAAGGCCTCCTCTTATAGAGCTCAATCTTGTAAGCTTACAAGACAAGCTAACTAAGAGGGAGATCCCTCCATACACGTGTATGGAGGGGAGCCAAATGCATGCCAGCTGCACAAAAATATCTGCAAAAGCAGATGCACAGTAGTCGGCCGGCCAAAAATGCAATTGACCAAAAAAAGATAGCCGGCCGGCCATCTATAGTGCCCGCCGGCCAAACATTTGGCCGGTGGCAACAAAACACAGCCGGTGGCCTCAAGCCATGGCCGGTGATGGGTGGGGATGGTCAACAAGCCCTACCCTGCCCCTCAAAGGCAAAACACAAGTGTTTGGTGCAAAACCAGACACAAAACAGTCGAGTCGAGAGATCCTGAGGCAAGGCGCGTAGCCGAGACCTCCAGGAACTCAAGATGAACACAAACATGGATGATCACCGAGTGTTCAAACGGTGACGTGGAAGTCTTGAGGACGGTCAAAAATGGGGTGTCTACAGTTGGCCCTCTTTGACAGAACTCGAAAGTCATAACAATGACGAGAGTGATTGTCAAAGCCCAGAGACGACCCATTTTTGACAAGGCCGAAGACTTAGACAAGGCACACAAGCTGCAGATAAAGATATGCGCCCGAAGGCAGGGGCAAAATGCAAGAAGCCGAACATAACTTATGATCATGCAAAGAAAGCTGTAACGAAGCATAACATGCGACAGTTCTAAACTAGCATACACCAAACTACACTACAATGCAGAAAGGATGTAAGAGAATTATGCAATTCTCGATATGTCTCACTCGGAGAATACAATACCTGCCCGGTTCGCCTGGTTGTACCAACCTCAAATGAACCGTACATACAATATCGTGCCTGAAAGAGAAAGAAAACTTAACAGGTGCAATATTGTTAGCAACATGCATAACATGCAAAATGAATGCAGAATGATATGTAATATATACAAAACTATGTATAATAATGCAAATAAAAATGCAATGCAATTGAAACAATGCAAACGATATGCAATGCAATTGAATCATGATCCAATCATAAGCGGTTCAAAACCACACAAATGTCAAATAGATTGATGGAAGCAACAAGTCCGTCTACTATAGAAAAGGTGCCGCAACCCTCAAAGCGCGTACACATGCAGAACTATAAGTGATGTAGACGGACACAAGAACAAGTATTGGGTGGAATGACATGAGTGGGGAAACAACCCGCTAACGAAAGAACAATGATCCTAATGCTGGATGCAAAAATTACAC
Source organism: Camellia japonica (assembly GCA_030407325.1). Classification (NCBI taxonomy): domain Eukaryota; kingdom Viridiplantae; phylum Streptophyta; class Magnoliopsida; order Ericales; family Theaceae; genus Camellia; species Camellia japonica. Next base: position 112,496,772 of record JAPPVO010000032.1, read on the forward strand.
TACAATGTAATATATACAATGGATGCAGCCAAACCAAATCTTGCCTAGGAAGGGCATGGACACAAACAAGCCATGTTTAACACAGAAAAGGTGCCGCCACCCTCAAACCAAGTTCATCAAGGAATAGGCGCGTACACATGCAGAACTGTGCTTTAACATGAAAAGTATGGGCACATACCAAACCAAGCTCAACATGGAAAGGCGCAAGCCATAGATGGAGGGGGTGATGCAGTGAATGCATGCAAGCTACAATGCGATATGCACTGGAATGGAATAGATACGATGGATAAGGCACGCAGGCCAAACCAAATCTTGCCTAAGAAAGGCATGTACACAAACGAACCGCGTTTAACACAGAAAAGGTGCCGCCACCCTCAAACCAAGTTCAACAAGGAATAGGCGCGTACACATGCAGAACTGTGCTTCGACGTGAAAAGTATGAGCACATACCAAACCAAGCTCAACATGGAAAGGCGCAAGCCATAGATGGAGGTGATGCAATGGGTGCATGCAAGCTACAATGCAATATTTACAATATGCACTGGGATGGATGTTTACAGTGGAAATGCATGACATATGCACTATATTACAATGAAATTCATGACATATGCAGTATTTACAATGAATGCATGACATATGCATGTGTATTTTTTTTTTTTAGCTTAGATACATGACATATGCAGTATTTAAAATGATGCATGACATATGCAATATTTAAAATGATGCATGACATATGCAGTATATTTTTTTTGTTTTTGAAATGCATGACAAATGCAGTGCGCGACAACGCAAGTCACTTGAAATGCATGAGCTTTGTTATTTTGAATGCATGATTATGCATGATTTTGACAACGCGCGGCTTTTGAGATGCATGACAATGCATGTACTTGAAATGCGCGGCAACGCGCGGCTTTTGAAATGCATGACAATGCAAATGAACTGTGCACACCAATGCACCAAAGATCTTGCACCTTCCAAGGATTTAAGGTCTCCTAGACCGTGCGTGTTTAAGGTCTCGCCCGACCGAGCGTATTTAAGGTCTCGCCAGACCATGGAGTGCACAGGACGGTGTGATGCGCAAAATAGCGCGATTGAATGCATGCAAAATGCAATAAGATGCGCAAAATTGCGTGATGCGTTAAACAACGCGAGTGTAGAAGACAGTGTGATGCGCAAAATAGCGCGATGCGTTAAACAACGCGAGTGCACAAGACAGTGCGATGCGCAAAACAGCGCGATTGAATGCATGCACAAAGCAGTGCGATTATGACATATGTATGACACTTACATGATGTGTGCGTAACAATGCGAACGACATAACGCATAACCAGCGCGCGTTCACGACAAAGCGTTGTAATGCAATGCATGCGACTTTCAAACAAAAGGATACCAAAAGGATACACCTTGCACATATTCGAGTGCCACGCACAGAAGACACGGTCCGAGGTCAAAACGGAGGCCGGTTGAGCTTCGGAAATGCACTTTTCTTGCACTATCTTGAGCAATGAAGGTCCCAAACTATACATCTGACCCCAAAAAAGTTGTAGAAGGCTCACCGACCATAAGGGGAAGTCACCGGCCATCCACCGGCCACCTAAACACATCATCGGCCAAATATTTGGCCGGCCGGCCAAAAATGTAGCCGACCGGCCAAAAATGCCTGAATCGGGGCAGTTTTGTCTTTTTGGCTTGGGTCTTTTAAAATAGGGTTTCCTCATTCTCCTTGGCCGAAATTTCATCCTCTCTCTCTTCAGAGCATTTTCCTTCTTTCATTCTCGCGTTTTCTTGTGTTTTTGGCCCCGTTTCATTGTTCGATTCGCGTATACCTTCGCGTTTCGAACATTTTGAACCGATTGAAACTTCGTTTCGGTGTCTCTTTTGCGATTTCCACCACTCGGGGCTTGTTTCCCTCGAGTTTTCTTGATTTCCGTGTCTTTTCCGCACTTCGGCTTTTCCGGCCATTTCCCACCCTCTCGGGGTTGACTTTTCAGTTGACCTTTCGCATTCTCATCCAATTTCCACTATCTCGGCTATTTTCACACCACCTTTGAGATGGCGGATGACATTCCACGGGGCAGGACTCCCCCGGATCATGAGATGGATCCCGGGGCCGAGCTTCTACCCTTGAGCGTCCGCTCGTTCGACCCAGCGACCTACCGGCCGACGATCCACGTCCTGCCTCCCGACGGACTCCGTCAGTTCAGGAGCTTTGATAGGGCAGCGCCTCCAGAGCTTCTCTTGCGCGAGCCGACGTCTCATCTGTCCTTCGGCGCTTCCGAGGTATGTTCTTTCCTCTGTCTTATTTTTCGCAATGTAGAACACTTCACTGCCATAGCTGATTATGTTCTTTAACTGCTTAGCCCGGATACACCGATACACTGTATATTGTAGTTAACTGTGAACACACTTGCAACTGATATCTATTTCAATCTGACACGTGCACACACACTGCACTGGCCCTGAACCACTCAAATATACTGGCACAGCACACACCTTAGTTCACTGTAAGCACACCGGCACCCGGTATTTGCTTGAATCTGAAAACGTGCACACACGCTATATCTATACTGAACCACCCAAACATGCTGACACATCACACGTTGTAGTTCACTGTAAGTACACCGGTACCCGGTATTTGCTTGAATCTGAAAACGTGCACACACACTATATCTGCACTGAAGCACCCAAACACGCTGACACGTCGCATGTTGTAGTTCACTGTAAGCACACTGGCACCCGGTATTTGCTTGAATCTGAAAATGGGCACACACGCTATATCTGCACTAATTCTGAATGCTTTTCAAAACTGTATATTTAGTATTGCTTCGCAATTGTTTGCTTGAAAACAGGGAGATTCCCATGCCGTTCGGGGGTACGGAAACATTGCTGCCCGAGATTGGTACGCGGAGCTACCCGATGCGGTTCGCCACATCGTGGACCAAGCCGGCTTCGGCGCATTTTGCAGAGGACTTTCCAGACTCACCACGAGCAGGCCTCTCCTTGCCGCTCTAACGGAGAGGTGATGGGACACCACCGATTCCTTCCACTTCTCCTCTACGGGAGACATGAAGATGACTCCCTATGATTTCTCGATGCTCACCGGCATCGGGGTAGGGGGTGATCCGATCCCCTTCGATACTGACATGGATGAATGGGAGGCCGCTCAGATCCACTTGCTTGGCAAGGCGCCACCTCTCGTACGTCCCGGCTTCATCCGATATTCGTGGTTCGAGGTCCAGTTCCGAGTTCAGCCATCCTTAGTTGAGGAGGCTCCGATGACTCAAGAGGCGGTGGAGCGATATGCGCGCGGCTTTCTCATGTTCCTGCTGGGGACGACTATTTTCGCCGACCGAGCGAACACTGTGCCCCTCTGCCTGCTCAACGCTCTCGTGGATGTCACTCGGATCTTGCGCTATGACTGGGGTGGCGCTGCCTTGGCCACTCTGTACGGGTACATGAGCTCAGCCTCCCGATGCAGCGGACAGCTGCTCGGGGGCTACTGGCGAGCTTGGGAGGTACGTTTTCTTCTCTGCTTTTCATTCCTGCTCTACATTTTCTGTACTCTGTACACTGCACACACTGTACTCTCTGCTTCACGTTGACTGTATACTGCACACACGGCACACACATACTCTGTTTTACACTGACTGTACACTGCACACACTGTACACCCTGCATAATACACTGCACAATACACGGTCCTGCTATTTCTGCTTTCTTCTGTATTCTGCTTTATCTGATAAGCATTCTGGTATTTGCTCTGCAGTTGTGGGTTTACGCCTACTTTCCGAGGCTTGCGCCAGTGCTTGACGTGGAGACCCCACTTGTCGTTCCATTCTCCTGACGCTTCGACGTTAGGTGTGTGCAGAGACCGCGGGAGACGTTCATCTTCTTCCGCCGCTATTTCGACACCATCACCCCCGCAGAGATATGTTCAACTTGCAGTTCATTTAAGCTTCGCTTTACACTGTATTTTCAATAATAGTAGATAACAATCTGCATTTCATTTTCAGATCACCTGGCAGCCTTGGGCTCCTTTGCCAGCCGTGATTCGGGATCGATTTGTCGGTGCTAAGGAGACCTCGCGTTTCTGGATTTTGCTAGAGGGCCCGGTCTGTCGGGCTTGGTACCTGGGTGAGCGTTTCCTACGCTAGACCCTAGGTTTACCGGAGCAGATAGTCCCGGTTCACCCTCCCGAGCACATGAGGGAGACAGAGAGATTCACTCCCGAGCAGATGATTGACTATACGATCGGCTGGGAAGCAGATGGTTTCAGGGGCGAGGGCGACTACTCAAAGTACGTCCGGACCTTCATCATGGGGCCTCTGAGCAGTGGCCATCGAGCTGAGAGAGAGAGGCCAGCGGCCGGAGCGGGAGCAGGCGCAGGGACATCGAGAACAGCTCGAGTCTGTGGCAGGGGTGGAGCTCAGAGGGGACGGGGGGCTAGTTGGCCAGCGCTCCCTACTTCGATGACATGCCAGGGACAGGGTGAGGCGACTTACCAGATTCTCATTGCTCCCCCTCCGGCTGATCAGGAGTTAGTCGAGTTCTACGACTTGCCTCCGGTATGTACTACTTCATCTTGCATCTTGCATTGTCATTTCATTTCATTTTGTCTGATATTCCGCAGAATACTGATGTATTTAATACTTTTGCAGGCCTCTTCGGAGTACACTCGCCAGTCCCTGGAGCTGATTGCTTCTATGATGGGGATGCTTCAGTAGAGCCTTGACCTTCTATCCATTTATGGCATTCCGATATGTTCTTCTGACCACGGTCTTGAAACATACATAAACTGCTTTACATATTCTGATGCGCAGTACAACATCTGATACACTGTCCTCGCGGCATCTAATATACTGTACTCATACACTGCATTCTGCACTGCATTCTGCATTGATAAACTGCTCACAATATCCACACACTGTACTCATACACTGCATTCTGCACTGATACACTGCTCACAGTATTCACACATTGTACTCATATACTGCATTCTGCACTGATAAACTGCTCACAGTATTCTGATGCATTTGCCTTTTGTACTTTTCAGCATCCCTTCCAGATTTCTCCTGTAGGTGGTGCTCCGGCCGGGCCTTTCGTTTCCACCCGAGATGGCAGAGTATACCCCCGCACCAAAGCGGGGCGCACTCATGTAGGGAGCAGCTCGCTGGCTCCAGTTCCTGATGATGACGATGATGAGGAGTCCGAGGCTGAGGCAGAGGAGGAGGCAGAGTCGTCTGAGGAGGAGACCGGAGACGGCTCGGGCTCAGACTCAGATGATGATGCTGATGACACTGCTTCTAGACCTTCGTCCAGGAAGAGGACGAGGACGGACCCCTAGGCCTAAGCCCTTTTGACATTGATACAGATTTTTGTTGTTTTTCTTCATTTTTGTACTTTTTCTTTTGCTGGTAGCTAAAGTACTTTGTACTGCCGCAGGCAGATTTTTGTTTCCAAAGCTATGTACTTGAAAAAGATGATGAAATGAAACAAACGCCTTTTTTATCTGCAAAAGTGTTACATTTGCACATCTATACATTGCGTTGCATTACATCACATTACACCTCAATGTAAATGAAATTGATCTATTGTCTGAAAATTAAACACTTGCATTGTAATAACCAGATAATGAACCAGTTAACCAGCAGAACAACCCAGGCAACCCATTGCCCTATTCTAAACACACAGCCCATACTCTACTGAGGATTAATCTGCATACAGCCCATAACACAGCATTTGGTTCATTCTGCACACGGCAAACCCTGGATAAACAGTCCAATCTGACAAGACGGACTACAAAGGTGAAACTGGTTGAAGTTGAAGCACACTCAGATGCCCCAAATTCTCTTTCTTCTTTTGCTTCGCATAATGTGGAGAATGGCACAGCACTCTGAGCACAAACAATTTTTGAAATTGAAAAAAAAAAAAAAAAAAAGTTTCAACCTGGGTATTGAGCCTACGACTGAACACAGCGGAAAAAGACTCAAACAAAAGGTACACGACCTAAACACAACGAGACACGCTCGGAAAGGACTCAAAACAAAAGTTGAGGTAAACAAAACAAAAGACACAACACACGGACGCGTTTACAAAAACAAGAGACCTTAGATCTCGAGGAGCCAGTTCCTCCTAGTTTTGATTCCCACCCTTTCTTATTTGCGATTCTCACATCACTCGGCCCTCAGGCTCGGTTTTTTCTCTCAAAACCCTCTTCTTACTTTTCTCTCGACTTACGCCTCTCTATTCTTTACTCTCTCATTTTCCATCCCTCCCCAGGGTGATTGATGGATGAATAGGAAGTTGTGGGTTCACGCCCAACATTATTGGCTCGCGGCTTATTCTTCCGGTGACGTTCAGTCGGTGTCCCAGGTAAGGGAACGGAGTATCTTGATCCATTCTGATTCGTGCTCCATACTTGGTTCAATACCTCGTTGCTCGGAGGTTGTTGAGGGCTTTCAGCCCTTTACTGATAGCTTTAGTTGTGCCTTTTCTGGCGAATAAAGTGCCCTTCTGGCAAGTATGCTGACGATGGGGGAAAGACAGAACACCTGACTCAACTGTGCCCCTAGCTCATCATTTTGACCATTTTTTTTTTGTTTTGGTTTTCTACTAAAACAGTTTTGACCAACATGAGAGTTAGATTAACATACTTATTCGATTTTTGATTTAAAATCATGCAAGTCAGGCTATGAGCACTAAAAATTTTCCTTTTTGGGTCCATGAAAAGGGTCCAGTTTTGGAAAATGGAATAGTTTTTGAGAAAGTAGTCAACCTCAGTAAAAATTTTCAAAAACTATTTTTGCAAACGGTCAATGCTCAACGGGCATAGAACTTACTCTCGAGATGCGCAATCCCGGATCGGAGGCAATGAAAAATTGCCCCTTGCTTGAAAAGAGCCGCACAGCAACGGAAAGTTACCCCTGGTTTGAATGGCGACTCGTGGCAACTTACGGCAACGGAAATTTGCCCTTTGTTTGGATGATGCCGCAGCATTTTGCAAACAGTCCTTATCAGTGATGATCGAACTCTCGGACACGGAGAAGACGAAGACGGTCAGAACCAATATATGGACACAGTCACTTCGGAAGTGTTGGTGGCTGGACTTCAAGACGAAGTTGCCTACGTATCCCAAACATGGGAATCAAGCCTTACGTAGTTCCGGTGTCACAACCAAACTATCGGATTCAGAGAAGGCAAGGATGATCAAAACCATTACATGGATAGAGGCGCTATGAAAGCGTTGGGGGCTGGACTTCAGGATGAAGTTGCCTACGTATCCCAAACATGGGAATCAAGCCTTACGTAGTTCCGGTTAAGGTACACTCGGGTATTTTAACTTTCACTTTTTAGGCTCTAACTTTTGCCAAGGCGCCTGATGCGGGTTTTCGACCTTGCGAGCTTCTTTTTCCTTTTTTCTTTTTTCTCTTTTTTTTCTTTCTCTTCGTATTGTATTATTTTTTTTTACATCTTTTTTTGTATATATTTTTTTTTCCTGGGTCGCCCTTCCGGGTTTTCAGCCCAGCGAGCCTCTCAAAGGGTAAAAGTGTAACAAGTCCATGCCAAATGGTTTTGAGATTGAAGCCCTCTGTATCTAGGGGAATGGCTGTTGTATTCGGCTCTTCGAGCATGTCCGACATTTTGCTGCCCCTAGTTCGAGGGGTGCTTCTGATCTGGTCACACAGGTCTCACATGGCGGTTGACCGTTGAACGTTCTGAATGGGTTCAAGGTTCGAAAACAAACGGATTGAGTCTTAAGGCTGAGAGCGATCCTAGGCTGCACAATCTCAAGAGCGATTCCACACAGGTCTTCACAGGACCGCGCAAGACATTTTGTTCTTGAAAGTTTTTACGAAAGCGACACATCGCTCGCGTTGAAGATAGTGTGGAATCAATCTGGATCCGGCCAGGGTCCTTCTCAGTACTCACGCTGACAAGTATGATTTCATTCATTAAAAGGCTTAGCACGCCTATCTTTCTCTCAAATTGATCAAAGTTTTGTAAAACCCGAGGAATTCCTTCCTCTTCGTTTTCATCACCACAGTGTTCAAAAAGGTTTTGGAAAAAACTTAGGTCATTACAATGATTTTCAGGGCACAAGAGAGTAGGTGGAATGTACTGTCGTTCCATTCAAATCCTCTGGCACAACCAACCCAAAATAGCAATAAGCACGGAAACATAATAGCCGCAGCTGTTTCATTCAGATTTCCTGAGTGCAACTGGCTCCACAGCAGAGACAGACTCAAAAAGAAAGCAAAAGGAGTAATTACAAAACAAAACGGTGTTCGAGGCAACAACCCCGGAATCACCTGACATTCTATACAAGGGGACTGACTTGCTACAACAAGACAGACCCTTAAGCAAAAAGGACTAACTCAAGACAATGAGACAGACTCAAAACAAAACAAAAGACTGACTCGACACCCAAGCCAGAATTTACAAAACTAGCAATCGCAGATGCTCAAAAATGCGTGCCAGACGCCACATCCAAAAATCCACCAAGCGCCGCCTGCAGGTGGTTCACTCCCTGATTACATACTCGCAGTATCAGTATCCTCAAAATCCAATAGCTGGGTAGTAACGGACTTGGCTGAGGTGGGCGGGAGGATAACCTCGTTGTCGATCAAATCTTGCACCTCATGACGGAGGCAGAAACAATTATCGGTAGCATGACCTGTTTGCTGGTGGTACGCGCAGTACAAAGCAGCGTCATGTGTGAGAGGGAGATTCTTCGAGAGAGGCCGAGGCTCCAAGGGTTTAAGATGCCCTCTTTCGGCCAGGATCTGGAGTGCCTTGGACAGAGGCATGTAGAGAGCGTGAAAGACCCTGCGCCCTCGGGGCAGGTACTTTGAAGGCCGTCGGCAGGTACTACCTTGACTTTCTGATCTTTCCCAAGTGTAGGGTTGGGAGCGGAAGGAGCTGTTCTGGCATGATGGGGCCTATCTCGGTTTTCTGACTGGCTTGTACTGCCTTCGGCTGGAGTGGGGAAAACATCATCCACAGTCTTGGTCATGACTGTGAACACCTGTTGCTTACTCATCCCCCTGGCTTTCAAAGCCTCGACTGCCCACAGCAGTTGTTCAATGGGACCGGCGTCTGCCTTCATTTTGTCCTTTCCTCTGGCCTCAGCCTGATCGAGGGTTTGGGTTGATGTTGAAACGTCATTGCCATAGTTGGAGGCAACCTCAGGTTGACTAAGCTCGATCACAATCCGCCCCAATAGCGGGGGCTCCTGTGGTATAAAATTCCTGGCATATGGTGCAGCTGGTGGCGAAGCCGACATCCCGTAAGTGAGATCCGCCACGGACCTCTGGAGGTCACCTATCATCCCCATCAACTCGAATGTGGTGGGCTCACGAGCCTGGTACAACTGAGGGGTCCAGACCGGGTGCGCGGCAGGCGACCTGGGTGGATGCGGTACATCAACATTGGTCTCACTTTGCAGAGTGATTCCTTGATCTAATGCGGCTGTCATAACTACAATCTCTTCCGAATTCTGCGTCATCATAGGTCTTGCCTCAACAAGGGGGAACACTGTCTATTCTGGATCAACTCTCTGAACTGAAAGGAAAAACAAGCAGCACTTCAGCCCAAGCGGATCAAACACAGGTGTAGCCGAACGACTGTACTCTACTACTGATCACTGTTCCCGAGAATCACTGCCCCAAAACACTGAATCGGATATCCACAGCTATAACTGATTCTCACAAATACCGATACTGGTGCCCTCAGGCCTGATACTCAAACTTGCAAATTGATATATGCGTTCCTGTAGAGATACACTCTAAAAGCACATAGCAAGTAAAAGAGAGCCAAAACACCCCTATGTTGGGATAAGGTTTCCCTGTCCTATTTTGTTAGGAGCTAGGATTTTACTACGCACGCAGCGGTTTCAAACAACCTATATCGGGTAAGCAACCTGTCCTAGCTTGGAATGGTCACTATAGATCTCGACATGCACTAGGTCGAATGGTCGAAAAGGGTGCCCTGGTAAAACCGGGGTTTGTGTTCCCATATTGGCAGAGCCCACAACCGGTCAGCCTTATGGCCATGCCTTCATAAGACAAGCCTCCGGCAAACCGCTCAAGAATAGCAGATGGCCAACACGGTGTCCTAGGCGCACCAATGCACATGCAATGCAAAGAAAACACATAAGTGTAGTCAAAATAGGATATCACGAGTTCGAGTCAAGCTCTCTAAAGTCCCCAGCAGAGTCGCCAGAAACTGTAGACGTCCCCGAACGCCCCGGGATGATGACTCCCCCCCCCGTTTTGTTCGTCTGTGGGTCTACTACAATTCAGGACTCAAATTGTCACGGTTCTTAATCTGAACCAAAGAGTCCAAATCTGGCAAATCGTTTTGAGAAAAACAGATTTTTTGAAAGAAGTGCCAAACATGGACTGCTTTGCCAGATACAGAGTCGCCACCTAAATATTTTTTTTATGGGGGAATTTAGGAAACCCTGACTCGGTGCCAAAGGCCACGTGTCCGTCATCACCAAAGTTGCCTCGGCTCAGGAACTTGGGTACGATTGGGGAAGGTCAGCTATGAGCACCCCCTCTCGCCCGATCCGAAGATCGGCCTCTACTAACCATGATATCCTCTTTTGAAAACGTTATGTGTTCTTATTCCAGTTAATTAGCTAGAATTACTATGTGATGCGCACAACACAAAAGTATAGACTAGATTGCCTAATTTGGAACGAAGCATTGCATATCCGTTTGTTTGGAAAACGCTTTGGAATTTGCTACTCGCAAGTAGGCTAAAATACGGATTTCAATGAGTTGTTCCAACTCAAACAATCCAACCTTCACCCACAGGCATTCAGGCAGTTTATATCACATAAGCATCTAACCACATGGTAAGCATGCTGTCATGTTAACATCCACACTCATGCAAGATGCTAAAGCATAAAATACTTACAATGTACTCCGCGCCAAAACAAGAACATATTAGCAATCATGCATGATCCAAGTCCATGTTTAAATGCCTAATGCAACGCATGCGGAATGTCACTAGAATAGGCTCGACTAGTCTATGAATGACATGTGAAAATGCACAAGTAGCATGTATTCAAGTTAGATTTGAAATACTTATGCAGTTAGTATGATGCACCGAGCCCGATGCATGCAATACTGATGAATGATGCATGCATGCATAGCATAAGGTATGCTAAAGTAAACATGTCCTAATACTAACCATCAAAGCAGGTAAGTAAAAGGGAGAAAGAAGTGGGGATTGGAAGACATGCACACACGCACCCACACTTATTACAAATTTGCCCCCACTCGGAGGGACCGAAAGAATAATACAATTAATTAACCTACAAGCTAATTAATTATTACAGACCAATTAATTAATTAACAAATTAATTAATCTAATTTAAGCAATAAGCAGCCTCGGGAAGAGGGTCCAATGCATGCGCGCTCGGTTCCGCTCGGAAAGCCACTGCCATGCACAAGTTGCCTCTGTTTTGACTGTTATCCTTCTCTGAAGACTGCACAAATCTCAACACCACCGGCTGAGGGGATTGGTGACTGGCCAAGGAGAATGGTCACCGGCCACAAATTGATCCATCGGCCACTTATAGATGGCCGGTCGGCACTGAAGATGGCCGGCCGGCCAAAGCTTCCTACAGAAACTGGTTTGACAGCAGCAGAGGACAAAACAAAGCATGGCAATGCATTTCAAGCAATGTATGCACTAACCACACTCCTTATCATGTTTATGACTCAAAGGGATATGGTCGTCGATTCTCAGACCACCAATCGCGCATTTCCATGCATGATGGCCCAAAGAATCAAGTGTGCATCTTGATATGGAATGCAATGCATATAATCAAACAAAGGGGCTCAACCTCTATCACAAACAATTTAAGAGGCAAAGCATGCATGCTAATGCAATGCAATCCTAACCATGTTGACTTGCATGCAACATGGACAATACAAGCAAGCAATGCATGTTAGGCACACAACCTAGGTAAAGAAGCATGTAAGGCATGAAGCAATGCAACCTACGAGTATGCAAGACACAATGTGGATGTTCAAGCATGCAAGCAAGCAAGCATGTGACTTCATTCAATCATGCAACGACACACTAGTATGCAACAATACACAAGGTGAGCATGCAACAACATGCAAAGGGGTGGACTTAAACTAACATGGATAGCTTGCAAGCATGCCAAAATCAGTGGCCAATGCTATGGAAATGAGGGCACAATGACATGCAAACATGCATGCACACAAGGACCAATTCCTAAGCATAAAGGAACAACTTCTAAGCACACTTAAAAGGAGGTAAACATGGACAATTAGCATGCAGTGTAAGGTCTGAAAATTATGTTAAAGATGATGCCAAATCAAGCAAACATGACAAGCATAGCATGTAATTGGTCCAAGTACTTAAAGCATGATCATATGACAAATGAAACAAATGACCAAGATGGATCAAAACAGTCCCGAACCATGTTAAGGCAAGCCCCAAAAACCACTTAGATGGCATCTAAATGATCTCCTCATGGAGGCATGCACAAATGCTTAAACATGGAGCATACAACACAACCTCTTAAAGCATCAAAGGAGTGATAAAATGCAAGCATGTAAACGTATTACAAGGACTGAAATGACATGGTAAGTGGTTCCAAATCACTGAAATGATGCAAGTAAAGCATGCTACACACTCACACACCTAAGGCTAACAAGCCAAAATGCAAGGTGGCTATACTAAGCATGTGATGGTCGACCAAAACAACCAAAAACAGAGCTTAAGCATGCTAAAACAAACACAAAAGCTTCACAAAGCTTGGCCAAAATCATGCTAGAATAAGGGTCAAAACCTAAAGCATGTTAAGGCCTAAACATGGCATTACAAGGCATGTATGCTAAGCAAGCATGGTGTATCAAAACCAACTCAAAACAGTGCTAAATCATGACATAATAAGCACAAAAAACAGACAAGGCATGGTCAACATACACTTAAACTAGATGCTCCCTCAAGAGGCAATAATGGCCCTTTTCAAGGACAACAAGGAGAGAGGGTGGCCCTCTCCTTCTTGGGACCTCAAGGCACCATCCTCACCTCTGAAATCCCTTAAGATTTCAGTGGTAAGGAGGCCCAAACACAATGGTCCCGGAGCTCACCAAAAATGCACAAAAAAGGAGCCTAACAAGGCTTAAGAGGGGTCAAACAACCCCAAAGCTTAAAACACCCTTAACCAACTATTTAGAGCACTAAAAAACAGAACTTTTCTATGCTATATGTTAAGCTCAAAAACAGTTATAAGGTAGGCAAAAATATAATGCAAAAATGGGGTAAAAGGGACAAAAGTCTTACCCTTGTAGACCCTCTTCAAAAACGGAAGACCAGCTGGTTCTTTGAGCTCAAACCAGCTCCAAAACTCCAAAAACAAGCCTCAAGGACCTCAGCTCCAAGAGAAGGTGTAAGTCTAGGTGTTTGTGTGCAAATCTAAGACTAAAACACCTTAAGGGCAAAAAGAGAGAGAGAGAAATAGATATAGGATAGATACAATTATGCTAACCCTAAAAACCAGAGCTCTCTTCTGAAATTTTTGTAACCCCAATGGAGGGAGAGAAGGTCTCCTCTTATAGAGCTCAATCTTGTAAGCTTACAAGACAAGCTAACTAAGAGGGAGATCCCTCCATACACGTGTATGGAGGGGAGCCAAATGCATGCCAGCTGCACAAAAATATCTGCAAAAGCAGATGCACAGTAGTCGGCCGGCCAAAAATGCAATTGACCAAAAAAAGATAGCCGGCCGGCCATCTATAGCGCCGGCCGGCCAAACATTTGGCCGGTAGCAACAAAACACAGCCGATGGCCTCAAGCCATGGCCGGTGATGGGTGGGGATGGTCAACAAGCCCTACCCTGCCCCTCAAAGGCAAAACACAAGTGTTTGGTGCAAAACCAGACACAAAACAGTCGAGTCGAGAGATCTTGAGGCAAGGCGCGTAGCCGAGACCTCCGAGAACTCAAGACGAACACAAACATGGATGATCACTGAGTGTTCAAACGGTGACGTCCAAGTCTTGAGGACGGTCAAAAAATGGAGTGTCTACAAATATATTAATTAATGGTAATATGATATAATTTAAATTTTTTTAAATATTTATAATTTATATAATAAATAAAATCAATAATAATATTATAATTAATATTAATACATTAATTAATATATTAATTAATACATGTAGTATCACCGCAGATATAATGGTTGATAAGTTGCAATCATTACACCAATACCTTGCCCGGTTCGGTTTCTAAACCAAATCAAACCAAACTTTAAGTTCTATTAAATGTGATCTAGTATATGAATCTTTCTTTTCTACGTGACCTTATAAAGGCTATTTCGTTAGTCAAATTAAATAAATTCATATTTCTATTTATCACACTAACTAACATTAATGTAGGTCTATCCCGTCCCCTAACAGTTCTATCTACTGTTATAATATGGCATCTATTCATTACCGATTCAAATTTATTTTTTAAAGCCGTTATCAACCACTTAAATAGGAATTTTGACACTTTGAAACCGCAGTCGACTATCCATTTTCAATGAGCCTCTGATCAAACTGGCTTGAACTGGCCCACTTTTTCAGACGAATAATGTGTTAGAACAGCTCTAGTTTTGTTTTTTTTTTTTTTTTTTTGATCATGAAAAAAGGGGATTTGAGGTGTCATCACGCCCCCTGTGGGCCCTAACCCCGGGGTAACCGGTTGCCAACTAGGAATTAACCCCCACCATGTAGGGGACCCACCACCAGGGCACTGTGTGGAGCTCACCTACGCGCTGCAGGCTGCCGAGGGTTCGAACCGGAGTACAGAGGGGGGGTCCCCAAGAGTACACTTCCACACTCCCCCCAAAATTCGACCCTGGGTCAACCTGAAACGACCAGGTGCTTTCTCCACCAGGCCACCACCCCTGGTGGTAGAACCACTCTAGTTGAAACATCACCTTTTTGTCACCATTTTCTTGAGAACATATCTATATATATATATATATATATAAGAAAAAAGAAATTTTTAACCTATAAATTTTGTCAGAGTTTTAATATTTTAATTTTAATTTTTTAATTTAAAATAAAAATTATTATTTATTGATTTTTTTTAACTCATAAGTCTTTACTTCTTCCATACATATTGTTACACTATTTTCAACTTCTTCCATATAATATGGTTAGTGATAGAATTATTAAATTATTTTTATAAAAAATCTATAAAAAAATAATTTGTACATTAAAAATATATCTAAAATAAATATAAATTCTTATAAAATGTATCTATCTATTTATATATTATATAAGTAAAAGGGGATTTCTAACCACAAATTTTGTGGGAGTTCCAATATCTCAAACTAAAATTTATAATTTTTTGATTTTAAATAATTAAAAAAAATCCTCTATAACCCTCAAACAAGAAAAATAAATAAATAAAAAAAAATAAAAAAAAATAATATATCTTGATTTATGACTTTCAAATGGAAAATATATCAAATATATAAAATAAAAAATAGAAAGCATACTAATCCAATTCAAAATTCAAATTTGAGGGGCACTAAATATGGAAAACATTCCATTAATTTAAATTTAAAATTATAATTATTTATCCCATAATATATAAGTTTTAAGGAAAATTTACCCATAAATTCTAGTTTCTGAAAAGTTGAACCATTTAGTCCTAAAAGTTTTCTTATGCTCCATTTAGTCCCATTTATACATCATCATGATGTTCATGATGTAAATGAATCTGATGTTTCATTCTATAATTTCAAAATTTATTGAAATCTGATGAACATTAGATGTGTGAAATCTAATGTTTGAAACATTCATCCTATAATTTCAAACATTATTGAAATCTGATGAACATTAGATGTTTGAAATCTGATGAACATTAGATGTTTGAAATCTAATGTTCGAAATATTAATCTAATGTTTGAAACATTGTAATGGGACCTTTCAGTCTATAAGCAAACTTTTAGGACTAAACAGTGTATAAGTTATTAATTTGGGATTTATTGGTGCATCCCCCAAGTTTTAAATAATGATCTATTCCATTATTCATTTATATATCTATATATCTATATACTATTATAATTGCAAATTATTGTCATTTCATTAGGGTTGAAAGTTGTAATTCTTTTTTCTCATTTTTTTATTTTGTTTAATTTTTTGTTAATACGTGTTACAATATGATTAGTTTATAAATTAATTTTATATCCTTAAAATAAAATTTCAATTTTGGATTCTTACTTAAATTATGTTTTTATAATTTGAATGAAATCAATATACATTCCTTAAATTTTGCATCTTTCATTAAATTATAAAATAAAATTTCTAATTTAAATTCTTCTTCAAATTATATTATTAAAATTAGAATGAGATTAATATTCACATGTGTCGTAATGATGTGTCATAATATTATTGGTCTAAATATAATTTGTTTTAAATACATGTTTTCAAATAATTAATCGCTATTATTTTTTTTTTGTTTTAAATTTTATATAAAAAAAAATGTATATCCTTCTAAACTATAAGGACTTGAATTATAATATTTTTTAATATAATTTTTTTTTAACCAAAGAATGAAACATAACTTTTTTAGTGTTTACCAAACATGGTGATTTTCTTAATTTTTTTTTATCTCAATTGTCAATTAAAAAAAATTAAAATAAAGAATAAAGATATGTTTGGCTCAAATCATTAAAAAGTTACTTTTGCTAAAATAAATTAGAAAGAAACTTTATTTATTTATTTATTTATTAAAAGTGATAGTTCGTTAAACTTTTTTTATTTAAAAAAAAAAAAGGTTGTAGGTGATAATATATTATTCCTCTAAAATTATTTTCAGATAAATGAAAATATCATATTAAATTTTCTTCTTACCTTTTTTTTTTTATTCAAATACTTTTATTTTGTAAGAATTTTTTTTTCTATTTAATATTTTATTGTAATTTTTAAGTTAAAAAGAATTTCTAAAAAAATCATATTTAAATTATTTATGCCATTTTAAAAATACTTTTTACGAAAGGATGTGTAAAAAAGTAATGATGTAATGTGACTCAAAAAATTAAAAAATTAAAAAATGAGCTAATATGGCACTTCCTAAACAACCATTTATTCAATGATCTCTTTTTAAAATGTGTATTTTTTAAATATTTTCAAGAAAAATTATGTTAGAAATCTTAAGTATATTGCTTTTTCTTTTATTTATTAATATTAAACTTTTAATTAATTTGATTTATTATTTAAAAAAATAAATTAGCAGATAATTTATATATATAATTTTGTTTTGATTGCTCAGGTTATTTGCTGTTTCTGTCCAAGTCTACTCAAATTTAATTTGAATTTTCAAATTTCTTCATAGATCCTCACTTAATTAAAAATTATATTGTTCAATCTTTAAAAAATTTTATACCCGACTCAAGTTGCTTGAGTTGAGCTCACCTAAATTTGCAATTCTAGTAAAGGGATTGAAAGTTACATGATTAAATTTGTGACAAATTAAAAAACAATAAATAAATTGTGATAAAATTTTGAAACTTAAATTGTAAATTTTAATCTTCTTTGTTTTCATAATTTACATACAAAAATTTAATTATTTATATTATTTTGTATAAAAATATATTACTAATTCTTTTACATGTCGTGCATAACACGAGTTACCACTAGTTTTGTAGAATCATCAAGTGGCTCTAACACCATCTTTGATGGTTATTTAAAATTGTCATCAAATTTGATGGAAAATAATTTCTTTTCCTGCTCTAATGATTTCATTAAATACATACTCTCTCCGTCTCAAAATATTAGTCCCTTATTTCATTTTTTATTGTCCCAAAATATTAGTCCGTCTTCAAAAATCAAGTACAAAAATAATATAAATTTCCTATTTTGTCCTTCTTTTAAATTAATAAACAATATAAAAAGTACAATTACGGCATTGATATTTCCAAAAAATATACTATCAAAAGGATAATTTTGAAAAATCAACTTTTCTCAAATGCAATAATTGTACTACCAAAAAAAGTTGAATTCCTCAAAAGGGACCATTATTTTGGGACAGAAAAAATATCAAATTCAAAATTTTATTTTTCTTTTATCAAATTGAAGAATAATGTGTCTTTTATCAAATTACTATTTATTACCGTTGAATTTTCACTCCTGGATGACCATCTCAAGGTAAAAATTTATAAAAAAATTTACACTAGTCGGTCGACTAGTAGGTCATCTGCCCAGTCGACCGGTGGTTTGATAAAACTACAAAATCTTGAATTGAAATATTATATCAAATAAAACTTTTACTTAAATTTTTATTCAGATTTAATAAAAAAATTAATACATCATTAAAAATGCCCTACAAGATCAATTGATGTGACATGATCTCGGTGGAGGCGTACGACATTAACCATCGAGATAACACCAAAAGTCAAATACGGTCAATGTGTGTTTCCTAAGTTGTATACAGAAAAATGTTTAGTCACCTAAATTTTTGTTACTTGAATATGTTAAAACGATGCCATTTTACATTTAAAATGACATCGTTTTAAATATTTTGAACTATTCGAATCATATTTTTTCAGCCACCAAATATTGTTGTATTTGTAAAATGAGAAACTTTTGAAGTTGGGAAGGAAGGTCACCTGGGTCGGCCTGACTTTTAAATTCAAAATGAATGTTTAACACGGACCTTCATACATATTTTTTTTAAAAAAATTAGGGTAAATTACTAATAGGTCCTACTTGGGAGACTTATTATCTAATAGGTCCTACTTTGAGACTTATTACCCATTAAGTCCTATTTGATATAATTTATTAAGTGATAAAGACAAATTTTATCAGTCTTTTTTTTTATGAATAATTTTATAGTGATAAATTTATCAGTCTCTTTTTTTATGAATAATTTTTTAGTGATAAATTTATCACTTTCTTATTTTTATAGTGTTAAATTTATTAGTTAGGACCTGTAGGTAAATAAGTCTAGTGAATAGAACTAATTGGTAAGTACCCCAAAAAATAATTATGTAACTAATTTTTGTTTTTTAGGTATTTGATAATACTCATAAAAAGGTTATTTTCAATATATATCTATTAAAATTTACTTAAATATATATTAAAGTTTACGATAAACAAAATGATTAAAACAATCTAAAATGAAATATCAAATAAAAAGTAAATAGAATGTAACAAAAATTACTTAAATATCATCTTTTGACATTTTTAAATGTAAAGTCACTAATTTAGTTCGCATAATCCAACATATAAGCCAAATAATTTTCGATGCATAAAATTTCTAGTTCATTTAATCTTTCATTTGGCATAGTTGAGTAATGGTAAAATTTAATCAATTTAATTTGAAAAGAATAACTGTAAGTAATATAATTAATCATATTTTATATATAATCCATACATTTAGAAAATAATCATTTAGTAATTTCAAATAATTTACTATATCAATTAATTTTAAATTATAGTTGAATTTTGTTGAGACTTTTTAAATTCTAGTGAGATTTTTTTATTTATTAATAAATTAATATAATAATTAATAAAATTTTAAGACCTTTTTTTTAGTTAATTTTCTAGGCCCAAAGTGACAGCTTTGCTAGCTTGTGTCTAAAGCCATCCTGAAGGTCACCTAGAGAGGTTTCACCTAAGCTAATGAGGCAGGGATACAACTTCAATCATCTCAACCCGAATAATTAGATGGGCCATGCTACAGACCCCAGTGGGGGAGACCCCAGTGGGGGTGACCCCACTGACAATCCCAGTGAGGTGTCATCCCCCGTTGGCTGAAAAAAAAAAAAATAAAAAAAAATAAACAAACAAACAGTTTTTGAACCAACGAAAAACGACTCTCAGTGACCCCCACTGGAGGTGTTAGGCATTTTTCTAATTAGATTACCACAAAACTTGACACGCAAACCCAGTGGGGGTGACCCCCAAGCATCCCCACTTCCATGTGGGAGACTGCAAGTAGAAGACAACAAAAAAAAAAAAATATATATATATATATGGACCAATTAAAAAATAGTGAGGGTGGTGGGGGTCACTTTTACTGGGGTCTGGGACATTTTTCCAAAATTAAGGGGTTGTTTGGGGTGTTCTAAATAAGTGTACTTTTTGTCTTTTTAGATTAATAAATTGAGGAAAAAATATTGATGTTTGGGTTAATTTTTTGACTTTTTATGGAAAAATGTGTATTAAAAAATTGTATAAATTAGTGTGTAGGGAAAAATTAGGATTGAGAGTTATGCAGCCGTAATTTTTGACTTTTGGTGAATAGTGATAACTTTTTAACTTTTTGAGTAATTTTTTAACTTTTTAACTTTTTGACAACTTGCCAAACTTGACCTAAATAAGCACTAGAGACTTGTGGAGAAGACGACTCTCAAATTGGATTATCAGTTTGAAGTTTTGTTTGGGAATATATTTTTTTAATAATTTTTTGATGTTTTGATTAAGATATGATGTAAAAAAAATTACGATGGTTAAAAGATACATTTTGGTTTTTTTTTGATTTTTTTTGTGAGAGAGAGAAATGGGTTAAAAGTTGGGAAGCGACTTTTAACTCACTTCTCAAAATAAGCCTATGTTTGGAAAGATTTTTTGATTTTTTACGAAAAGATATACAAAAAAATAAAAAGAAAATAAAATCTGTGACCTCTTCATATAAATTATTGACATTTTAATTTTTTTAATAATTTTTTTACTTTTAAATTAAAGAGTGATGTTGCGAAAGCCTAAGAGTTAAAATCTAATTTCAATTCATAAACACTGGTTTATATTTCTAGTTTTATGGTGTTAACAAATTTTTATAATGACTGTAGGTTGGAAATAAAGTAATCATTTTCCAAAAGTCCAGTTAGCCACGCTTCTTATTAATAGGGGTGTAATTTCGGCGGGCTTAATTTGAGCAATTTGAATTTAGTTTAAATTTTTTTAAGACTTGAACAAAATATTTTTAAATTCGGTACGGACTTAGGTAAAAATTTAAAACTCCGAATTAAATTTGGACGGGTTTGGGCAAAGACTTCAAACAACCAGAGTAATCCGAAATCCGAATTATACATATAAAAATATTAAATATACATATAAATTATTAGCTATTACATAATATTAAAGTAATTTAGATTATTAAATCATATTGAATATATATTATTATATATATAAATAACATAAAATCTTACTTTTTCTATTTTCACTTATAAATTGTAAAGACTACTATAGCGGCATCTCTCTTACATTATATAAATTATTTGTTTTGATGGTATTAATGATTTTCTATAATAAAAAAATGTAAATAGAATCAAATTTTAATAATTTAATAATGTAACTGTAAAAAAAAAATCATTTATAATTCGGGCAACTTGGTAAATTCGGATTTAACTCGGGTAGGGCTTGGACAGGTAATCTCGGGTTACAATTCGGGCCTGAACGGGCTTGGACAGGTCTTAGCATAATTTGAATTGGGCTTGAACAACTTTTCAACACGACTGAACCTGCCCGAATTGTACTCTTACTTTTTAGTAATGACCCATTGTCCGAAATAAATGTTGTTTTATTGAACGGGACTATTGCAAAGTGTATCTTAAAAGAGTAATGTTTTAGAATTTAAAAGTTCTGTTAAAATTTTTATTAAATATCTTACTTGGGTGTGAGACTACGCTATGTAAAATATTTGATAAAATTTTTTATAAGATTTTTAAAATTTTTAAAATTTTTTATTTTAAAAAGCGAATAAGCCTAATGCCCTATTGGAAACACCACACTGGGGTGTTAGAGCATCTCCAAGGGGATAGTTAAATAAGGCTTGTTAGGTATTTTAGCTAATGTAAGTCTAATTTTGAGCTCCAATGGGTTAGCTATTGGACTAGCTATTTTACCATCCTATTTTTTTGGTGGCTACAATTGAAGAGCCCTAGAGGCTCTCCAAATAATTATGTATGTATATATTTTAGATTTTTGTATATTTATGTCTTGGATTTTGGATTTTATATATTATATATATATATGTGTGTGTGTGTGTAATTTTATATGTTCTTTCAATTTTGTTTGATGAATTACGGAATAACTTATTTTGTATTTTGTATTTTTTTTCCTCATTCTACAGGTTTTTTATGTTTGTATGAGCAAATTTATTATTATTGCAAATTTATATTAGTAAAATATTAACAATTAGTATTTTTTTATTTTAAAAATTAATTAAGTTAGTTTAAATGATTAGCTAAAATAAAGAGCGTGGTTGGAGAACACAATAGCTAAAGTAATTAGGTAAAATAAAGAGTGTACTTTTTTTGTACTTTAGCTAGTGAAAAGTAGAGAGTGTGGTTGGAGTTGCTCTTAGAACAGACAAGCAATTGGCCGATACGTTGCTTAGAGGGTCAACTGATGTATATTATTACAATATAAATTTTATTTTTGTTTATTTTTTAATTTTTATGTCTTTATGTTTTATATAATTAACATATTAATAATTATATCTTCATTATTTTATTTATTTATAGTGCTTGATGACTAGGAATTTGACATTACTTATGAATGTGAGAATATTATTATTACGAAGGAAATTTGTCATTTTAATATAAGAATTTATATATTTTTTATGCAATTATTTGTTGTTTAAAATAATTTGTCAATTTAGTATAGGTGAGTTTAATATTTTTAATGAAACTAGTTAAAGCACATATGCAACGCGCGTGGCTATTTTGGTTTCAACCTATTTCGCCAATTGTAGCAGGTAGTGTTCATGAATTTAAGTAAAATTTTAAAAAATTTTGAGATCAACTTGTGCAGGGTAGTATCTGCATGTATATCATTTGAAAATAAAATTAAAGTTAGTCGAAGTAAAAAATATAAATTAAGGTGTGAATTAACTTATGTACAGTTGTCTACATTACATAATCAAAATATAGGCATAAACTGCATGAAATTTGGACATAAACATCTAAAATTGTATATTTAAACATAGTAAAAGGTTGTGTGTCATAGCCATTAAAGTAACCAGTCAAATGTAAATGGAGATTTTTATTTTTTATTTTTAACTAATTGATAAAAAAAAATATAAATGTAGAAAAAAGAAAACTGAAGAAGTTATCCAAATTTAAAGCCATTACACAATAAAAATTTCAAAATTTTAAAAATGTGACAAAGTTCACACCAGACCGAGTTATACTCTTTATAAATAAAGTTCCACATTATGTAGGTCTCACTTATTGTAAGACATCTTTATCTCATTTTGTGTTTGATACTTTGTGCATTTAGACTTATTAGGATAATTATATTTGTATTCATCAAAAAAATCATTAAGTACGTCCAATTTTTCAATATACTTCTATTAAATTATTTAGAGTTATAATTTATTCTCAATACACCTTATATTTTTTTCCCAAATTATTCTTCAATGTACATTCAAATCTCAAATTACACCACTTTGAAAAATCATTTCAAAAACCTTTAAATAGATTTTTCATTACAGTTATTCATTTGGGATTTATTGCTCTCTACTTGTTCTCTCATTCTTCTATTCCACGGCCGGCCTAAAACTTTTTGTAGTGGTTGTTTTTTGTGTTGTTTGGAGTGAGGAAGAAAATGAGAAAATAATTGAAACTTATGAAGAGAGTTGAATATGAATAATACGTATAAGTGGTTTGAAAGTACTATGAGAAATATATATATATATATATATATATATATATATTTTAGTATTTATGTAAATTTGTATTAGAGTATAATATGAATTAAAATTTTAAATTTTAATTGGGCATATTGAGTTATTATTTGAGTTCAAATAAAATCACCTGACTTATTGTTATAAAATAGGAAGAAATCGAAAACAATTCTTAAAGCAAATCCACAAGGCTTTTGGAATCATGAGCAAAATAATGCATACCGCTTGTTGAACAAAATTTATTTATTTTTGAATAAAAACTTTAAGATAGAGTTCTAACTTAATAGGAAATTTCAAGAAACCTGGATTTTTTTTTTTAATTATAACAATCTTAACCCAAAGAAAAACAATCCAACTATAACTACCTTCAACACAAAATAAAATTAAAAAAATACCTTTCAGTCAAAGTTTCAAATGAACAAGAATTTCATGGTTTGGCACAACTTCAATCTCTACAATGTGATAATGAATTAATGAAATTAAAGTGAAACACAATTCAAACAGCTCGAATTCTCATAAATTGAAATTGAAAGTTAAATAAGGTTAGACACGCATAGAACTTTTATTTATAAATGTCAATGTGTGATTGAGATTTGTTTTGTACATATAGAAAAGTCTAGTTACTATGAAAATTTGTCAAAAAACTTGTCCTGAATCAAGAAGTATTGTTGAGATTTAATTAACGTAATATGAGATATACATGTAGAATGAATCCAAAGCAAGAAAATTGTCATGAATAAAGAAGTGTGGTTGAGATTCAATTGGTGTATGGTGGATCCACACGTAGAATGAATTTGAATTACACATTATATGTAAAATTCTAAATCCAATTCTGGGTATCTTATTGATTTATATTGATAGAGAAAAGTTTACAAGTAATAACTCTCAGATATCATCAAATCTTGTCATTTAATGGCTCCATTAGGACTCCCTTCTTTCCTATTGTTATTGTTAATGATATAATAATATAATATAGTTTTTAATCTAAATACATTTAGAAAATAATTTATTTGTGTAATTTTATTATTATTTTTTTAATGTTAAATATTATTATATTTTAAATACAAAAAAATATGAATAAAATACGAAAAATCAGTACATGTTTATATTTATTTTTTTTAGTAATTTTTTCACAAATATTTTACTTTTTAATTATATTTAGATTGGATATACATCTAAAAAGTATTATATTTAATATGAAGAAATTTCACTATCACTAATTACTAAGAATGAAAAAATATGAAATGAAATGAAAATAAAAAATATGAAAAACCCAAAATTGAAAATTTGTTTTCAAAAATTAAACCAAAGAAAGTTGTTATTTAGAATTTGATAGCATACGTGGATTATTAAATGCAAAATATACAATTCTAAAAATCTAAACAAAAAGAAAGTACATAAAAATAGCTTGCGAATTCTTGAGATGCAATATGAAATCGGATGCGTCTCCCTCTATGTAGATTCGAATTGATGCATACAACTCTAAGATTTAACTCAAAATATTTACAGCATTTTTGTGTAGATTCAAACAAATGAATACAACTCTAAGATTCAACTCAAAATATTCACAGCGGTCTAATCCATGATGGATAGTTATAAATAATATGTACAACAGTAAAGAAATAGATAGAGAAAATAAGAAAGATTTTATAATTCAATCATCAATTCAAAAAATAAAGGGACAAATTTGTGTTATAGGACTTTTGGAAGGAGAGAAATAGAAAATTGATTATTTTTAATTGTTAAATACATAAATAAATGTTAGTGTTAATTTTAAGAAAAAAATAAGACAGTTAGTTTATATAGGACTTCGCATGATTTTTTTGCATGATGCAATCGTTGAATTCAAATACAAAACCTTTGGAAAAGTATTTTCGGAATACGTAAAAAATAAAAAACACTCAAACTTCTTTAGACTTTTAAAGTAGTAGTAGATTATTATGGAGTTTTATAGTTGTCATTTTTTTGAGACGGCATCATCCGGTTGCAATAAGTGACATCCATTATATATGACAGTGAAATTCTGTCGCAATAAACAATTTTATTTGTGACAGTTTCAGGAAAACGCAAATTGTCTTTGTTCTAGAACTATTTGTGAGGTATAGTGCCGCAACAATGATTCATCTCCCATTTTCTCCCACCCCCTTTGACCCTCTCTCTCTCTCATTGGTCCCTTTTTCTTTTTCTTTTTCTTTTTCTTTTTTTTTCTACTCCTCCCATCACCACCCGCCACGTGGCAAAGAGGGTGAAGGAGTGACCCCCAAAAGGGAGTCCCAAGCATTATTCATAGTGCCGTCACCTGTGTATTTTTTGCCTTTTTTTGGACGCCAATTAATTTCTTTCGCAAATAATAAGTTGTTTGTCTTTGCAAATAAAAAGTGATGGAACTGTGCCATCACAAATACCTTTTGCAATGCCCTCTCTATTGCTTTGGCAAACGTTGCTAGCTGTCGCAAATAACCATTCACAATTTTTTTTTTTTTTTTTTTGCGACGGTATCTGCCGTGCAAAATCCGAATTTCTAGTAGTGATGATGTAGCAAAAATCCTGGGAACACATCGTATATATACATGGATTGCTAGTCTCTTGTTGAGCTTGACCTGTCAACACTCTTCCAAACTTATCATTTACCACATTAGGGACTTTGCTGCTACCAGGTTTGCTTTCAGTTCTCCAAGCCACAACCCCATATATAATCAAACCAAATCAAGCCTTAAGTCCCATCAAATGAGGACAACCCCATATATAAATTTTTTAATTTTATTTCATGCAAATTACCTCTGAGATCCTTCTAATTTGCCTCTTGTATTTAGTCCTTTAAGTTTTCACAGGTTATCAATTTAGTGTAATTGATAAGATGTGTTAAGAAATTTAACAAAAAGTTAAAGGCAAAATAATTTATTCAAAAGGGAATGGATTATTCCAAGTGAAAGGAGTTTTGTCTCTTGATTTTAGTTCAATTTCTAAATATGTGTTATTAATTAGACTAAAATGACATAATAAAAAAAATTCAAGAGTAAAAATGATATAATTAGAACTATAAAACCAAATCGATATAAGAGACAAACCAGAGAGACAACAGGCGTAAATTGCCCCCTTTTTTATGGGTAGGAAAGGGTGACCAGTTTGTCGCAACCCTCCTTGGGCATGAGTTTAGTAGCCCTTACCCACTGCGAAGTTGGACAGGAGAGGCCTAAACAGACCCAACACCGCAAGATATTGCGGGAATCTGCAAATCTTCACACAAAACCAACTTGAACCATGAGTATATGCTTGACTGTGCGCATCCGAGGCTCAAAAAAAATCAAGGTTATTTATTCATATGGCTAGCACATGTTACAACCAAAAATGATGGCAACTAAACTGCAAAATATAAACCCTGCAAATCACAAGAAGACTAAAACACACACACACACACACACAAACCTGGGTTTTTCAATCAAATAAAAGAAATGGGTTTTACACATGAGATCAATTCATTGACATCGTATACATGATTCATATCATATATGTATCATACATGCGTACCAATCCAAAAGCTTGTGGTGAAGTTTCCCAGGGATGTTGATCAGCATATAAGTTGTATGATAGAGGTGGTGGTGGCTCTGAAGGAGTTGAGAGAATTGAAAGATAACGGAGGAAACAGAACAGGAAGGTTGAGATGGGTATCATTTTTTTTTTTTGGCTCAACAGAGATAGTTTTGTTGTGTGTTTGGCTTATTATGTGGAATTCTCTTCTCTTGCCTTTTCTTTTGAAGGGTTAATCAAGCGCTAGTTGCTTGAGTTTGTAATGTTGCTTGGC
Organism: Camellia japonica; assembly: GCA_030407325.1. Classification (NCBI taxonomy): domain Eukaryota; kingdom Viridiplantae; phylum Streptophyta; class Magnoliopsida; order Ericales; family Theaceae; genus Camellia; species Camellia japonica. Next base: position 112,524,251 of record JAPPVO010000032.1, read on the forward strand.
TTTGAAGTTTGTTCTCTGTCATTGCTTCTACTAGTAGGATAAGTGTTTCAGACGGTGAATTGTGTTTATCGAAAACCTAGCTGGGCCATGAGAGACCTTTGTGATATCATTGGTTCTACAAAAGTTGAAATCCATGTTCACCGATGATGGCTCATAATTTTCTTTAAATAAAGGCTTAATTTATGGTTATCTTAGCTTCTCACGAGGCTCATCAACACTTGGTATACCTTCACTCCAAAAAAAGAAAAAAAAAATAGGAGTGTTCGGTTTGTATTTTGAGATAAATTGTTAAAAAAAAATTTAGAGAGAGAGTTTAGAAATTTTTTTGTTTGTTTGTTTGAGTGTATATTTTGAAAATAGTTTTAGAGTTTGGGAGTCTTGAATATTTTGATATTTTGTTATAGTTGAGTAGAAGCGTGTAAGAGAAAAAGTGATTGAGAAGAAAATTGAAGAGAGAAAAAGTGATTAATTGATGTGTAGGAGAGATAAAGTGATTTTGAATTTTTTTTTCAAAAAATTTAAACCAAACAAAATTTTTATATTTTTTCTAAAAGATTATATCTTGAGATACAAACTAAACAAGTCCAATAGTTTCATTTAGGATATCTCTATTCTCCAAAGGGTTTGGATTCCCTCCGGTCTATGATGGGACTGAAGGGTGCTATTGGGCTTGTGAAGACCCACTATAGGTCCCGTTTTGATAATCTGAATCGTGTAATGTGTAGAACTCGTCGAGTACTATATACTTATAAAAAATCACGTTGATTGAATATCGATAGCTACATGATCAAATTAGTATTAAAAAAAAATGGAATGTGAAAAAAATAAACGGTTGACATAAATTTGATCCAATGAAATAATTATTGATATCCGATCAACGTGATTTTTTGCAGCTATATAGTACTCGATGAGTTCTACACATTGAATAATTCGGATTATCAAAACGGGACCCATAGTGGATCTCTACGGGCCCACCAATACCCTCTAGTTCTTGATCCCTTCTCCAAATAACAAAAATAAAAAGGGTAAATTATAAATGCACCCTTTGAGATTTGCTTAAAATACAAATTGTTTCCTATAGTTTGAAAAATTACAAATACCCCCTTATTAGAATTTTTTATTTAATAGAATTAACTAAAAAAATGAAATTCATAATTGCTCTTCTATACAATAATAGAATTACCTAAATTATTAATTAAAACATATTTTTAACATCATTAAAATTGTTAATTGATTTGATGATTTATTAATAAAAATAGCGATTTGTTATGAAATTAGAAACGTCAGGGGGTGGAATGTAATTTTTAAAATCACAGGGGGCGATTCGTATTTTAATCAAATCTCAGGGGATGCACGTTCGGAGTCTAAGGGTATGTATAGTTTGTGTTTTGAGATAAATTTTTTTAAAAAAATTTGGGGAGAGTTTAGAATTTTTTTTTTTTTTGGGTTTGTTTGGTTATATATTTTGAAAATAGTTTGGAGTTTGGGATGATTTGATATTTTGTTATAGTTGAGTAAATATGTGTGTGAGAAAAAGTGATTGAGAAAGAGAGATGAGAGAGACAAATTGATTAATTGATGTGTAGGAGAGAGAAAGTGATTTTGAAAATCCTTTTCAAAAAATTTGAAGCAAATAAACTTTTAAAATTTTTTTCTCGAAAATTATAACTTGAGATACAAACTAAATAAGTCTTAATTCATCGTAACTCAGAGAGCAAGGTTGCCCCAATATTCTAAGGGTCTAAAGCAACATCTCAAATGAATTTTTTATATATAAATAATACTTATTATTTTTGGTAAATTACATTGACCTCCCTAATATTTGAATAAAATACAGCAGGTCTCATAATTTTGACATAATTACATTAGGCTCTCTAAAAAAATTAATTTATATAACACTTAAAGTCATTTTCAAAATAATTCGTTAATCATTTAAATAAATATAAATATAAATATATATATATATATATATAATCATATATTTTACATAAGAATGTATATGATTTAATGTTTATATTTTTGTCTTTATACTGTATTGGCTCGGGTGTCTTTAGCTTTACTAAGGAAGTTTAATGTAATTATGTCAGAATTATAAAGCTTGTTTAATTTTTCATTTTATATATTTAAAACTCACTTTTTCATGTATGGCTATTCTTATAATTAAACAGATTTTATTTATTGGGTTTTATTTTGTTGGGCTTTTAGATAAGTATTTTTGTTTCCTTGATGCAAATTTTTGGACCAAGAATGTGTGATGTTCATCTTTCAACGACAATATTTATTTTTCCATTCTTTGGATAACGAGGTTATTTATTTATTTTGTGTGTGTCTTTGTGTTGAGCCATAGGGTGGGAACGTTTATTATTTTGCTGTCTTTTTTGAAGAATTTCTTTTTTTTGTATGCGTAAAAATTTGGGATCTTGAAAAAATTGACAGTTTTATTCTAATTTTGAAAACAAAAGAATATAAAATTAAGAAATTCTAGGAAGGAGTCTTAGGGGTTGTTTGGGGTGTCCTAAATAAATACACTTTTTGTCTTTTTGGACTAAAAAGTTGAGAAAAAAATATGGATGTTTGGGTTAACTTTTTTGACATTTTATGAAAAAATGTGTATTAAAAAATTATATAAATAAGTGTATAGGGGAATAAAGTGATGAATAGGCCGTACGGCGGGCAGCCTAAAGGGCAGCGCGGTAGAGGACTTTGGAATAGATTGATTTTCTACTTTTCGGGCATAAATTGGTCAGTTCTGTTTGGCCTATGGAGGCCCAGCACGGGTCCCGTTTTACTAATCGGATCCGTTCAATGTGTAGAACTCGTCGAGTAGTATATGCTTGTAAAAAATCACGTTGATTGGATATCGATAGCTATCTGATCGTGTTAGTTTTTTTTGTTAACTATTAACTATTAACTATAACACCATCCATTTTTATACAAAACTGATTTGATCATGTATTTAGCGATATCCGATAGACGTAATTTTTTACAGGCATATAGTAGTAGATGAGTTCTACATATTGACGGTTCAGATTATCAAAACGGGACCCATGGTGGGCCCCCACGGGCCCAACTCTACCATCCAATTTAATGAATATTTTACTCCCTATTTTTTTTTCCGTCACTGACGGGCCCATCATGTCAGTACCTTGTTAATTGTATTTTTTTTATTTGTATTAATATGTGAAAAATATTTTTTTTTAGTTAATAATGATAATTTTTTAATTTTTTAAATAATTTTTTAACTTTTTAAATTTTTTTGAAGTTTCCAAATTAGCCCTTAGTCTAATTCTTTTGCACCAGCGTAGGGCCTTCATAGAATAGTTTAACTTTCAAAGGCTTTTGTTAAGTGGGTCAACGGAGGACCAATGGACAGCCCATTTTGTCCAATACAACTCAATATTTTTAGGATTTGAGGAAAAAAACTTACTCACGAGTTTAAGTCGCCCTGAGATTTTATATTTATTTAATATTAAAGTCACGTTTGACAAGTACCTATTTTAGTAAAAAAGTTAAAAAGTTATTAAAAAAATTAAAAAGTCAATAATCCATATCAAAAAGTCAAAGATTTTATTTTCTCTCTACTTTTTGCACATCTTTTCGTAAAAAGTCAAAAAATTATCTTAAACATACTAGTTTTTTTTACATCACATTTTAACAAAAAAGTCAAAAAGTTACTAAAAAAGCATGTTCCCAAACGAGGCCTAAGACTAAGTTTAGGATAAAGAGTTTTAACTCAGTCTGATAGGGATGGCAATATCAACCCGGCCCGACGGGGACCCGGACTGCCCCGTCCCGATAAATAGGTTTTTCCCCGAAAATTATTCCCCATAGGGCCGAGACTGGTATTGAAAAATACATCCCCGATGATTTTCGGGTCGGGGATGGGAATTAATTTCTCAGTCCAGGACCCGGCCCGGCCCGGCCCCGAAATTTCCCCGAAGCTTCCCCGCGTACTACCTATTAGTTGTATTATAATTTTATATCTCTCTCTTTCATGTATCTCTTACTCTTAACTCTCATTTCCCTCTTTCCCTCTTTCGTTCGTCTCTCTCTCACTCTCTCAACTCTCTGTCTCTCGTTCTTCTCTCCATCACTCTCTCTCAACTCTCCTTCTGTTCTCTGTCAACTCTCTCACTCTCAGTCACCGACACGGTGACAACACCACCACCGCTGTCCTCGACCCCCTCTCTCTCTCTCTCTCTCTCTCTTCTTCTCACCTCGTTTCTCTCTCTCTCCACTTTGTCTCTCTTTATTCCTCATGGCCACCGTCACCGTCACTGCCACCGCCACCGCCGCAGGTCTGTCTCCGTCACCACCACCGAAGCCACCGCCACAGCCAGCCACTGTCGATCTCACTCAAATCTGTTAGATCTAAACTCAGATTTGTTAGATCTGTTAGCTCTCTGTCTCTCTGTCTCTCTCTGTGATCTGATTTGTGTACTCAGATCTGTCTCTCTGGTATTGTTCAAAATATATATATTTTTTTCAGATTAATTTTTTTTAAAAATTTAAATCTGTGTATGATCTGATCTGTGTACACATTGATTTGTTGATTTGTTAATGATGATGAAGCATATTGTTGTTGAAAACATATTTTTTTTTTCAGATTAATTTTTTTAAAAATTTAAATCTGTGTGTGATCTGATCTGTGTTTATTTATTGATGATGATGAAACATAGTGATATATATTGTTTTGTTGTTCTGTTGAACAAAATTCAAAATAAAGCTTGGGGATTTTTCGGGGTCAGGGAAACCCGATCCCCGTTAGGGGACGGGGACGGGGAGTTGATGGGTTACCCCGCTGGGGATCGGGGGTGGGGACGGGGATTTTTGAGTCTTCGGGGATCGGGGACGGGGACGGGGAGGGTAGTCCCCGACCTCGCCCCGTTGCCATTCCTACAGTCTGACCCACCAATCTATAAAATATTAATTATAATTTTATATTTTTTTAGTTATAAAACAAAGTAATATATATATATATATATATATATATATATATATAAGACAAATATATAGTACTTTTTTCTAGGATTTAAATTAAAGCATTTGCTAAAAATTATATTTATTTGACAATTAAATTTGTTAGCATTCCAAATTCAAATAATAAATAAGAATATCTATATATTTAATATCCACTCAAGATAAAAATAAACAATTAATAATTCATGTATAATTGGTTAAGTGGGGTAGGGGTGCAAATTTGGCCGGCCCAACTCACCCAGATTGGGTTCGGGTGACCCATGTTGAGCCATCCGAACTCCCGTCAAAATTCGTGTCGGGCCAGCCCACGGGTTAGAAAATTAGGCCCAGGCCTAGGCCCAAGGAGTATTTAGGCCTTGGGTTGAGTTGGGCTGGGCTGGGTTAGCGGGCCCGAGCCTGGGCGGGTCTGAACATTTTTTAAAATTTTTTCTATTTTTTTCACTAAAATTTTATTCTTTTCCATTAAAAATGATGCTAAGCCTTGGACGAGTCGGGCTTTGAGTGGGCCTTGAGTAGGCCGATGGATCGGGGCCTCGAACCGGGCTAGGCTTCAAAATGACAACCTAAGCCTAGGCCTAGGCTCTCGGACTGGGCTTGGGCCCAGGTCCACCCCAGACCGTGGGCAAGTTTCGGGCCGCTCACGGGTTACGGGCCATTTTTATATGCCTAAGTGGGCAGCATTGAGATTTGAATTTTTTTTTTTAGGGTCGAGCTTGGAATGACTAAATTAGGCCTAATATGAAGCAAGACTTTGAACAACACATATCTTCTTATTATATAGTGCAAGTCTAGCCAAAACCTAGTCCGACCCAAGGTTTGTCCACCCTAGTCAAGAGCTTGTGGTTTCTTGGTTTTGCAGAACTTCAATTTATTTTTGGGTAATTACCAACTAGTCTTGTAAAGTAGACTTAAATACCATTAAATTTTATTGACCTTTTTAAATGCATTGATAGGTCTTACTTAGGGGTGTAAATTTGGCCCAGCTCGGCTCGGCCTGGCCCAACCGAGCTCGGGCTCTAGCCGGCCCATGTTAGGTCGTGCGGGCAGTCGCCAAAATTTGGGTCGGGCCGTGCTAGGCCAGCCCACGGCTAAAAAATTAGGCCTAGGCCCAAGCCTAGGGGGTATTCGGGCCTCAGGCCGAGGCGGCTGGCTTGGGCCTAGGCTCAGGCTTGGGCCGGGCCTGAACGTTTATTTTCAATTTTTTTTTTTGTTTTCTCTTCCAAAATTTTATTCTTTCCCACTAAAAATGGCACTGAGCCTTGAGAGGGTCGGACCTCGGGCCAGGCTTTGATGGAACTTGAGTGGGCCGAGCCACGGGCTGGGCTCATGGGTCGGGCCAGGTTTCAAAATAATGGCCTATGCCTAGAGTCCCCAGCTAAGCTCGGGCCTGGACCTAAGCCTAATCGGGCCTAACCTAGTCGGGTCCACCCCAGGCCGCGGACAGGTTTCGGGCTGCCCACAGGTCACAGGCCATTTTTACACCCCTAGTTTGTAAATCTTGTAAAGTTACTTCTTTATGTTTATCTTTTCTAAATCTTTCTAAAGTAGTAGTTAAACTAATACTTGGTTTATCTTGATGAGGTTTATTATTTCTGTTGATTAATAAAGATTTTAATTTGTTAGTATATTTTATTTTTAATTCTTGATATTCTAATTTATTAATTAATTCAATTAGTGAATCTTCTTCTTGTTGTGATTTACCAAGGACTTTGTAGGGATCTAAAAATGGCCCGCGGCCTGAGGTGGGCCTAGCCTGATTAGGGTCAAGCTCAAGCCCAGCTCGGGACCCTGAGTCTAGGCTTGGGCTGCCATTTTGAAACCCAGCCCATTGGCCTACTCAAAACCTGGCCCGAGGCCCGGTTCACCCAAGGCCTAGTGTCATTTTTAGTGGAAAAGAAAAAAAATTAGTGGAAAAAATAGAAAAAAATAAAAATAAAATGTTCAGGCTCGGCCAAAGCCCGAGCCTAGGCTTGCCAGCCACCCCAAGGCCCAAATACCCCCTAGGCCTAAGCTTGGCCCTGGGCCTAATTTTCTACCTTGTGGGCTGGCCCGATCCAACCCGAAATTTGACGGGAGCCTAGGTGACCCGACATGGACTGGTGGGAGCCCCGGCCTGGGTGGGTCGGGCCAGGCCAAATTTACACCCCTATATCTTTGTTGGCCTCATTAAATTACTAACTATCAAGTTCTTTAATCTTCTCTTTTCTTCTCTCTCTATCTCTCTCTTCACCATTTTTTCAAAAGCTTCACACCACTATTGTCTACTATCGCTGCCGTCGTCCACTCGCTGCTACCATTGTCACCATCTAGCCACCACTATCATTGTCATTATTCAAATGCTGCAAATGTTTACTGACTATCTTCACCATTGCCATTCTATACACTACATCACCACCATTGCGAATCTATACAATCACTAGGGGTGTTCACGGTTCGGATTTGGACGATTTGCGGATCGGTTTGGACCTACCCGCATCTATGTGATTTGGAAAAAGGTCAACCTGCAACCGCCCACAGTGCGGTTTGCGGTTTGTGCGGATAGGGTTTGCAGATGTGCGGGCAGTTTGCGGATTGGACTTTTTTCTTCAAAAATTTATTTTTGAGTCTTTTTTTTTTTTTCTCATTTTGTAAAAATTTATTTTGAGCCCTTTTCTCCCCATTTTCTAAAATGCTCCAAATCATTCAAAATCCTGAATCAAATCATAAACTAACATAAGCAGATATTTCAAAATCCTAAACTAGAACTCCATATTCATTAAGGAATTTAAAATTCCAAATTACACTTCATTCGAGACAAGTTCAGTTATGAAACAATAACAATATGATCAGTATTTATTCAGTTTTAGTTGATATAATACTATTAGCAAATGTAATGCTAGAGTAAGTTCAAAGAATAAAGGGTGTTTTGTTTTGTTTTGGGCAAAAATATCTAGGTAGGATATAGGAATGAAATCAACGATTAAGATTAATAAAAATAAAAAATAAAAAAAGTGCGGGCGGATTCTTGCGGGTGCAGGTTAAAGCCGTAACCCGCCCGCAACGCATGAACATGTCATATTTCAAACCGCATCCGCCCGCATTGTGTTTGCAAAACTACTTATTTGTATGCAGATTGGACGGGTTAGGCGGGTTTTGCGGATCGGATAAACTGTTGCCCACCCCTAACAATCACCATATCACTATCGGCTCTTTTTTTCATATGGTGAAATCGACACTAAATGACTCTAAACAATAGTGATTCCCTCTCTCTCTCTCTCTCTCTCTCTCTCTCTCAAACTAGATATGTTGCAAATTAGATTTAGATTCAAAATTATTTTTCTATGATAAATTTATCAGTCTCTTTTGTTTTTTGTATATGTGGAAGAGGATAGTGAATTCTTATAAGTGAATGGGTGAATATGAGTAAGGGTGGTAGATATTAATGAATTGATTTACAATGATAAATTTATTCATCAGAACTTATAGGTAAATAAGTCTAGTCAATAGGACTAGTCCGTAAATACATTTTTTTTTTTTAATCTTGATTTTGCTTTTATTTTCTAAATGTACAAGAACATATATTTAATATAGGGCTTTAGAGAACCATGTGACCTAAGCCATGTCGACAAGTTTAATTGGTATACCTTTCTCAAATAGTAGTCCCGTTTCATTAGCCCTTTTTGCTTTGCTATCTGAGCTTCATTTTCTAGTTTTGCCTACCCTCATAGGTCAGGTGGTAAGCAAGTCAAGCTAAATCGAGTTTTAGTATGTTTGGTGTAATAACCTTGACTTGTGATTAACTGTTAAACCATGATTAAGAATGCCTAATACGAATTAAGATGAAATCATGTGTTAATTGTGCATTAAATGTGTGAATTGTATTTATATCTATTAATGGTAGGAATATCTGTCTGTATTTCCGATTCGGTATGCGAATTGAAAACCTTATCGGCATCCAATCACAAAATTGACTCAGTTTATGTGTTATTTAGAATTTTTAGAATTTTATGGTAGGTTTAATTGAAATATGATTCGAAATCAAATAATTAGAATAATAATGCCAATTGATTAGTTATTAATTAATCTAACTTAACCAAGTTTATAAAAGGCAAAGTTGATTCTAGGATATTAAAAAACACTCCCTTTTTGTCATCTTTGAGGCAACAAACGAGAGAGAGAGAGAGAGAGAGAGAGAGAGAGAGAGAGAGAGAATTGAGATCAAAGCTTGAGGAGGAAGGAATTTGGCTTGAAACGCATAGACATAGCAATCTAGAGCCCAATTAAAGAGATTAGGTAAGAATTCAACCTTTAGTTTTGTAATTGAGTTGGTTAATGCTTGAATTCAAGAGAATTGAGCTAAGAGATGCCAGAATTTAGCTAAGAAGTAGAAAGGTTGAACAAATCATGCATGCATGTACATATCATGGTGTTTTGAAGTTGTTTTCAAAGAATTTTCACATGCATGTCCTTATCTTGGTTTCGTTGTAATAATTCACCATGTTTTTGAGCTAAATATCTCATTTGATCATGTTTTGGAAGGTTTGAGTTCATAACAAGGCATGCATGTTATGTTTTGAAAGTTTCAAGTTTGATTTTGAACAATTGGCATACTTTTGGTCCTTTATTTGGTGAGATGATCTTTAATCCTTGATGTATTCCAAGTTTGGACATGTTTTCTCAGGTTTTTGGCCCAAAGGATGTGTTTTGACACTTTGAAATTGAGTTTTGAAGCTGGGAGTGCAATTTGAAAATTTTAGAATTCGCAGGCTTTGCTTGAGCCGTGGAGTTTTCGCTCGAGCACAGAATGCGAGCTCTTAGTACTTTTGCAGAGTTTGGGGGTTGGCTCGAGCAGCAGAACCTATGCTCGAGCGCTCGAGCGACCACCCTTATTTTTGATTCCCCGCTCGATCGTAGGAAGTTCCGCTCGAACGTAAAATGAGAGCTCCCAAAAGTTTTGCAGAGTTTTACAAACCGCTTGAGCGTAGGAAGTTTTGCTCGAGTGAAGACCCTGTTTTCAGAAATTTAACTAAGTGTTTTAAATCACATTTTGGCATCCTCATTGCATCTTAAGCATTCCTAAGCCCTAATTAAGACATAATAATTAGGATAAAGATTAGAAACACGCTAAGATAGAAAAGAAATGGGTTAAGTGTTTTCTGAGCGTGTGTTTCAATGTGTATCCACTATGTGTTTGTGTAAGTCACGCGCCATGGACTATTCGATCTGTCTGCTCTGTCCATTCTGCTATCGGAGCTATCTGTGAGTAACAACTCTGTAAAGCTATGTTTGACTATAAGTAGTTTCTGACTGAAATGATATGATCTGTTTTCTGAAATGCTATTTTATGAATCATGAATGAATATCTATTTTTCTTAAATGTATTTGTGGCATCCTTAGTTCACATGGCCTTTGCCTGGGGGAAACAATACTGTGGCCAATATGCACATGACCCTCACCCGACGGAAACAATACCGTAGCTTATGATCATATGGCCCTTGTCCGGGGGAAACAATACCATGGTCTGTGTTCACATGGCCCTCACATGGGGGATACAATTCCATGACTACTTGTGCACAAGATATGGACCTTTGGGGTCGTTGGTACTGTAACAACCCCGATCCGTAATTAGCTACTAATCCGTAATTAATGATGCTAATGAGAGAATTAAAATAAATTATGTGTTTATTTTGTGTTTTGCATGATTTTGGCTTTCTATCTATTACTTGTAGAAATATCTATCTGGAATTCCGCTTTAATATGAAAAATTGAAAGCTTTATCGGCATCCGAAATCGGAATTAGTTACATTAATATGTTATTTGAAATTTTTAGAACACTATGACAAATTTTATTAAAAATTGATTCAGAACGATTAATTAGGTTGTGTTTAGTTAGCCTAATGTTCCAATTAATGCATTATATCATCATAACTATATATTCAACACATTTAGCTCATTTCTCTCATTCCTTGAGTGCAAAATTCTGGAGATTCATTTTAGAGAAAGAGAGAGTGGAATCCTAGAGAGAGAAATGTAGAGATTAAGGAGAAATTGAAGGCTATAGCTTGAATTGGTCAAAGATTGTGCAAATATCTAGCTATTGAAGACTCTAGGTAAGGATTTAAGACTTAATTATGAGTTTTAACCATCAAATAGATCATTTCAAGAAGAATTTGTGATTATGTACAAGAATTGGACCAAAGATGATGAATTTAGAGTTAATTCATACGTGCATGCTTAGTTTAGTTTAATTTCATCATTTTGAACATGATTCATATCATCCATGTTTGAAATATCTTGTTGATCACTTAAATTCATGTTTTGGGAAGGAATTTCTTACATACATGGGACTTATGAGCTCAAATTGCTAGTTTCATGAGTTTTGGAGCAAAGAGATTGAAAAGTTTTGCATGCATGTCTATTTCTTTACAAATTGAGCATGATTTCCAAGAATTTTCTCATACATGTTTAAAATTCATCTTAATTATGGGAAATCTTCAAGTTTCAAGTTGTTTTGTGGTATTTGATCATGTTTTGAGAAGCTCAAGATCAAGAAAATCCATGCATGTTGTGTTCATGAACATTCTTAAAGTTTAAGTTGAAATTGTGAGCTTTTGGCAAACTCTTGGGCCAGGATTTTATGAAATAATCCTTAATTCATCATATTTTACAAGTTTACTATGTTATCTCAAGTTTTGGGGCCCAAGAGATGTGTTTTGAAGTTTAGAATTCGAATTTTGAGCTTGGAGGTGCAATCTAGAAATTCCAGAATTTGCATCTACGCTCGAGCGTGGGAGTTCACGCTCGAGCGACCACTTTGAGTGCGTGCACTTCCGCTCGAGCGACCATAAGTCTGCTCGAGCATGAAATGCAAGCTCTTAGAAGTTTCCTATCTTTGCAGACCGCTCGAGCGAAGGAAGTCTCGCTCGAGCGACCCCTCTCATATTTGCATGTCCGCTCGAGCGAGGAAAGCTATGCTCGAGCGGGGACCTTATTTTCAGAAAATTTACCTAGCGTTCCAATTCATGTTTTGGCATCCTCATTGCATCTTAGGCATTCCTAAGACCTAATTAAGCTTTGATAATGAGGTTATGGATTAGAAACACACTAAGGAATGAATGTACTAAGTCAAGGAATTGCAAGTGTGTGTGTGTTTCAGCATTGTGATAAGAAAGAACAAGAACCAACGTAATGAAAGCTAAGCCGTGTTGGCCACATGAATGTGTAATGATAAGACGTGCTTGTGTTATGTATTTTGTGATTGTAGGTCAAGACTCAAGGATTGATTGACCGCTTACTGGAACCACTGTGAGTAACGTTATCGTAAAGATACGTTCATATGAATTATGTTCCAAATGAAATGTGATAAGCTATGATTTCTGAAATGATATCTATTTACGTGAACGAACATCCCAAGTTTGAAATCTATTATGGCATCCATAGATAGTCCCAAGTCATGGGGGACGGCATGAAAATGCGGGTCCATGACATACAAGTTTACGAGATCTCGTTAGCCACTTCATTGTGGTGATATGTGTTTAATCGGTATCCGGAACCGATTACTCTAGTCGGAAGACGTTCTGTGATGTGTTCTATGGGATGTACCATTATTATATTCTGATATGAGGATGATTATGCTATGATCTGTTTTCCGCTTATGATATGTTCGGATTTCGTTCACTAACCCCTTTACCTTAATGTTATTCACTGGGCTTTAGCTCAATGTCTGTATATATATATATGTATAGGTGAGCATTCTGGAGTTCGAGTCTGAAGGCTCTTGCCTGGATCTGTGTTTCGTTGTCAGCCAACCATTGTGCCTCACGTGGAGGTTCTCGAAGCGTCCTGTGTTTAAGTTCTGTGGTTTCTGTTTATATAAGACTTGATTTGATGTCGTTGGCTGTACTTAAGATACTTTTATGTGTGTGGGTATAATGTATGGTTGACTACCGGTTATGTATATAAAGTTTTAAATATTCTGTTTCATGTAAGTCAGCACAGCTCATTGGACAACTATATTTATGTATTTGCTTCCGCTAACCCCTTAATCTTGTTAATCTGTTCAGAGGCCTTCGGTAATCCAAGGATTACTGGCCGATTACGATACTAAACCTATAGGGGCGGGTTTGGGTCGTGGCAGGTACCAACTATGCATATGGGTCTCAGGACCAAGTTGATATGATAGCTAATGAATGTACCAAATACAATTGTTTATGACTTCTGGTTAAGTATATGAATCTGAATATGTTTCTAATATGAACTCTGATTTCTGAAGCCGTTTGGACATCATTCATAAACCCGTTACTCTGTTGTTATTCACTAGGCTCCAGCTCACCGAGTGACCAAGTGCTTGACTAGGCTCGAAGTTGATTGCTTGGAGTTCTATTCTATCAGCTAACCACAGTGCCTCCTGAAGAGGTTCCCGTTTTGCAGTGGTCAAGTTTTTGTGAACCATGTTAAAGATCTTTTTGTATTTGTTTTGTTGAGTTTGAACATGTCTTTTGTTTATCTGTATGTATAGATGGTGACGTGGGTATGACATCTTAATTATGTAAATTAAGTTTTAAATTTTCTGTCACATATATGTCTATACAGCTCTATGTACATTATTTGTTGGTATTTGCTTCCGCTAGCCCCTGTATTTTGTTTAATTTGTTCAGAGGCCTTTGATAATCCCAGGATTACTGGCCAGTTACGATGCTAAACCTATACGGGCGGGTTTAGTTCATGACAAAGTGGTATCCGAGCACATGTTATACCACACTCATGAGTTCGTATGAGCTATAGGATGTCCTAGAAAAGAATTAGAGACATTACATCTACATGTGTACATATATGTGTGTATTATCTGAACTAAAGTAAAATGACATAAACATATCTAAACTGAACATCAACATTGAGGAACCGTAAAGAATTATTTGCATGTCTTTATTAGTGCTCTGTTTACCTATAGCAAATGAAAAATCCAAGAAGTGATGATACAGTCAAATCTTCTGAGGCCCGAATGAACCGCATGAAATGGATGTTAGAGGCTTTAACCAAATCAATGATACAACAACAGAGACAATAACCTCTGCCTCCTCTGCCCCCTTCGGTCCAAGTAGAACCGGTAAACAACGACATCATCTCATTGACTCAGAGATTTACTAAAATGAAGCCACCGACTTTTCTGGGTGGTATTGAGCCACTAAAGGCCAAGACTTGGATGTTAGAGATGGAAAAGTTGTTTGAAGTCTTCCCATGCACTGAATGTCACGACCCAAACCTGCCCCTAAAGGTATGGACGTGACCGACCTCAACCGAGGCCTAGGACTTAATTATTTAACATGTCACCCAATCCCGGGGCCTAAATGGAAGCAAAATAATGGAAGGATAAACATTCATTGAGCTGTGTCGAGATGCCAGGACCATGTAACGTTACTATACATATATAACATCCCATGTGACATACGTAATAAACCCTTCGTAAGTTATGTGTTAACAACAACTACATACATATTCTTGTTCCCAAAATTACAACACATGCTATCATACGAACTTCCAAAACATAACAAAAGAGTCATTTTGGGATGACTCAGCACAACAGTTTCAGTTACAGGCTTCTGGGCTGACCTAGGGTTGACCTACAAGCTGGTTACCTACAAAACACCTAGGAAAATGGAGTGAGCAAAGCTCAGTGAATGATAGCAGTATAAATAAATTGAAAGTACAAACATAAGTCAATATTGCATGTTCATAATTCATAATCTCTCTTATTTTCCTCACTTAGGAACGTCCTTGGGCCCATATTGAACAGAATAACCTTAGGCCCATCAGAATATAGAACGGCCTCAGGCCCAACAAAATACAGAACGGCCTCAGGCCCAATAGAATACAGAACGGCCTTATGCCCATATTGAACAGAACGGCCTCAGGCCCATATTGAACAGAACGGCCTTAGGCCCATCACAATACAGAACGGCCTCAGGCCCAACAAAATACAGAACGGCCTCAGGCCCAACAGAATACAGAACGGCCTCAAGCCCAACAAATTACGGAACGGTCTTGAAACCATAATTCACATGTCAGAGTTCAACATATATCCACATATGTCACAAAACATAGGACATTTACTATAGACTAAATAGAATCATAATCAATAGGTGTACAACGTAATACATGAACAGAATATCTTATTACGCTACTACCACTCACAGTGATACGGATGGACGCTGGTTTCCTCCTGCGGTTTCCCTACACAGAGTACATAAATCATAAGCACACCATTATCCTTAGTTTTTGTTTAATTCTCAATTATTCGCTTCGCTATGTTTCACGTTAATTAAACGCATTATAAGAACATCAAACGGGTGTAATAACACATTCAGAGAGACGAGAAGAACGTAAGAAAATTATAAAATTTCCAAATTGGGGCCGCACGTGCGGAAGTACCCGCCGCACGTGCCTTTTTAGTAGAATGCAGTCAATCCTTTCCCCTGTTTTCCGCACGTGTGGATGTGAGCCCCGTACGTGCGGCTGTGCCTCCCACACGTGCGGCCAAGGGTCTCGCACGTGGGGTCGTTTGCTCTGTTTTGGGCAGTTCGAAATTTATCAAAAAAACTTGCTTCCAAAAGCATTCCAAGGCCCAAATATAAGCAGAATTTCTTCATTAACACAACATAGGGGTATAATCAACATGATTTTAACCCTACATAGATTATAATTTAGTCAAGATCATCTATTGAGGATCTTATAACCATAATGAATCAAAAGAAATTCAACAATTATAGAATCAAACATGTAAATCTTGAAGCCATCCCTAACTTAGCTTTAACAACTCAAAGTACAAGAATTGACTCATGTTTAAAGAAACATAATGAAACTTAATAATCTTCATGGATTTTATCTCAAACACAATTTCTAAGTCAAAACCCTAATTTGGGTGATCACAAACCCTCAATTTAATACTAGATTCATCAATCAAAGGTAAGTTTGGGAAACTTAGGTTGAGTTACACTCACCTAGGATTTCAATCTTGAATATTCTTAGATTCTTCAAGCTTTTAATTGCTTTCCCCTTCTCTCTTCCTTTCTCCTTCTTCCCCATTTCAAGCTTCTCTAGACTTTTCCACTCAACTTATGTTAAAGATGAGTTCAAAAAGGGAGTTATATAACACTTATATAAGCTTTTAACTTTTAGGCTTGCCAAACGGGCCTTAATGAATCAGACGAAATAAGTTTTTAATTAAACTTCCCAAAAGGCTTGAAAAATTCCTACTAACATGATCACATAATCAATTTCAGTTTATCGCACCTTTACAGCTTTAAATATTCAATTCAACATTTTAATTTTAACAGATATGTGCCAATAATCAACAGATAGGAAATCGTAATCAAACAATTCACTTATGTAAGCATAACTTTGCATGGGATTCCACATTAAACATGCATTTTCCCAAAGATCTAGGGATATAAAGCATATAAGAGGGTCGGGTTATTACACTGAAACTCAAAAAGTGCTACTCGCCACTTACACTTTAAAGGAAGAAGCTCGTCGTTGGTAGATACTTATTTGACATGACAATGGCGCCATAACCTAGGATCAATTTAAAGAAATTTTCTATGAGAAATACTTCCCTCAGTGCTTTAGAGATAGAAAAGTGTTAGAGTTCGAGCAATTGAAACATGGTTTCATGTTTGTGGCTTAATATGAAACGAAATTTATGGAGTTGGCCTGTTTTGCTCCGCGTATGGTAGATTCAGACTACAAGAAGGCTCAGAAATTTGAAGGAGGTTCATCTTTAGATGTATTTGACAGGGTTAGTGTATTAAAATTGCCCAAATATGTAGATGTGCTTGATAGAGTTCTAATTGTGAAAGCTAACTTAGCTGCAATCAAACAAATGAAAGCCCCAACAACTGAATGGAGAGACAATAAATTTGGGTTTAATTCCAAAAAAGGTCAATCATTTTCAAAGAAGCAAAATACAAGGTCCTCCAGTAGTTTAAGCCAAAGTAGTGGTATAACACCTATTTGCTCAGAATGTGGAAAGAAACATAAGGCCCTCTGCTAATGATCAACAAGAGCTTGCTTCCGGTGCGGCAAGATTGGCCACATGATGAAAGATTGCCCACTCACAGCTGAAAATCTCAACCGTCTTGCAACAAGTTCCAAGAACTAATACTGGAGCTAACACCGGAAATGAAAGTTTGAGACAAGGCCGAGTTTTTGCACTTGTGCCGGGAGACGTCTAGAACACTGAATCAGTAGTGTCAGGTATAATCCCCATCTGTGCTCAGAATGCCTATGTGTTGATAGACTTTGGCTCTACGCATTGTTTTGTGTCACATGCTTTTTCTTAAAAGTTGTCTAGACCTCTAGAACAAATGAGCTGTGTATTATCTATTTCTACACCATCTGGGGGATCCATGATATGTGCTTATATTTACCCGGCATGTGATATTTTGATTGGTGATATGTTGTTGTATGTTGATTTGTTTCCCTTGAGTATTAATCATTTTGATTGTATATTGGGCATGGATTAGTTGACCAAGTATTATGTTACTATTGATTATGTGAATAAATCTGTTGTATTTTGACCCCCGGGGTTACCTAAATTTGTATTTGCTGGGAATGAGGTAGTTCCTTCACTGTACTTTATCTCTTCTATGAAAGCCAATAAACTATTACGAAAAGGTTGTCAAGGTTATTTATGTTATATTTTGAATATGACTACTAATAATGCTAATGTCAAGAACATTCCTGTAGTCAATGATTTTCTTGATGTGTTTCCCAATGAATTACCCGGAGATTTGATTGATAGATAAATTGAATTTACCATTGAGGTAGTATCTGGAACACAACTAATTTCCAAAACCTTTATAGAATGTCAACCTCTGAATTAAAAGAACTGAAAGTCCAACTTCAAGAACTGTTCGACAAAAAGTTTATCCGATCAAGCACTTCACCTTGGGGTACTCTCATTCCATTTGTCAAGAAGAAAGACGGGTCTTTGAGACTATATATTGACTACCTTGAATTGAATAAAGTAACCATCAAGAATAAACATCCACTAACCCAAGTAGATGATTTGTTTGACCAACTCCAGAGAGCCCAAGTGTTTTCCAAAACCGATCTTAGATCCAGATACCACTAATTGAAAGTTAACGTAGAAGACATAGAGAAAACCGCTTTCTGGACTAAATATGGGCACTGTGAGTTTTTGGTAATGTTGTTTGAGGTAACTAATGCACCTACAATATTCATGGACCTAATTAATATGGTGTTGAAACAGTTTCTTGATGAGTTTGTTGTTGTTTTTATTGACGATATACTGATTTAATCCAAAAGCAAGAAAGAACATGAAAATCATTTGAGAACCGTGCTATAGATTTTGAGAGAAAAGAAATTGTATGCAAATTTCTCTAAATGTGAATTCTAGCTTGATTGTGTGACATTTTTGGGGCATGTGATCAACAAGGATGGCATATCAGTAGACTCGTAGAAAATTGAAGCTATTGTAGACTGGCTTAGACCAACCACTATGATTGAAGCTAGAAGTTTTTCTGGGACTTGTTGGTTACTACTGTAGATTTGCGAAAAACTTCTCGAAACTTGCCATGCCATTGACACAGTTGACACAGTAAAATGTATCATTTGATTGGAATGATCAACGAGAATCAGCCTTCCAAGAATTGAAGACCAGGTTAGTAACTGCACCAATTTTGACTTTGCCTGATGGTACTGATGGGTTCCAAATTTACAGTGACGCTTCATACAAAGGTTTAGGGTGTGTACTAATGCAAAATGGCAAGGTGATTGCTTATGCTTCTCGCCAACTCTGACCACATAAAAGAATTATCTAACCCATGACCTTGAACTCGCAGCTGTAGTTTTTGCCCTAAAAATCTGGCGCCATTATCTGTATGGGGTGACTTGTGAAATGTATACTGACCATAAAAGCCTAAAATATTTCTTTACTCAGAAAGAACTGAACATGAGATAGAGAAGATGGCTCGAGTAGATAAAAGACTATGATTTGCAGATTTTGTATCATCCTAGAAAGGCAAATACAATTGCAGATGCTTTGAGTCAAAAATCCATAGGAAATTTGTCATGCTTGATCACTTGTCAAAAAGAGTTGTTGTGTGATTTTGGAAGAAATGACATTGAAGTTATTTTACATGAACATGGTGGAGTCCTAGCCGTCATTTTTGCACAACCAGCTATCATTGAAGAAGTTAAAGAAAAACAACTACAAGATGAATTCTTGACAAAGACTGTGGATGAGATTGAATCAAAACCAACGACGGGATTTGTGTATGAAAATAATGTGTTGAAATTTTAAGGTAGGCTTTGTGTACCGGATTGTTCAGAATTGAGAAAGCGTGTTATCACTAAAGCTCATAACTCCAAATTTGCTATACATCTAGGGAATACCAAAATGTACCATGACTTGAAATAGAATTTTTGATGGCCTGGAATGAAGAAATGTATTGTTGATTTTGTAGCTAAATGTTTACATTATCAACAAGTTAAAATTGAACATCAATGATCCGCTGGATTGATTCAGTCGCTTCCAATACCAGAATGGAAATGAGAGCACATTATGATGGACTTTATTGTTGGACTACCTTGCTCCTCTTAAGGTATGGATTCTATTTGGGTCATTGTTGATCGTTTAACTAAGTCTACTCAATTTTTTCCTATAAAGACTTTATATAAGGTAGGCAAATTAGCTAACATTTATATAAATAAGATTGTGAGCTTACACGGTGTGCCAGTATCTATTGTATCTGACAAAGATCCCAAATTCACTTCAAGATTCTAGCAGAGTTTGCAACAGGCTTTAGGAACCGAACTGAGGTTGAGTAGTGCTTACCACCCATAGACGGATGGCCAATCATAAAAAATGATATAGACTTGGAAGATATGCTTAGAATGTATGTACTAGATTTCCAAAGAAATTAGGAAACCTATCTGCCACTAGTCGAATTTATGTACAACAATAGCTACCACTCAAGTATTGGGATGGCTCTTTAAGAAGCTCTGTATGGTAGGAAGTGCCAATCTCTAATTTGTTGAGCCGAAGTAGGCGATAGACCTTTGTTGGGATTGAAACTTATACAAGAGATGACTGAGAAAGTCAAGTTGATTCAGTAATGGTTGAAAACTGCTCAAAGTCGATAGAAGAGTTATGTGGATGTACGAAGGAGGGATAGAGAATATGAAGTCGGTGACCATGTTTTTATTAAGGTGACTCCAATGAAAGGGCAAACTCAATTTTGGGTTAAAGGAAAGTTGACACCATGATACATTGGACTGTATGAAATCATTGAGAAAATTAATCCAGTAACATATCAAGTGGCCTTACCTCTAGTTATGGAAAATATGCATAATGTCTTTCATGTTTCAATGCTTCAAGATTATTTGTGAGACCCATATCATGTTATTGAACCTACTCATATGCTTCTGAAAGATGATTATACTTACGAGGAACGTCCAATCCAAATTGTCAACCAAAGGATCAAGAGATTGAGGAACAAGGAGATTCCATTGGTGAAGGTTGATTGGCAAAATCATGGAGGAACTTATGCAACATGGGAAACAGAAGAAGATATGCTAAAGAGATATCTAGACTTGTTTCCATTGGACCCAACGGTCTTCTAAAATGAAGGTAATCCAAGTTCGGAGGACCAAACTCTTTATGGAGGGAAGACTATAACAACCCCGGCCTGTGATTAACTGTTAAACCATGATTAAGAATGCCTAATACAAATTAAGATGAAATCATGTATTAATTGTGCATTAAATGTGTGAATTGTGTTTATATCTGTTCATAGTAAGAATATATGTCTGTATTTCCGATTCAGTATGCGAATTGAAGGCCTTATCGGTATTCGATCATGAAATTGACTCAATTTATGTGTTATTTAGAATTTTAAGAATTTTATGGTAGGTTTAATTGAAATTTGATTCAGAACCAAAAAAAAAAAAGAATAATAATGCCAATTGATTAGTTATTAATTAATCTAGCTTAACCAAGCCTATAAAAGGCAAAGTTGATTCTATGATATTCAAAAAACACTCCCTTTTTGTCATCTTTGATGGAACAAATGCGCGAGAGAGAGAGAGAGAGAGAGAGAGAGAGAGAATTGAGATCAAAGCTTAAGAAGGAAGGATTTTGGCTTGAAACGCATATACATAGCAATCTAGAGCCCAATTAAAGAGATTAGGTAAGAATTCAACCTTTAGTTTTGTAATTGAGTTGGTTAATGCTTGAATTCAAAAGAATTGAGCTAAGAGATACAAGAATTAAGCTAAGAAGTAGAAATGTTGAACAAATCATTCATGCATGTACATATCATGGTGTTTTGAAGTTGTTTTCAAAGAATTTTCACATGCATGTCCTCATCTTGGTTTTGTTGTAAGAATTCACCATGTTTTTGAACTAAATATCTTATTTGATTGTGTTTTGGAAGGTTTGAGTTCATAGCAAGTCATGCATGTTGTGTTTTGAAAGTTTCAAGTTTGATTTTGAACAATTGGTATAGTTTTGGGCCTTAATTTTGCAAAATGACCTTTAATCCTTAATGTATTCCAAGTTTGGACATGTTTTCTCTGGTTTTTGGCCCAAAGGATGTGTTTTGACACTTTGAAATTGAGTTTTGAAGCTAGGAATGGAAATTTCAGAATTTGCAGGCTTCGCTCGAGCAGTGGAGTTTTCGCTTAAGCGAAGAATGCAAGCTCCCAGTACTTTTGCAGAGTTTGGGGGTTGATATGATCTGTTTTTTGAAATGCTATTTTATGAATCATTAATGAATGTCCATTTTTCTGAAATGTATTTATGGCATCCTTAGTTCACATGGCCCTCGCTCGGGGGAAACAATACCGTGGCCAATTTGCATATAGCCCTCACCCAGGGGAAACAATACCGTGGCTTATGATCATATGGCCCTTTCCTGGGAGAAACAATACCGTGGTCTATTTTTATGTGGCCTTTGCCCGAGGGATAGATTACCATGGCTACTTGTGCACAAGATATGGACCTTTGGGGTCGTCGGTACCAACTACACATATGGGTCTCAGGACCAAGTTGATATGATAGCTAATGGATGTATCACATATAACTACTTATCACTTCTAGTTAAGTATATGAATTTGAATATGTTTCTAATATGAACTCTGATTTCTGAAACCGTTTGGACATCATTCATAAACCCTTTACTCTGTTGTTATTCATTGGGCTCCAACTCACCGTATTATTTATGTATGTTGGTGACCAAACGTGTGACCAGGCTCAAAGTTAACTGCTTGGAGTTCCATTCTGTCAGCCAATTACAGTGCCTCCTGAGGAGGTTCTCGTTTTGTAGTGGTCAAGTTTTTGTGAACCATGTTAAAGATCTTTTTGTATTTCTTTTGTTAAGTTTGAACATGTCTTTTGTTTGTCTGTATGTATAGATGGTGATGTGGGTATGACGTCTTAATTATGTAAATTAAGTTTTAAATTTTTTGTCCCTTGCATGTCTACACATCTCTATGGACATTATTTGTTAGTAGTTGCTTCCGTTAGTTCCTGTATTTTGTTTAATTTGTTCATAGGCCTTTGGTAATTCCAGTATTACTGGCTAGTTATGACCGTAAACCTATAGGGGTGGGTTTAAGTTGTGATAATAATTCTTTTGCGCGACCTGCAAATAATAAGAAGTTAGTAAAATAACCAAGCAATAACTTCAGTAATTTGAGGACAACTGTTCTTACCAGCACGAGGGACATGGCGGCTGACCTAATGGCCTTTAAGTCGGATAGTTGCTCATGCCTCTTCATGTCCTCAGGGAGGAGCATTCCCTTGGTCAAAGTAAAATCCAACAACAAGTCCTTGTCCGCGTACACGAAATCAGTATTAGTGTGACAACCACCTCCCTAATTAATTAAGTTAATTATATGATTTCTGTTGATCTTGTGTTTATGGGTTTATTATGAGTCATGTGATATTTGAATTGTGTTATTATGAACATATATGAATAAGATCTAAATCGAACCTGTCTGAATTTGAAATTATACAAGTTCTTGCATAGGTAATTAGAGCTATAATTAAGCTTAGTTTAGTTTAATTTGAATTGATTTAAGTTAAGTTAAGTGAATTTGATATAATTTAATGTAAATTACTACTTAAATGAAAGCCTAAGAATAATTAGAGTTTAATTACATTCCCTAATTTATTCATCAATATAATAATAAAGAAGAGAATTTGAGAGAGAGAGAGAGAGAGGGAGATTGAGTGGACTTTGTTGGAGTCATAGAGCTATATACACAAGAGAATGCTAAAGAAAGAGAGAAACAAAGGAGAAAGAAGGAGAGCTTAGGAAAAACTTGGGAGATAGACTTTGAACTTCTCAAATTTTCTAACTAAGGTAAGAATTCTCTTTTCCTCTCATGGAATTAAGATGAGATACTCTTAATCTCTTAGAAATTGAGTTGAAATAGGATGAATTCATGAGGACTTAAGAGTTTTGTAGGAAGGTTTTGAATTGAAAAGCTATATGAACATTTATGATCATAAAAGTGAGAATTGAAAGAATTAGCTTAATTTATGGACATGCATGGCTTCATTCTTATACATCCACATTATTTCTTGTAGGAGTTTTCAAAATTGAAGGGAAATTCCATGGAATTTGAGGATTTGAAATCCAAGAATGCAAGTTTTATGAATTTATATGTCAATCTTAAATTTGAAACTCTTGCATGTAAAACTTTATCTTGATTTGAAGTTGTGGTTTGGAATTGAAGTTAGAACTACTACATTCAACATATTTTGAAGTGTTTTAGACCTTGGAATGTAAGAAAATGAGGTTGAATTTGCAAAGGAGTGAATTTCCAATTCAAAAGCAAATATCAGTTTTGGGGTCCTGCACGTGCAGAAAACAGGACAGATGAGAGTGTGCATACTACTTTAATTGCACGTGCGGTGGTGGTTCCATACGTGCAGCCAGGTCCCCCACACGTGCGGTTTTCAGGCCGATCTCGATTTTGTTTCCTCTCTGTTTTTCTGACTTCCGAGCCTCTATTTGCATAGTTTTCAAGTGTATTTCCAGTTCATATACATGTCATGAATATAAAAGGAATTAAGGAATGAATAGGAATAACAAAATGAATAAGTAACAAATGAATTGAACAGGTTTAAAACCGACTGAATGAATTAAATGTGTTGTGTAGGTCGTTTGTATGAGGACTATCATCCGGCCAAACACTGTGAGTAATTTCTTTGTAAAGATATTGTTGTATATGAACTATGTTATTCGATAATATGTGAAACCTACGTTTTATTATGAAATGTTTGATGCAATAAGTTGTTGATTAAGAACTTTGAAATCGTCAAGTTATACTTCGAAACTCTGAATTGTGGATGATACGACATGATGTTCTGAAATAGAGACTTGGATAAGAATGAATGAGATTCCCTCTTTGCTTATCGAATGAGACAACCATGAACATATGCTTTGATTTTCAAAAATTTCCGTTATGTTTATGTCGATCCCTGGTGATCGTTATGTATATGTCAACCCGTTGTGGTTGTTATGTTTAAGTCGACCAATTGAGGTCTATAGACACCCCATTTTTTACCGCCCTTAAGACTTAGGTGCCTTATGTTGATCACTTGGTGATGAAAGTTGTACTATGCAAACGTTCAATTTCTTTAGCAAGAAGAGCTCCAAATCCCAACCTTACACCTCATTTTTGGACCAAAAATTTTTTTTGACCAAAATTATTTTAGACCTTAAAGCCCTCTCTTTCAAGATATTTTTTTGAAAATGCTTCTATGATGTTTCGAGGCTTGCATTTTGTTAAAAATTGCACTTTTCGGTAAACCGAACAAGGACAAAGTGGAAATAAATGAAAGAGAGGTGAACTCTTTGAAAAATATTTCACAACATCTTATTTTTAGGTTTGGAGTTGAAGAAAATAGGAGAGGAGGGAAGAAAACTAGTTTGGGAGAAGTTAGGCCTGAATCTGGTTAGGACAAAACTGAGCAGCCTTCACTAAAATAGGCATATCTCTTTACACACTTAGAATTTAGATGTGAGGCTGCACCATTGGAAAGTAGACTTCTGGGGCTTCAATTTAGACTCAAGAATGACCTGAAAATGAGTCCAGATGAAGGAGATATGGCCATTTGGAGTTGGGCCTGGAGAGCAGATTTTTGTGGACGGCAGACCACCAATGCCGGCCACCACTTCTAGATGGCTGGCCACTAGTAATTTTGGCATTTTTGAGTGGTTTGACCCCCTTGACCCCCCTAGTGATGTGCCGGCCACAACTAGTGGACGGCCAGCCACCATTAGTGGCCTATCGGCTACATTTGTGGCCTGCCAACCATTGGTGCAAAAAATCAGATATTTTATGCCAACTGTTGCCAGCTGTTTCCAGATTGCTCCACCTGTCCCTATATAGATATTTCGACCTGAGGCTCATATTTTCTATATATAGAGGACCTTCTCTATTGTTTTCAAGGTTAGAAACATTTGAGAAATGAGATTTTGGGAGCAAAATTCTCTCTCTCTTGAAATTTTGTGTTTGGTTGCTTAGTGTCTCTATACTTTTGTTTATCAACCCTTGACCAAGGTTGCTTCTCTTTGGGCTGAGGTTACTTGAGACCCTCTTTGAGCTTTAGAAGGTGGTTGTGGCTTGCTTTGTTGCCTAATTTGTGCCTTGGCTTCAAGAGGTATAACACTTGCTTTGTTAACTTGTTTTACATACTTGCTTTGCCATCTTCTTCTATTGTTTTTGGGCTGTTTTGGGGCTGATTTTGAACTGTAAAAAACTCTGTTTTTTTGGGCTAAAGGTGGTGGTTTGAGACCATTTTCAGTTAGGGGGTGGTTCACCCTTCTTACTTCTTTGTTTGTAAAGCTTTTGTACCTTTGTTCACCACTTTCAAACCAACTTTTTTGGGCCTTTTAATCACTGAATTTCAGAGATTTTTCAGTGACAAAAAACTCATTTTGAAGTCCAAATTTGGAGGGGTTAGCCCCCCCTCCTTGTGTCTTGTTTGCATGCCTAATTAACTTCATATGTTAGCATTTTTTTTTAGCTTTGCTTAGCCCAAGTCCAGCATGTTTTAACCTCTGAAATAGCCTGCTTTAGCTTTGTTTTGGGCTAGTTAGTTCATTTGAGTCTTGTTTTGTATGGTTGTAGTGTAATAGTCCTCACAAGTTGGTGTTTTAGGGTCTTAGACACCTCTTGTTTGAGTTGATAGCATCTTTTAGTGTTGTTTTTCACTCCATTTTAGCACTATAAACTCTACAACCTCCCTCTTTGCTTGACTTTTTCATTTTCTTTTGAGGGTTGTTTCAAACTTGGGATCCTTTAAGCTTGAGATTGAAGTCATGCCTAATGGTTTAATTCTCTTTGAGGGTTCATTATCAACGACATGATCTCTCTCTTGCCTTACATTATCCCTTGGTTGACATTTCTTTCATCTTAGAGGACACTCACCAATGGATAAATTGATTAAAGAATGATTTGGTAACTAAAATGTATAAACAAAATTGGCAAGTAAAAATGACAAGATAAGCATTTCTTTGTGTTGCATTGCATGTGTTCAAATCAGACATTAATTTGAACACAAGAAAAATGGGACATTTCATACTCAAAAGTGATGAAATGTGTTACTTTCCTAGGTCTCCGTTGCCCTTGATCATGCATGATAGAGTGATGGCATTCGAGTCTTGTTTTGCATTCATTGAACTTGTACAAATTGGTCCCTTAGCCATCATACATAAAAATTGCTTGATTGATGGTTTGAGGGCCAAATGTATCACTCATTTGAGCTTGTATTGATGATAAGAGGTGATACATGGTACAAACAACCTATCAGACCACCTTTTTCTTGCTCTGTTTTGTCCTCTGTTGCAGCAAGGAAAGACTTGTCTCTAATGGCCGGCAGGCCACCTCTAATGGCCGGCAACCCTTCAGTGTTGGCCGGTAAACCCTCATTTGTGGCCGGCCGGCCATCAGTGAAAAATTCAGTATTGTGCTTTTGAAGCAGAGTAGTGTTGATCTGAAGGAGGGAAACAGTTTAAGTGTTGTGCAACAGAGGCAATTAGTGGCAGACAGTGGATGTTCTTCGGGTGAAAAAAAATCGAGCATGCATGCATCCCTCGTTTCCCGAGGCCATTTAGTTAATTTGCTTAGTTAATTAGTTATAGCTAATTCATGCAAATGTTGTAACTATTTAAGTAGATTAGTCAATTAATTCATATTGTAATTAATTAGCTTAGTTGCTTTGTAATTAATTAGTTAAGTATTTAGTTAATTATTTAATTGTAATAATTAATTAGTTTAGAATAGTTAATTCATTTTAAGTGTTGCAATAATTAGTTAAGTAGTGTAGCTTAGCTAGTTTCATTCGGATCCTCCTTCGCGAGGGCGTAATGTTGTAATAAGTGTACGTGCGTGCGAGTATGTCTTCCAACCCTACGTCTTTCTTCCTTTTACTTAACCGCTTTCGATGGTTAGTTTAAGATCATCATGTTTCGATTAGCATACCTTATGCTTGCATCCATTGATTCGTATTGCATGCACCGAGGCTCGGCGTATCATTCAAACTGCATTGCTATCTCAATACATTCTTTGAATACATGTTTAACCGCATGTTATTCAAATTGCTTCATATGCCATATTAGTAGCCGAGCCTATTAATTGCATATTGCATGCGTTGTATTAGGCATTTTGTATAGTTAGGAATCATGCATATTTTTCTAACTCATATCTTCTTAGCTTGGAGTATTAGGTGAGTTTTTATGCTTTAGCATACTCGCATGAATGTGAATGTTGCCATGTCTAGCATACTTGCCATGAGGCTAAATACTTACTTGATAAACAACTTGAATGCCTATGGATAAAGGCTTGTTGTTTGAATTGGAACGATTCAACGAATGTATG
This sequence comes from Camellia japonica, assembly GCA_030407325.1. Taxonomy (NCBI): domain Eukaryota; kingdom Viridiplantae; phylum Streptophyta; class Magnoliopsida; order Ericales; family Theaceae; genus Camellia; species Camellia japonica. Next base: position 112,552,127 of record JAPPVO010000032.1, read on the forward strand.
TTTTAAGCCCACTTTGTTGAGTGGCAAATCAATTTTAAGTCCACTATGTTTGGTGGCAAATCTGCAAATTTTAAGCCCACTTGAGGTGGCAAATTCAAACCATTTTCGCAAACAAACATGAGTTGAATTGTTCTAAATTGAGCAAACTAGTATATATTTGCTTGTGCGTATCACATAGTAAAGCTAGCTTAAATAACCGGAACAAGAACACATAATGTACATAAAAATCATATCATGATTAGTAGAGGCCGATCTTTGATCGGGCGAGCAGAGGTGCTCAATTCATGACCTTCCCCTCTCATACCTAAGTTCCTGAGCCGATGCAACTTTGGTGATAACGGACACATGGCCTTTGGCACAAGTCATAGATTTCCTAAATTTTTTCAAATTAAAATATTTAGGTGACGACTCTGTATCTGGCAAAGCAATCCAATTTTGGCACTTTTTGATTCAAAATTAATTTTCCAAAACGATTTGCCGGATTTAGATTCTTTGGTGTTTATCAGTTTCACATTGCACTTATGAGATTAGATTTAGAATCGCGGGAGTCCGAACTATAGGGCTTCTTTTCGAGCTTCCGAAAGGGGGCGCGAAAAAGCTGAGCTACAAGGTCGTTATGTCTTTGTTGATCCATTACGATTGTTATGTATATGTCGTTGCGTTGTGATCGTTATGCCTATGTCCTCGGTCCTTTGTGATCGTTTTGCTAATATTCTGTTTAGTATTATTGGGATATACCATGAAATGTAAGTAACTTGGAATGCTTTGATGGACCTTCTGAATTCTACACACACACACGCACACACATATATATAGATCTGATACATGCTGCGTTTCGTCGTAGATGTTTTGTATGATCTTTTGGCAAAGTTGTAATAATGCTTTTGGAAATGCACTGAGCTATGAGCTATGAATTGAACTGTGAAAGGTTCTCCAAAGGTTTGAGGAACTTTATTTATTGTGACACGTATCCGGAAAATACTTGGCTCATATTAAGAAAATTGTTTGACTTTATAAGTTATGAATCTCATTTATTTAACCTCTTTACATTGAGATTATTTTGTGGACTTTAGCTCACAGTTTACTATATGTATGTAGGTGATCACGCACCGGATCGGGCTTAGCAGTGTCAACTCAAACTTTGTTTTGTCAAGCCAACTATTGTGCCTTACCGTGAGGTTCCAAACCGTCAAGTTTTAAGGGCTTTTGGGTCGTTTCTAAGTTCACCCTTTTGACATTATCTTCAAATGATGTGAATGCTGCCTAACTTTTGTTACTACTGTTTTGGTAATGGGATTTATATCCCTAACTGTTGTTTTTCATTTTGTGTATAAGTGTACTATGGACTTAAATGTCTTTGTAGATATTAAAGTTTGTTTGTTCATTTAAGTCCTCACAGCTCACTGGATGAAATATTTTATTATTTACAGGCTTCCGTCGTCCCATATTATTGTGTTACTGTTAAGTAGGCCTTTGGTAATCATGAATTACTGGCCAGTTAAACCCATAGGGGCGAGTTTGGGTTGTGACAGTTAATCATAGCTTGGCCTTTATACTTGAGCTCTAGTAGGGGGGCAGTGGAGCGGATAGACTGTTCGACTATGATTTGTCTAGTTTTCTTCATCTGATCGACTGTAAGTAGCTCGGTTGAATCCTCATTAACTAAGTACGGCTCGGTTGATGTCTGTCTGGTCCTCTTCTGTAATAACCCCAACTTATAATTAAATATGCCTAATAAGTCATTAAGGTGAAATTCTAAATTAATTTCATATGCGTTGTATCATTTGTGTTCATATCTATCTATCGTAGAAAGATCTGTTCATGTTTTTGTTTTTTCCTGCGAATTGAAGGCCTTATCGGCATCCGATCACGGAAGTGACTAGATTTATATGTTATTTTGGATTTTTAGAATTTTATGGTAGGTTTAATTGAAATTCGATTTGGAACGAATTAATTAGAATAAATAATACCCATTTGCTTAGTTTAAGCTAAGTTTAATTAAGCCTTCTTAATTGAGCCTATATAAGGCATAAGTGGGCTCTAGAATACATTTTTGCACTCTCATTTCATTCCCTTGAGAGCAAAACGTGGGAGTGAGAGAGAGAAGACTAGAGAGAGTTTGAACTCAAGAGTTGGTGGAAGAATTGTAGAGAATTGAAGGTTTGGACTTAGAAACTCAAACAATTGAACCTCTAGAACACAATTAAGCATCTAAGGTAAGGAATCAAATTCTTAGTTATGTAATTGAGTTAGTTCATGTAAGAATTCAAGTGAAATGGGTGGATTGACATGACAATTAAGCTAGAATTTAAGAATTGTAACTCGAACAATGCATGCATGCATAATTCATGGATTTTGAGCTTTGATTTCAAGGAATTCTCACATGCATGTGCTCATCTTGCCTTTGTTTTAAGAAGTCAACATGTTTTTGTGCTAAACACCTCATTTGAACAAGGTTTGAAAGCTTTGAAGCCAAGAAATTACATGCATGTGTTGTTTTCAACATTTTAAGTTTGATTTTGCTTAATTAGCATGTTTTTGGGCTTGGTTTTGTTAAATGGTTTTGAATTCATGATGTTTTTCAAGTTTCCAAGTGATGTCTTAAGTTTTTGGCCCAAAAGAACTTGATTTACAGCTTTGAATTTGAGTTTTGAGCTTGGAAACAAATCTAAAAATTCCAGAATTCTGCTCATCTGCTCAAGTGACAAAACCTACACTCGAACGACCACCCTTTGTTTTGCACTTCTACTCGAGTGACCAAAAGTTGGCTCGAGCGTAAAATGCATCCTCCCAGAAGTTTACCATTTTTGCAGACTGCTCGAGCAACAAGAGTTATGCTTAAGCGAAGACCTTAGTCTCACGCTAGAGCGACTGTTGAGCGCAGAAATCAAGCAACCAGTACTTTTGCAGAATTTACTGACCGCTCGAGTGAAAGAAGTTGTGCCCGAGCAACTACTCACATTTTTGAACCTTCGCTCGAGTGAAGCCCTATTTTCAGCAAATTTTGCTAAGTGTTTCAAAGTGCATTTTGGCATCCTCATTGCATCCTAAGCATTCATAGGCCACAATTAAGACCTAATAATGAGGATAAAACTTAGAAACACACTAAGAACGAAAGCGCCATAAGCTATTTGATTTGTCTACTCTATCTATTCTACAAATGGAGCCCTCTATGAGTAATAACTTAGTAAAGAAATACCATTTGTTTTCTGAAATGTTATGTTCAATACAATGAATGATTTTATAATTTCTGATAAGTATTCGTGGCATCCTTAGCACAAGGCCCTAGCTCGGGGGTTACAATATCGTGGTCTATGAGCACAAGGCCCTTACTCGGGGGTAATAATACCGTGGCTTAAGCATGTTATCTGTTCCTGGTACTGGAGAGTTTATACTATATATGTAGGTGAGTAGGTGCGTGACCAGGCCTAAGCTGCTGCCTGGAGAGTTTTGGTTTTGTCAGCCAGCCACCGTGTTCCCGTGGAGGTTCCCGTTTGAAGAAGTCAAGTTTTGTGAATCATGTTACAGATGTTTTTGTTTTGCTTTTGTTCATATGTATACTGGGCTAAGTCTTTTTTGTTAATATTTGTGTGATGATACGTGACTTATGAAACTTTTGGCGTCACATGTATATATGCAAGTTTTAAATTTCTGTCTCATGTATGTCTACACAACTCTATGGACGTTGTATGTTTGTATTTGCTTCCGCAGCCCCTTTATTCAAGTCAAAGTCCTTCAGTAATCCCAAGATTACTGGCTGATTACGACGCTAAACCTATAGGGGTGGATTTAGGTCATGACATCTTCCTAGACCGAGATGAACCTTGTTCACTGGCCAGAGCCAACAATGGTTCAATCTCTTGCGCTACTAGCTGGATAGGTCGGTCTTCAACTGTCTCAGTTTGTTGAGAAAAGGCGTTGGGGCCCGCAGTGATCATAGACTTAATGGCTTTGATTTTTGCTATTTCTTGCTCGGTTGTCAGTGGCACCAAGTTGATCTCTAGAAGACTCGGGTCAGGTTTTGGTGAAGGGGCACACTGAAAGTCGGTGACTTTACTCTTGCCGTGGCACACTGTAACGATAGCTTGGTTCGTAGCCGAGCAAGGTGTGGCAATCACGGTCTTTATGTCGTAGCACGGTTTGGATGGCGTCCTGATTAGCATGTGAGTAATCCTCTGCCAAAAGGTTGTAATCTGCAAAAGAGAGGGGCAAGGGTTAGCTCGGCAAAACATCACAATAGAACTTTAAACGTGTTATTTGACTCACCAACAAATCCTTTTTTCTTATTTATGTACCAGCTCAGTATATTTGCTTCGATGTCTTCATAATTACGGAACATCCATAAAAAGTCATCATCGTTCAACTCTTTGTCCGGTGTGCCCTCTACTAGTTTTGCTCGGCCTTTTTTGATCTTTAGGTACTTGCAGAAACCTCCTATATTTTTACTGTGTAGTGATGAAATATTTCGGCCAACCCCATGTTAAAACTGAGGAGGCGGTTAAGAGCGGCCACTCCGTTAATTATTTTGTATGTGTTTGTTGACACTTAGGTTGGGTATAACCTAGTTTGCCTCAAAAATTCGTAAACTAGGGGTTGCACCAGGAAACGAAATCCCCCTTCTACAATTGATACCATGGTGAAGAGGCAAAAATCTAGGTCGCCCCAGGGTGTGTCTCTTTTTTTGGCTAGCTTAAACTGAATGTCATCAGGAATGCTAAACTCTCTACGGAACTCGGTTATAGCCCCTGGCGAACTAACCATAAAGCGATATTTCACTATTTAGCCCGGTTGATTTTCCCCGCTTATTTGTGATTTGAATTATTGCTCAGTTGTTTTGTGTGGCTCAAAATGATGGATGTTTGGACCGTGAGCGTCACCAATTTGTAATATTGAGGTGTGCCTGGTCGGTCCTAGTTCAGTCTGCATTATTAACAAGGAAGTAGGTGTTAACGCGGCAACGAGTGCACGACATGTGTGATATAGCTCGGCAATAATAATCAAAACCTGCTCTTTGCTCGGTTGTAGAGCCTAGAGCCAGTGTTGGCCTAGTTTTGTGGCTTAAATCCTAATAATTTTCTTATTTCGGTCCCAACTCAGCATCCCTACATCAAAGCTAGTGCGGTCTAATCACTTGAAAGGACCACGAACACAATTTTAGCCTAGTTTGACCCTAAATTTGAATCAAAAATTGAATTTCTGCTTGGTTTTTCCTATAACTCACATTGTTCATCCTAAGTACCAAACTGTGTTTCGAAACAAATAAAAATAAGGGGCACCGAAGCCCCCTATCTGTTCTTGGATTCAATTTTCCTAGTTCTAATGAGTATCTAACAGTTCTATGTCCAATGGGACATGTTTACAAGGATTTAACAGTCAAAAGATAAAGAAGAATGAAGAACATTGGATAGGGAAAATGAAAAGATTCAAATGACTTACCAAAAATGGCGCAGAACCTCGATGAGAACAGAGGAAAAGCTTCAATGGAAGGTAGCGAGTCCCATAAAGCAGAAGGAATGGCTTGGAACATGAGGAATAATGACTGCAATGATGGAATAAACTGAAGAGACTAGGGTTTGTCTTCTGGGAAGATGAACAGTATCGCCTATTTATGGGCGAAAACCCAAAATGCGCCAACCTTTCAAATTTTGGGATGATGATGACAGTTGTGGGGTTGCACGGAGCCACTTGGAGAGTGACACGTGGCATCGATGTGATGGGCTGTCAGTACGGCTGATTGATGCGCGACCAGATAATGGGCACAAGTCTTAAGGATCGGCCAAAACCAACAGCTCGGCCAGGAAAGGTAATCCTAATCATGCTCAGTGCTGATGGAATTAAGAGGCAATTGAAAGGGAGATTTATGCCGAACATTGGGCCGAGCTAAACCAACTTGAAATGTGGTGATCGACCGAGCTAAACCCAACACCGAACATGGTGTTGGGCCGTATTGGGCCGGTCTATACCAACATTGAACATGGTGTTGGGTCGAGCTCCTCTGGGCATCATGGTCGACAAAACCGTATCGAGACCGCAAGATCAACTAGACTGAACTCGACATAGATCGAGCACGAAGGATAAGCGGCATGCGTTGGGCTACAATGTAAGCTGAGATGACAATCAACGACTGGTCTGAAAGAATACCGACTTGGGAACCAGCATGGTTCAGTTCAGCTAAAGGATGCTCTAAATTAGCTTTTTGGTGCCACAAGTGATTGTTCTGTTCTAGGGTTCCACATGGACCAATAACAAAAGGCGAGGGCTCCGCTTTTGGCATGCATCAATACCATTTGGCGGTTTAGCCAATACTGTTTGGCAGTATTAACATATACATGTGTGAGGAATGGAGAAGGCAGTATAACCACGTGTCCAGCAAAGGACAATAGAGGTAGTGCGCACACAATCTGGAGTTACATGGCCAGCTTAGAAAAGGAGGCGCGAGCAGACTCTGAAGGGTAAACAACCTTTAGCAATTCTCTGTCTACAGTGTTCCTTATTCTCTCTTCTTCTCCATGAAAGCTAAGTTGGCCGTCAAAGGTGTTTTCCAGTAAACCACCTGCCAGGTAGTTCACCTTTGTTTTGTTCGTAGTTAGACGAAGTTCTAGGAGCAAGACGAGCTTGGTAGTAAGGCGTACAGAAGACGACGGATATTTTTCCCTTATACATTATTTAAATATATAAATAACATATTTATCCTATTTTCTATGCATTTTTTACATTATTTAATATAGAATAATATATTTATTTTGTTTACTAAATGAGCAACTAATGAGCCGAGCTAATGAGTCGAGTTTCAGTATATTTAGACTTATTTATTAAGATTTTAATGAATTCGAGTTTGAACTCGAACATAATAAAAATTTATTGAATCGAATTCGAACGAGCCCTTACTGAACTGAACTCGAGTTTGTTCACGAACGATTCTCTGTTCATTTACAATCTTACTCGTAGACTCGTAGGCCCATTTCCAATCATAATTTTTATCCTTACCACACATCACCAACAATACTAAGGGTTGGTTTGAGAATATGTTATTTTAATAATTTTTTGACTTTTTAACTAGAATATAAAGTAAAAAATTTAGTTTGTTTATAATGATTTTTTAACTTTTTACCCAAAAAATACAAAAAGTTAAAAAAAAAATGAATCTTTAATATCTTTTTTTTTTTTTTTAATTTTATAATTCTTTAACTTTTTGACTTTTTTAATATATATATATTGACTTTTTTACTTTTTGGAATTCCCAAACCAACCTTAAATTTATAAGCCATTCCACCATTTATAGCCACCAAAATAAAACCTTCCAATTTTGATATGACATTATTTGACATAAATTAAATAGGTATACTTTTTAGGAGTTTTCTTAAGTGTGCAAGTGTACACCATGTGCCACTTACACAAAAAATGTAAGTGTAAGGTGTAAGTATAAGTATAATGTGTAAGTGTAAGGTGTAAGTGTAAGGTGTAAGGTGTAAGTGGGTTGCATATGGTGTGCAACCTCAAAAAAGGTGTAAGTGTAAGGTTTAATTTTTCACAAAAGGTGTAAGTGTAAGGTGTAAGTGTAAAGTATAAGGTGTAAGGTGTAAGTTGCACACCATAACCAAACCCTACTTTTTAAAATAATATCATCTTTATTTTTTCACATTATTTTATAAAAAATTAAAAAAATATTTATATAAATCATTCAAAACCATCCCTAAACTTTCGGAGGTTCAGGGACTCAGAATACTCAAAAGAAGAGCTCTCATTTTTATTTTTATTTTACTTTTTTTATATAATAAGACATTACCTAGTTAATAAATTGAGTTTAAGGGTTAGTTTGACATAAATTAAATAATATAAAAAGTCAAAAAGTTATTATCCTATTTAAGTCACATCATTTTATTTAAATTACATCACTTCTCTAACATATCACATCAAACCTAATCAAAACCTAACCTATATAAATTAATAAATTAAAAAATACATTTTTTTAAAATATCTCATACCAACCCTAAATATTTGAATATTCAATACTTCTTAACTACCTTGAATACCAAACCTCTTCCTAAAAGGCTCTCTACATTGACTCATCATCTTTAGGCAAATCCTATGGTACACGTGTACATATGCGTCTTATTATACAAGACACACATCCACTTGTTTCTATAAAGTTTGACAGAGGTTAGTTTGGAGTACAGTACTGATTGGTCTAATTTGTCCCAATTTAAAGATAACTGCCTCTAACTATAGTTTAATCCTTAACAATAGTTTACTTAAGAGATCCACTTTATGGCATGACTTGTCTCCTGCCTTATGCATAGGGGTGATGGCTTTTCAATAATGATTTTTTTTATTGCAGTTAGACGCATCAAGTTTAAAAATTAAAACTAAAATAAATAATATTGAAACACCTTAAAATAGCATAATTTTTTTTAATTTAAATATAAACTGTTGGATTACTACTATAAAATCATTTCTCAAAATAACTCAAATCATCAAATTTCACTAAATAAAACCATCTCCAACGCTTCATCAAACCCAGCATCAAATTTAAAATTTGGTGAAAAAGTTACTGTGCACTGCTCCAACGCTTGCACCAAATCGTTATCAGATTGAGATTTCATCAAAAAATTCATCAAACTGAATACAGGCGAAACATTTCACCAAATCACTGTTACTGACCGTTGGATTTATACCAACCGGTCGATCAACCGGTTGACCGGCCGGTTGACCAACCGGTCGTCCCTGAAAAAGTTCAGAAAGTCCAAAAAAAGGTTCAGACAATTCAAAAAAAAAAAAAAAAAAATTCTCTCTAACCGGTCAACCGGCCGGTCGACCACCGGTCGTCCCTGAAAAAGTTCAAAAAGTCCAAAAAAAGGTTCAGACAATTCAAAAAAAAAAAAAAAAAAAATTTTTAGCCTAACCGGTCAACCGGCCGGTCGACCACCCGGTCGTCCCGAGACAAATTTGGTGAAAGTGAACCGTTGGAGCATCTCATCCTAAATTTGGTGAAATGAGTCATTTTTGACTCAAATTTGATGAAAAATTTGAGTAAGCGTTGGAGATGCTCTAAGCTCATTCCTAAGCTGCTTTTTATCAATTTAGTTGGAAGATGTGGTTGTAATCCTATTCAAATTTCATTCAAACCCCTTCTCATTTTTCTAACAAAATCTTCTTCAATGATGCCAATCAAAAATAGATCAACTTTTCTATTTGGTTGATAGATATGCGAAAGGAAAACAATAGAAACTCATTAATTTTTCTTAAAACCAAAATGTTACGCTAACAGCACTTCATCCATTCTACATGGGCTAGACGCTCAAAAATTAAGACACTTCATCCATTGTTATGTAGATGTCCTCAAAAATTATAATTAAGGCAAAAGAGATTGGGCTCTTTTGTCCAATATATTTAAGGGATTCAAACAAGATACAAAGAGGAAAAAGAAAAGAAAAAAAAACACTACAAATTGTAACTTAAGAAAATCTCACTTTTTTTGGCCAAATAAATTGAAAAAGTTAAATAAATTAATCTAAAATTGTAATGAAACACTATTATTTAATTTTCTTTAACAAATAAACTAAATAAGTTGACTTATGCATTGCCATGTATATAATTAGCAAAACTATCATATATTGATTTTAACTCTTTCAAGCAAGCTATAGATCTTTCCAAGTTATCAATCTTAAAAAACCAAGATTACTAAGAACTCTCTTTTTATTGTCCCTAATGATTGCTTAAGAAACAAAGGGATGAAGAAGTGAATATAACATAAGCTAACAAGAAGAAAAAAAAGATGATGTGGGATAAGACAACCAAAATTGGGCATCTCAAAAATTTACTGAATCAAATTCGAACGAATCCTTACCGAGCTGAACTCGAGTTTGTTCATGAATGGCTCTTTATTCATTTACAACCCTACTCGTAGGCTCTTAGGCCCATTTCCAATCATAATTTTTATTCCTACCACACATCACCAACAATACTAAGGGTTGGTTTAGGAATATGTTATTTTAATAATTTTTTGACATTTTAACTAGAATTAATGTAAAAAAAATTAGTTTGTTTGGAATGTTTTTTTAACTTTTTAATAATAATAATAATAAAATGAATCTTTATTTTTTTTTTCATAATTCTTTAACTTTTTAACTTTTTTAATATATATATATATATATATATATTTTGACTTTTTGACTTTTTAGAATTCCCAAACCAACAAACTTATAAGCCATACCACCATTTATAGCCACCAAAATAAAACCTTCCAATTTTGATAAGGCATTATTTGACATAAATTAAATAAGTACACTTCTTTAAATTATATCATTTTTATGTTTTTACATATCTTTTTATAAAAAAATTAAAAATATATATTTATATAAATTATTCTAAGCCATCCCTAAACTTTCTAGAGGTTTAGGGACTCAGAGTACTCAAAAGGAGAGCTCTCATTTTTATTTTTATTTTACTTTTTTTATATAACAAGACATTACCTAGTTAATAAATTAAGTTTAAATAATTGAATATTCAATACTTCTCAACTGCCTTGAATACCAAACCTCTTTCCTAAAAGGCTATCTAACTCATCATCCTTAGGCAAATCCTATGGTACACGTGTACATATGCGTCTTATTGTACAAGACACACATCCACTTGTTTCTATAAAATTTGACAGAGGTTAGTTTGGAGTACAGTACTGATTGGTCTAATTTGTCCCAATTTAAAGATAACTGTCTCTAACTATAGTTTAATCCCTAACAATAGTTTACTTAAGAGATCCACTTTATGGCATGACTAGTCTCCTGCCTCATGCATAGGGGTGATGGCTTTTCTATAATTTTTTTTTTTAATTGCAGTTAGACGCATCAATAAAATGCATAATTTAACTGTTTAAAAATTAAAATTAAAATAAATAATATTAAAATCACACACCTTAAAATAGCATAATTTTTTTTTAATTTAAATATAAACTGTTGGATTACTACTATAAAATTATTTCTCAAAGTAACTCTAATAATCAAATTTCACTAAACAAGCTCATTCCTAAGCTGCTTTTTATCAATTTAGTTGGAAGATGTGGCTGTAATCCTATTCAAATTTCATTCAAACCCCTTCTCATTTTTCTAACAAAATCTTCTTCAATGATGCCAATCAAAAATAAATCAACTTTTCTATTTGGTTGGTAGATATGCGAAAGGAAAACAATGGAAACCCATAAATTTTTCTTAAAACCAAAATGTTGCGCTAACAACACTTTATCCATTCTACATGGGCCAGACGCTCAATAAATTAATCTAAAATTGCAATGAAACACTATTATTTAATTTTCTGTAACAAATAAACTAAATAAGTTGACTTATAAGTGATACTAAACAGGCAACTATGCATTGCCATGTATATAATAAGCAAACTATCATATATTGATTTTAACTCTTTCAAGCTAGCTATAGATCTTTCCAAGTTATCAATCTTAAAAAACCAAGATTACTAAGAACTCCTTTTTTATTGTACCTAATGATTGCTTAAGAAACAAAGGGATGAAGAAGTGAATATAACATAAGCTAACAAGAAGAAAAAAAGATGATGTGGGCATATCAAAAATCTGTTGGCACTCACGGCTGTAGATTATTTATATAATATATATAAAGCAAACAACTCATAAAAATTTTGAAACTTTGTAACAATTTTGTTTTTCAAGAATGTCTATATTCTTAACTATTCCCGTAAATAACTGCTAACAATTTTTAAATTCAACCTATATTTTTTATTCATCAAATTATTAAAAATTTAGATATAAAATTATAAATATATTTTTTTTTTGGATGAATAAGTTATAAAATAAAACAGCAAACGGGCAAATACAAGAATACAATGGGCATACCCCAGGACCTACCAAACTAAACAAAGCCACAGAAGCACACGAGCGGCTAGCTAATTAGACAAATACACAAAAAACCTAAGAGGAAGTAGAGGCTACAACATAAATCTAATTGTCCTGTTCAAAACCCCATCAAAGATAGATAGGGCCAAGAACAGGCCCATAATAGAACAAAACAAAATCTCCATGCACCTCCTCAAGGTGCAAAATAGCAGCATTGAAACTAGACAAAGGGTCTAACAAGACACTAAATAAGAGAACTACACAACCCACAGAAAAATACATTCAAAGTAGAGGCCCACAACACATCCAAAGCGGGCTAACTAATAAATACAAATCTAAAACAGGACATATAGTATCCAAGAGTAAAGAGTAAAGAAGAAACCAGAGAAAGCTATAAGGACAAAGTAACACATAAAACTGTCCATAGGAGCAATATATTGCGTTTGCATACGTCACTAATGTATATAAATATATAAACAGTTCAAAGGGGTCTATGTGGTTTGCCCATGGAGAAATAGTTATGGAGGGAATATGGTGAGCTGTGAGTTCCATATCAATGTAGGAATTGTTTGACTGCTCTATGATATTATAATCCAATAAAGAATATTGCAGTGAAGGAAGCATTGTTGGATGAAACAATCATTAATTTTTTCAAAACTTAAGCAGTTAGGTAGTGGGAAGCATCTGCAGTGATGCTAAAACACTTGCTATTGTTAAAATTGGGCAAAAGTTTACCAAAATAGTACTCCAGTGGACTGCTATACCTGCTGCCAAATTTTGGCAATGCTATTTGCTGTGCCAAATTTGGCAGTAGATTTGGCATTGTCAATCCTTGCCACATCGTCAAACTGTAAAAACAGATCCCTCTCTCCCAATTTTCAAAAACCAATCAACAAATTAAAAAAAAAAAAAAAGAAAAAAAGAAAAAAAAGAAAAAAAGAAAAAAGAAAAAAAAGAGGGGAAGTAAGTTGGCATTGTGCCAAAATGGCATGTAAGGCAACATTTATATGGTATGGGAGATTATTCCTTTTGCTGTCTTGTGGTCAATTTGGAGGTTGAGAAATCAATGCATCTTTGAGAGCACCCAACTGAATTGGGTAGAGCTGATAGATTTAATTAAGTTTCGCATTCTGTTTTGGGCCTCATTGAAACCATAATTTAGAGGTTATTCTATAAATCAACTATTGCACTGCCAATCAGGTATGTTGAGTGTTGAATGTAAAAACCTATAACTTACTCCACCTACCACTACCACCTACTACCACCTACCTACTCCACTCCATTAGTGCTCCACAAGAAGCAAGTGCTCCATTTACCCTAATGCTCCATTAAGTTGTTTAGTGCTCCATTTTAGGTTAATTTAATTCCTCCATTTGTAACTCATTCTCCCTATAAAAGAGAGATCATTCTCTCCATTGTAAACATACAATACAAACAAAAACAATGAAGATATTGAATATCAATCAATAAGATCAATACATTAATTTCCTACATGGTATCAGAGCTATAGGTTAAGCTCTTGGTATTCTTCGCCTTACCGGCGGGCGGCAACCTTGCCTTGGCCGTCCGCCGGACCTCAACCTATTCCGCTTGTGTTTCTACACATACCTTCTTCCATAGCTGAGCTCTTACCCCTCATATCAGCCTCTGTAGATCGCAAAGCAAACAGCGGCAGCAGCGTTACACCTCCACCACAAATGACTCAATCACTAGTGTCTATTTCACCGAAGTTACCTCTTGGTTATCCAGCTAGATTACCCAGGTCAGTGCTTGAAGTTTCTAAAAAAATGCTGACAGAATCTAGTTGGAACCCTATGGTTGTGACTGTTGAACAAGAAGCTGGATGGTTACTGTTGTCATCACTATTGGCTTCCATGCCGAAGGAGGAGCTTGAAGACCAGGTTTTTGATATTCTTTCTTTATGGGCAGCATTGTTTACTGGAGATGCAGAAAATCAGATTAAGCAAACTGAGGATCTGACATCTTCTATTTGTGTGCGGTCTGCTGCAATTGAGGCACTTATGGCGTTTATAAGATGCTTTGTTTCTTCTAATGCTGTGAACAAGGGGATTTTGCTTCAACCAGTGCTACTATACCTTGGTCAAGCTTTGTCCTATATATCACTGGTAGCTTCCAATTTCACCATCAACTACTCAGTTGAATTCTGGGTTTTAGGGTTTTGTACAGACGGCCCTAAAATGGCCACTCGAGGCCGGAGATCGTCATTCTCATCATCGCAATCTTCATCAGAATCAGCATCAGCATCAGTGATATCATCGTCTACGGCCAAGAGGCACTTGGGGTTGGAGAACCCCGGGAAGGATATGGCACCGAAGCCCCAATTGGGGAAGAAGCGACCAGCTCTTGCTGACCTGACGAATCAGAGAAATGGTCCTCCGAATGCTCCATGGGCGGCTGTTGTGTCGAAAAAGCCTATGGGTACATGTTTCCAAAGAGCTAATCAACCTGCAGTAAGTATTACTGCCTCCCGCGGTATGGATGTTTCTCCTAGTAAATCAGATGGTGGTTCAGTTTCTTTGGATGAGACTGTGTTGACTTGTGATTTTTTGAGGAGTCCAGAATTTGAATACATAGACAACGATGATGCTTTGGCTGTCAATTCTACTGAGAGGAAAGCATGCAGTAATCTCAGCATTTTGGAGCTTGAGGGAATAGCAGGTAACATCTGCAAGAGAGATATCCCTATGGAGATTAAAACCACTCTCCACCTTTCGTTTTGATTTCTCCATATATTTTCTTTCACATTATTTCTTTCTTTATTTTTCTTTCACATTATTTTTAATCTTTTTCAAATCAAATTCATACCATTCAGATTTGCACACCAACTTTCTTTTATTCATGCCAGGGATCAAACTCGATCACCATTTTACTTCCAAAAAAAAAAAAAAAAAAAAAAAAAACCAAACAATCTCCAACCTACACCCACCACATCAACCAGCCTTACTTTTTCACCTCTTCTGTTGTTCTCTTCTTCTTGCCTTTGTCTTGGGCGTCCCTTGCCGGTGCTGCCTCCGTATTTCCCACGCCCCCGAGCATGTTGCCTCCCTGCTGCTCCTCCCACGCCACATATGGCGGCCCTCCAAATCTGAGCATCACGGTGGCCTTCCGCTTCAGTTCCTTGTTTTCTGCCTTTAGCCCACATATCTCTGCTCGGGCATCCTTATACATGCCCTGGAGCAGAGCCAGTTGGGCGTTTAACTGCTGCACCTCATTAGTTCTACTCTGAAGCCGGTGCGACAGGTTGTTGACCGCCGTCATGGTCTCAACGCATGACCTTAATGTGTAATAATTCGCCTCAATATCCGACTGAGCAGCCATTATCTGCTCAACTGCCACCATCGGATAGTTCAACGGCGCAAAACCAGGGGGGCTTGGTCCAAGGGCGCTTGGTTGCGGTTCAAGGGCAACTGCCCCGGCTATCTCTCTTGTGGTCTCGTTGAGGTCGGGAAAGAGAGTAAGACCACGGGACGAAGAGGCTATGTTCTGGGTCACGGGGCGGGAAGCAGAAGCCATTTTCAGGGCAACAGAGTGTTTCAGCAATACAACTCTCAGAAAACAACAGTGTTTCAGCGATACAACTCTCAGAAAACAACAGAGTGTTTCAGCAATACAACTCTCAGAAAACGAAGAGTTTTTTCAGAGAGTTTTTCAGAGGTTTCAACTGGTTTGTCTCAGCCTCCGCCTCAGCCTCCCCTTTGTTTAAATAGGCAAGGCAGACACGCGCCTCACGCGCCTCTCAGCGCAAGACGACAAAGCGGCGCGCCTTTTGATGGCTCGACTTTTGATGGATGTCGGGCACACCTTTTGATGGCACGCCTTTTGATGGCGCGCCTTTTGATGACTCGACTTTTGATGGCTGTCGGGCACACCTTTTGATGGCACGCCTTTTAAGGGTCCGACAAGACTCTGTAAACTGTCCCGACTTTGATTCCGGTTAGCTTCTATATGGGTCCGACAAGACTCTGTAAACTGTCCCGACATTGATTCCGGTTAGCTCCTATATGGGTCCAACAAGACTCGGTAAACTGTCCCGACATTGATTTCGGTTATCTGCTACAACGGTCCGACATGACCCAGTAAACTGTTTTCTACAACGGTCCGACATGACCCCGTAAACTGTTTTCTACAACGGTCCGACATGACCCAGTAAACTGTTTTCTACAACGGTCCGACATGACCCAGTAAACTGTTTTCTACAACGGTCCGACATGACCCCGTAAACTGTCTTCTACAACGGTCCGACATGACCCAGTAAACTGTTTTCTACAACGGTCCGACATGACCCCGTAAACTGTTTTCTACAACGGTCCGACATGACCCAGTAAACTGTTTTCTACATCGGTCCGATATGACCCCATAAACTATCTTCTACAACGGTCCGACATGACCCCATAAACTGTCTTCTACAACGGTCTGACACGACCATACAGTGTCTCCTATCCTCTTTTATTTTATTTGTCATTTTATTTTTCCTGTTTTGTTACTCTCTCCAAACTCAAGTTGGTTAGTTCCTAACCCCCTTGAGTTTGAGGGGGGCTGTTGAATGTAAAAACCTATAACTTACTCCACCTACCACTACCACCTACTACCACCTACCTACTCCACTCCATTAGTGCTCCACAAGAAGCAAGTGCTCCATTTACCCTAATGCTCCATTAAGTTGTTTAGTGCTCCATTTTAGGTTAATTTAATTCCTCCATTTGTAACTCATTCTCCCTATAAAAGAGAGATCATTCTCTCTATTGTAAACATACAATACAAACAAAAACAATGAAGATATTGAATATCAATCAATAAGATCAATACATTAATTTCCTACATTGAGGTATCTGTAGGAGGGTTTCATGTTGAAGTTCTCACGGGCAGCAGTAAGGAAATTTTCTAAGAGATGGATCTGGTTTCCTTTTTGCTGATTTTTTTACTGGTTTGATAGGTTGGTGGCTGCTCTGGTTTGTTGGCTGCTTGTGGTGTACTTGTAGCTCTTGTTTGGCATGTTTTTTTTTGGTTGCCTCTTCACTTCCTCGTTTGTTGGTTACACACTAACTTTGTGAGATGAGTTAGCAAATGATTGGGTGTTATTGTTAATGCCAATTTAGTTGGGACTTGGAATGTCACCTTGATGCTTTTTGTTATTGTCCTCCCTTTATTGATGTTTTTCATACGTGATGTATGTTTTTTTCATCAATAAAGTCTTCTTTCTGTTGATCAAAAAAAAGTATTGTAGCTAGCCCTGAGTTACAGGAATCGTGCAACCAGGTGACGAATCTTCGTAAGAAACGTGATCCTGTCCAAGATGGGATCGTTGGTGGCTATGAACAAAAATCCTAGCTTGTTGGTCAACAAAGAGAGAGAGGAGAAAGAAGGTGAAGAAGAACCTGAAGGTCGTCTCTGGGTATGTCCTCCTTTGCTTCGTTTTTCTTCTTCTTTCATCACTTCGAAGGTCGTCTCTCTCTGTGTGTGTTTTTCGTCTCTATCGCAGTTCGTCTCTCTCTCTCTCTCTGGCAGATTGTCTTTCTCTCTCTCTCGCAGTCCCTCTCTCTCTCTCTCACAGATCGTCTCATTGCTGATCGTCATCGTCTCCTCTGCCTTCGTCTTTACGTTCTGCCTTCGTCTCACTCGCGCTTTCTTTCTCTCTGGCCTTCTGTTCTGTCACGATATATATCTAATATAAGTAATATATATATATATAAAAGATGAAACATATATAATCTTTATATAAATATATATATTTAAAAAATAAAAATAAAAACATCAACACATTATTATTTAATATATATCATATATATACATATAAATATATAATAAAAAAACATTAACACATATAAATATCATATATATATATATATGAGTATATGTTATACATTTTAATAAAAAAACACAAACACATATATGTAAAATAAAAAAAAAAAAATTAACAATAACACATTATTTAAGAAATATAATAAATAAATAAAATAACTAATGTGTATTAAAATAAAAATATTTATAAAAAAACTTCTAATGTGTATTAAATATATATATTACCGCTCCCCGAGACGCTCCCAACCTAAAAAACTTCTATCGACTTACGCTTCCTCGCTTCCGCTCCCGCCCCCGCTCTCACTTCGTGCAACTAAAAGCTAGCCAAATTTTAGCTTTGGCAATGCCAAAATAGCAAGCACTATTGGGATGCTCGCCTCGTATGATATCATCTCATATTTGAAGAGAAAAGGTAATGCTATTCGCATAACACTTTTGGTTGTTTATATTTGCTCATGACACCTTTTAAGAAAATTTAAAATTCTAACTATTTCTTTTTACACCCTTTGTAATACCAATACTAACCCTAATTTACATCCTTTACAAAGCCCTTAACAAGTTTCTCATTACACCACACCATATTTCCATTTGTGACATACAACCAGGGCCGGCCCTGGCCTAAGGCCCCAAAATTTTGGCCCAAAAATAGGGTTTCCAAATTTGATAAAATATTATAGGCTCAATGTTTTTTTTTTTTTTTGGTTTTAGGATCAATTTAAAGGGCCTCAAAATATTTTATTGGGTCCATGTATGGTTTAACCCATATTTATTTATAAGTGTAGTTTTTTTGCTTATATTTATTAAAATGAAAATATATATATAAAAAAAATATTTGGGTCCAAGAAAAACAATACATACAATATATGGATCCTTTTTTTTTTTTTTAACCTTCTTTATCTATTAGATTTTGGTATAATAAATAATTTTGCCCAAATTTTTTAACCTAGGTTTTTATCAATTTTAATTGAATAATTTTTTCCTAATTTTTTTGCCCTAATTTTGTTTCATTAAATTGTTTTGTTTATAATTTTAATGATTATATGTGCAAGTAAATTTTTTTGTGACTACAAACAAATAAAAAAATTATAACTTATCGTTTTATTCATGAATTTTTTTTTTTTTTCATGGAAGAGGAGCCCCTATTTTCAAAGTTCGCCGTAGGCCTCCTAAATCTCAGAGTCGACCCTGCATACAACCAATCCTAACAGAGAGAAGTATACATCGGCAACCACAACATACACCCGGAACAGGAGCATACACTGGCAACACCGGCCACATACCAACCTCTACACTGACCATGGCAAACACCTTTATTTCGGGTTTTTTTTTTTTGTATTTATAGTCATTGTTTATTGTGTTATTTTAATGAAAAATAATTTACAAGTTTATTTTCTAGACGTACTTTCTAGACCCAATAATATATAAGTGAAATGATTGATCAATGATTAGAGAAGATAAGAGAGAGAGAGAATTGTCTTAAATATTCTAATAAATTGTATTTAATTTGAAATTTCAATCTAATTTTTTATGAAAAATGTTTGAGGGCCACAAAATCAGTAGTTCAAATGGCTCGAAATTGCCAAAACGACGTCGTTTTGGCTTGTTTTGCGCCCAAAACAACGTCGTTTTGACAATTTCGAACCATTCGAGCCACTGAATTTCGGACCACTAACCATTGCTGATTTTTTAATTAGAGCAGCACTATCTTTCTTTGATTTATAATTGCATTTTGGTGATTACATTGTGGATTTTTTTATTTATTTTTAGATAGTATTTTTTTTAAACATTATTGTCAACGCAAGCGGCTTATAAGGCCCTTTTCTTATT
Source organism: Camellia japonica (assembly GCA_030407325.1). Taxonomy (NCBI): domain Eukaryota; kingdom Viridiplantae; phylum Streptophyta; class Magnoliopsida; order Ericales; family Theaceae; genus Camellia; species Camellia japonica. Next base: position 112,571,634 of record JAPPVO010000032.1, read on the forward strand.
TTAAATTCACCCAATAGTAACCACATATCATTAGTCAAGTAGTTTTAATGTATTAGTGAATTATTGAATAAATAATTTTGATTGATTATGAAAATCAATTCTTAAAAGCTTGAAGAACTAAATATATATTCTTGAAGAACTGATTTCTTTATACTTTGTGTTCAATATTCTCTTGAAACTTTCTTTTAATATTTTCTTAGTTTTTATACAAAACATAAGATGATTAATAAATCTATAATTGTTTTTTTGGTAAGATATAAATCTATAATTCATCATAAGGCATTTTTCTCTTTACCACTAGACTAGTCGTGGGGTTCCTTAACAGGTTAAGGCTTGCACAACAGTGACTGTTGTGCGGCTCATAAAAATTATTTTAAATTTTATTTTTATGATCTGAATCGTTAATTTTTAAAGAATATTGATTAAAATATACCTGTAAAAAAATCAAGTTGATCAGATACCGATAAACCCTTTATCAACTCGAATTTGTATATATAAAAAACAAATATATAAGTATTAAACTAAATACAAATGTGAGTTGATGAAGAATCTATTGATATCCGATCAATTTGATTTTTTACAGATATATTTCACTCAATGTTCTTTAAAAATTGAACAGTTCAAATGATGAAAATAAAATTCAAAATAATTCTCATAAGCTGCACAACAATGTACAAGCCGCACAACAGTGACTCCAACTCCGATTTTAACATGCAGTGTTGCTAAAATGGTATTTGGCAGGCCTATAATGGCAAGCACAAGGATTGGGAAATAAACACTATTCTTGGTAGGAGTGTGGAGTGCAGTTTGGGTAGTTTGAGAATAAAATTATAAATTGAATAGTGGGTTAGTGGTTTAGCGGATTAACAAATTATAGTTTCGGTGATTTTTGGCAGATTGAAAAATATTCTAACTAATTATCATACATTTGCATAATATATAACATTAATTTATATAATATTTTTTAGATATATAACACAAAGTAATTTTACATAATATATTTCATATATATAACCACTAATTTATAATAAATTTCATATCTTAAATCTCTCTCACACTCATTTTTACATTAATATTTCATTACAAGTTAAAAAATATATATGCATTAACTATAGGGAAATGATTTGGAGCCCTAAAATCCCCACCCCTAATCCCCCTAATTTCCTTTTTAGGAAACTGTTTTCTTTTTTTTCTTTTTTTTTCTTTTTTTTTTTTTTTTTACTTGAAATGGCATTTTCGGGGGATTCGGGGGATGAATCACTGCCCTTAACTATAATGGAGCGGAATGGTTCGGTTGGCAGATTATAAATTTTAAAGTAGCATTACCAATTGCCCCCTCGATTAGTATTAGTTGAAAAAAAAATTCATTGAAAAAAAAATTAATTGAAAAAAATTTTGTTAGTAAAGTTTTTAAATTTCTGCTTAAAAATCAACGTAAGCTCATTTTTTGAATTTATGTTTTTTCCTCAAATTTACAAACTGAGACAACCATTCATAAACTAAAAAAATTATCAAATAAGTTTTTATGACAATTTTTAAAATTTTTGTAAATATAAATTGAAAATTGAAAATGAAATGGTTACCAAACAAGCTTGATGGTAAACTGTCGTAAAATTAACAAATAATTAATAAGTTATCAACGTAAGAAATGACTTATCAAAAGATTCTTAGGCTATGTATGATTTGATTTTTAGAAATTTTTTTTAAAAATTAAAAATTAATTTGGTTAAGAAATGAAAAATAAAAAATAATTATCATTTTTATATAATTTTTATCTTTCGAGTGTTTAGGAATAATTTTTTACAAATTAAATTGAAACAACTATACGTATATATATAACCTGCCCAAAAGTTAAAATGATAATTATTTTTTACCCTTAAATAATAATAATTTTTTATTTTTTACCATACATAACTTAAGAATCTTTTAATAAGTCATTTCTTACGTTAGTAACTTATCTAATTATTTGTTAATTTTATGATATTTTTACCATCAAGTCTGTTTGGTAACCATTTCGTTTTCAGTTTTCAATTTATATTTACAAAAATTTAAAAAAATGTCATAAAAACTTGTTTGATAATTTTTTTGGTTTATAAATAGCTGTCTTAGTTTGTAAATTTGAGGAAAAAACATAAATTCAAAAAATGAACTTACGTTGGTTTTTAAACAGAAATTTAAAAACTTTACTAGCAAAAAATTTTTTTCAAACATTTTTTTTTTCAAATAATTTTTTTCCCAATTAATTTTTTTTTAACTAATACTAACCGAGGGGGCAATTGGTAATGCTACTTTAAATCTTAGGAAGGGGATTGTAATTTCTAAAATGTGAGGGGTGTCAATGTAATTTACCCAATGAGGGCAAAATTGGTATTTAAAAAAATTAAATTTCTAAAGGGGAGAATCTGTAATAAAACTTTAAACCTTATGGGGGAGATGTAATTTTCAAAAAGTGAGAGAGAGAACTGTAATAAATGTAAATCTCAGGGGTGTCAGTGTAATTTACCCTTTTTTGTAATGGTTGTGAGTGTTGAACTTATGATTTGTCTTATTAGACTTTTTTATGTAGTTGAATTAGCGGTAATTCGTGCGATTTACAGAAAAATAAATTATATATATTTTATGTGATAAGTAAATTATTTTAATTTTAAATTATGTCTTAATAGTGACAAGTCATAATATTAAGTCATCTGGGTAGATGTTAATAATAATTAACTTACAAAATTTCATAATAAAATTTGATATGCATAAAAAATTGTTAATTATAAAAATTATTGGAAATAATAGTATCACAATCATTTAATAACATAAATAACTTGTATCAAACTAAACAAAACATTAAAAGAAATAAATTTTATAAACTCAAAAAAGTTATCATAAATTTACTTAGACTTTTAAATCAGTGGTTTATATTATTATTGTGGGATCAAATTATGAATAAATATCAAGTTTTAATTATAATTTATAAGTAGTTTTTTAAAAAAAAAATAATTTAAGTTTGCTACCTTACTCATAAAAAAAACTTCTCAAACAAATCATTAATTGATTATGTTAGCAACTCTCTATCTTTAATCTCATCTATCAATGACACACGCATATCATATAAAAGTATAAATCATTCTCTATAGTTTGAATAATACTTGCATAGTTCCTACATCATTTTAAAAAAATTAATCAAGATAAAAATTTCGTAAAATTATAAAAATTATATAAGAAAATAGTTTTAATCCATTTTATTTATAATAAAAAAATGATGAAAAATTATTTGAGTTGTACTTCAAGAAATATAACAAATGATAGCTTTAATCATTATATACCAAAAAAATAAATTATACAGGTTACTCAACGAAAAAATTGTCGAATACAACTAAAGTCATGAACTTTGAATTAAATCATATGGGCTCTAAATTAATAATATAATCTAGCAAATCAACTAATAATAACATAGAGATATTGACAAATATGTAGTATTTTCCTACCGTCTTTGTATTATATTCATTAATTTCATAGATCATATGAAAGTTTTACTCAGCTCGATCCTTCAATAAAATAAGGACCAAGAAATCAAATTTGATAAGAAATTGGTTCTAAATTTTATTATTGAAAAAACAAAAATTTCAAAGAGAGAATTTAGAGATGAGATTGAAGAAATACTATAACAAATGACAGTTTTATTAAAAAAAAAATGATTTAATGCAAATTATTTTTAATAACTAATAGAAATAATATCGAATTATTACCTTGGATAAATATAGTGATGAAAATCCTTCATTTTTTCATTATTAATACTCTTCTCATTCAGAGCCAATAATTTTTTTTTTATTTTATCTATTTATTTTTTTATCTTTATCACTTGGTAGATAATAACAAATAATAAAAATCATTAATAGAAGGTTAAAAATTTAAGAGGAGATAAAAAATTATGGATAAGAACATTTCATAAGATAAAAAATTTAAAATAAAAAAAAAAGATAATATGTGATAGAAGGAGAAAAAAAAAAAAGAGTAAATAAAAATAAAAATTTAGATATATATGTTTTTGATAGATATATAGATTAACAAATCATATCTTTATCAAAATTTTATTATTTTAATTTTTTGTAAATCAATTATTTAATCTTTATCTTTATCTGTAGACCACATTAATCTTTATAAATTATTTATCAATTTTTATATGTTTATTTATCTATAGGTCATGAAATTAATTTTTTAAAATAATTTTTAAAATTTTTATCTTTATCTATAAGTCATGAAATAAATTTTCATAAATTATTTATGAATTTTTATATGTTTATCTATAATGAAATTAATTAAAGTACAAAATGAAGGGAAAAAAAAAAAAAAGAGAAGAAGTAATTTCGTCTTTTATTTTTATTTTTTAAAATCAATTATTTAATCTTTATCTTTATTTGTAGGCCATGAAATTAATTTTTATAAGTTATTTATCAACTTTTATATGTTTATTTATGGGAAGAAATTTAAAATTATCGATAAGTTATGAAATTAATTTTTTTTAAATTAATTGTTTAATTTTTATCTTTATCTATAGATTATAAAATTAATTTTCAGTTTTTATATGTTTATCTATATGGAGGAATTTTGAAATTCAATTTTTTATCCATAAGCAATGTAATTAATTTTTATTTTAATTAATCAAAATGAAGAAAAATAGAAAATATGAAAAGCAATCAAAAAGGTTGCCACGTATTTAAGAGAGAGTTTTAAAATTATGAGAATTTATGAATAAATATTTGGAGGCTTTTGACAAAACAACTACATTTAGTTATATATATAATATAATATAATATAATATAATATAGATATAGATATAGATATAGATACAGATATAGATATAGATATTTTTATGATATATTATATATTTTTGTGATAAATATTACATATTTTTTTGGTAATAGATACGATATATTTGTGATTGAGAAATGAAATTATGCTTTTTGTAACAATGTCACATAATTTTTTATCTAAATATTTTCTAACAAAAAAATGTGTAATAATACCACAAAATACGTAATAATATCACAAAAATACGTAATTTAATTTCTCAATTACAAATTATTGTAACTTCTACTAAAAAAATATGTAACATTCACCATAAAAAATACTTAATACACACTACACATAATAAAGTACATGTGTACCATAGTGTTTGCCCCTATATCAAGGGTGCATGCTCTTGAGAGCTACTAGTTTTAATGTGTCCACCGTCTATACTCTAGCATGGTAATTTTCATGGTTAATGGAAAATTGATTTAATCCATATATTTGGTAAAATACACAATATTTCCAAATAGCACTTTAAATTACACATAAGAGTATAATTCAAACTTCTTAATAATAGTAATAAAAATAGAATATATGGCATAAAAAATGTAAATATCAAAAGTACCAATGTGTTTGGGTAAAGTATTAATTCTTAATATATATATATATATATATATGTACAATGCTAATATTAATATCCAATGAACTATTAATTATCTCTATTTAACTGCATTCAATAATTAACCAGATATTTTCTACTACAATAAAATTAATTAAAGAAATAAGACTGGGTAATTTAAAACCATGAAAAAGACTAATTAATGAAAATTAATTTGGCATCATTGAATTCAAAACCACTTGACTTTATTTATAATATCAACTAAAATTATCATAAATAATGTGTAAGTTAAAAAATAAAATTATTTAAACTGATGTGTGCTTTCAAAATCATATGAAATTTGTGAATTTTCCTTTATAACTTTTAGGGGGAAAAAAAAAAAAAAAAAAAAGACCCTAGGATTTGTGTCTTTTAACAAAAAAACTTTGAATTTTTAATTTTGTCAATTTAATCACTAATCTTTTGATTTGTTTTCAATCTAAATCATCTGCCTATTTTGATTAAGCAAAATTGTTTAAAAAAATATATTTTAGTTATTAAACTCAATAAAAACTGGTATTTTAGACATTTTCCATACATTTACATTGGATTTAATGACTAAAATCTACTTTTCTAACAGTTTTGCATAACGAAATTAGGCGGATGATTTAGATTGAAAACAAATCAAAAGATTTAGATTTAAACTGATAAAATTAAAAACTTATGATTTATTTTGTTACAATACTTGAACCCCGATTTTTTAAATTATTTATTTATTTATTTGTTTTTTAATCTTTTTAACATAACAAACACTCCTTATTTTCTTTAGTAAACATATTGAGACTCTTGATTTAAATTACACAATTTTATCCACAATAATATTGTAGTTTACGTACCAACTTTTGATTTATTACAAATTTAATCATGTTATAGCATCTCCAACACCTTCTTTAAAAGATGTTTGTCAGCTATTATAACTAATCTCATGCATGCTACATCATCATGAATAATTTTCTATTGACCCACCAAATTTCACGCGATTTTGATCCTGGCCCACTTTTGGCTTTTGCATTCCCTGTCTGCTTAATTCGAGAATTATATGGCCATGCATGCTACATCATCATGGATCCTTCCTAAAATCACGTTTTCTATTTACCAACCAAATTTCACGCAATTTCAAGCCTAACCCATTTTTGTCTTTTGGATTGCCTATCCGTTTGATCCTAGAATTGTCTGGCCATGCATGCCACATCATCATGGATCATTTCTAAAATCACGTTTTCTATTGACCCACCAAATTTCACACGATTCTGAGCCCGGTCCGTTTTTGGCTTTTGCATTGTTCGTTTGTTTGGTCTAAGTATTATACGGTCATGCATGCTACATCATCATGGGTCCTTCCTAAAATCACGTTTTATATTGACCCACAAAATTTCACGTGATTTCGATCCTAGCCTGCATTTGGTTTTTGTATTGTCTGTCCGTTTGATCCGAGAATTGTATGACCATGCATCCTATATCATCATGGATCCTTCCCAAAATCACATTTTCTATTGACCCACCAAATTTCACGAGATTCCGATTCTGGCCCACTTTTTGCTTTTGCATTGCATGTCTATTTGGTCTGAGAATTGTATGGCCATGCAAGCTATATTATCACGGATCCTTCATAAAATCAAGTTTTCTATTGACCCACCAAATTTCACGCGATTTCAAGCACGGACCATTTTTGGCTTTTGCATTGCTTGCTCGTTTGATGAGAGAATTGTATGACCATGCATGCTACATCATCATGGATCCTTCCTAAAATCACATTTTCTTTTGACCCACCAAATTTCACACGATTCTAGTCCCGGCCCATTTTTGGCTTTTGCATTGTCTGTCCGTTTGATCCGAGAATTGTAAGGCCATGCATACTACATCATCATGGATCTTTCTTAAAATCACGTTTTCTGTAGACCTGCCAAATTTCAAACGATTCCCAACCCGGCCTGTTTTTGGCTTTTGTATTGCTTGTTCATTTGATCTGAGAATTGTATGGCCATGCATGCTACATCATAATGGATCCATCCTAAAATCCCGTTTTCTATTGACCCGCCAAATTTTACGTTATTCTGAGCCCGGCCCGTTTTTAGGTTTTACATTGCCTGTTCTTTTGATCCAAGAATTGTATGGCCATGCATATTACAACATCATGGATGATTTCTAAAATCACGTTTTCTATTGACCCACCAAATTTCATGCGATCTCTAGCCTGGCTCGGCCAGTTTTTGGCTTTTGCATTATCTGTCTGTTTGATCTGAGAATTTTATGGCCATGCATGCTACCTCATCATGAATCCTTCCTAAAATCACATTTTTTATTAACCCATCAAATTTCAAGCTATTCCGAGTTTGGCCAGTTTTTAGCATTTGTATTGCCTGTTCGTTTGATCCAAGAATTGCATGGCCATGCATGGTACAACATCATGGCTCCTTCCTAAAATCAAGTTTTCTATTGATGCACCAAATTTGACGCAATTCCAAACCCGACTCGTTATTAGCTTTTGGCTTTTCTGTTAAGTAAGAGTGAGAACATTATCCCACTATCCTCTAAGAATTCCAGTAAAGCCATTAGCAATAAAGCGGACAATTTGATGATTAGTATTGTCATTCTGTTTGCATACAGTGTTGTATATTAAAATTTGGTGTATAGTTTCAAAGATTTGATATTCATATTTGCCATCAATATTCCATTCATAAATGGTTTTACCATGGAAAGATTTTTGGGTATGAAGAAAATCTTCTTCATATAGAATATCCTGAGGAGTAGGCCGGGAATAATAATACCAACTAGGTCCTGTTAGAGCCATTCTGGAGGTCTATTGGGGAAAATAGGTTTTGTTAACAGACTGAATATCCTGAAAGTTAGTTTGTATTTCTAAGATTTGTGATGGAGAAAGATCATCTTCCGTATCATCAAAGTTGTCTGGTTGCTACGGAGCAGAAAGCATATTTATTTGAGAACTAGACTGTCTTATGTTAATGTTTTTCATTTTCTGAATAAGAGCGTCCATGAATTCATTATCCTATTTATTGGATCTAAGTTTAAAATTTGTGACCTCCAAGGTTGTTTAACATTTACTGGTTGAATAGAAGGTTCTGATGTAGATTTTACTTTCTGGTGTTGTACCAGTTCTTTTACAGATTTTTCAATTCTGGTTAACTATTTTCCTACAGTTTGAAAATGGAGATTCGTATAATTATTTTGTTTAATTATCGGGATAAGATCTTTGACTTGAACAAATTCTTTTCAATCAGAAAAGGTATCATATGGTTTTACAAAAGCTCTAATGACGAAAGGGTTACTAGAGCAAGAGTCTACACTTGGTGCAATTCTAAAACTACTTTGTAGAAATTAAGGTAGATCTACTTTGTTGCAAGAGTCTACAATGGTTTCAGGTAGATCTACTTTGGTGCAAGAGTCTACAATGGTTTCAGGTAGATCTACTTTGTCTGATGGAGCAATTCTAAAACTACTACTAGACATGCTTCTGGTTAATGGTTTGCAGAAATTAAGGTATACATTTCCTCCTTGGGTCTGGACGACCTGATCAATAGTCTGTCTTATAATCGGTCTTTCTGGTACAGCATTTGGAATGTGCCATGTTTCTGGAAAGGTAATGTTTTGCCAAGGGATCATTCTTGGGATAGCGACCTGACTGCTGAAAAGATTAATGTCAATTAGGACAGTGTGTCCTAATTCACTTTGTTTTCTGATATAGGGATTTAAGGTTGTTAAGAATTTTAAATGAATCCTAAATATTGTTGCTACGGGGGTGTTCCTATTAAATGTTGATAGCCATGTGTAAGAACTTTTAATTCTAAAGCTTCTGATAGGTTCGGATCCATGAGTACTATACTCAGGTTTGGATATATATTAAAATATATTGGCCCATGTGATAAACTGGTTTCTATAGCTTTCATAAGGGAAGCTTTCTAATAAAAAAACCTACCATCTCGTACGGTACACTGAATACTGGTATTTTGGCCTAACAAGGTCAAAGGTTTAAAGGCTATCTGGACTAAGCCTATATGGATATATTTATATTTTCTGAAAAATGGTGCTAGATCCTGGACATGAAGTAATTTAATTATTTCATCATTATTCTGTATGTTCAAATGTTTTCATTATCTTTTTATTGGAGAAATCAAAAGTTCCAATTTTATAAATTGTGTCTGGTTTAACATTTGGGATAATCCATTTATCTAGGGCTTCTTTCACATCCTGATATGCTACAAGTTCTGCTGCTTCTGACATAGAAGCTATAAATTATACATATATAGTCACAATACGTGCATTATGGCTTCCACCGAACCTTCAGATATAGCAACAGTAGCCAATACAGTAACTTCTACATCAGAAGAATAATATATATCTATGTATATATAGAATTATTTTTTTAAAAAAAATTACGAACTATGCAGTGCAATTTTTGTTCTGTTAAACTATGAAAGTGTAATATAGATATATATATATATGATACTTTTGTACTTTATTTTAATATAATAAAATAAATATTCATTTTAATATTAAAAATAATGATTAAATTGGAGAAAAAAGTCATTTAAATTTAAAGAATAATTCTAATTATTTATTTTTATAATTTTAACCTTATCGTTCTATAAAAGTGTTATTTAAACAAATATATATATAATAATTTTATTTTAATTATTTATGTATATTTTAATAATCTTAACCCTATCGTGCGATAAAAGTGTAACTAAAATAAAAATATATTAATTTGATATGATATTAATTTATAACATAGTAAAATAAACACCCAATTTGACATTGACAATAATAGTTAAATTGAAAAGAAAAATAGTAACATAAAATTAAAAGTGATTCTAATTATTTATCTTTTATTCAGTTGAAAAAAAAAAGAAAAAGAAAAGAATGGAAGTTATAAAAAAAATTATTTTAAAAAATTAAATATAAGTATATTGTCGTTAGATTAAAAAAAATAGATAAATTAATTACGTTGAGTAATGATTTTTCTTTAATATCTATTTTAAAACTGTTTATACATATTATATATATGTATATAAATTTTTCCTAATAAAAACTTCATGTTAAATAGGAAACTCAATATAAATTAATAGTATAATATAAATAAGATACAGAAAAAAAAATAGAAAAAACAATATATTTAATTTTAATATAAAAAATGAATATTTGAATAAAAGTAGAAGAAAATTAATTCGTAAAGTATTTTTTAATACATATAATTATTTTAAATTTTATTTATGAATAGTTTAGATTATGTAGAAATCTTTTAAATATTAGATTTTAGAAATAACTAAGTATGAGGGTATGTTACGTGGCACTTAAAAAAAAAAAAATATGTCACATAGGAGAGAGATAAATTTTGAGGGTAAACACTACTTATATATATATAATTAAATTTAAATTAATATTAAGATATCAATGAGATTGGCAAAAAAAATATATATATATAAAAGAAAAGGAGTCCATACAAAATTAGTTATTATAATTGAGATTGAATTTGTGTAAAATTTTATATATAAATAGAAAAGACATGTTGACGTGACTCTTTTAGGGAAAAAAAAAAAAGAAAAGAAAAGAAGTAAGCCCTTATAATGTGCTACCTAAATATAAAATAAAAAAAAATACTATTTTTAATAATATATATATGAAGTGTGAAGAATTGCCATGTTTTCTACTTTTTACGTATTCTGAAAATACACTTTCAAACTTATTAAATATTAGCAAAACCACAAACAATCACAAACATATTTCAAAATTCAAACAACTTAAAACAACTAAACATCTTTAAACATCACAATCTACTATCAAGCACCTTAGATGATTCGGAGAGCTTTTCTTTCAAAAGGTTCAACTTTTCTAAATATCTTTACATTACGTATTGGTATACTTTGTGAAGTTGTCAAGTTCTCTGTTTTAGATTCATGACTCATGTCTAATTATATTATTTGTATTATAATATGCATCATCATTTATAATAATATCGTCAATATCGTCAACTGATTGAAAATGGTTTTACACCACTCAAAGGTATTACTTAAGTAGTATAAACCCACAATCAATTTGAGTGGATGATTATGTTAAAACCACTAATAGTGGATTGATTACCCTCAATTCATTTTTTATTTATTTATTTTTTTTGAGTTGATTCATTATTCTGAATTATCATAACATCTTAATTCTTTGTTATCCACTCTGGTTTGAATTTCAAAACCAACTAGTCGATCGCATTGTCTCTCAATCAACTCTGTCTGACAATCTAGTGGTTGTACAAACAGATAAAAACATAACAGCACACTCTAATTCATAGATAAACTGCCCACTTATCGAGTTATGCTTTATACAAGTAGCAACTTTTTGCTTTTTTTTTTTTTTTTTTAACATTCTTCGTTCATATATGTGTAAAGAAAAGAAAACGACTCTTGAGTATATTTTTATAGGTTTAGGCTTCTTTTTAGTTGGGTTTTCCAATTGTAGCGTATTGTTGGGTCTCTGTAGGCCCAGTACGGAGAGTCCAGATCTACTCCTTGGAGGATCTCTACTTGGCTCCCTACTTGGTGGGCCATTATGCCCACTTTTGGGCCCAATTTCGATGATCCAAACTGTTCACATTTTAGAATTTGTCGAATATATCATATCTGTAAAAAATTAAGGCGATCGGATATCGAAAACCATGTGTTCAGATCATCGAACTAAAACTATTTTATTAAAAAATAAAACTGTATGTTAAATTTTTTTAATAAACAATTTTTAGTTCGATGATCGGAACACATGATTTCCGATATCCAATCAACTTGATTTTCTACAGGTATGATATATTCGACAAATCCTAAAATGTGAAGGGTTTGAATTATCGAAATTGGGCCTAAAAGTGGGCTCAATGGCCCACCAAGTAGGGAGCCAAGTAGAGATCCTCCAATGAAAGGATTTGGACTCCAGTATGGAGCTCACATCGATAATCTAACAATCCGATTAATGTAATTTTTTATAGGGATAAAATATTCGATGAGGATTACATATTGAATAATTTCGATTATCAATGTGGGTTTTATGGTGGATCTACAGAGCCCAACAACACGCTTTAGTCCGATCGGGCTGGAGAGAAATTATTCCTTATTTTATACTCCTTTTGTGCACTAATTATAAATTGATTGATTTTTTTTTTTTTTTCGTAATTTAAAAGGTTGGGCCAACAAAGTTTTCACTCTCTCGGTTTAAAATTTTCAAAATCAATTTTTTGAGTTTTGCAATTTTAGATCGACTTAATATATATACACTTAAAAAATATATAATTTATACAAAAAAAATTAAAAATCATTGAATATAACAAAATACTAAAATGTATTAAATTTTTGTATTATTTTGTATTTAATAAAATTTTCACAATAGTTGAATTATGTAAAGAAAGGAATAATAGTGTTTTTTTTTTTTAGATAACAGTAATAATAGTTTTAGACTCAAAAATAAAACACATAAAAGTCTTGAATGAAATTTATTTTAAGTCTAACTCATATCATACTCAAAATGAATTTTAACCACCTACGACCTTTTCTTTATATGTTTTATATTCTATTTTTTGGTACTTAACATTATAAATAAAAATCGTAAATTTACCAAGTGTCTGAAAAATAAAAAATAAAAAACCTAAAGGTTAACTTCACTTCTAAAGAATTAGAGATCCATAAATGATCACCAAACCCATTTGGGAATAGGTTATTTTAGTTAACTATTTATTTTTTTTACGAAAATACGTGCAAAAAAGTAAATAAAGTAATGTGATGGGAGTGTTTTGTTTTATTGACTATTTTAGCCTGGGATGAACATCATTCCAGGCAAGCCCGTATTTTAACTTATTTCTACCTTAGAACAAGTCCAGGTATCGATCCACAGGGACTATTGTGAAATTAAACTAATTTAATTGATAAATTCCTAAATTAATTTTGATAAAAAGATTGAATGATTATAACCTAATTTAATAACGAAAAAGTTAAACTAAGGAATTGAATTATCAAGAATAATTGAAATCTAGGTTTACTAAATTGGGGAAAAAACCTGGGGTAGAGAATTCACTACTAACCACATAATTAGGGTTTCTAATTGAAATCAATTATGCTATGGTTTGAACGGATTAATGTTTCGCAACTACAAGTTTGAAGCATTTGACAAGAAGATCATCACATTCAATGTACGAGCACGAACCATCTCAAGTAATACGAACCGTTCACTCTAAACTAAGGTAGTGATACGACTCGTTCCTCGTAGTATGGTTCGTCCCATACCTTGAATGTGAAGGAAAAGAAAACAATTGTATGGATAACATTTAACAATCACAGAAAGTCAAATATTCGAAAGAATAATGAAAATTATATATAAAGAATTTCTAAAACACCATACAATGGTTCAAACCTTTACATAATATAAAATCAAAAAGAAAAACATATTACATGGCTAGGGTTTCTTCAAAACCATAGAAAAGGAAGATTAGCAACTCATGGAGGAGTGGAAGGAGGTAGAAGGAGAAGGAACCACCATGGGAGACATATTTGAAGCTTCTTGTTCCTTTCTCTTTTCCAAATCCTAGCCTCTCTCTTTTGTCAAAACAAATTCAGAAGCCTAGAAAAGCCTTGTCCTTTTCTTTTTATACTTCTACTCACTTCCAAACAAGTTTAAAACATCAGTTTGACTTTTTTAGAAAAAGTCAACTCTGTCCAAATTTTGTCTTTTTGCCCATTTTATGCTCCGACGATGTACAACCTGATTGACATTCAACACACATAAAATATACGGTTTGACCAGCAAGTGAAGTTAAGAGATTCTAATTAACGGCCTCAATGATGTACATTTCGGCCTTAATCACATCCCCCAACTTACTACTTGCTAGTCCTCAAGCAAGTAAAATAAAATAAAATAAAATAAAACAAAATCTATCTATTTCCTCTTTCGTGGGAAAAACGGTTACATTTAGCATATGCAACAAGCCTTTAAACCACAAGGTTACCCCAAGTGGACGAGTAAAGTCTCGTGAGGGTTTCCAGAAATGATACCCACAAACATTAACATATTCATATATACTCAACAACAAATGACCACACTACTCCACCTAACAATCAACTTATGTGCCACTACAGTGTGATATTGAGACATCATGAGTCATTAAAGACACAGTGGACAAGTATGAAGGAACCTATTGAGTCAAAACCACAATTCAGTTAATACAAAAGTAAAGTTCCCTGTACTTGTTCATGCTAGTAAACAAGTCATGAGTACCCTTGGTGTAAAGTGCAACCTCCATATTAGTTAACTATCCACTATAATAGCCCAGTGTAACTCATAATAACACCCAACATATACAGAAAAACCAACCTGTTGCAGCCAAGATTTTCAAAAGTTTTTTTTTTTTTTAATGACTGTGCAATGTCCTGATCCATTAAGCTTTCTAATCAACCCATGTAACAAGCATTGGGCCAATGACTCCCAAACCAGACGGTTTTAGGGCACTAGGTGTAAAGACACCCCTACGGGCTTAATAGCTCGAGTTGAAAAGGCTACGAATCCGAACAAGTCATTCTTCTTATTTTTCCTTAACTGTGCAATGTCCAAGTCCCTTAAGCTTTCTAATTAACCCATGTAGCAAGTTTTGGGCCAATGACTCCCAAACCAGACGATTTTAGGGCATTAGGTGTAAAGACACCCCTACGGGCTTAATAACTCGAGTTAAAAAGGCTACGAACCCAAACAAGTCAAGTTTTTTTTTTTTGTGTGTTTTTTTTTTAAGAATCTTGGCTCCTCATTTATTTTTCTGCAACTCTAGCTATTATCAATGATGTACACCAGGGATTATAATAAAAAGATGACCGCTATGATAGTGTGTTCATGTGAATTAAGGCATACTCATGACAAGTGTACTAAAATCACAAACACAGACAACTCTCCTCGTGCAAACATCACATGCAAGTATCTATCCAATAAACCCATTTCATACAAGTCTACTATGATCTCCAAATAACATATGCAAATATCATCACCCTAACTAGCAGAAAGTCACATCAAGTGAAGCAATGCAATCAAGTGAAACAGGTATAAGCATGAATTATGAGCCAAATAGAAATGCACAAAAGAAAATATAACCCTCATCCCCCAACTTGAATATGACATTGTCCTCAATGGAAAAGTAAAGAGAAATGAGAGAATATTACCAGAATTGTAGGTGCATATCCAGGTAGGCAGAGAGTAACATATACACACTTCACACTTTTTTCTTTTTCTTTTTCTTTTTCTTTTTTTCTTTTTCTTTTTTTTGTAAATAAAAACGAAAATAATTAAATAAATGAATAAAAATGACCTTAAACTAAATTAACTAAATTATAAACTAAACTAAATTAAAAAATAACTAAACTACAAAAGAGACTAAATTAATAAAATAACCTAAATTAACAGATTTTTTTTTTTAAATATTTGTTATATATATATAAATAATTTTTTTTTTTTGCTAATAGAAAAGAAGAAAATAAAATAAAATAAAATAAAAACTAAACTACTTATTAATTAAATCAACAATTACAGTATAGAAGAAAAATAAAAATAACATCACTAACTACACAAGTATAATAAAAATAAAAAAAATAAAACCAAAATCTACTAACTAATTAAACTAACCAGAATCACTACGAAACAATTTAAACTCAACAAATATAGCAAATAAAAAAAAACTAAATTAAGATTATTGTTAATACTATGATTTCTGAGGTTTTTTTTTTTTTTTTTCATTTACGAAAATAGAAAATAGAAAAATAATAATAATAAATAAATAAATAAATAAATAAATAAATAATATGATTTTTTATATATATTTTTAATAATAATAATAATAATAATAAAATTTATAAATAAAATAATTATATATTTATTTGTAAAATTTATTTAGGTATTTATTTAAAATTTATTAACTTCAATAAATTAAAAATGAAAGAAAAGAAAATAATAATAATAATAATAATAAAATAAAAATAAAAAAAAATAAAAACAAAGCCACATTGCACATGGCCCCGCACCGCACCTGCGGCGATTTGTCTCCTCGCGCAAACTTTTTCTTTTTTTTTTTTCGTTGTCCCGCACGTGCGGGGCCCAAGCCGCACGTGCGGCTTGGTCAATGGTCCAGCCCTCCGCACCTGCTTATTTAGCAGTGCACAACCTTTGTTTTGTGAGTTTTTTCCCCATGTGCGTGCACAGTGCCGCACATGCGGGAAATTAATTTATTTTTTTATTTTATATATATCTTATATTTGTATTTGTTTACAATTGAACAAATATAACAACAAATTTTTTTTTTTTTAAATAAAGAAAATAAACATGAAAACATGTTTTCTTTTTCTTTTTTTTTCTTTTTTTTTTTTTATAACAAGTACAACACAAAATTATTATTATTTTTTTATATTAAAATGAACAAGTATAACCCCCTTTTTTTAATTTTATTTTTTTTTAAAAATCAAAACTACGCATTTCTACCTTCAATTGACATCCGAAATAAATATAACACATAAGAAAAATAACGGAATGTCCACTAAAGATATAATCTTCACGCGAAAACCACGGGTACTACTTTTCTCCCTAACTGTGTTTATAACTTTCCCTATTCTCCAACAGGGTGACAGACTAGGTTGATTCGGTATCCAGAATCGAGGCGCATAAAGCTACCTCAACCTATGGGGCTGCCATACAGAGTTCAAGCCGAGGTTGTTTTGAAGCAATCTCCACACCCTTGGGTATTTAAACCAGACTCTAGTCTCGGAAATCCCAAACCTTTGTGTTCTAGGCTTTGCCATTCGAACTCTAGTTTCCACCGTCTCAGTTAGTCTCCTAGGAACTCACTACAAACACGGTTAGGTGGCTATACCAGACCGTCAGATGCCGTTCGGGCACGGCTAACACCAAAGGAATTACACCTTTAGAAGATTTAAAGTCTCCTAGACGCAAATAAAGTATAACGAGAATAAAGAAAAACAGAATAACATAGAAGGGAAAGAGAAAAAAAAATAAATAAATAAATTAAGGAATCAATCTATCAAGCATAATAAAATGGGTCCATCAAACCCCTAGGTAAAGGAAAATGATCCTTCCTAGTCAAAGAATTTAGTCTCCTATAATCAATGCACACTCGCCACCCAGTAGTGGTTCGTGTGGGGACTAACTCTCCTCCCTCATTCTCAACAACGGTGATGCTTGATTTCTTGGGCACCACTTGTGTGGGACTCACCCACTTGCTATCTGAGATGGGGTATATAATACCCGCATCCAACAATTTTAATACCTCCTCTAAAGGGTCCTCTACAAGAATGGAGGGCAAAGCCTCCTCCACAATCTCATCCACAACATCCACTAATAAGCACTCCTCTCTCTCATGAGGTTGTTGGGATGCTTGGAAAATATTAAGTTTCACTTGCATGTTGCCAAATGAAACTTCCATAACCCCGGTCCGACAATTGATGCATGCATTGGCCGTAGCCAAGAAAGGTCGACCTAAGATCACCGGGATTTGTTTCTTAGAACTGGCTACTGGTTCCATATCTAACACCAAAAAGTCAACAGGGAAGTAGAACCTATCAACCTTAACTAGTACATCCTCAATCATGCCACGTGGCACTCTGAGGGACCGGTCAGCCAATTGAAGAGTGACAGTAGTGGGCTTCAACTCACCAAGCCCAAATTCCTCGTACACAGAGTACGGCAACAAATTGACACTAGCCCCTAAATCCAATAAGGCCCTATCAATGAAATGGTCCCCTATAATACATGCAATGGTTGGGGCACCCAGGTCCTTAAGCTTAGGAGGTGTGTCATTCAACAAGATGGAGCTTACTTGCTCCGTGAGTAGGACCTTTTGGGACACATGTGTCCTAGATTTACGGTTTTGTGTACAAGGTCCTTCAGAAATTTGGCATATGATGGTACTTGCTTAATCGCCTCCAACAGGGGGAGGTTGATTTTTACCTGTTTAAAGACATCCATCATTGCCTCCGTAGATGCCGCCTTCTTATTAAAAGGGGACGGTGTATCAAGGCATTGGGGAAAGGGCGCCTTAGGCACATATGGAGTGCTAGGGACTAAGTCATCCCTCTTAAGTATTTCCCCCTCACCCTTGCTCGCATTA
This sequence comes from Camellia japonica, assembly GCA_030407325.1. Taxonomy (NCBI): domain Eukaryota; kingdom Viridiplantae; phylum Streptophyta; class Magnoliopsida; order Ericales; family Theaceae; genus Camellia; species Camellia japonica. The sequence goes on from JAPPVO010000032.1 coordinate 112,590,206, forward strand.
GGTGTACCCCCTTGGTCACCCTTCCTAACTCTAGTTGCATCAGACGTAACTGACTGAGGCTCTAACTTCCTACCACTTCTTAAAGCAACCACCGCTTGCACTTGCTCATGTTGCTCACCAATCCCACCCGAACTCTCTGCCCCGTATTGTCCCTTAGGGTTGGCCACAGTTTGACTTGGTAATTTTCCCTCCTCTGTCCGATTCATGTTGTTAGCTATTTGACCCAATTGGGTCTCTATCTTGGCAATAGAGTGAGTGTGGGAGTGAACTATCGGTTCTAACCCCTTAAGTTCTGAGAGAACTTCCAACACCTGAGTCTCAAAGGCAGAGTTGCCCTGAGGAACATGCGGGGGTTGTGGTTGCCGGTACGGTTGTGGGGGTCGATAAGGTTGCGGTGGTTGGTAGGATGATTGGTTGGCAAAATTATTGAAATTCTGCCTTGGTGGTGGAGGATTGTAAGAACTGCCTTGTGAATGGGGTCTCCATGAGAAATTAGGATGATTTCTCCATCCCGGATTATATGTGTTGGAGTATGGGTCATTACCCGGGTTGGAGAATCTTTGAGCCACATTCACATGCTCTTGGACTAACTCCGGAAATTGTGATGCCGAAGGGCACTCACTCAAGTCATGAGCAGGGCTCGCACATATAACACATGCCTCATGGAATTGAGGCTGAACTTGCTGGGTAGGGGCATGTCCCGTAGCTAATAATTGGTCCATCTTGCGGGACAATGCCTCTACTTGTTGGGCTAACTCTAGGTTTTGCCCGACCTCATAAATGCCCCCTCTTTTCGGGGCTCCAACTACTGGTTGCCGGACTTACCGGGCTGCAGAGGCATAGTGAAGGGAATTATTACTTAAGTTCTCAAACAATTGCCATGCCTCGGCATCACTTTTAGACATAAATGTCCCACCACAGGACGAATCCACCATTTGACGGTGTGGCTCAGTTAAGCCATAATAGAATGTTTGAACAAGTTGCCAATCAGGCACTTGGTGGTGGGGACACTGTTGGAGAAGGTCTCTAAGTCTTTCCCACGTCTCATGGAATTGCTCGCCATCCATTTGAGCAAAGTTTGTGATGGCTCGCCTAAGTTGGTTGGTTTTACCTATGGGAAAGTACTTCTCCAAGAACCGTTACTGTAATTGGTCCCAACTTGTGATTGAATTAGCAGGTAAAGAATTTAGCCAGTGTTTGGCTTTATCCTTTAACGAGAATGGAAACAATCGCAACATTAAGGCCTCATTTGTGAAATTCTGGATCCTCACTGTCGAGCAAATTTCTAGAAATTCATTCAAATGCTTATAAAGGTCATCATGAGTTAGTCCATGGAATGATGGGAGCATTTGTATGGTGCTGGACTTAATCTCATAATGAGCAGCAGTGGTGTTGGGCAATTGGATGCATGATGGTGATGTATATGCAGTGGGTGTAAAATAATCCTTAAGTGTCCGGTTGGGCACATTCGGGACATTAGGATCTGCCATCTCTAATGGCTCAATGTATGGATTTGAATACTCAAGCCTAGGAACACGGGCAGAAGCCCTAAGTCTCCTAAGGGTCCTTTCTAGTTCAAGGTCCAAACTCCACAATTCAGGGCGACAAGAACGACGCCCGTGCATACACTACCCAAACACACACAACAAGTTTCGACTCTGTGCACTAAGTATGAAAGCAAAATACCAAAGGAAGAAATACTCACAGCGGTTTAACGAAAACGCTTTACTCGTCTTGCGGATGCTTGACGTGTAGACGTTGTCTCCAACCCCCAGTTGAGCTTTGACGTTCGTTTTAGCACTTTGGTGCTTTGTTTGTGAGTGTTTGCTTCTGTTTACTCACTTTAGTGCCGCGAGGGTTTTTTTTTTAAAAGCTCGGCTGCGCTCCGCTTGCACTTCAATGATAGCTCCAATTTCAAATGCTCTGCACACTTAGCAACGCCAAAAGCATAAAATCCTAAACTAAAAATTAAAATAAGAATGTAACTTTAAATTAACTAATTTCGCCAGAAGTCCCCGGCAACGGCGCCAAAATTTGATGGGTCGTTGAACACACCAAAAATAATTACTAAACTATACCAAATTCAATTAGAATAATGACAAGTCCATGTATCGATCCACAGGGACTATCGTGAAATTAAACTAATTTAATTGATAAATTCCTAAATTAATTTTGATAAAAAGATTGAATGATTATAACCTAATTTAATAACGAATAAATTAAACTAAGGAATTGAATTATCAAGAATAATTGAAATCTAGGTTTACTAAATTGGGGAAAAAACCTGGGGTAGAGAATTCACCACTAACCACATAATTAGGGTTTCTAATTGAAATCAATTATGCTATGGTTTGAACGGATTAATGTTTCGCAACTACAAGTTTGAAGCATTTGACAAGAAGATCATCACATTCAATGTACGAGCACGAACCATCTCAAGTAATACGAACCGTTCACTCTAAACTAAGGTAGTGATACGACTCGTTCCTCGTAGTATGGTTCGTCCCATACCTTGAATGTGAAGGAAAAGAAAACAATTGTATGGATAACATTTAACAATCACAGAAAGTCAAATATTCGAAAGAATAATGAAAATTATATATAAAGAATTTCTAAAACACCATACAATGGTTCAAACCTTTACATAATATAAAATCAAAAAGAAAAACCTATTACATGGCTAGGGTTTCTTCAAAACCCTAGAAAAGGAAGATTAGCCACTCATGGAGGAGTGGAAGGAGGTAGAAGGAGAAGGAACCACCATGGGAGACATATTTGAAGCTTCTTGTTCCTTTCTCTTTTCCAAACCCTAGCCTCTCTCTTTTGTCAAAACAAATTCAGAAGCCTAGAAAAGCCTTGTCCTTTTCTTTTTATACTTCTACTCACTTCCAAACAGGTTTAAAACATCAGTTTGACTTTTCCAGAAAAAGTCAACTCTGTCCAAATTTTGTCTTTTTGCCCATTTTATGCTCCGACGATGTACAACCTGATTGACATTCAACACACATAAAATATACGGTTTGACCAGCAAGTGAAGTTAAGAGATTCTAATTAACGGCCTCAATGATGTACATTTCGGCCTTAATCAGTGACTATGTCAGCAAAATCAACTATAACTATAGCATTGTACACTAAACACAAAATCACTATATAAAATAGAAACCCACATTAATACAAGATTATTTGAGAAACAATCCAAATAAGGACCCATGTTTTGTTTATAAATCGATTCATATGTAACGTGCAACGCACGTGCACCCCCCCAACCAGTAACTAATAAAATACCGATAAAAAAGGAGGCTAACAAAACTTGTGAAGGTTACTGCATTTTCTTTAAATCTCAAAAAAGGTCAGAGTAATTTACCATCTATTTTATGTATATAGTTCATGCTTAGTAATTTTAGGCTCAATTATGTTAGTGTTTTTGCATACTTTTCCCAATCTAAATTGAGTAATAAATAGGGAACAACTTCTCTCCAATTTGGAAACAAATTGGACAAAATCGTTGGGCCTTAGTGAGCCCAACTCTGGGCTCATCTTGATGATACAAACTGTTTAATATGTAGAACATGTTGAATACATGATCCCCCTTCAAAAAATCATGTTGATCGAACATCGATAACCATTTGATCAGATTATATTTATATCTGTAGTTTATCTTTAAAAACATAATTGCCGTTGAAATGAATAAAATGAAATGAGGTTGTTTTAGTTATTATAAAGAAACATAGTAAGTACAGATATCATATAAAGGGATTGGCTTCTTTTCAGTTCTAAATCGGATTGAGGAGGTGTTATCTGGCCTATTGGGTTCACTTTTAGGTCCCATTTCGATGATTCGAACCATTTATATTTTAGGGTTCGTTGAGTATATCATTCATGCAAAAAAATCAAGTCGATTGGATAACAGAATCCACATGTTCGGATCAGTTCTGTATGAAAAAGATAGACGGTAAAAAAAATAAATGGTTCAAAAAAAATTGATCTGAACTCGTGGTTTCCATTAATCGATTAATTTGATTTTTTGCAGGGATGATATATTCAACGAACCCTAAAATGTGAACGGTTTAAATCATCAAAACTAGACCCAAACTTTGGCCTGTAGGGGTCCCATCTATAGGCTAGGCTTTAGGTCTAAAAACATTGGACCAGACTTATATTAAAAAATAAGATTATGGAAGCTATAGCGATTCTGGTTTTGACCTGACTCTTGTGGTATTCCGGACTCGAGTTTAATGCTTTCATATTGTTGTTTACCTCTTTCTTCCCTTGTATCTCTTTGAAGTTGGCCTTTGGATTGTTGTGGTTGCATTTGGAATAGGTTAGTCACTTAGTTTTCAAGCCTTGTGTTGCCTAGGATTTTGGTCTTCCGCTCGAGCAGGCCTTCTTACGCTCTAGCGGGGTTTGCAAACACTCAGTACTTTGCACGTCTGCAAAGTGCTGGAGGAGTATTGTCCACGCTCGAGTGGGTGGAGCTCGAACGGACTTTCTTGCGCTCGAGCAGTTTGTCTGTTGTCTGCAAAGTTCTGGATATGTGTATTCTACGCTCGAGCAGGTAACTTTTGCGCTTGAGTGAGACAAAATGTTGTGTCTGACGCTCGAGCATTAACCTCTCCGCTCGAGCGGACTGTGCGTATATCAGATCGCGAAAGTGACATTTTATATCACTTTTTCATCTTTCTCTCTCTCTGAAACTTTCCAAAAACCTAAATCGACACACTCTCTCTCTTCATTTTGACCTAGATCTAGTGATTTCTCCACCCTACTCCCTTTGATAAAAAGATAGAGCTCCCGTGGTCTTCCATTTGATCCGAATAAAGTCAAGTTTGGGCATTTTTGAGGTTTCTCCACTTCTCCTTTGAGCTTCCACACTTGAGGTAGGGATATTTTACACTTTCTTATGATCTTTAACCTTGTTATTTATTGTTATGTATAAATGGTGAGATTTGGGGTGTTTGGAAAAAACCTAGGGTTTTGGATTTAAGTCTAGAAAGAGAGGTTTCTATATGGGGTTACATAATTGATCATGGGGTTTGGTTATGAGCCTATCTTATGTTAAAATAATTGATTTTAACCTTTAGGTCAATATTTGGAAAATGAAGAGTTTTGCCCTAAAATGTTTGGAATAATTATTTTATATAAATAACGGAATTGGTATGAAAAATGTGAAATTGGGAAGATGTATAAATGAACGGTGTAGTTGGATTTGTTTAATCACTCACCTATAGAAATTTGATGAATTATCTATTATAAAGATTGTATATCTATTTAGAAATATTTGTATTGGGCTATCGGTGGAGAATAGCTATAATTGTTGTAGAAATTGCATGCAGATTTAGGTGAATTGAAACTAATCACTTAAATTGTGTCATTGAATAGAACGGTATGATAAGGCATAGCATATGCATAGTTGATAGTCATTGAATATGACGATACTTTTAAATACATTGTATATATATAATATTTTGGGAGGAGAAAGGGGATGTACTCTATTGTTTTGGAGGAGATAGGGGGACTCCATTGAGAATTATGTTGGCCGGAGTGTCCAGGGTGAAAGTCCCGAAATCTTATGTATACATGGGTGTTGATCCCATGGATGAAATTTTCGTAAAATGGTAAGGTTGAAGTGCTTGTATGATAGTTATGTTGATCGAGAACCACTGAGTTGTAGTCTCGGTTGGGTTATTTGGAAAATCATACACTTTGTATGTGACTTGAATGAAATGAATTAACTTGAAATGAATAAATGGAAATGAATTGAGATGTGAGTATCAATACTGAATGGTCATGGGAAGAATGTAATTTGATTATAAATATTGAATGTTTATCTGACACTCATATATTGTGTTAGACTGTTTCTACTGGGTTTTGGCTCATCCTACTTGGGAAATCACTTTCAAGTACCGGTGACATACTTCCTCCAAGGACGTAGCTTGGGAGGACTTGGGGCTGGTTTGGCATACCTCAAAAAAGTCAAAAAGTTACTAAAAAAGTTAAAACGTTATCACTATTCACCAAAAAGAAAATATAAAAAAATTAATTTTACAAAAAAAAGTACAACTCACATGTCATATGAGTTGTACTTTAGTTGCCCATTATTTGTACAAAGGGAACAGACGGAGAAGCAAACAAGACGGTGTTGTTCGGCCTGTAGGGGCCCATCACGGGTCCCGTTTTGATAATCTGAACCGTTCAATGTGTAGAATGCGTCGAGTAATATATGCCTGTAAAAAATCACGTTGATCGGATATCGCTAACTACATGATCAAATCAGTTTTGTATAAAAAATTATATGATGTTATAGTTAACAATTGACAAAAAAACTAATCCGATCAGATAGCTATCAATATTCGATTAACGTGATTTTTTTACAAACATATAGTACACAACGAGTTCTACACATTGAACGGTTCCAATTAGCAAAACGAGACCCATGGTGGGCTCCCACGAACCGAACAGCACCATTCAATTCAATGCTCGAAAAGGAGGCAAGCTTCTCTTATACACTACTCTACCCACTATACTGCCTACTCTGCCCAAGCTTCTCCTATACACTAATTTATACATTTTTTTAATAAACATTTTTTTGTAAAAAGTCAAAAAGTTATCCCGAACAACCATCTTTTCTTCCTCAACTTTTTAGTCCAAAAAGTCAAAAAGTGCACTTATTTAGAACACCCTAAACAACCCCTTAGTAACTGGAGGCTCCATTTTGTTGTTTAAATGTTTAGATGTTTATTGAAGCCACGGGCTTTATATATACAGAGCATATGACTCTCTTTTGTTGTAACCAAGTCATATCTTGGAAAGATGTAAGCCTATAGGGCATTTATTTTGTTGCCATTAATTGATGTTACATGCAATAGATTCAGGATGGACATTTATGAATGTATATTGCATGTATCAACTTTTGTAATACGAACTCTGATGAATGGAAGCACATTGATTCTGTTATGTTCTTTCTTCTTATGAGACGGTTTATTTATATTATTTTGAGGGCGTGACACAAGTCTATTAAATTTGGTCAAGTACTCAACCTCATTTGTTTTTGGGCAAATTATCCACAAGTCCTATTTAAAAAGTGTATATTCTATTTAATGCTAAGACGTTTTAGATAGACCCAAAAGTCTTATGTCCATTTATCTTATCTTGTTTCCTTACACCTTGATTCTTCTCTTTATCTATCTTTTTCTGATATCGGCGACGACCACGACCACGCATTCCTTCTTCTCTTTCTCTTTGTAATCTATAGTCACTAGCGACCACCATTGATTGGGGTTCATTGGCAACCACCATGTACTAACTCCTTACTTTGCACTCACCGATAGCGAAAGAGATGAGTTTCCAACAAAGAAGATTAGTAGATCTACTCAAATCTGATATAGATCTACTCAAATTTACATCAGATTTGAGTAAATCTATGTTAGATCCGACTAGATCTACTAAAAAATAGTTGTTAGAGTGAAGCATCTCTCTATATCTATCTTTTTCCTTCGATCCCTCAGTTTTTTTTTTGGTACTTTTTATGTACTACACACTTCTATTTTCCTGTTATAGGAAGAAATTTTTTAAGTTCTGAACAAATTGTTTTCGAGTTTTAGTTACAGGCGGTAAAAAACTGTAAAATTTTACAGTTTCAATTTTCTTGGTGCTGAAATGAATTATTCTTTAAAACTATAAAATTTTGCAATTTCATAACTTTCTTTAGAATTGTAAAATTTTGCAGTTTCATAACAAGTTTTTTAGTTTGATTAATATGAATAAATGCTTAATAGAATCATATTTTGAAACTGTAATTTTCAGTTTCAAAGCATACTTTTCAGTTTGATCAATATTGGAAATTATTTGCTTAAACTCTACAAAAATTGAAAATAACATTTTTTTTTTCCATTGTTGTTGTTTGTTGTTCTTAGGTTTTTCTTATTCTTTCAGTTTATCAATATTTATCACATTTTGCTATATTTTTTTTGCTTTAATTTCTCAATTCATTCTTCTTCTTTTTTGGCAATATTCTGGACATTCCTGTGAGTCTCCAGTAATATTCTTGATGTCCAGTGAATATTTTAGACATTCCGACGACTTTCGATGATGTTTAGAACATTATGGAGATGCTTCGGTGAATTTTCGATGATATTCCAACAACTTTCCAGAGATATTGAACATTTCGGCGAATCTTCGATGATCGTTTAACGAAAGTCTGGCAATGATGAGATATAACAACGTCTTTAAATTTTTTTTAAAAAAAATAGGATTTTTTTGATAACAATTAAAAATATATAGGACTAATTGGTGCAAGTGTTTTGTTTTGGGACTAAATAGATTTTGAACTTTGTGTATGAGACTTATCAGTAAATTCCCCTTTGTTTTTTAGGTAATTAAGTGCTTAGACTCCTAGGCTATCACAATCCCGATTTAGATCATAAGGTCTTATAATTCTACGACTCCAATTAGACAAAACAGTTTGAGTCACATTAAAATTTTAAAATGATTATGATTTTAATCATAAAATGGTGTGGAATCACACGATTCTGATTTTTCTACAATCTCAATCCTACCAACTCTTTTTTTATTATTAAATCATTTGCTATATATGGATGTTAATGTGTATATCTATATAAACACCTGGATTAGTGTAATACTAATAACCTAACAAATCAATTGTTTTTTGGTCAATGCATTCATTCAGCCCATGTTTTTTGTAAGTTATTTTTGATAAAAATTTATAAATAAAATGGATCACAGGTGAAACTTATTGTTAAAAAGCAAATTTCAAGAAGACTGGAGTTTGAGTTGGTCGGAGGTTAGCGCCAGATTATGTTAGGGCATCTCCAATGGTGCATTACTTTTTTCACTAAATTTGAGTAAAAATTTAAGTAAAAACTCTTTTTGATATCGCCTACTCCAATAGAGAGATTTGGCTTTTCATCAAACCACCGGTCGACCGGGCGGACGACCAGGTGGTCGACCGACCTGTCACGACCCAAACCCGCTCCTATAGGTTTAGCATCGTAACCAGCCAGTAATCTTGGGATTACCTAAGGCCTCTAAACAGAATAAACAAAATACAGGGGCTAGCGAAAGCAAATACAAACATACATCGTCCATAGAGCTGTGTAGACATACATGAGACAGGAAATTTAAAACTTATATTTACAACATATGTGATATCATCAGAGTGTCAGTTTTACATCACCATAGATACAAATAAACCCAAAGAAACTGACCAAAATATCAAAAGGAAAAAATAAATTAATTAATTAAAAAAAAAAAACTTAAACTTGTATCATGTTCACAAGACTAGATCACAAAACATTTCGGAACCTCCTCGGGAGGCACACCGGTTGGCTGACTCAAAGGATCTCCAGGTGAATCTCACTGAGCCTGGTCCCATACCTGATCACCTACATACTTAAATAATACGGTGAGCTGGAGCCTAGTGAATAACAACAAAGTAAAGGGTTATGAATGATGTCCAATACAGAATCAGAAATCAGAGTTCATAATAGAAACAGATTCAAATTCACATACTTATATAGATTTCATAAGCAGTTATATGTGGTACATTCGTTAGCTATCAGATCAGATTGGTCATAAGACCCACATGTATAGTCGGTACTGACGACCATAAATATCAATATCTTGTGCACAAATAACCATGGTATTGTTACCCTCAGGCGAGGGCCACGTGAACACAGGCCTCAATATTGCTACCTCCGGACAAGGGCCACAAAAACATAAGCCATGGTATTGTAGACGTCCCTGAACGTCCCGGGAGGGAAATCCCGTTCTGTTCATTTTGGGCTCACTACAGTTCGGACTCAAATTGTCACGGTTCTCAATCTGAACCAAAGAGTCCAAATCCGGCAAATCGTTTTGAGAAAACAGATTTTTTGAAAGAAGTGCCAAACATGGACTGCTTTGCCAGATACAGAGTCGCCACCTAAATATTTTATTTTGGGAAATTTAGGAAACCCTGACTCGTGCCTAAGGCCACGTGTCCGTCATCACCAAAGTTGCCTCGGCTCGGGAACTTGGGTACGATTGGGGAAGGTCGCTTTGTGAGCACCCCCGCTCGCCCGATCAAAGATCGGCCTCTACTAACCATGATATCTAGTTTTGAAAACATTATGCGTTCTTATTCCGGTTATTAGCCTAGATTTACTATGTGATGCGCACAGCATACAAGTATAGACCGGGTCGCCTGAATTGGAACAAAACATTTCATGTTTGTTTTTGAAAGATGATTTGCTACTCGCAAGTTGGCTTAAAATGCAGATTTTGCCACCCTCAGGTGGGCTTAGAAAAGATGGTTTTGCCACTATTTAGTGAGCTTAAAACTCACAGTCAATGCATTGTTCCAATCCAAATAACCCAACCTTCACCCACAAACATTCAGGCAGTTATATCACATAAGCAAATAGCCTCATGGTAAGCATGCTACCATGGCAGTCACTCACACACATGCAAGGATGCTAAGGCGTAAAAACTTACCGAGTACTCTAAGCCAAAACAGAAACTATGTTAGAAATCCATGCATGATCCTAACTATACAGAAATGCCTAATGCAACACATGCAGGAATGCAACTAAGATAGGCTCGGCTATTCTAAACATAGCATATGGAATGCTACAGCTAACAAGTATTCAACTTGGAATTGAAATACAATGCAATGAGTTATGATGCGCCGAGCCCGGTGCATGCAAAACAGATAAATGAATGCAAACATGCTATCATACTGTATGCTAATTGAAACATGCCCTAATCTAACCATCATAAGCTGGTAAATAAAAGGGAGAAAGACGTGGGATTGGAAGACATACATCACACACACGCACACTTATTACAACATTGCCCTCGCGCGGAGGGTCCGAATAAATAATACAGTCCCAAATAAGTAATACAGTCCGAATAAGTACAAAACCCTAATTAATTAACAAATTAATCTAGGAAAGCAGTAAATTAGCATGCAAGCCTATGGACTGCCTCAGCTCTGCTCCGGATGATGAATGATGCATGCTTGAGTTGCCTTGTGTGGAAATCCATTGCAATGCCCCAATTAGCCTCTGTTTACAATTAAGCCCGGAATATTTGCACGAAGCTCCAAAAGACTGCCGGTTTCGGATTTGCTGCAACAAAGAGCAAGAAAAGGGCATGGCAATGTGTTTTCACATATATATGCTTGACTACTCTTCAGGGAGTGTAGTCTTCAATCCTCATGCCACCAATCACGCATCTCGATGCATGATGGCCGAAGAGTCGAATTGCATGACTCAATGTGAAATGAATGCACATATAAACAAAACAAGGCCTAAACTCTATCATGGTTAATCCGGAGTGCCAGTGACCGGGAATTGAGACACGTTCCATCATTCGGAGTACGAAACGTCCCTCGTTTCCCGCGCGCGAGCTAACTCCTATCCCAAACATAATGCAATATGCATGACATGCATGAATGCAATCCTAACATGCAACCTAGCATACACAATGCTATGAAATGGCATACACAATGCACGATGTAACATAGTATACACGATGTAACATAGCATACACAATGCTCTAACATACAACATAGCGTACGCAATGCTGTGAAATGGAATGGCACAATGCACGATGGACTTACACCAACATGAGTGGACCTCAGCCACACTCACATTAGTAGCCATAAGATGAAAATGAGACAACCGAAATGCGTGCATATATGCACGCAAACTGAGGACCGAACCTAAGGCACCAAATGCCACTCTAACAAGGCATGGCAAAGCATGAAACATGGCATTCAAACATGAAAATTCCAGCACTGAATCATGATGCAAAATGATCCTGAATCATGGATATGTGTCATACAATGCATGGAGTGGTCCCGAAACTCAAAACTAGGCACATATATTGACTTATAGCTATACAAAGCATACATTATTTGACTATGAAGCACAAAGACAGAGCCAAGGCAGTCCCAAAACATGAACATTTCTAGTTCAAAGCATGACCAAAAGATGCTCACATGAAGGGCTAAGGCAACATGCAAGATTGGCTAGTAAGCATGAGTTGTATGGCATGTATATGAAGCATATAAAATCCCATCAAACCAGCCAAAATCAGTGAATAAAACATGTCAAAATACGCCCAAATAATCTCTGAAATACAGCCAACACATGCACAAATGATGGGTTCCTTTAGAGGGCCATACAAGGGGTTATTAAGCATATACAAGATAGACATGGAGCATAGCAAAACCACCTCTGGAAATGGACTATGACAGCCTTAAAACTCACCAAATTGGCCTTGAAATGGGCCTAGGAAACATGCAAAGAGAGGCCCCTTTGAAAGGCCTTGGATGGGATTGCTCTACACATGCATTGTAGACATAAAATATGGCCAAAAGGGCCTTGGACAGAGCTAAGGCAGACCCCAAAACTCACAGAATGAGGCCTGAAACATGACTTCAATGCATACAAAATAGGGTCCCTTTGGAAGGCCAAAAAGGCCACCGAACAAGACAAGGAGAGAGAGGGTCACCCCCCCTCTGATTTTGGCCTTCAAAGATGCATCTAAGCTACTGAAAATCCACTGGATTTCAGTGGCTAAGAGGCCAAACCATGGCCAATGCAAGTGCTCTAATGCATAGCCCTATTCATGAAGAGATGAAGTATGCATAGGAGAAGATGACCCCAAACAGAAATTGGACCTTAACCAAACTTAAAGAGGATGTTAAAACAAGACCTTTTCCAGTTTATATCAAATCTCAAAAGTGTTCACAAGTAAGGCTAAAATATGATGCAAAAATAGCCCTAAAAGAGAGATAGAGGGTAAGGGGAAGTAGATGGCCTCAAACAGCAAAAAGCCCTTCAACAAAGTTGAAGAGGGGCTCAAAATAAGATACTTTATAGTTTATAGTAAATCTCGAAAATGTTCACAAGTAAGGCTAAAATAGGATGCAAAAATAAGTCCTAAAAGAGAGATAAAGCACAAAGGGAGAGTAGATGGCCTCAAACAATAAAGAGCCCTTAATCAAAGTTGAAGAGGGGATCAAAATATGATACTTTACAGTTTGGGTTGAAGCCCAGAAATGCTTGCAAGTATGGCTTATAGATGAAGCAAGAAAAGACAAGAAAAAGGGAAATAGAGACTTACCCTTGAAGAGTAGCTTTTTAGCAGCTTTTGATCCAAGATTCTGAGCTTTCAACCTTTGCAAATGGCCTCCAAGGTGCTGGAATGGATGATGGAGGTGTTGTGCTATGGGTTGGTGTGTAAATGGTGCAAGGACAAGGGTGTTTTGAGGCTTGGATGAGAGAGATATGGAGGATTGTATGCAAATGCTCCAGCTGGTTTTTCTAATCCTTAGAAATGAAGTAGGGTGCTGGTTATATAGAGGGAGAGGAGCCAAAGAAAATGGGGGAAAAACCAATTCAAATCTCCCCCCAAAAGGACAGACCCTCGGACAGAGGGTCTGGTGCAAAACAGCTGGCACAGCTGGAATGCACCAGGAGGGACAAAAATGGCCAGTCAGGTGGCCGGCCGGCCACCTCCCCTGGTCGGCCGACCAGGGGTCAAAGGGGTCAACAAGAATTGCTGGCCGGCCACCCCAAAAAGGTGGCCTCCCAGATGAGTGCAACACAGCTGTATGGTTAAAACCCAGAAAATGTGAACCAGGAGAGAGAAAAACTAGCTTTTTAGAGGGGTTCAAAAAGGTCAAGGACAATTGCTGGCCGGCCTACCCATATTGGTGGCCTCCCAGGTGTGTACAACACAATGATGTAGTAGAAAGTTAGAAAAAGTGGCCCGGAGTGGAAAAAACCAGCTTTCTAGTGAAGAAAACGGGCGATGAAGAGCGATGAAGAAATAAAACTGGTTTTTCAGAACAATTGCTGGCCTCCCACCTTCCTACAACCTTTCTAACAATGAAAATAAGGTCCCTGCCAAAAATAGACCAAGATGGATGCAAAATGTTCGGGGGCCAAAACGCGCAGTTCGGGGCCTCGAAAACAGGCTGTCAAACACCGGAGGTGGTGTTCGACCATGAAGTTAGTCTCTCGGGCCACAATGTCCCTCAAAAGGGAGGAAATAAGGTGTATGCCAAAAATCGGAGCAAACGGAGGTGGTTAAGCGGTCCCGAACTGAGGCACACGGCCGACGGCTCCGAAAAACCGGAAACCGGGCTCCAAACGGGAAAAATGGCCTACGACCACGAAACGTAGCCCACGGCCACTGAGAGATGATCTACGAGACCTCTCCCTCCCTTCGGAAAGAGAAAACAAAGAAAACAGGGCCTGGTTCGCAAACCGAGTCAAAGCACAAAAGAGTCCGGAAGTCCGGAGGCAAGGCTCGCAGCCGTGATTCCGCAACCTCAGAACGAGCACAATATGCAACATCACCAAGCGCTCAATTAGTGACATCTGAGTCTTAAGGTCGGTCAAAAATGGGGTGTCTACAGGTATTGTCACCCCCAGGCAAGGGCCACATGCATATTGGCCACGGTATCGTTACCCCCCGGGCGAGGGCCACATGAACTAAGGACGCCACAAGTACATTTCAGAAAAACGGACATTCATTCATGATTCACAAAATAGCATTTTATAAAACAGATCATATTTTATCCTTCATAAAACACTTATAATCAACATATTTTTACAAAGTTGTTACTCACAGATAGCTCCAATAGCAAAAGAGTCAAAACAGGCAGATCAACGATCTATGGCGCGTGACCTACACAAACACATAATAGATACACATTGAAACACACGCTCGGAAAACACATAAATTTTTTCTTTTTCTATCTTGGTGTGTTTCTCCTTATCCTCATTATTGTTTCGTAACTAGGGCTTAGGAATGCCTAAGATGCAATAAGGATAGCAAAATGTAACTCGAAACACTTAGTCAAATTTTCAAAAACAGGGAAGTTCGCTCGAGCGCAACTTCTGTTGCTCAAGCGGTCTACAAAGTCTGCAAAAGTACTGGTTAATTGATTTTTCTACTTGATAGGTGTTCGACCATCGCTCGACCGCAAGACAAGGTAAACAAGGCCTTTGCTCGAGCATAACTTTCCACGCTCAAACGGTCTGCTTTCGCTCGGGCGTAACTTTCCACGCTCAAACGGTCTGCAAAAGTTTGTAAAACTTTTGGGAGCTCTCATTTTACGCTCGAGAGCAACTTCTATCGCTTGAGCGGAGAGTCAAAAACAAGGGTGGTCGCTTGAGGGCAAGTTTTGCCGCTTGAGCCAACCCCCAAACTCTACAAAAGTACTGGGAGCTTGCATTTTCCGCTCAAGCGCAGACTCCACCGCTTGAGCAGAAGGTGCAAATTCTAAAATTTCCAGATTGTTAATACAAGTTAAAAATCCATTTTCAAAGCATCAAAACACATCCTTTTGGGCCAAAATCTTGAGAAAACATGTGTAAACTTGTAAAACTTTGTGAATTCAAAATCATTTCACAAAATCATGCCCCAAAAGCAGGTGAATTATGGTAAATTCAAGCTCAATACTCATGATACAAACATGCATGTAATTTCTTTGAATTTAAACCCTTCAAATCATGCTCAAACAAGGTAAATTGATGGAAAATATGCTGAAGTCTCAAAACTAAGTTGAAAACATGACATGCATTGAAGAATTACTTGAAATCAACTTTAAAATATTATGAAATGCACATGCATGCTCTAATCATCTTCTTTCATGCTTTATTAGTTCATTCATGCATTAATCTTTCATTATCTTTTGAATCCACAATTTGAGTGAGTCAACTACATAACTTAAGGGTTGGATTTCTTATCTACAAATCTCAATTCCTTGAGTTCTTGAGTGATTCTTCCCAATTTCTCAAAATCTAACTAAGTTCAAGCTAATTCCTTCAAATTCTCTAGCAATCTCTCCAGTTGAGCTTGATTTCTTTCTTCTCTCTCTCTCCAACGATTGTAGGCTCAAAGATGAGGGAATTAAGAAGTCTAAAATGAACTGGTGGAGTCCAATTATCTTTATATAGGCTAGTTAAATCAAATATAATTAAAGATAGATAATTAAGCTTAAGTCTAATTAAATATAATCTAATTATTTTGTTCTGAATTAAATTCCAATTCAACCTATCATAAAATCCTAAAAATGCTAATTAGCATGTATTCTCAGTCAATTTCATATTATGTGGCCGATAAGGCCTTCAATTTGCATAAAGAAACAGAAACAGAAACAGATCTTTCTACGACAGACAGATATAAACGCACATAATATATAACACATGCAATTAATGTAGAATTTTCATCTTAATTACGTTTTAGCAGTCTTAATCAAGGATCATAGGCTAATCACAGATCAGGGTTGTTACACGGCCAGCTGTTCGACCAATGTAAAATTTACACCAATTGACAGGTTATCCGGGAGGTCGACCGCCCAGAGTAAAATTTTCATAATTTTTTTTCTTGAGGTGGTCATTCGAGAGGACATTCAGGGAGACATTCAGTGGTGAAAATATAACAGTAATGAACAGTGATTTAATAAAAGGCACAAAGCATCCTCAATTTAGTAAAATATTTTTGATATTTTTAATTTGATATCTGCTTAATAAAACTACTGGAATACAAAAAAAAAAAAGATATTTTTTTAATTTGATAATGAATTTAGGCCTCGTTTGGGAACATACTAATTTAGTAACTTTTTGGCTATTTAGCTAAAATATGAGCTAAAAAAACTAGTAAGTTTGGGATGACTTTTTGACTTTTTACGAAAAGAAGTGCAAAAAGTAGAGAGAAAAGAGAATCTTTGACTTTTTGGTATGAATTATTGACTTTTTAACTAATTTAATAATTTTTTAACTTTTTGACTAAAAAGTTCGACTGTCAAACGAGGCCTTAGTATAACATTAGAGATGACCTTAGGAAGTGATTTAGGCACAAGCTATTCCTATTATATATATATATATATGAAAAATTATAGAATAGGGGATGAAAATTCTAGGTAGGCAGATATTATTAGGCGGCGTTGAAATTTGTGGTGCAATGGAAGATGTAGGAAGACAAAGTAGCACTATTGTTGAAGTAATAACGAGTAGTTACTATTTGTTGAAAAGAAAGGGGAAATTCTTGGACGGTGTGTTAGGTGGGGGCTAAAATTTAGGTGGGGGCTTAAAATCTAGGGCAAAGCAAGCATTATTCTTGCAAGTCTTGGTTGGACACCTTTTCTTCTCTGTCAAATCAAGCAATAAATTAGTAGTTCTAGACTAGTAGTCTACTAAAAAAAGGCAAGATTCATACTTGTAGTTGGATTAGTGTTTATACAGATAGCAAGATTAAATAAAATGATTATACATAATAATTTATCTTATTATAAAAAGTTTATTTAAAAGTACAAGATTCATTTTTATTAACATAATTTGCATATTTATCTCTATCAATTATTACGAAAATAAATTATGTATAAAAATTTTGATGGTATATCATTTTCCTTGCATCACTCATTCAAATGTATCTAGCCCATGAAACTTCCAATTACCCAATTCAAGAAAAATTTCTTGGTGATCTCTTTTACCGTTGCTCGTGGTTCTATAAAAGGATAAGAACAAAAGGTGAATCTCAATTATTTGATCATGTATTGCAGAGGTTGGGTTTGGAACATATATATATATATATATACTATAGAAGATGGGCAAACCCACATGGCTATGCATGAAACTAATATATCACCCGTGTTATGTATGAATTGTGTTTATAATTATTTAGATATGTGAATTGTGATTTTTAAATATTTTTTTTTTAAAATGTCTTCATTTTTTATTTTATATTATATTAAAATTTAATATTTTAATAATAAACTTTTCAAGAAATTAAATATTTTTTTTATTATATTATATTAAAATATAATATTTTGATAATAATCATATGTGTTAGACTTTTTAAGAAATTTTTTTTATATTTATTCTTAATGCATTAAAGTGTTATTATGAGGGATAATAATCATATTTGTTGGGACTTTTCAAAGAATTTAGATTTCAAAGAATTTTTTTTTATACTTATTTTTAATACATTAAAGTGTTATTATGAGAATAAGACTTGGGAATTGAGAGAAGTTAATAAATGCTAAGATTTTTTTTTTTTTAAATCAAAACATCAAGAAATTTAAATTGAGAGATTGAAGCTCCCACAAAATTTGGGATTAGAAATCTCCCTTTACTTAATATATAGTATAGATATGCAATTACATGAATTGACAGATATATTTGAATTTGAGGACAGTTTAGGAATAATGATAATAATAATTATTGTGATATTCACACCAACAACATTATATAACATAATATATAATATATATACATATATAATTATATATTGAAAAATTATGTATCATATGTTTCAGTTAGATGCTTTTAATTTTTTATTATAATCTATTGTATTATTAATTATGACTTAGTTTCATTATAATGTTAATTATAAATATTGATTGACATTTTAGTTATGATTTAAAAAAAATTTGATTATACATTATATGATATTTTTTTTATGACTCAATTTTTTTTAATTATGATTGAAAATAATTCAATCATTACATTTGTGATAATTAACCTGCAAATATAATAATTTAACTACCATAGCATGACTCATATTTGGAAATTCTATATATTTTTTTTAGTTAATTTTAAAGTGTCAACCAACTGGGATCAAATAATGAAAGCCAAATTGGAGATGATTTAGAGGTCAATAGCAGCACAAATGAGTACAAAGAAGAAAAAGTGAGAAATTTCTAAAAAGATGAACACCACTAAATTAGATTCAAAGATACAGTGCCAAGACAAACAAAAGGGTTTTGAAATTTTTTTAAAAAAAAATAAAATAAAATAAAAAAAATAATTTCCCTTTCCAAGGAGACTTTTTATCTACATATCCATGGTTCTCAATGACTCCCCTGTAGCTCTCTCTCCTTCAATCTTGAATAATAATAATGCAGCAGAGAGAGAGATCAAAAGAAAACCTTGAGACACAAGTGACCCAAGAGCACCCCTCCATTATTTCATTCTTGAAATATCACCATCTCATTTCATCTCCTTCTTTCCAAAGCTTGGTTTAATCTAAGAGCTGCTCCTGAACGATCCGAGCGCTTTAAAGGCACCCGCTCTCAAGATGTACTGGTGGTAGAAGGCCGCAATAGCTGCACCGACGAAGGGTCCAACCCAAAACATCCACTGCAAAAAAATTCATACAAAAAATTTTAAAATAAAATAATACGGTTATTATTATTAATGGAAGCAGTAATGCAATTTAATGAATCTTAGGGAACATAAATATATATATATATATATATATGTATGTATGTATGTTTTTACTAACATGTTCATCCCAGACAGCCTTCTTGTTGTAGATAACTGCAGCTCCAAAGCTCCTAGCAGGGTTGATGCCGGTGCCAGTGACCGGGATGGTGGCAAGGTGAACCATGAACACAGCAAATCCAATAGGAAGTGGTGCCAACACCTTCATGATTTTCAGAAACAAAAGTTGCATCATTAAGTTGTCCAAATAATCCAAACACGACTGAAAATTTAGCATTTTTCTGCTATGCATTGAGAAAAAAGTATTCAAAAAATAAACTAATGCTGTGTTTGGTTAGGGGATTTGGGGAGGGATTTGGAAAGGGAAATGGAAAAGGTAGGTGAAATGTGAATAAAACATGCCTATATTTTACCTAGTTTCACACACCTTTTCCCTTTCCCTTTCCCTTTCCAAATCCCTCCCCAAATCCCCCAACCAAACACAGCATAAATGAATCTTTAGTCAACAAATTTTAATTATCTAGATGCTTGTTTTCTTTCTAAAAAATACATTTCACTGATTAAAGTACTGAATCACTACCATTATTGACACTACTTGTTGATAACACAAGTTTTTCATCAATTTACTATGAAAGTAAACAAAACACCATCTTCGACATCATTAAAATAAATAAATAAATTATAAGCTATATAGATCATACTTCTATAGTATTTGATACTGTTTTGATTTCTGATAACTCTGTTTCAGAAAATCTGTGTTGCCATCAGTGTTGCCAAATACATGCCGGGAAGGGAAAAAACAAAAAACAACAAATCAAAACAACATTTTCTTTTCTACTGTATAATGTTGTGAGGCTACATCAACTTTTTTTTTTCCATTTTTTTTTTTGTCCACTTGTTGTGCATGATTAAGCCCCTGCCCTAGGGTTCACGTCATCTAGACTAAAAAAAGTCTCAAACCACCCATAATTCAAAGGGCAGAAACAGCGCAAAGCATTGGCCCACATTACTTTTGAAGAAAGAAAACATGGAAAACCAGTGCCCTTGTGCCAATCCTAATCTCTAGATCCACAAAAACCTATCTCGGCCAACTAGTTGCAGCATCAATTATTTCCCTAATTAAAAGAAATAATTAACAGGTACATGTGCATATATACCAATGGGAAAAAAAATGCCAAATTTATATAGAAAATTCATACATAATTGTGTTGTCGTGGCACTTTTGCAATCATAAACTCCAATAATGAGCTAAAAACTAAACATAAAACGGATTGCATCGCTCTATCTGAATTTTTTGCAAAAATTGCAAAAATAGGAGTCGCACATAATTAGAACACAAAAAGTGTACAGAGATTGTCTAAGGCTTGGATGGAGAAGTGAGTTGACTTTTTAGCTTTTTAACTTTTTTGATTATTTTAACCTAGGACTAAAAAGTCTGGTTTGGAAAGAACTTTTTATTTTTTTGACTTTTTTGTGAGAGAAAGAAGGTACTAATTATGTATTAAATATGATATTTTGTCTTATTGAAACTAAAATATCTTTTTTTTTTTTTCTTTTTTTTTTTTTTCTTTTTTTAGCTATTTTAGCCCCAAACCTACTCGTGTAACAGTGGCTAACTAAGTGATTCACACCATATCCCAAAATGAATCTCAGCCACACAATGCACTTTTTGTATACTTTTTCTATGTTTTATTTATATGCATCTATTTAATTTTAGTTTTCAAAAAATAATTTTTAAAAAATTCTACTTTTTTATATTTTTTATTTTAATGTTTTAATGAATTTTTTTTAAATATTTTAAGTATTTTTTTTTAATTTTTAAACACATTTAATATAAATACATTGAAAAAAATATAATATTTGTGAAAAAAAAACTTTAAAAAATTCCCTCAATACCAAAAAATACAAAAATTCAATACATTTTTTATATTTTTATGTATTTATTACTTTTTAAAAATATTTTTTCACAAATATTTTACTATTTAGATACATCCAAATAAGATACATCTAAAAAAATATAAAAAAATTATTTAAAATTTTTAAAATATTCACTAAAAATAAAAAACTCAATTTTTAAAAAATTAAATTCAAAAAACTAAAACAAAATGCACTGAATTCTATTTTGAATTTTATTTTGTTGAGTCTTACCATAACTGCAAAGTAAAGCTAAATATTTATGGTAAAATATGATGCCACTATAATTTTTTGAGAAACCAAAATTATGTGACAGATTGATGAGGTTGGTTGAGGGGTGCTTACAGGGACATGGGAGTCTCTGGCGCTTCTCTTGGGATCAGTGGCGGAGAAGACAGTGTAAACAAGGACGAAGGTTCCGATGATCTCAGCGCCGAGTCCAGTGCCTTTGTTGTACCCTGGGGCGAGCATGTTGGCTCCGCCTTTGTACCTTTCGTAGTACGAACTCTGGAACAACTTCACAAGCCCAACACCGCATACGGCCCCTGCGCACTGTGCCACCATGTACATCACCGCTCTTATCAGCGACACCTTTCGCGCCAAGAACAGCCCGAATGTCACTGCCGGGTTAATGTGACCCCCTGCCCCATTTCACCAAACAAAACAAATAAATTTGTTAAATTTCCAAGTTTTTATGTTTGTTCCATTGATGATCAAGCTTTATTATAGGCCTTGGGATCCAAATAAATTCCAGTAGTTATAGTTACTTACAAATTAAGTCTCAGATAAATAGGGGAAGAAATAAACTAAAATTGAACCAAGACATTCTTTTTTGATAATTAGGTGTCTTAACTAACTTGTGTACATCTCAACTAATCTTAAGAATCTGAAGTTAACGACTGAATGAATCTCCAATGACCCCTTAGGATGACTGAAACTTTAAACCTTAGATCATTTTCTCAATCTTTATTGCTCAGTTAACCTCTTGGTGTTGTGAAGATTTCAATTGATGTGAATACAAGATGAAGCTATGTATACGTTTTTCTCAATTCTAAAAAGATCACCCAAAATATATATATATAATCTAAACACTTGATTGGAAAAAATCAATGAATAGCCCATCTCGAAACTACTTCACATTTTAGTCTTTACACTACATCAATCTCTCTTTGCAACTATCCTTTTTTCACCATCTCACTCCTACTATGCCTTCTTATCCATCAACTAACACTTCGTTTAAAATCATAGATTTAAATAAGAGTTTGTGATGAAAAATTATAAAGGAAAAGAAAATTTGACATAAATTTAACTTCTGTTTTTATGAATTTTTTTTTTTTCGTCTCTTTTCTTTTCACTCCACAAATTCTTACTCAAATCCATACTTCACAAATTCTTACTCAAATTCATAAACGCAGACTAATATTGTGTTTGGTTGGAGGATTTGGGAAGACATTTAGAAATGAAAAGAGAAAAGGTGTGTGAAACTAAAAACTAAATGAAATATAAGTATATTTTATTTTCATTTCACCTATTTTTTTTTTCTTTCCCAAATCCCCCAAACACAGCGTAAAAGTTGCAAATATGACAAAATTGCATAGCCTATAGCGTGTGAATAGGCACTAGTTTGACCCCAAAAATAAAATAAAAATTATGGAGAGACAACATATATACACAACACAAAATGAATTTGGCAAATACTATACTGGTGATGAAAACAGAGTACTCTGTTTTTGGGGATATTGCTACCTATTAGGCATCGCTAATAGTGTATCAATTTTTTCACTAAATTTGAGTAAAAATTTGAATAAAAACTTCCTTTGATGTTAAGTGCTCAACGAAGGGTTTGGTAATTTTATCAAACCACCAGTCGAGGAGAACGACCGACCAATCAAACCGCTAGCGTAAATTTTTTACAAATTTTTTCCTCTGGGACATATGGTAAAAATCTAACAATAATGAATAATAATTTGATAAAAGGCATTGATCCTTAGTGTGATGAAAGAAAATTGAAATACGTATTTGATAAAACTGTTAAAAAAAAAAACTATTTTTCACCAAATTTAAATTTGATGACAATTTTGAGTATCCATTCGAGATGATCATGTGGAACAGTACAACTTCAACACTAAATGCTTTTGTTAAAAAAACCCACCAGAAATACCGGCGGTGCAGTAGACGAGGAC
The DNA here is from genome assembly GCA_030407325.1 of Camellia japonica. Classification (NCBI taxonomy): domain Eukaryota; kingdom Viridiplantae; phylum Streptophyta; class Magnoliopsida; order Ericales; family Theaceae; genus Camellia; species Camellia japonica. The sequence continues at coordinate 112,613,547 of JAPPVO010000032.1, forward strand.
GAAGATCATGCCGCCGAAGGACCAGGCGATGCCGAGAATGCCAACGCCGCCGCATTCGTCGGTGGCGGACTGGCTCTTGTAGCCAATCACTGTGAGAATAGTAATGTAAAGGAAGAGTAGAGTGGCTATGAACTCTGCAATCAGGGCTCTGTAAAACGACCAACTTCCCAGCTCCTTCGGATCTATCAGCGGCGCCGGCGGTGGATCCTCGTAGTCCTTGGCAGAGAATGTTCCCTCCTCCACCACTTCCACTCCTTTTGCCATTTTGGCTGGACTTTCTAGAGAGAGAAACAATATGGGTGGTGGTTTAGAGAGAGAGAGAGAGAGAGAGAGAGAGAGGTTGTGTTGTGATGATAGTTTGGTGGTGAGAGAGGGGAGGAGAGTGAGATGGGTGGGGGTATATATGGACCGGGGGGGGTAAGTATTTTACATTTGTTGGAATTATAATTATTAATATTTATAAAATTTATCATTAATTTTTTTAATAATACTTAATACTGGTTGATTTAATATTTTCTTTTTTAAAAATTACTCATAATTTGAATGTACGATATAAATTTAAATTTGATGTAATGTTAAGAACAAAATCAAGTTTTTTTCATCACAAGTCGGATTAAAATTTGAATAAATTTTCTTTTCACCATATACAAAAACATACATGCATACACAATAATATATAAATTCTATATATATACAAAAAAATAATAATAATAAATGCTAGCCATTTTTGTGCAAATTAAAAGGAGAATGCTAGTATCTCTAGGCCTGTTTGTTTTCAGTGATAGAAGGAGGGGATTGATAGTGAGGTAATTGTTAGTGAGGGGATTAGTAAAATTGTGTTTGTTTGATAACTAATGGAGTAGTAATAGTTCATGTTTGTTTTGAGAGATAGGGATAGGATTAACCATGTGAGATTTCACAAATACCCTTATTGCATATTATTAAATTTGGACTTATACCAAGTAAAGAATAAATAAATTTATACTCAATATTATTATTCTTCTTTTTATATTTTTTTTAATATTAAAGAATCTAATTATCAACAAATTTATTTATTCAATGTTTTTTTTTTAATTTTTTTTTTTAATATTAATGAGTCCAATAGCAAAGCAAATTTGCCACCCAAATAGTAAATTTGCACCCCATTTGATACCTCTTTTTTTATACTTGTTGGGATTTTTTTTTTTTTTTTTTTTTTTGACTTGAAATTTAATTTTGGACTTGAAATTTTTGATTAAACTAAATTATTTATTTATTTTATTTATTATACACACACACTGTCAAGCCCCTAAACTCGCCCCTAAAAGTTTGGGCATGACCCAGTCAGAAACAAATGAATAATCGAATATACATAGCAAACGGGGCCTTAACGGAAGCACTAAGATTTAACATAGTATAACAAATTCCATTGAGCTACCTCTAATATGCCAGGATCAAATGCATCATATACATTACAGGCCAAAATTATACCTCGAGCATCAATCATATATATATATATAGACCTAGCCCCATGATCGGGCATAAACAAAAACATTAAAGTTATGTACATTCAAGCTTAAATGAGTAGTCAAAATACAAGTGAACATCTTAGCAAAGCTTCACAAAGGAAGTGATCCCATCTAGTGCTTGGACTCATAAAGGTTGACAAAAGGAAATGGACGTCATGGGTCAAGACTGACCTCCTGGTTAGTTACCTACAGAAACAGACATAACAGAGGGTGAGCCAAACTCAGTGAATAGTAATACCTACATAAAGCGATACTTAACTTGAAACATAATATATAAAATACATATATACATTCATAGCTTCTCAACATTTATAGAACCATAAGTCGTGTCTAACATGCCCTGGAAAGGGATGAGGTTAAAAATATAAACTAAATGCAACTTTCTAATTTTACTGAAAATGGCTTCCCGCTCCAGCGCCACTTTTGGCCGCTCGAGCGGACTGTACAATTTAACAAAAAAAAATACTGGGAGGTCGATTTTTACGCTCGAGCGGATATTTCGACGCTCGAGCGGACAATGAAATTCCTGAAAAACTGCTGAGAGGTTGATTTTCCCGCTCGAGCGGGAATTACTCCGCTCGAGCGGACCATGCAATTTCTGAAACTTTTAAATTCCACTTAAAGTTCCAACCTGGTATCCAAAGTTTCATCATAACAAGTCTGAATCTGTATTTATTCATAGTAGTCTTAGATCTTACCTTGGAACATATTGGATGGAAGATGAGGTTTTGGCTCTAAGCCCTTTTATAGTATGGCATAAGCCCTTAATCATGGTGGCGTGAAGCCCATTAACATAGTGGCGCAAGGCCCTTGGATAAATTGGCATGGAGCCTTTGAATCATTTGGCATTAAGCCCTTGTAAATTGGCGTTAAGCCCTTGTAAATTGTTGTATGAACTCAAGAGGTAACTCACACGGGTCCTAGCGGTGACTCACCTAGTAGCACTTAGTCCCGTGTAGTACTTTGTTTCATATCATAGTTACTTATACCGTATGGCCAAAAGTGCATAATCTTAAAGAATGGAAATACTTCATCTTCCTCACTTCTTCATATATACTCATTAAACATGCACATAATTACATATCGTGTGTAGACATAATGCTAATGACAACCATTAGCTATACATATAAAGCAGATAATTGTACTACTACTCACAGTGGCGTTGAGATGACGTGCTACTTCCTCCCGGAGTGTGCCTTGTATACATTCAAAACTTGTATATTAGTTCTTCTCTTTGCTTGGTAATTTAGCTCCTGATTCGATACACTTCTATTGAATTTATAACCATCTTAAGACCATAAAAAAAATAATCTAAAAATAGCTGAGGGTTCAGCACGGAAAACAGAACGTATAAATTTTTCTTTCTCTCCGCTCGAGCTCCCGGAACTCCGCTCGAGCGGCCTTGCCCCTGTTTTGAGCAGTTTCGAAGTTTAACCAGAAATTCTGCAACACCACTTCATTTTTCATGCAAATCAAATAGAAATTAATGCAATACATTAATCCAACATTACCATAACATGGATTGGAACTTGAGTATCGCAATTACACATGATTAGAAGCTCTATCAAGTCATAATCTTGCCAAGTTCCACCTTTTAATCTAAATTTCTTACATCCATAAAACATAACACACTTCATAACTATAATTTCATAGGGTTGGCATAATAATTAAAGCTTGAAGTAGGAATCCTACACAACACTTAAATCAATTCCAAAATAACCCATTGATAAGCATAATTATTATAATCAACCACAAATCATACATAATACAACCCTAAGTTGTCCAAACAAGAATTCACCCTTCCTTAGGTTCAAATGATGGTTAAACAGAGTAGATGGAACTTACCTATCCCACAACTTTCTTCAATTGCCAATCTTTCTTGTTGATTTTTGTTTCCCCCCAATTCTTCTTCTCTACACTTTTCTTTTCTCTCTCAAGAGATGTTGAATGAAGAAGTTCTTAGGTCTTAGCTCAAAATATATCTATATACATATATAGATTTGAATAGAGACAAAATTTAATCGTTTAATCATCCCAAAATTGAAATTTTGTAACTATGCTTAATATTACTTAAAAATTAAGCTGATCACAGATATATAATCAATTCCAGCTAATTAAGCCTGTAAGGCTTCCAATTTCTGAGTCAAAGGTTTAAGGTGTAACAGATACGTGTCTTGAGGTACAGATAAACATTATTAAACATGAATTTCATTTACTTAATCTTAATTTCTCATGGAATTTCGCAATAAACATTTAAAAACATAAAACAATGACTGAAAATAAATCAGAAAACATGTACGAGGGTCAGGTTATTACACACACACACACACACACATATATATATATATATATTTAACACACACCTTAACACACCCCTTAACACATCCATTGCACCACCACTCATTCTCTAAAATTAACAAACTTTTAACAAATCTTAACAAACATTTTTGGGCCCCACTTTTATTACTTTTTGTCATATAACACACCTTAATACACTTTTTTAGCCATCCCATTGTGAATGCCCTTATATCTAGAATAAAATTCTAAACCAAAAAAATCTAGCTGCATGGTCTGTCTTTAAAAATTATAAATATCAAAATATTTATAAACTTAATAGATTTTTTATATATTTTAAAATGCTTTTTAACACTAACAACAGCACTAAGAATTATTTTTAACATTTTCCAATCATTAATACCATTGGAACCTTGAAGAGCCTAGACCCTCAACAACATTACAAAATTACAGAACCCTCAACGATAATATCTGCAAACAGACTTGAAGTCAACGGGCTCATTCATTCCACAACTCACAACCCACAACCCACAACTATGTCTCCCTTGAAATTAATTGGCTCATTCATTCCACAAACACTCAACAACATTTGAAATTAAACCACCCTCAATGAGTTTGAATTTATTCACACACTTTTGAAATCTATGAGCAAAACACATTACTTAATTGGTGAACAACAGTAAGATCTATGACAACAATAATACATGAACTATAATATTTATAGTTCCAAGCCTTGCTGCATAACAACAATAATACATGAACTGCAGATTTTATACTACCAAGTTACAAAAACCAGCCCAACACAGGAGCAACATTTACTCAACAAAAAGACCATCATAAAGTATTACAGTAGCAGAAACTACCTAACCTATAATATTTATGCATCACATAATATATTACAAGTCATGTGGGAAACAAAAAGACCACCATACAGTAGATGTCACGTTTAAATATGACCTTCCAATAGCAAAGAAACCCACTCCATCTTATCATTCTCATCTAAACTGAAAAACAAGTCAACTTTGTCTTCATCTTTCACTATCATAAATGCTGCCATCAATCTTTGGGTATTACTCATTGGCAACGTCAGAAGTTCTGCATTAACCAACCTCCTCTGTTGGGATAGGTCGTGTGAATATCTTATCCTATGAGCAATCTCCACCATCGTAGTATTAGTATTCTCAATGAATAACACAACATTTGTTACAAATACCACACAAAAACTAAACAAATAAGGTTCGAATTACATGGCATAATAAACTCTCACTATTACATAAAAATCATCATACAACACTAATTTATTGACCTCTGCTTGCTTGCCATTCATTAAACATTTGGGTTGCCAAGGCAGTTCTCCATTCACTCCATTGATCAGATGCTTCAACAACATCAATCATTTCATCTCCTAATTCAGTAACTGGAGGAGGAGGATTCATTTCCTCGTTCTCATCATCATCAAGATCCATAGGTATTTCACGTTGTATGAGATTGTGGAGAAGGCAACATGCAGTGATAATACAAAATTGAGTCTTGATTGGAAAGTAAGAATAAGTCCCCAATATTGCCCACCTCATTTTAAGTAGTCCAAAACACCTCTCAATGACGTTACGAGCAGAAAAGTGCCTCATGTTAAAAAACTCTTGTGGAGTTGTTGGGGCACCCTCTTCTCTCCATGTGGAAATATAGTAACGTTGTTCTCTATATGGTGCAAGAAAACCCTCCCTATTTGTGTAACCCGCATCTACGAGATAGTAGTGGTATGTAATTATATAAGATGGTTTCACTATGTGTATAACAAAATAATTGTTTAATATAGATATAGTGTACTTATATATATAACAATATATAATTATCATAACAGTAGGGACTTTTAACCCATTGGGTCTACTGACAGCATCTCTAAGTACCCTAGAGTCAGAAGTAGATCCTTCCCATCCAGGCAAGGCATATATGAATTGCATGTCTTGGGAGCACACACCCAATACATTTGTGGCAATTTCTCCCTTTCTTGTTTTATACCTTGGTTTGTCTATTGCAGGGGCAAGAACCTTAACATAGGTTCCGTCTAAAGCACCAAGACAATTCTAAAAGAAAAAAATATTATAAAATTAATATAGGTAATACAAAAATATAATATGCTAATTAAGCGAAATTGTAAATATATTATACCTGAAAACAACTCCACCTATCATCTGTACAATTAGCAGTTATCGGTTCAGGCTTCTTAAGGAGGAGACCATGGAGGCGCAACACAGCCTTCAGAACATTATTGAAGTGCTTACTAACTGTTTGAACACTCCGCATGAAATTAAATTTAATTTTGCGGTTCTTAGTGTGATGTGCAATCACATTCAAAAACATTGTTACTTGCTCCTCTAAAACGACATACTTTGAATCAGATAATCCAACACTTCGCACCAACCCACATAAAAGCATGAAAGTACGCCTACTCATCCGAAGTTGGTCATGACAATTTATGTCACTATAGTTGACCAATCTATTCAAATGGTCAATTTGTTTTCCATAGGGGTGAGGTGATCTAGGTAGTTGCAACCTAATTTCTTTCTTCTTGAATGCAGCATGTAAAATCACTATATACATAGCACATGCATAATTAATGGATGAAACAACATGTTGGAGGGCTACAAATTCCTCTATAAGATCCTTTCTTCTTTTCTTAGTGGCATAATTATTATCCATCTACAAAAAATGAATAAACAATAAGCGGCTAAAGTTAGCACAAAAAGTATAACAAATAATAGATAATAGAAAGTGTTTAATATGATAAAGCAGATTGTAACGGCCAAAAAGCCATAGTAGAGTGAGTTTGAATTTATCATATTAAAGATGTGCAGAAAAGTAAAGAAAATGATGTGATAACTTATAGTGACAATAATTGTGTATCTCTTTCGGTTGCCCTGATATGTACAATTATTATTTTCACATCAATTGTGTATCTCTTTCTGTTGCCCTGATATGCACAATTATTATTTTCAGGGATTTTCTAAGCTGGGCTCTTTATCCATTAACTTAAGACATTCTAGACTTAGAAATTAGAATAGTATAAGTTGAGTTTATCGACTCAACCATTTGGGCCAAGTTTGAGTGCCCATCAAATTTTTGGGCTGCTTATAGTATTTGTTTTTTTGGGCTAGTAACTTATGTTATTTGTTTTCATGAACTTAGATGCCCAAGTTAGAATATACTCCTATCTGGATCATCCTAAAGATGACAACTTATGCACCTATTTGTAAGAAAATGACAGTAAAGAAAGGCTTCAACCTATCATACATTTTACCTAAAGGCTGATAGGATATTTGGTTTGTCATTGCTCACTGCCTCTTTGGAGTATTCAAAATTCTCTCGACATGTTTTCAAATTTATAAGTGTATTGTGTTCCCTTTTCTTTAAAAAAATTCTGCTTTTCAAAAGACTAGGATATTTCTTTAAAAAAATTCTGCTTTTCACCATATCTTTGTTTATGTGCAAACTTCTAGACCCTAATAAAGAAATTCCTTCATAATCTCTCTGCCTCAAGTTCTTTTACTACATTGGAAATAATGCATCCAACAAATAGAGTGTAACAATATCAAAAAACAAAAAACAAAAAACAAAAAGAAGAATGAACTAAGTACTGACATAGTCTTCCACAAAAAATTGAAGTAAAATAGGTATTAAACAATGATGACTTTGGATTATTAGAGACATTGGATATTAGTTTGACATGATGGTTTTAAACAGATTAGTGATATATTTATTTACCTAAAAACTTCATTTTCTTCATTATCTTGCTTAGACTGTGCTAAGAAGACAAAGAGGACTGGTTCAATTTTTATGAGATGCATAAATATAACCAGATCAAATCAAAAGCAAAAGCAAGAATCGAAATAGCAGCTGGAAATAAGAATCCACCCAAAACCCTTCCCTACTGCAGCCTCCAAAACCCTCCCCCAAAGACCTTGAAGATAAGAAGAAACTTATATATGTGCCAAAAGCCAATTAAAAATCAACTACAGATAACAAAATTCCATTCATGTATATCAAAATTATACCAATTACTCCTTAAACAGTTCGAAACTACACCAATTTGAACAAAAGATAACTTGACGATGATAACCATAACAATACTGGAATTTTTTTTCTGATAAGTAGCAAGAACAATACTGGTATTATCCCAATAAAGACTTAAATTAACAAATAAACCAAAAAATAAAAAGAAAAATACCCAATTCCACCTTATACAGTTTGAAATTACACTAATTTGAATCAAAGACAACTTGATAATCAGAACACTACCCAATTCCTCCTTGTACAGTCTGAAATTAAACTAATTTGAATCAAAGACAACTTGATAATCAAAGCAATATTGGTATTATCCCAAGAAAGACTCAGATTAAAAAATAAACCAAAAAGAAAAAGAAAAAACCCAATCTGACATATATCCAATAAGATCTATTACAGGGCATAGAAAAGCCACAGATGAATGCAACTTTAGATCCAAGCAACGATGAACTAAATCGAACTAAATAAAAGAAATAAATTAATTAATTAATTAAACTGATAACAGTTAGCTTTTCTCACCTACAACACCAACAACTATCAACAACAAAATCGACGGACAGTACAATAAAAAAACAATGTTCCTTAAAAAAATGATGATCACTATTTTACAAATCAAAACCAGATCAAATTAACAAAACAAAGATTAAAAAGAAAAAAGAAAATAAACCACAAAAAAGATTTATAAATCAAAGATTACAAATCATAAACCACAAAAAAAAAGGGGTATAATTTGGGGTAGAGAATCTGATAGCGGGATTAACAAAAAATAAAAAATTACCAACGTAGCAGATGCTCAGCTGAATCTAGAGAGCTTGCTGTACTGAGATCGAAAATCTGATATGAGAGAGCTTTCTATACAAGATTGAAAATCTGAAGAAGAAGAAGAGCTTCTCTTGCCTCTCCCTTTTGCTGCTGCTGCTTTGATGAGTTAGGGCTAGGGCAACAATATGGGTAAAGAAGTAAATCACACTCCTAATACCAACGGACTAACTTTGAATACCAAGTTTTGGGGCAGACTGTGAATCCCCTCTGCAAGGCCTGTATGAAGCCGTTCAGCTTATCAATCCGTCTCTCATCTCTATAAACAAACAGGGTATTAAGTGGGACCCACAGTTATCCTAATCTCAATCCCCCTCTTATCCCCCAAAACAAACGGATAGATATCCTTATAGTCTTATTCTAATGTCGCTCTTATTATGATGTGGATTATATTGGAGATAAATTTGATTCACATATTTTAAACACTTTATTAAGTATTGTTTTATAACTCCGTGGCGGCATTGTTGAATATAATTACTAGTGGCATACAAACAAAATTTATAAATAACAAATTTATGGGTAAATTACACTTTACATTTTTATATTTTACATTGGTGTTTGGCAACAGCTTTTTTTGATTTTTTGACCTAAAATTCACAAAATGACAAAATAGATTAAAATAGTCAATAAGACAAAATGTCACATCAAACCCATAATCATTTTACTTTTTCTCTCACAAACATCATATCCAACTACAAAAAAAATCAAACTATCTTCCTGAACACAAAAATTTTAGCCTACTAAAATAACCAAAAACTAAAATAGCAACTTCCCAAACACCCACTTTGTCTCCTAACTTTTAATTGCCTTAGTTAATCTCTTATACTTCGAGTCAACTTACAATTAGTTCCAGTTGAATAACACAGGGCCAGCTCTACTTTTTCTGGAACCCAAAGCAAACTTTTAATATGAGACCTCTTATTAAGGCTAGGCATAGGGTTATCCGACCTTCCCAAACCACCCTACCCAATCCGAACCGCACACGTATGGGCAGTTTTGCAAACACATTAGGATAGGGTGCAGTTTGGATTTTATCTAATTTTCGAGTTGCGGGTTTGAACCGCACCCGCCCAACTCGCCCGCATAAACCCCCCCTTTTTTTTTCTTTTTTTTTTCAAATTTGACTATTCAATTCATCTCACTTCATCTATAGACTATGAAAAAACAAACAAAAAAAAACCCTAATCTCAATCTATCTCTCAAACTCCAAAACACAAACTCACTCTCTCATCTCATTAGTTTGTCTTTCACTCTCGCGTTTTTCATATGCACTGCACCGATCGACTCTCTCTCGTCGCAAGATCGACCAATCGACCTCACTCTCTCATCGCACTGATCGACCTCTCAGTCTCAGTCTCAGTCTCTCTCTCTTTCTTCCCGATCTTTAATTTTTTTTGCAACATATCTGATCTCTCTCTCTCTGATCTGTCTCCCTCACTCTCTCACCTCATCAGTCTCTCACTCTCTGGTTTTGTATCTGCACCGATCGACTCTCTCTCATCGCAAGATTGACCGATCAACCTCACTCTCTCATCACACTGATTGAACTCACAGGTAAGCCTCTCTCTGTCTCTCTCTCTCTCTCCCCGATCTTTGATTTTTTTTGCAACATATCTGACCTCTCTCTCTGATCTATCTCCCTCACTCTCTCATCTCATCAGATCTGTTATTTATTTATTTATTTTTGGTAGCAACAAATATGTCTATGAGAAGTGGAAATTGAATGTGTGTTTGTTTGGAGAAACATTGGGTTGAAAAATTGAGTCGTGTTTGATTAAGTGAAACATTGATAGCATATTCACCTTAACAGTTAATAATGCTAGTTCTAATAATCTTACTATTCAATATTTGAAAACGATAACCAAAGATTGGAAGGGACTATTTTGCAACATGAGTTTATTCATATGCGTTGTTGTGTACATATTCTTAATCTCGTTGTGAGTGATGGGTTGAAAAAAATGGACGATTCTATTGCCAACATTAGACTTGCGGTGAAATATGTAAGGTCTTCTCCTCATAGGCATGATGTTTTTAAGAAGTGTGCGGCCACACTCAAACTTGATTCAAAAACTCTTGTATGCCTAGATGTACTAACTAGGTGGAACTCTACCGGCCACACTCAAACTTGATTCAAAAGCTCTTGTATGCCTAGATGTACTAACTAGGTGGAACTCTACCTATTTGATGTTAGAGGCCGCCGAAAAGTATGAGAAAGCTTTTAACCGATTAAAGTTTGTGGATTCCAACTTTGAACCTTATTTCAAGGATGTTGATGGTGGCATAAGAAGAAGTCCGAATGAGTTGGATTGGAAAAAATGTAGAATTTTTTTGAGGTTTTTAAAATTATTTTTATCTTGCAACTAAGAAATTTTTGGGGTCTCTCTTTGTTATTTCCAATGCTTTTTTACAAAGAAATGTTTGTTATTGAAAGTAAAATTAACTAATTAATTTTGAAGGAGTATGATACTTTGAGCACAATGGCAAAGACTATGAAACAAAAGTTTAGCAAGTATTGGGGGATGGAAGTAAGATCATTTCGTTATTGTATGTTGCGGTTGTTCTTGATCCCACCAAAAAAATGACAGAGTTGGAGTTTTGTTTTTCAAATTTATTTCTTGAAGATAATAAGAAGGTGGAAGATATGGTAGACAAAGTTAAGAGTTCTTTGAATTGTTTGCATAGCCATTATATCACACTTTATCCTTCAAATGAGAAACTTCCAAGTGTGAGTGAAGTTATGAATATGGTGGAATGTGATGATGATGATGATCCTTATTCTTTAGTTGACTCCCAATTTAATTCCTATTAGAGGGGCGATGCACTAATGGATCTAAGTCAGAATTTGAACAATATTTATCTGAGGTTGAACATTTTGCAAAGAATCAAACATTTGAGATTTTAGATTATTGGAAGGTGAATGCAACCAAATATAGGGTGTTGTCACAACTTGCAAGAGATGTGTTGGCCATGCCTATTTCTACCGTTACGTCGGAGTCGGCTTTTAGTACCAGGAGGGGGGCGTATTCTTGATCCATTTCATAGTTCACTCTCACCTTCTATGGTTGAAGCTCTTGTATGTACTCAAAATTGGCTTCGAAGCAAACTTCCAATTTCTCTTCGAAAGGCGATGGATGATGTAGAGGAATTTGAGTAATATGACTCGGGTAATATGAGAATTTATTTATCTTCATTTTTATTTGTATTGTTCATTTTCTAATGTAAATTTTATTAATCTTCTCTTGTTGACTCCTAATTAGGTACTTTGGAGTCAAGCTCATCTTCAAGTTCAACCTATAATGTTGATGCTATAATTGATCTCTAATATCCATTTGCTGCAACGCCCTGAAATAATTCAACATGAACTACCCATATTAATGAACATTCACTAAACAATAACAATAATCCTTCCATCTTCACATATTTAATAAATGAGTTTAATCCGAAAGTTCCACATGCGGTATACATTCAACGAAACAAAAGAACACATGAATCTATAGCATGGGAAACCTCTAGTCTCAAAACAATAAAATGCCCTTAAAGGCTTACATCTTCCAAGGCAATAGCCCGGTTACACAAAATGGTCTCTCGGACCCATACCAAATTAGCCCTAGGCTTTACAAAAATTACAACAAAAGAAAGAGTGATCTCCTCTTCATCAAAACATAACCACACCCTTAGCTTGGTGGGATCACAACATCTTTACCTGCACCAAATCCCATAGGGGTGATCATAAAGCCCAGTAGAGAATTCTCACAAAGTCTATACAGTTATGCCATTCTCAATAAAAATGCAATGTCCATGCCATGCCATGCTCTTTTAAAGAAAATTCATTTCATGCTCTTCTTGAAGAATTCAATTTTTTTTTATAAAAGCTTGCAATCTCAACACATTTCAAAACTTTCAATTTAAAACAATAGGGGTGGTAAATACGACACTAGTAATCCCTAGGCTGGTGTCTGCAAGTAGACTCTACAAGTACTACCCAATCGTCCTTTTTACCAGTATTAACCGGAAGACCCGACACCTATTCGCGCGGTTTTCTGGTCTTTCACCATGGACACTCAGGCCAACTTATTAAGATTAACTACACCCCCTATCCGGACTTGCCACGTATTTACCCCATGCCACATTCCATAGCTCTTATTACAACATCATTTTCTTTCATGAAATAAATATCTTCAATCGAAATTTACAATGCAAAATAACAATAGAATGAAAATGCAATGTCATGATCTTTCCATATCTCATAACACTTTTTTAATTTCAAATGTCTTAACAACAATGACAAAACAAATCCATTTCTCATTTCCTCCCTTTAACGTTGTTTCACACAAAATAACCACGTGCCTTCAACACACAACAACAATTTCACATCATCCACAATTCTAATCAATTTAATCCTTTCTAGGCCACATGTGATATTTTCAAACATAAGTCTCCAGTATTCATGATTCACACAATCTATAGTGCACAACAATTTGTCATCTCACAACATTATATCATCATGTACTTAACTATAGTCTTTGAAACTAAGTTCTCCATTTCAATATACATATCATAAGATGGTCATTTTTTTTTTCAAAACACTCATGATGTCTACACTCATCTATTCTTTTTAACACAAGAAAAATAAAAATACCATAGACATTTCCATCTTTTCCAAAATCCCCAATTTCTAGGGTTTTCGTCAAAAATCCAACATTTGTCCACTTTAAAGTGAAAACCACCCAAAATCACATTTCATTAGTCAAATGAAAGGAAAGCCCTCAAGAAAGAACAAAAGAGTTGAGATTTTAGAAACCCATCCTTCAAAACTCTCTTTATCTCTCTTCATTTAGTGCAAGATTAAAAACCAACACAATTACCTCATGGGAGCTTCAAAATCAACATTTATGTAGCAAAACATATATATATATGACTTAAGAATTCCCTACCTCAAGGTCGTGATGATGGAGAAAAAGAAACCCTAGCTTCAAGATGGAGGATTCTTCAACCTCTCCTACACCAAGGTAAACCATAGCTTTTGATATACAAAGCTTGAGATGGAGAGACAAGGATGATGATGAATCTAGATCCAAAATCAAAGAGGTTTGGTGTTTGTGAAGGTTTTCTAGAGAGAAGGGAGAACAATATCACATTTAGAATGAGAGAAATGAGCCCCAAAGTGAGATATAACTCAGTCAAAAGAGCAACAAAAAACAGAGATTCGGACTGTCCTCGTCCCGCACGTGCAGAGCCTCCTTCCCACACGTGTGGCACTAATCCCCGCACGTGTGGCTTTCCAATCCACACTCAGCCCCGTAGCTGCAATTTAAGCAGTGTGCAACCTCTGAAACTCACCCCCTTCTCGCACGTATGGCCTCATTCCCCGCACGTGCAGCCCCCACCCCGCATGTGTGGCCTAGGGCCCCGCACGTGCAGCCCTGGCCCAGTAGCCCAGAACTAACTGTTTCGACCCCCGGGCACTCCGGACTCACCCGAGCACTCCGGGACAAGCGAAATTTAACATTGGACAAAACAAGAGTAAGAACTTTATTTAGAGAAATATTTCCGGACGTTTCAAGTCCAATGAAAGCAAAAGAAGAATGGAGCGAAGAAAGAAAGAAAGAGAAGAAATGAAAGAAAAGAAGGACCCGGTCATCACATTTGGTCATTGGTAATTTTTTCATATACTCAACACATTTTCTTACTATATTGAGATGCAATATATAGACATTTGTTTATCTTTTCATTACTTATTCTTTTACACTTTTTGTCTTAAAGGAATTATGAAGATTGAAGATTAAAGTTTATATTTTTTCAATTTGTTTTTGTACAGGGTTCATCAACCAAATGCATGGAATTGAAATTTTTGAAAGTTGGATTGGATGTGATTCATGATGAAGTTTGATATCTTAGAAATATTTTTATTTTATTTCATGGGTTTGAATTGAATGAAGTTTGACAACAATTTTTCTTTTAATTGCATTTTGGTTTTGGATGAATGTAAGTTAATGAATTTTTATTTATTTATTTTTTATTTTATTTATTTATTTATTATTATTATTATTATTTTGTATTTGGGTTAGGAATGATGAATGTAGAATTTTCAATATAGGATTTTTTTATTTGGGTTAGGAATGATGAATGTAGGGTGAATACAAGTTAATGATGAATGTAGATTTTGAATGATTTGTTTGGGTTACGAATTGATTTTGTTGTGTTTTTTATTTTATAAGTTTTAATTCATTAATTATTAATGTTGAAGCATTTTAGAAAATGGGAGGAAAAGGGTCCAAAATAAATATTGACAAAATGGGAAGAAAAAAAAAAAAGGTTTAAAAACAAATTTTTGAAAAAAAGTCCAATCTGCAAACTGCCAGCAACCGCCCGCACATCCGCGAACCCTATCCGCACAAACCGCAAACCGCATTGCGGGTGGTTGCGGGTTGACTTTTCCCCAAACCGCATAGATGCGGGCGGGTCCAAACCGAACCGCAAACCCTCCCAAACCGAACCGCGGATAACCCTACCTCTTATATGTATATATAAATGTCTCACAATAAAATTTTAAAACGAACCGATATTTGAATCATTTTTTGACAGAATTGAACTAGTGGGTTAATTCCAATTTTATGTAAATTTTTTTAAACTTTTAAGTATTTAACTGTAAAATTACTAATCAAATTTGTTTTAACCAACTTATAAACCAAACTCATTCAATTTTTCTTGTAACATATTTCACTGAAAATGTATAATTTAATCAATTTTAAATTTGAAATGTTTCTTTTCCCCATAAACAATTGTAAGTAATAATTATATTCAATAATATTTTATATACAATTTATATATTTGGAAAACAACCATCAATTAGTTTTAAATAATTCATTATACCAATATTATTTTTATTTTTTTTAAGGAGCCCTTTTGAACAAGTATAATAACGAAAAAATAAGACTTATTCGATATCTTTTTTAATTTGTTAGACGCCTTTTTTTCACTAATTTCTAAGAGCCCAAAGCAGGTCGCTACGGCCGCTTGAGCTCAAAGTTGGCCTTAGAATAATGTAGTTTAAAAAAATTAATGGTGAAACTAATAAGTGTAGGGACTAAAATGCGATTTTAATAAAAATATAAAAATATTAAAAGTTAAAGTGGAAGGATTAAAATAAGATTTTGATAAAAGTGTAAATGTGCTAAGTTTAATTAATACTATCACGTGTCTTTTCTTCATTAATTTTTTAAATGATGTTATGCAATTGAACCAAATTATTACTTAACTCAAAAGTTAAGGGCTTGAGGTTGATTGACAGAGAAAATTAAAAAGTTAAGAAACAAAGAAAATTTAATATGTAAAATATAATAGTGTAAAGTGTAATTTGTCCTAAATCTGTACAGAAGAATGTCTCGCATTTTATATCAATTCAAAGGAAGTCAAAATACTCATCAATATGGTTTATAGCGGCAAGAGTAGCATATCATTCTTGTTCTAAACTCTGTATGAAAAAACTCACATTTGGGTGCCAAATTGGAGTATAAAATGATGTAGGTAGCGTTTGGTTTTATTTTGAAATTGGGATTTGAATCAAAAAATTTCAAAACTTATAATTAAGCATACAATTTGAAATTCAACTAAAAAATTATTTTTAAAACTCATAATTAAGCACACAATTCAAAACTCAATTAAAAAACTCTTTTCAAAACTCTATTTTTTTTAAAAAAAAAATCAAAGAAATATTTTTTATTTTATTCTTTAAAATTATTTTTAATTTTATATTTTTTTGAATTTTTTTTTTCCAAATTGTTTTTTTTTTTAAATATTGACTAAATAATTTGTTATGATTTAGATATATATGGGCGATCCAAAAATTTTTACAATTTAAAAAATTTTAAATATTAAAAAAAAAGTTCAAAATATTAAAAAATTAAAATGTTAATTAAATTAAATATTTAAAATTAAAAAAATATTTAAAATAAAAATTATATATTTAAAATAAAAATAAATCAAAATTTTAAAATATTTGAATATTTAAAAAAAAATTTAAAAAAATATAGCACACAAATATAGTAAATACAACACACATTAAAATAAATAAATAAATATTTACAATAAAAAATATTTACCTTTAAAAAATTAAAATCAAGAAAATTTTTAAATATTTTAAAAAATAAATCTAAAAAATTTCAAAATACAACTCAAAATTCTTTTTGGAATTCAAAACTCATAACCTGGGATGTCCTGGGTTTTGGGTTTGAATTGTTTTGTGTAGTAGAGTAGTATGTACTTCTTTTGGTGTTTCGTTCATAGTTTTGAGTCATTGAAATTTCCTTCTACTCTTACTTTAAGCTCTCTTAATGTTTTTCGAGTTGAAAATTTTGAGTTTTAGGAATTAGAACTTGCCTTGGGGTGTAAAACCATTTTCCTGGGCTGCCTGGCAAAACTACTCGTGTGGTGGAACCGCTCAAGCGGAACCACTCAGTGGAGGGGGTTTTTCTAGGTAGAATTTCTGCTCATACGGAATTAGGAACTGTTCAAGTGGATTTGGGTGAATTTTCTGGATCGTCTCTGGACCATTCCACTCATGAAGAGCAATGCCAAACCGTTCATGTGGATTTGGGATTCTGCTCGTGCAGAATTGAAATCACACGGACAAATTTCGGTGCATCTGTCTCGATTTTTATGCTATTTTCTTCAAAACTGAAGCCAAAAGGTTGTATTGACCACTTTTTTAGCTCTCTCTCTCTCTCTATATATATATTCATATTTGCTTTAACTTCTCTTTACAAACCCACCAAATTTCAATATTCTCTCTAAGATTTAGCAAGATCTACCAAGAATTTCAAAGAGCTTTTTACACTGAATCGAAGAGAGCGATGAGGGTTACGTTCTTATCGATTGAATCGAGTTTTCCACAACATCTATTTTTAGGGTTTTTCATCCTCTTCCTCTCCAAAGCTTGAGGTAGGGATTCTTTTAGAGTTATATATACATTTTTACAAGTTTATGTTATTTTGGAGTTTTCTCTTGTAGTATTAAACTTTGATTTTGGCTCATGAATTCTTGATGATCTTAAAAGTGGGTTTTCTTCAATGTTTTCTAAATAGTCTTGAAGGTATGAACTATATTGTTAATGGGGGAGTTGCCTTGGCAAAATCCTTTCAAAAATGAGAAAAAATCTAATTTTGTGAAAACCCTAGAAATTTGGGATTTGTTTTGGAAAAGTGAAAACCCTAGAAATTGGGGATTAATTTTGGAAAAGTGGTAAGATGTCATGAAATCTTTGGTTGTCTAGTATCATGATGAATAAATGATTGGAATATTCCTATGATTGTGTAAGGAGGAAGTTCTATGGAAAGAAAATGAGAAATGGTTAAATTGAAACTTGTTGTATAGCTCATTATTGGTTGGTCTTGAAATGACCAAGTAGAAAATAGATATTTGTTTGTGGAGAATACATGAATGTTGAGGTTGTTAGGTCATCCTTTAAAGTTATATTATGATGATTAATATATGAAAAACACTTGAAGGTTAATGTTGTAATACTTTATCTCTTATAATGTATTATGATATTGCATTGATAAGAGATGTGAAATTTGATCGCAATGGAGGAATGTGTAAATAAATAGAAAATTTTCAAGAAATTGATATAGAAATGGATAATATTGGCATTGTTGGGATGTTTAAATGGAACCATATTATTGCATTAGGCATTTGCAAGGTCATTCCATTTGTCATTGACATAATTGATTTTGAACATTGCTTGGGAAAAGATATTGTTTTGAGAAAGTAACTTGTTTTGTGAAACAAGATCGTATTGATTTGTTTTGGGGTAAATACGCTAGTAAATCCGAATAGGGAGTGTAGTTGGTATTATTTAAGTTGGCCTAAGTGTCCATGGTAAAAGACCGAAAATAGTCATGGAGGAGGTACCACCACATGCCTTCCGGTTAGGTACCAGTGAAGTGGGGATTAGTGGGGATTGTTATGCCTACTTGCAGACATCAACCTAGGGATTACCTGAGTTGTATTTACCGCCTCGTTGAATTAAATTGAAATTATTGAATTGTTAAATTTTCAAGATTGTATTGTGCACAAAGTTTTCAAAAAAGAAAGATATATGTTTTTTAACATGGTTTGACATATGCATTCATCCCATGAGATTATATAAAATGTATGTACTTTGTTAAGGTTTTCCTACTGAGCTTTGTGCTCACCCCTATGAGATTTTATGCAGGAAAGGAGGTGGTGATCCCGCCAAGTTAGAGGCGTGGAGATATGTTTTGAGAGCACAATGCTCTTTTCATTTATTGTAATTATTTTTGACAAGCCAATGGCTTTATGTGTATGGGTTTGAAACCAATTTTGTGTAACCGGATTCAAGCCTTGGAATTTGTAGCCCTTGAGGGCATTAATTCGTACTAAACTTCCTTGCTATATGCTATAAATTCATATTCTAGAATGTTGAATACACAACCGCTTGTGGAATATTTTTTTGTACATCTCTTGATGCATAATGAGTACAACCGTTGAAGATTTGATGATGATGTTAATATTATGATTTACTTATGTTTATATTAAACAATGGAAGTTGGTGATTTTTTATGGTGTAAATTTTTGGAGCGTGATATAACCAAACAAATTTTCTCTTTTTAAAACTCTTCAAAAAGTTAAAACTTAAAATATAACTTAAAACTCAAATTATAATTCAAAAAACTAAACCAAATGAGTGGCGTTTTACCTAATACTAATAACGTGTGTCATAAAATTCATCAGGTAATGTAATTAGTAATCATGTAATTAATTTCAAATGTCTTGAGATTCTTACATATATAACTATTGGGAAATATTATGTGTATTATATGGATCTTATAATTAAAAAAATGATAAAATTTTAATTTTTTGAGTCATAATTAAACAATAAAAAAATATATATCAGAACTAGACATAACATGAGATATAACTAAAGAACTCATGAGTTACAACTAAAATAATATCATAACTAAAGAAGAAAATTAGTTGTAATTAAAAAAAAATGATATAATTAGAGGTGCTTACGGTACACCATTTTTAAAAGGGTGTGTATTAGAATTTTCCATAACTATTATAAGTGTAATAGAATACAAACAAAACATTAATGTCGTATATCATATAATCATACATATATATATATATATATGGAATTAGTGTTTTTCTCTTTTACAGGTAGCTATGGTAAAAAGGGTTTTAGGAATACTCTTGGATCTAGGTAGACGCTCTTGATCCTCTGGTTGCTACCAGAAAAAGGAATGAACACTCCGAACGGAGGTGTCGGAATTAGCACTTCGACGAACAAGTCAGTATCCTCTCAAGTTTTTACTTATATTTTAAGTTATCCCATTTGTTTTCACATACCTCAATTTGGCTAAAGCTCTTCTTTTTTATACTGCACTCTAGAGGCCCACTTTTCCATCATCACCTTTTGTCATTACATCTGGGACCCCCAGATATGCCAGAAGAATTACGGAATACTTGGCCCTCAGATATATTCTACTCAGCCTTGGTCTTGTTCAAATAGGTCTAGTCATGCTGAGTTATCCTCGCTAGTCTTCTCAGCTCTCGGCATTCTCTTTGAGTAGCTCGAGCGGTCACTTTTACTTGGCCTCCACATTGTCCCCCAAACATCCAAATTATATATTTACTCGGCGTGTTTGGTTTCTCGGCTAGCAGATCAGAAAAAATCCTCAAAAGTCAGAGATATGGCGGTTGTACTCCTTTTCGTACTAATTCGTCAGAACAGACGCGTTAATCATTACAGCTTCCCGCCCCTTCGTATTTTGACATTCATTTAATGCAATTTAAAATATGTAAATCCGTATACTCTTGAAACGAAAGGCCATCCTTTGAGAATTCTTCATTCCAACCTTCTTCAAGACCTCTGCAACCCCGCTTTCCACGTTCATCTTCGTCCTCAACCTGTAAGTCCCCCTCTCTCTTCTCGCTCTATTCTTTATTCCAGTCCCCTGTGTGTTTTTTGTTTTGTTTTGTTTTGTTTTATACACTTTGTTTTCATTCTGTCTCGAATGGCGAGACACTTGAAAACTTTTCTCTTAGAGGATCGAGTTGCAGCCTTCTGTCGTCACTTTTCAATTCCAAACGACGTCTACCTATCCCTTGTCACAAACAATGTGGTGGATATGGAGACGGCTAACATGAATATGATTAATTTCCCACTCTTGGCAATCGCTGAGGGTGGAGTCCGATTCCCTCTTCACCCTTTCTTTAGGACTGTCCTACGTTATTGGGGGCTAATTCCCTCCCAACCTAACGTGAACTTCTACCGAATAATCATAGGTATAGTAGAATTGAACCACTGACTAGGTCTTAACCTAGGGATCCCAACAATTCGGCATCGCTACGTCATGGCAAAATCAACCGGTCGGCAGGAACGCTACTTCCTGAGAGCCAAAGACATTGATTACCACTTAGTGACTATGCTCGCCAGCTCTAACAAAAGGGTTGACGACGTTATGGTCACCGTCCAAGGTAATTGGGAATTCGGCGAGGGAGAAGATCGCTAAGACCTATTGCCAAGGCAAAAATGCGAGCCAGGTGGCCGACTATAAATGTTATGTTTTGCATAAA
Source organism: Camellia japonica (assembly GCA_030407325.1). NCBI lineage: Eukaryota > Viridiplantae > Streptophyta > Magnoliopsida > Ericales > Theaceae > Camellia > Camellia japonica. Next base: position 112,634,831 of record JAPPVO010000032.1, read on the forward strand.
CAATTCATTCGACTTAACTATTAGATGCTGAATTCATTCTGTCTTGCAGGCAACGACTTAAAATGAACATTAACATCGGCGGACAAAGTCGTCCTTCAACAAGTGAAGGCGGTTCTCAATTACAAAGGTCGTGCAAACCTTCAAGGTCAAGGGCGAGCGGCCCACGTCTTGCTGATGTATGATCTTACCTACTCCACTTTCTCGGCTACAAATAATATCCCCGTGCCGAGAGATGAACGGTAACGTACTGCACTCATATTCCTTAGTTTCAAAAGCGTAAGAGATATTGGTGCCAAGGGTTCTGACGCTGACGCCGGCGAACAAGTCGGCGAGGACGAGCAATCAGAAGGCAGTGAGGAGGACCAGGAGCTGAACAGGGAGATTGACTTGGCATTTGAGCACATCAGCCTTGATCATTTTGACAACCCTTCTACTTCTAGCTGAGTAGACTTATCCGTTCCGAGGACGATATTTTCACTGGTTTGGAGGATCTACCAAGGGCCGAATCGGAAGCCGAAGAAATGGGAGAAGAATCTCGCGCCCAATTCGCCAAAAGACGGAATGCCGAAAAGATGGCAGCCAAGTGACAAGGTGACGGTTCTAGAGGGATCCAAGTAACTCCAATACGCGAGGTTCCTCCAGAAGAGACGGCCCGCCGAGAGATTGTTGTCGAATTGGCTCCTAAGCCGCAAACAGAAATTATTGAAGTCGATCTTTAAGGGCAGAAGCGACCTGCGAGATAGACCCCGACCCATCTGAGGCACCGATTGATAAACAGCCTAAGTTAGAGATGTCGCCCATTACTGATAGTTTATCTGAGCCATTCATCATTCATCCACGAATGAAGAATGCGTCGGTTCCATCTAGTGGGTCGGCCATCAAAGATTTGGCCGTGGCCCTTAGTGTGACTTCAGCTCTCTCACTTCTAGTAGACAGGGCAACTTTTCGTGCTGAACCGGATGTCATTGCAATTGCTTTGGTAGTGTAGTTGGCCATAATGGTAAGTTTTGATAAAATATCAAACTTTGTAAAATTTCCTTTTTGAATCCGACTAAAGTCTTGACTTTATTGATGTCAGATGGCGGGAAGGATTGCCGAGATTAGTCAGTGGCATTACAATGCCGTAGAGCAGCTCGGTATCCTTGAAGGCCAACTTGAAGTTGAGAAAGGCAAGGTGGTTGCTGTAGTAGCCGATTTGTCCGTGGCGACGGCTATGGCAGAAGAAGAGTAGACGAAGGCCGTTGCTGCTGAAGAAAAAGCGCAGCATGCCGATCTACTTCGTAGGGCTGCTGAAGAAAGGGCAAATTTGATAGACAGTTCCCTCAAATCGGCTCAAGAGGAAATATCAAAACTTAAGGCCGAGCTTGAGGAGGAAAGGAAGGCGAAGGAGCATGCTGCGGCGGATGCAGCCAAGGCTTTTGCCGCCGGAGAGCTTAAGGCCAAGGAATTATAAGCTGATGAAGCCGTGAAGTTTGAGAATCGAGGTTTCAAGCACGGATGACTCAAAACTTTAGCGGCCACCAATGTGACTCTCGATCAGCCAATTCTCTACGAGCAGTTGGAAGTTGAACCGTTGGAATCAGATCCAGAGGAATTCGACTTCTGAGCTGCCGTTTTTGTAATAGATATTTTTGTTTTCAACTGTTTACTTTGATTGGCCGTTTTTGTAATTGATGCGTTAAACGATTTAGGCTTTGTACTAGGGCTATTTTCATGTATAAAGTGTTAACTGTACCCGTGCAGTTTATTAATGAAGATGTCCATTTTGCTTATAAATCTATGAGTATGCCTTGTTTGGTTAGTGATAATAAAAATAAGAATACGAATAATAAAAATGAGAAAATTACCAAGTGGGTCAATTATACTAATTTGGCAGTTACATGTTAAAGCTGAATCGATTGATAAATCTGCTCTTACCTCAGCGGACCACTAAGCATAGCTGCCAAACACAGTCAGAAAACAGCTTATGGGGTCAGGTGGGGCACCTGTCTAAATTCAGCAAAACTAATGAAGAGCTGAATAGATTAATAAATCTATCCTTACCCTAGCTGACCACTGAACATAACCGCCGAATGCAGTTGGAAAGCAACTTTAGGCGTCAAGTGGGGCACCTGTCTGTATTTGGAAAAACTAATGAAAAGCTTAATAGAGTAATAAATCTTCCATTGCCCTAGTCGACCACTGAGTATAACCGCTGAATACAGTCGAAAAGAAGCTTTGGACGTCAGGTGGGGCACCTGTCTGAATTCGGCAAAACTAATGACGAGCCGAATAGATTAATAAATCCGTCCTTGCCCCAGCTGACCACTGAGCGTAACCGCTAAATATAGTCCGAAAGCAGCTTTGGGCATCAGGTGGGGCACCTGTCTGAATTTGGCAAAATTAATGAAGAGCCGAATAGATTAATAAATCTGCCCTTGCCCCAGCTGACCACCGAGCGTAACCGCCAAATACAGTAGGAACAGCAGCTTTGGGCGTCAGGTGGGCACCTGTTTGAATTCGGCAAAACTAATGAAGAGCCAAATAAGAGTAATAAATCTGCCCTTACCCCAGTTGACCACTAAGCGTAACCGCCGAATACGTAGGCAGGCAAAGACAGCGGTCGCCTCGTAATCGTACCCGCAATTAATATTTGGGGTAGCTAGGCACGTGTGGGGCCTGTGGACTCTTTAAATAGACGTTGGTAAGTGTGTGACTGAAAAAGGGAATACTGGTGCGACCTCAGCAATTACGTATGTCTAGCAAGGTATTCTTCAACAAAAGAGACGAGGAAAAAACACTAGCTGATCTGGAAACACAAATGAACCGTGGAACCGGTAGAGAATCTTCCCGTATGGGTAAAGTAGCGTCGGAGGAACGAGAGAGATATTGATTCCCTCGTCGTCGAAGCAGGTACCCAAGAGGGAGCGAGGTAGAAAAATCACCTAGGAGGAGAGTGCAATAGCGCGGGAACTCTAGGATTGGGAGTGCCTATGCCTTAACACGAAACGAACCAACTAGGCCACCACGCCTGCTAAGTTTTTCAGTGTTTGTTGGGAACAAACCAATGACCGAGGCAGATTCAATTATCTGTGATCCGAACGTGGGAGTAGAGTTTGCTCCGCAAATATTTCCATCCAAAGTACAGCAGTTAATGGTTAGTCAGGCTAATTACGAAATTTTTCGAGAAGGTGTCCATGGAGCGGTCAAATAACTATATAGCTCCTATGAGATTGGCATGCGCCTTCACCGTAACAACCCCGATCTATAATTAATTGCTAATCTATAATTAAGAATGTTAATTAAGTGATTAAAATAAATTATGTGTTTATTATGTATTTTGTATGTTATTTGGCTTTTTATCTGTTACTCGTAGTAACATCTGTCATGATTTCTGCTTTGGTATGAAATTTGATAGCCTAAACGGTCTTAGAAGCCGAAATTGAGCACATGTTTAGACTAATTAGAATTTTTGGAACCATCTGAGAAGTTTTGTTAAAAAAATTGATTCAATTTAGTAAAATCGCATGTGATTAAATTGAGCCTTGATTAGAATTGTTTTGGGTTAATTGAGTTATGTGTTAACCTTGAAAAATTAAGGCTGCTTGTGTTTAATTAAGATGATACATGATTAGTATCTAATTTGGTCCTATTTATTATTCAGCATCTGATTAAGTATAGTATGAATTGGGCATTTTGGTGTTGAGTATAGGGGATTAAAACCCTTGTGTTTGTGTGTTGGAGTTTTGCATGTGTGTGCACGTGTATTGTGCTCAAGAAGTGAAGTGAGTGTGTGTATATTCAGCTGAGTTAGAGAGTGTGTTGGTGTCATTCCTTTTGCTCATTTGGTTCCTTATGTTGAGAGTTGTAGAGAGAGTGAGCCCTCCAGAGAGAGAAAGCTCTACACTTGTGTGGTTTGAAGGAGAAGAAGAGAGCTAAGGGTAGATCATCTCTTATTGTTTGAAATCAAAGCTCTAGGTAAGAGTCTTGAGCCTATTTTTCTGTAGCTAACCTTCCATGCATCATGATTTCAATATATCCTTGAACTAATTTCATGAAATTAGTAAGAGAAATAGGTCTTTGAGCTTGTAGATGACTTGCATGTGCATTCTTAGATATTAACCTTTGGTGCCATCATTTTGAGTTTGAGTTTTGAAGCCATTGCAAGCATGTGAGTTCATATCTTGCATAATGTTTTGGAAATTCATGAGTTCATAACAACCATTTGCATGTTTTGAAAAAATCATGAAAATAGTTTGAAAATCTTACATGCAAGAGCTTTGAGTTCAATTTTGGTAAATTCATGAGATTTTAAAGCAAATGGTTTTTAAGGGGTCATGTATATGTTTTCTGAAGTAATTTTGTATTTTTGAATGAGCTATGCATGACCCAAGGCTTTGAATTTGTGTTTGGAGCACAAACTTTATGTTTTAAAAACCTAGAAATTTGCAGCTGGCTCGAGCGACAAAGTGGTGGCTCGAGCCAACATTACGAGGTCCCAGTATTTTGAACTCTGCAAAAGCTGGCTCAAGCGAAGAAGTGGTGGCTCAAGCGAGCTCAGTTTTTGCCTTCAATTGGCTATAGCCACGAAAAGTTGGCTCTAGCCAACTGCTTATTTTCAGCATGTTTCAAAAGATGTTTTAAGTACATATCTTCACTTCCATCCCTTTTCGGGCATTCTTAGGCATGATTTATGAGCCATTAAGGATTAATAAGCTAAGAAACATCATATGTAAATGAATTAGAAAATATGTGTCAAATCCGAGTATGTGGTCCAATATGAACAATTTATGTGGCATTGAATGAATAAGAAGTTAAAGCACAAAAGCTAAGCCATGTATTGCCATATGAATGAGTGATAATGAGACATGCTTTGTGCTATGTACATTTGTGTTTGTAGGTCAAGACTTGAAAACTGACCAACCATTTCTGGAAACCCACTATGAGTAACGTTATTGTAAAGATATGTTTATATGAATTATGTTCCAAATGTAATTTGATAAGTTATGATTTCTGAAATGATATTTGTTTATGTGAACGAATGTCCTATGTTTGAAATCTATTATGGCATCCATAGATAGTCCCAAGTCATGGGGGGACGACATGTTAATGTGGTCCATGACATATATGTGATTACGAGATCTTGTTAGCCACTTGTCAAAGTGATAATGTGTTTAATCGGTATCCGGAACCGATTACTCTAGTCAGATAACGATGTGATATGTTCTGGTGGATGTACCATTATTATGTTCGGATATGAGGATGATTATGTTATGATCTGTTTTATGATTATGAAATGTTCAGAATTCGTTCACTTACCTTTTTACCTTAATGTTATTCATTGGACTTTAGCTCACTGTGTGTATATATATGTATAGGTGAGCGTTCTGGAGATCAGGCCTGAAGACTTTTGTCTGGACTTCTGTTTTGTAAAGCCAACCATTGCACCTCCCGTGAAGGTTCCGAATATGTTATGTGTTCAAGGCCTTATGATTGACTTAACTTTTGTTTTCTCTGTTAAGGTTTAAGACAAGTTTTTGTATATGGGGTTTAATCCCTTCTTGCTTGACTATAATGTGTGTGGGTATAATGTGAGAATGACTTTTGGACATTGTATATAAAGTTAAAAATCTCTGTTTCATGTAAGTTAGCATAGCTCATTAGACGATTATATATATGTCTTTGCTTCCGCTAGTCCCTTATTTTGTGATTCTATTTCAGAGGCCGTAGGTAATCTTAAGATTATTGGCTGGTTACAGCACTAAACCTATAGGGGCGAGCTTGGATCGTGACATTCGCGCTACACAAAGAGAGATTGAACAAAAAGACGGCCGTATTCGGGACTTGTAGTGCTGCGCAGAAAAGGCCGAGAACAAGCTAAGAAAGGCCAAAGCTACTAAGACGCAATTGGTGGGTCAGACAAACCCGATCGTGACGGATAGAGTAAACCAGCGCTTGCATGATCATGCCATAACCGATTGGGATACAACAAGCATGTTCGCAAAAGAGGCAATAAGAATGCAGGCCTATGAGCAAGGCTTTTTCGACGGCCGAAAGATCGGCATTGAGTAGACCAAGGAAAAGTTGGCAGATGACGTTTGCTGATGCGAGAATCGTGGCTTTAAGCACGAATGGATTAAGGCTTTGCAAGCCGCAGGTGTCAATTCGGCGTCTTCGTTGTACCAAAATTACAAGTTCCCCTTCGAGGCTTATGGGGCCAAAAAGACTGATGACGAAGAAGAAAGTGCCGACCAAGAAAAGGCCTAAATAATCAGAAAGACATTGTATTTCTTAGTCTATCGGTACCCATGTATTTGTATATATTGTTGAAAAGAATAAATATCCTTTGTGCGTATTTGTTTGATATTTTGGTTGTCCCTGTCAGAAATATGTGTTTGTCGTCCCATGCCATCTTCTTGCTCTTGGTTTATTAATACACCTTTAGAATTGTTTTTCTATTAACCGTTGCAGTTTAATTACTAACTTTTGTCGATTTAAGCAATGCTGATATAATCAACCTTGCAATGAACGCTCTGAATTTGGTGCCAATCGTGATCATGCACGAAAAAGGCTCCAAATTTGGAGTTTTATTCTTTGGTTTGGCCTATTGTGATCATGTACGAAAGGCGCTCTGAATTCAGAGCCTTATTCTTTGGTTTAGCCTATCGTGAACATGTACGAAAGGCGCTCCGAATTCAGAGTCTTATTCGGCCGATCGTGATTAGGTACAAAAAACGCTCCGAATTCGGAGTCTTATTCTTTGGTTTGGCCAAACGTGATCATGCATGAATGGCGCTCCGAATTCGAAGTCTTGGTTATGGCCAATCGTGATATACACGAAGGGCGCTCCGAATTTGGAGGCTTTTTGGGCCCAAACGAGAGCATGCACGAAGGGCGCTCTAAATTCGGAGGCTTATTCTGCCCAAACGTGAGCATGCACAAAGGGCGTTCCGAATTCGGAGTCTTGGTTATGGCCAATCATGATATACACGAAGGGCGCTCCGAATTCGGAGGATTTTTTTGGCCCAAACGTGAGCATAAAAGAAAGGCACTCCAAATCCGGAGACTTATTCGGCCTAAATGTGAGCATGCACGAAGGGCGCTCCAAATTCGGAGTCTTGGTTATGGCCAATTGTGATACACATGAAGGGCGTTCCAAATTTGGAGGCTTTTTCGGCCCGAACATGAGCATGTATGAAGGTCGCTCCGAATCCAGAGGCTTGGTTATGGCCAATCGTGATACACGAAGGGTGCTCCAAATTTGGAGTCTTGGTTATGGCCAATCGTGATACACACGAAGGGCGTTTCAAATTTGGAGGCTTTTTTAGCCCAAACGTGAGCATACACGAAGGGCACTTCGAATCCGAAGGCTTGGTTATGGAGAATCGTGATACACGAATGGCGCTCTGAATTCAGAGGCTTTTTCTGCCCAAACGTGAGCATGCATGAAGGGCACTCCGAATCCGGAAGCTTATTCAGCCAAACGTGAGCATGCACGAAGGGCGCTTCGAATTCAGAGTCTTGGTTATGGCCAATTATGATATACACGAAGGGCGCTCCAAATTCGGAGGCTTTTTCGGCCCAAACGTGAGCATGCACGAAGGGCGCTTCGAATCCAAAGGCTTATTCAACCCAAATGTGAGCATGCACGAAGAGTGCTCCAAATTCGGAGTATTGGTTATAGCCAATCGTGATATACATGATGGGCGCTCTGAATTCGGAGTCTTTTTCGACCCAAACGTGAGCATGCATGAGGGGCACTCCGAATCCGAAGGCTTTTTCGGCCCAAATGTGAGCATACATGAAAGGCACTCCAAATTCAGAGTCTTAGTTATGGCCAATCGTGATACACACGAAGGGCGCTCCAAATTCGGAGGCTTTGTCGGCCTAAACGTGAGCATGTGCGAATGGCGCTCCGAATCTGGAGGTTTTTTCGACCCAAACGTGAGCATGTATGAAGAGCGCTCTGAATTCAAAGTCTTAGTTATGGCCAATCGTGATACACACGAAGGGTGCTCCGAATTTGGAGGCTTTTTCGGCCCAAACGTGAGCATGCACGAAGGGTGCTCCAAATTCGGAGTCTTAGTTATGGCTAATCATGATATACACGAAGGGCGCTCCGAATTCAGAGGCTTTTTCATTATTTAACATTTTCAATCAGACAACAATAAAAAAGGCATATTGTATTGCTGAATACGTAGATGCATACATGTTTGTATAGCAGCAAAAATTAGAAACGAACTAGCATGTCGTGCAAGTTGGCTTAATGATAAAATTTACGTAAATGGGTTGAATTCTAGGGGCGTGGTAACTTCTGCTAGCCATGTCTAAAAGCCGATACGCCCCCATCCCGGTAATCGAATCAATCTGGTAAGGACTATCCCAGTTGGGGCCTAATTTACCATCTGCTGGATTTTTAGTAGCAAGAAGCACTTTATTGAGGACCAGTTCTCCAGGTGCATAACAACGCAACTGCACGCGCTGGTTATACGATATGGCGAGCTATTGCTGATACCGCACCATGTACGCAAAAGCAGGATCTCGGCATTCCTCAATCAAAATCAGATCCAAGGCCAACATCATGTCATTACGCCATATGTCAAAAACCTTTGATTTCAATGTAGGCAGGCCGATTTCAAGAGGGATAATAGCCTGCGTCCCAAAGCACAAGGTGAACGGCGTTTCTCCAATAGACCGCCTCAGAGTGGTGCAATGAGCCCACAATACACTGGGCAACTCTTTAACCCACTTTCCTTTGGCCTTCTCCAATTGTTTCTTGATACCGTCCAGGATCACTTTATTAGAGGCCTTAGCCTGACCGTTGCTTTACAGGGTACACTGGTAAGGAAAAATAGGACCGGATACCGTATGTATTGCACAACTCCCGATAAACGCCATAATCGAATTGGGTGCCATTGTCGAATACCAGTACCCTCGGTATGCTGAATCAAGTTATAATGTTTTTTCATACAAAGCGTTTAACGTTGACATCTCGGATATGTGCCAATGTCTCTACTTCGACCCACTTCGTGAAATAGTTTGTTGTGACGATTAGGAATCATTTGTTTCCCGAAGCTCGCGGTAATGGTCCGACGATGTCAAGTCCCTATTGAGGAAACGACTAAGGACTAGTAACGGAATTTAATTCTTCGGCAGGTAGATAAGTTATAGGGAAAACTTTTGGCATTGTTCGCATTTCTTTACATAGTTCTCGGCATCAGTACGCATGGTTAGCCAATAATATCACTATCTTACGGCTCGGTGAGCCAATGAGCGTCCTCTAGAGTGAGCACCACAACTAACTTTATGTATTTTGGCCAAGAAGTCCTCAACTTTGTCTGGGTGAACACATTCCAAATACGGCCTAAAAAGAGATTTTTTGTAAAGCTTTCCCAATGGATCCAGATAATATCGCAGGGCTTTAGTCCATAATTTATGGGCTTCTTTCTTATCAGTTGGGAGCTACTCTGAGGAAAAAAATGTGGCGATAGGGTTCATCCAACTCGGTCCTGACTCAATGATGTTAATCTGAACTGTTTCAAAAGAAGTGATACTCGGCTTTGGGACAAACCCTACTTCGATGGTTCGTATGATTTCTGAGGTAATGGCGGAAGCTAGGCAAGCAAGGGCATCCATATGCGTGTTCTGATCCCGGGTTATCTGATTCAGCTCGTGGTGATCGAATTTCATGAGCAAGGAATTCGCCGTTTTCATGTAGGCTACCGTTCGATTATTTTTAGCTGCATATTCCCCTTTCAACTGGTTGATGACCAACTTTGACTCACAGAAAACATGTAACCGCCGTGTACTAAGATGAAGTGCCTCACGAAGGTCGGTTAGCAATGCTTTGTATTTGGCCTCGTTATTTGATGCATTAAAACCCAGTTTGACTGCCTGTTTAATTATTGCCCCTTCGGGGGTCATGATTACTACACCTATCCCGCTGCCACGTTGGTTGGATGATCCATCACAATACATTTTCCAAATGTCTCCAATGTACATTCTCCAGTCAAGTTGAGGTTGAAGGTGGACTTGATCAGACTTGAAGTCGGCATGGCATCCTATGAACTCGGCTACAAAGTCGGCCACCATCTGCCCCTTAATGGCTATTTCTGGGCAAAAACTGGATGTCATACTGGCCGAGTTCCAAAGCCCATTTAGAGACTCGTATTGATGCTTCCGCTCTACGGAGCACTGCTCAGAGAGGATAATCTGTTAATACCCCTATGCTATGAGCCTGAAAATAGTGTATCAGCTTTATGGTGACCACCACGAGAGCTAGGATGAGTTTTTCTAGTGGTAGGTATCGTGTTTCGGCGTCAACCGTTGACTTGCTTACATAGTAGATTGGTCACTGCTCCCCGAGTTCTTCCTTTAATAACACGGCGTTGTCCGCCTGATCGGATATTGCTAAATACAAGATAAGCAAATCACCTGGCGATGGGGTTGCTAAGAATGGCACTGAATGGAGATAAGTTTTCAAGCCATCCAGCGCAACCTGGTACTCTAGTGTCCATTCAAATGCTTTGCCGTGCCGAAGTGTGTGAAAAAATTGTCAGGAGCGATTTAAGGAACGACTGATAAACTTATTGAGGGCGGAGGCCATTCCCATCAACTTCCGAACTTCTTTACCTAACTGAGCGGAGCCGAATTCTAGAATTGCTATGATCTGCTTCGGGTTGGGCTCTATTCCGCGATGGTTCGCAATATAGCTGAGAAACTTGTCAGATCCAATGCCGAATACGCATTTTGAGGCATTCAGTTTCATCTTGTACTTTCGGAGAATGCTGAAGGTCTTTGTTAAATCGGCTAGATGGGTGTGCTTTTCCTTGGATTTCACCACCATGTCATTGATGTATACTTCCATGGTGCGGCCGAGTTGGTCTCTAAACATAGTGGTAACCAGCTTCTGGTATGTTGCCCCCGTATTCCTCAGTCCGAAGAGCATGACCTTGTAGCAATAGGTTCCTCTTGGGATGAGGAATGCGGTCTTTTCCTAATCCTTTGGGTGCATGGCAATTTGGCGATAACCCCTGTAGGCATCCAAAAAGCTCATGCGCTGATGATGCACCGTTGTGTCCACAAGTTGGTCGATTCTGGGAAAAGGAAAACAATCCTTGGAATAGGCCCTATTAAAGTTCGTAAAATCCACACAGACACACCAAGATCCATTTTTCTTCTTTACAACCACGGTGTTGGACAGCCATGTGGGATAAGTTACTTCATGAATTGCCCCGACATCAAGTAACCTGTCAACTTCATCAACAATGGCCGATGAATGCTCCACGGCTGACCGCCTACTTTTTTGAATGATTGGTTTCACTTTTGGGTTGACATTTAAATGGTGCTGGGCCACAACTAGATCCACCCCCGACATTTCATATGGTGTCCATGCAAGCACGTCGATGTTGCCGAGTAAGAAGGAAACCAGCTCGCGTCTTTCAACTTCGTTCAGGGAAGTGCCGATCATAAAGAACTTGTCAAGATCCCCATTGATTTCGATCCGATCAAGGTCTTCAGTTTCCTTCTCGCTGGGGATTTTCCCAATGTCTTCAAGGCTTTCTCAATCCGGTACTTCAATCGAGTTTACTTCTAATTCCTTTGACCTTTTTGCAGCAACAATAAGATAGCATGCTTGTGCCGATTTTTTAGAGCCTCGAATTTGCTCAATGTCATATTCAGTTGGAAAGCTGAGCAGTTGATGGTAGGTGCTTGGCACAGCTTGCATAGCGTGCAGCCAGGTCCTTTCCATGATAAGATTGTATGGTGACAGGAGTTTGACCACCAGAAATTCTACGTCGACTGATTTGGTACCCACCTGTACTGGTAGTGTGATCTTGCCCAAAGGGTACTCGGGGTTGGTGTTGAACCTGAACAATGGGTAATCGGCCGGTAACAAATCCGAATCAGTGAAGCCAAGTTTAATGAATGTCTTACAATACATTATTTCTGAGGTGCTTCCCTGATCAATGAGAACAAGCTCGACTGTGAATCTGTTCACGCGTAGCTCGATGACTAAGGGATCAGCGTGGGAAAGAGTTACTCCATCTAGGTCGGTGTCGTCGAAGCTAATCTTGCCAGTCTCATAGGGTCGTTTGGCTGGTGTGATTGGCTTGGAAGGGCTAGATTGCAACTGAATTGTATGTATTTGGGCTGGCGATGGTAGGCTGTATATCATGTGAATTACACCAAGTGGAGGAGAATCCGGCCGTAAAGCTACTGTGTTCAGTGGATTGTTCTTTTGGATATGTTGCGCCAGCCAACCGTTTCGCACTAACTCCTCCAAGTGGTCTTTCAGTGCATAACAGCTGTCATTGTCATGGCCATGGTCCTTGTGATATTCCTACCGCCTATCCCTCCTTCTAGTATCAAGGGGCCCCATTATCTTGGACGGCCACTTAAAGAACGAAAGATGTTGGACTTTGAGTAGGATCTTACTAATCAGCTCCGCCAATTCTGTATACTTCTTGTCCGAACGTCTAGTGCACCTGCTATCCACTTGATACTATTCATTCGAACAGTGCGAACACTACCCGCTTGATTGGCGCGAATTACGCCAGTTGTCTCATTTAGCCCAAATTCGAGGTTCAAGGCTCCGTGGTGGCACAGCGCTTATCGGCTGAACTCGACCAGATGGCGCCGATTTAACAACTTTCTGTCCGACCTTGACGCAGAGGGCATCGTCTTCCACCTTGCAATACTCCTCAACTTTCTTCATTAGTGCCCAGATTGTTTTGGGAGGCCGTTTGGTCAACGAACGTCGGAGAGGACTATCGGGATGTAACCCCATCTTAAAGGCGGTAATGGCCATGGAATCATTGCAAGCATCATCCACCAAGTTGAAACACTTCCAATAACGCGCCGAATACTCACGAAGGGTCCCTTCTGGTTTAATTTGCATCACCCAAGGAGAGTCGGCTTGCTTTGAATAAACCTCGTTGGTGATGAATCTTGCCCTGAAGGATTTTTCGAGCTGATGAAAGCTTTTTATTGACGCCGGCTCCAATTTATAGTACCATCTGACGGCCAATGGTCCCATGCTACTTGGAAACATTCGACATATGAGGGCTTCATCATCAATATGCAACATCATTGCTTGTTTGTAATGACAAATGTGGTCCGTGGGGCCTAACTTTCCGTCGTATAGGGTGAATGTCAGTGCTTTGAACTTTTTAGGCAACACAACCCTTGTAATGCGTCGTACGAAAAGGTTGTGCCTGTCCTCCTCATCCAAACCATCACTTTCTTTCTTTCACCTATGTTGTACATACGAACTTCCCTCGGATGAGCTAGATACATCAACTCGCCCCTTCTTTCTGAGTTCCTGAGATGGCAAGTCGGAATCATTGCCACTATCATGTTTCCAATGTCGACGCCGTCGATCATCCTTTTTCTTCTCTGGTAATCGACCCTAGTCATGACGTGCAGCCTGTTGGGATTTGGCTACCTCCAAGGCCAATTCCTTACGTAAGTGCTCGTTATCGGCCGCCATATCTTCGAAACGTTGTTCGTTATGTTTTGCTTGATCCATGGTCAACTGCATAGTCTCTTACATAGAGGTTAAGGTTGAATTTTGAGCTACTGGGTTGAAAGTTCAGGGCCCTTCGCACGGTGATATTCTCTGGTCCAAGCATGTTTCTTGGAGTAACATCATCCCTTGGTATACCATCATTAGCAACGAGCGAAGGATCATCTGTTACGCCTGTCATGAACGCACTTGAGTATTCCCACAGACAGTGCCAATTATGGTAAAAGGGGTTTTAGGAATACTCTTGGATCTAGGTAGATGCTCTTGATCCTCTGGTTGCTACCTGAAAAAAGAATGAACACTCCGGACGGGGGTATTAGAACTAGTACTCCAACAGACAAGTCTGTATCCTCTCAAGTTTTTACTTCTATTTTAAGTTATCTCATTTGTTTTCACATACCTCAGTTTGGCTGAAGCTCCTCCTTTTTATACTGCACTCTAGGAGCCCACTTTCCCATCATCACCTTTCGTCATCACATCTAGGAACCCCAGATGTGCCAGAAGAATTACGGAATACTCGGCCCTCGGATATATTCTACTCGGCCTTAGTCTTTCAAATGGTTTTGGTCATGCCGAGTTATCCTCACTAATCTTCTCGGCTCTTGGCATCCTCTTTGAGCAGCTCGAGCGGTCACTTTTACTCGGCCCCCACAATAGCATATTTTAAGAGTTTATTTTTTTCTAAAAAAGAAATAAATATACTTTTTGACTTTTTATAAAAAAATGTACAAAAAAAAAATAGAGAAATGATGTGACATAAAAAAGATAACAAGATTAAAAAAATAATAAAAACAAATTGTGGTAATATAGGGGATGCCAAATAATACCTAACTTTACCTATTTTATATGGATATTATTTTATAAATACTTACTTTCTATATATTTTCCATCGAAAATTCAGATAATTCACAAACCTAATACTTTGTGTAAATTCAAATAATGCACAAATCTAATACCAATTTTACATAGACTCTATTTAAGAAATGTTTCTTTCACAAACACCAATTTGAGTTTTACATAAAATCTAACTACAAAACCTTTCTATATGGGTTATACTTGATTGTAAAAAATCTTTCTACATTATTTTATATAATTACGACTCAAAGGAGAAAAAAATCTATACAACAAATGATACTCTAGAAGAACTTTTGAAATTTGGATTTACTACATGAATTACTTTCTCAATTGTTGAACAGTAAGTTCCGTTCTATTTTGACATCATATTACCGATGATTAATCACTTCACACACTGAAATGTAACTATCGTTCAGATATTTTCATTTATTTTTTCTTCTTGGGTTTAGATGTTGTTATGAGATTCTTTCTTGATTAGTCTTTGTTAAATTTATTTTATATAGTTGATATTTTAATTTAATTAAAAATATTTATTTTACAATCTTATAATCTAGGACAAATTATATTAAACCCCCTCAAACTATGGGCCATTTACAGTTTACTCCCCTAATATTTTAAACCTAACAATTACCCTATCAAACTATTTGAATTTGAACATTAAATCTTTTTATTAGTCATTTGTTAGATATTTGGATGAAAATTTGTCAAATGTTGTGCACATGATGATTATATTAAATTTTTACAAAAGATAAGGGTAATTTGGTTATAAAATTTAATATAATCATCATGTGCACAATACTTGAAAATTTTCCATCCAAATATCTAACAAATGACTAACCTAAGGATTTAATGTTCAAATTTAAATAGGTTGAGGGGAGTAATTGTTGAGTTTAAAACATTAGAGGTTAAAGTGTAAATGACTGATAGTTTGAGGGGATTTAATACAATTTGCCCTATAATCTAATATATATATATATATATATATATCATATAAAATCATTATAGGATAATCCAATTACAACATATTTATATTTAATTTTTTTCAATAAATTTTATATAGTTTCTATTTCTACATATTTTTATTTTCTAAATGAATATAAAAGAAAATTAAATATTTAGAATTAATTTTAATTTTATATTACTCATTCTTTTTCTAATTTAACTATTATTTTTAATATCAAAATGAGTATTTATTCTACTATCTTATAATTAATATATATCATACAAAATTATTATATGATAATTATACTTTTATAATACGATAAAACTAAAATTTTCAAAATACACAAATAATTTAAGTAAAATTAATATATGCAAGTATTCAAGTAATACTTTTATAGAACAATAATGTCAATATTATCAAATGGTTGGTAGCCCGAAAATACATGGCTCGAATGGCTCGTTTTGGGTGTAAAACGACGTCGTTTTGCAGAATTCGAGCCATTCGAACCACAAAATTCGTGCCACCAAACATTATTCAAATAAAGAATTAAAATCATATTTTAATTAAAATTAAAATTGTTTTTTTAACTCACATAATACTGTCAAATATATATATATATATATATATATATTTTTAAAATAATACGTGCACTATATAGGTCAACTATTAGTTAAATAAATCTCATCTCACAAACAAGTACTTCAATTAGTTCCAAGTTTTTTCTATTAATCTGTTAAGTCCTATTAGTAGAGAGTTTCTTTCCGTATAATCCTATTTTCGATTTTGGTAGTATTTTAGTGGACAACTATACCCTTTTATTAATGTGATAAGTATGATGTGACACTCCAATGTGGCAGGTATTAATGTGACACTCCAACGTGCCGAATATAATTGACATTTCAAAAAAACTAAAAATTCCTCAATGTACTTTTCTCAAATATGACAACGTGACGGGTATGATGTGACACTCTAAATCTTTTACTAAAAAAAAAAACTAAAAACCCCTCAATGTACTTTTCTCAAATGTGCAACATAGCGGATATAATGTGACACTCTAAAAAAATTAAACAATCTTTAGTGTACTTTTCTCAAATTTGACAACGTGACGGGTATAATGTGACACTCCAAAAAAATTAAAAACTCATCAGTGTATTTTTTTCAAATGTAACAACATGGCGGGTATGATATGACATTCTAAAAAAACTAAAAACTTATTAGTATATTTTTTTTAAATATGAAAACGTGGCCAAAATGTAACAATGTGACTGGTATGATGTGACACTCTAAAAAAATTAAAAAATCATTAGTATACTTTTTCTAAATGTGACAACGTGACGGATATGATGTGGCACTCCAAAAAAAACAAAAACTCATTAGTATACTTTTTTCAAATGTGACAACGTGACGGGTATGATGTGACACTCTAAAAAAAACTAAAAATTCATTAGTGTACTTTTTTCAAATGTGACAATATGACGAGTATGAAGCGACACTCCAAAAAAACGAAAAACTTATTAGTATACTTTTTCTAAATGTGACAACGTGACGAGTATGATGTGTTAGGGAAAATCGATGTAATTCCCCACAAGTAAATCAATCAATGGGAATAAAAACTAATGCGGAAAAATTAAATCAGAAGCAACACAAGAATTTTTACGTGGTTCCCTCAATTTGAGGTACGTCCACGGGATCGAAATCCAATTCCACTATCAACCAAATCAGTTTCCAAACGATTACAAACGAGACACGAAAGGTCTCACAAACCACCCTTAGGTAAATTCCAAATAATCACAAATAAACAAGAGGAAAGACCTCACCAAATAGATGAACCAAAATCTTCAGAACCAGAGTTGAAGAAGACCCAAAATAACGAACCAAATCAACACCTAAAATTGAACCAAACTGCTTCACAAATCAAAGTACCAATTCTTGATTGACCAAGTCAAATCAAGAATACTAAAACAACACCAAGTTGATTAATGTGCTACTGCCGTCTTTTTCTTCACACACAGGGATGAGCAAAAACAAAACCAAACCCTAAAATATTGTGAATCTAGGGTTTTTTTTATCAAACCTTAGTTGTTTCCAAATTAGGTTGGGTCTCCTCAAATTAAATATAATATATAAAAATATATTATAATTAATATTAAACCAAATTAAACTCTTTTTCCAAAACCAATTGGGTCCCACACTCCAATAAGGAGGTATATCCAACAATTCTCCCCCTACCGACTTAGGTGGAGACATCAACCATACCCGTCAAAGTTCGACACTTCAAATGTTTATCCCTCGACAAAGTCTTAGTCAACATATCCGAAATATTATCATCTGTGTGAACCTTTTCGAGTTGCAACAATTTCGAATCTAACACATCACGAATCCAATGGTATCTCACATCAATGTGTTTCGATCTCGAATGAAAAGTAGAATTTTTACTCAAGTGAATAGCACTTTGACTATCACAATAAAGCACATACTTTTCTTGCTTCAAACCCAACTCTTGCAAAAATTTCTTCAACCATAACTCTTCTTTGCAAGCTTCTGTAATGGCAATAAATTCAGCTTCGGTAGTTGAGAGAGCAACACATTTTTGTAATTTAGATTGCCATGCCACAGCTCCCCCTACAAAAGTCATCAAATACCCCGAAGTAGATTTTCTAGAATCAACATCACCAGCCATATTAGAATCTGTGAACCCATCAAGCATCAGCTTACCATCCCCAAAACACAAACACACCTTTAAAGTCCCTCGAAGATACTTTAGAATCCATTTTACCGCTACCTAATGTTCTTTACCGGGATTAGAGAGAAAACGACTCACCACACCAACTGCGTGAGCAATATCCGGCCTTGTACAAACCATGCCGTACATCAATGAACCAACTGCTGAAGCATAAAGAACTTTCAACATCTCTTCTTTGTCTTTCTCAGTTATAGGACATTGATTCGAACTAAGTTTGAAGTGACCCGCAAGTGGACAACCAACCGGCTTTGCTTTATCCATGTTGAACCTCTCAAGAACTTTCTCAATGTAGCTCTCTTGAGACAACCAAATCAGCCCTTTTTGCGATCACGAACAATTTTCATACCAAGTATTTGCTTTGCCGATCCCAAATCTTTCATAGCAAAAGACTTGCTCAACTCCAACTTCAACCTGTTAATCATGGTAGAATCTTGACCCACAATTAACATGTCATCAACATAAAGTAAAAGAATAATAAATTTGCCATCCGGGAAATTTTTCACAAACACACAATGGTCCGAAGTGGTTTTAGAAAAACCATTATTCATCATGAAAGAGTCAAATTTTTTGTACCATTGCCGCGGGGCTTGCTTGAGGCCATACAAACTTTTCTTCAATTTGCAAACAAATTTCTCTTTCCCTTTCTCTACAAAACCTTCCGGTTGCTCCATGTAAATTTCTTCTTCAAGATCACCATGAAGAAATGCGGTCTTCACATCAAGTTGCTCAACTTCAAGGTTCATACTTGCAGCCATGCCAAGTACAACCCGAATAGAAGACATCTTTACAACCGGTGAGAAAATCTCGTCAAAGTCAATACCTTTCTTTTGCCCAAAGCCTTTCACAACAAGACGTACTTTGTATCTCAGATTTTTCCTATCATTCTTCAATTTGAAAACCCACTTATTTTTCAGAATTTTCCTCCCTTTAGGCAACTTCACTAAATCATAAGTCTGGTTTTCAAGCAAGGAATTCATCTCCTCTTCCATGGCCTTTTTCCAATCATCTTTCTTTGCATGCTCAATTGCTTTTTGGTAGCTCTCCGACTCCACTTGATCGGAAATCAACACAAATTCATTGGGAGGATACTTTCTTGAAGGTTGTCGGTCCCTTGTAGATTTTCTTAACTCAAGTTGTGGTGGCGGTTCTTGAGTTGGATGCTCTTCCTCAATTTCTGGCTCAACTTCATTAGGATTAGCATCATCCTCCACTTCTTCAATAGGTGGCTGCACATCTCCCCCATTTTCATCATCAACTGAAGATGAAGGAGATGAATCTATGTCAATGAGATCACTAGTTTTTGGCTCCGGTTGATCACCTTTGCCAAAGTCTTCAATTGTTTGGTCTTCAAGAAACACAACATCACGGCTTCGAATGACTTTCTTGTCGACCGGATCCCACAATCTATACCCGAATTCATCACGCCTATAGCCAAGAAAAATACATTGTCTTGACTTACTATCAAGCTTGGACCTCTCATCCTTTGGAATGTGAACAAAAGTTCGGCAACCAAACACTCTCAAGTGCTCATAAGACACATCTTTGCCAGTCCAAACTCTTTCAGGAACATCACCATTCAAAGGATAGCAAGGTGACAAATTGATTACGTTAACTGCTGTACTCATTGCCTCACCCCAAAAGGATCTTGGCAATTTAGCATGTGAAAGCAAACACCTTGTTCTTTCCACAATGGTGCGGTTCATCCTCTCGGCAACGCCATTTTGTTGAGGAGTCTTCTTAACTGTCTTTTGGTGCCGAATACCTTGGCTGCGATAATACTCATCAAATGGCCCAGTGTATTCACCACCATTGTCTGATCGGATGCACTTTAATTTCTGCCCTGTTTCTCTTTCAACCATGGCTTGAAAATGCTTAAATACTTCTAGAACTTGATCTTTAGTTTTTAGTAGAAAAGCCCAAACTTTCCTTGAATAATCATCAATGAAAGTAACAAAACAAAGTGCACCACCATGTGTTCTAACTTTTAAAGAACCACAAACATCCGAATGAATCAACTCCAAAACATTTTCTTTTTTAGAAACAACATTTTTATGAAAGCAAACTCTATGTTGTTTACCTGCCAAACAATGAACACAAGTTTTAAGATGTGTACCTTTCAAACCGGGTAGAAGCTCTTTCTTGAACAAAACTTGCAGCCCCTTTTCACTCATATGGCCAAGCCGCTTGTGTCACAATTCGGTAGAAGTATCATCTTCAAGTGCATTGACAACACCTTTACAAATTTTTCCTTACATCGAATAAAGTGTATGAGTCTTCTTGCACTTAGCCACCACCAAAGAACCCTTTGTGAGCTTCCATATTCCATCACCAAATTTGTTGTTGAAGCCTTCATCATCTAGCTTCCCAGTAGAGATCAAATTGAGACGAATGTTGGGAACATGCCTCACATCTTTAAGCAACAACTTGCAGCCCAAATTTATTTCCAAGCAAACATCACCCATGCCGATAATCTTAGACAAACCTTCATTACCCATTCGAACAGAACCATAATCTCCTTCGGTGTAGGTAGTGAAGAAATCAACTCGAGAAGTCACATGAAAAGAAGCACCGGAATCAATCACCCAATTGCTCTCTTGGCCCACAAAATTGATACAATCATCCTCACAAACGACCATGAGATCATCGGTAGTAACTGTCGTTGTGTCTTCTTGCTTCTTATCCATACTTTTGTCACGCCTTTTCTCCTTGTTCTTGAGCTTTCGGCATTCTCGCTTTATGTGCCCTTTCTCATGGCAATAATAACACTCAATGTCTTTCTTTGAAAAAGAACCATATTTTGATTTGTTATTATCACCCTCAATGGGTCCATACAAATCTTTACAAAATAATAGGTCCTCCATTTTAGTTTTCCAAGTTACCCAATTGCTTCCATTGAAGCTAGACATACGACCCACATTTCCATCCATTGATTTACATAAATAAATAAATCCAAATAACTCGTAAGCTCTGATGCCAGTTGTTAGGGAAAATCGATGTGATTCCCCACAAGTAAATCAATCAATGGGAATAAAAACTAATGCGGAAAAATTAAATCAGAAGCAACACAAGAATTTTTACGTGGTTCCCTCAATGTGAGGTACGTCCACGGGATCGAAATCCGATTCCACTATCAACCAAATCAGTTTCCAAACGATTACAAACGAGACACGAAAGGTCTCACCAACCACCCTTAGGTGAATTCCAAATAATCACAAATAAACAAGAGGAAAGACCTCACCAAATAGATGAACCAAAATCTTCAGAACCAGAGTTGAAGAAGACCCAAAATAACGAACCAAATCAACACCGAAAATTGAACCAAACTGCTTCACAAATCAAAGCACCAATTCTTGATTGACCAAGTCAAATTAAGAATACCAAAACAACACCAAGTTGATTAATGTGCTACTGCCGTCTTTTTCTTCACACACAGGGATGAGCAAAAACCAAACCAAACCCTAAAATATTGTGAATCTAGGATTTTTTTTATCAAACCTTAGTTGTTTCCAAATTAGGTTGGGTCTCCTCAAATTAAATATAATATATAAAAATATATTCTAATTAATACTAAACCAAATTAAACTCTTTTTCCAAAACCAATTGGGTCCCACACTCCAATAAGGAGGTATACCCAATATGATGTGACACTAAAAAAATTAAAAATTCATTAGTGTACTTTTCCTAAACATAACATGTGACACTCTAATGTGGCGAGTATGAAATGACACTGTAAAAAATTAAAAACTCCTTAGTGTGTTTCTTCCAAATGTGACACTTCAACATAGCAGGTATGATATGACACTAAAAAACTCCTTAGTATACTTTTTTTTAAATGTGACACTCCAATATAGTAGGTAAATGAGTCATTCTATATCAAAAAGGACTATATAGATTACAAAAAAAAAATGTAGAACTATATGAATTATAAGTTCAAAATATAAGATTTATTGATCAATCTCTCCATATATAACCCATCATATATTTTGAAATTTTATATAATTTAATAATTATGAATGTTCCAAATTAAAAACGAAATGTTTTGTGTAACAGTTAACTCGTGTGCTATATAATGCCCATTAAATAGTAAATATTAATGTACGACGTCAGACGCGGCAGGTTCTATAACCTAATGTTGTTTGAAACAAAAATTTAAAAAAAAAATAAAAATAAAATTTAGAGCCAAAGAGTCGTTTGTCCCATATATGACGATATCTTAATAGTGTTGTAATAAATAATTTGCCGCCCATACCCTTATTAGGCACTTCTTCACCACTAATTTGTGTTTTTGTTTTTGTTTTTTGTTTTTTATTTTTTTGTGGAGTGGTATGTGTGTAGAGGAGTTTTTGAGAAGTTAGTAAAAAGTTAGTTTCTAACTTTTTATTCATTTTAGATCACATCACCTCTCACATAACTCAACCACAAAAAGACAAAATAAATTAAAAAAATCAAAAAATTAACTTTTTATCAACTTTCTAAAACACACCGGACATTCGCTTTCACCGAGCCAACAGATATCACCCCCACCACCTTCCTCCACACATTATGTGTAAAAATTTTGATGGTATATCATTCTGCTTGCATCACTCATTCAAATGTATCTGGCCCATTAAACTTCCAATTACCCAATTCAAGAAAAATTTCTTGGTGATCTCTTATACAGTTGCACGTGGATTCTATGAAAGGATAAGAACAAAAGGTGAATCTCAATTATTTGATCATGTATTGCGGAGGTTGGGTTTGGAATATATATATATATATATATACTATAGAAGATGGGCAAAACCCACATGGCTATACTTGAAATATGCAATTACATAAATTGACAGATATATTTGAATTTTAGGACAGTTTAGGAATAATTTTTAAAAAAAAAAAAAAAAAAATTTGTGATGTTCACACCAACAACATTATATAACATAATATATAATATATATACATATATAGTTATATATTGAAAAATTCTATATCATGTGTTCCAGTTACAGATGTTTTTAATTTTTTATTATAACCTATTATATTGTTAATTATGACTTGGTTTCATTATAATGTTAATTATGAGTCATTGCGATATTGATTGCTATTATTTTAATTATGATCTAAAAAATTTTTAATTATACATTATATGATATTTTTTTATGACTCAATTTTTTTTTTAATTATGACTGAAAATAATTCAATCATTACATTTGTGATAATTTACCCCACAAATGTAATAATTTACTTACTATAGCATGACTCATATTTGGAAATTCTATATTTTTTTAGTTAATTTGAAAGTGTCAACCAACTGGGATCAAATAATGAAAGCCAAATTGGAGATGACTTAGAGGTCAATGGCAGCACAAATGAGTACAAAGAAGAAAAAATGAGCAATTTCTAAAAAGATGACAACACCACTAAATTAGATTCAAGATACAGTGCTAAGACAAACAAAACGGTTTTGAAATTAAAAAAAAAACTTGCCCTATCCAAGGAGACTTTTTATCTACATATCCATGGTTCTCAATGACTCTCCCCTGTGGCTCTCTCTCCTTCAATCTTGAATAATAATAATGCAGCAGAGAGAGAGATCAAAAGAAAACCTTGAGACACGAGACCCATGAGCACTCCTCCATTATTTCATTCTTGAAATGTCACCATCTCATTTCAACTCCTTTTTTCCAAAGCTTTGTTTAATCTAAGAGCTGCTCCTGAACGATGAGAGCGCTTTAAAGGTGGAACCCCCTCTCAAGATGAACTGGTGGTAGAAGGCCGCAATAGCTGCACCGATGAAGGGTCCAACCCAAAACATCCACTGCAAAAAAATTGATACAAAAATTTAAAAAATAAAATAATACGGTTATTATTATTAATGGAAGCAGTAATGCAATTTAATGAATCTTAGGGAATATAAATATATATATGTGTGTGTGTGTATGTTTTTACTAACATGTTCATCCCAGACCGCCTTCTTGTTGTAGATAACTGCAGCTCCAAAGCTCCGAGCAGGGTTGATGCCAGTGCCTGTGACCGGGATGGTGGCAAGGTGAACCATGAACACAGCAAATCCAATAGGAAGTGGTGCCAACACCTTCATGATTTTCAGAAACAAAAGTTGCATCATTAAATTGTCCAAATAATCCAAACACGACTGAAAATTTTCCATTTTTCTGCTATGCATTGAGAAAAAGTATTCAAAAAATAAACTAAATGAATCTTTAGTCAACAAATTTTATTTATCTAGACGCTTGTTTTCTTTCTAAACGATACATTTCACTGACTAAAGTACTGAATCACTACCATTATTGACACTACTTCTTGATAACACAAGTTTTTCATCAATTTACCATGAAAGTTAACAAAACACCATCTTCGACATCATTAAAATAAATAAATAAATTATAAGCTATACAGATCATACTTCTATAGCATTTGACAGTATTTTGATTTCTGATAACTCTGTTTCAGAATATCAGTATTGCCAAATACATGCCAGGAAGGGGAAAAACAAAAAACAACAAATCAAAACAACATTTTCTTTTCTACTGTATAATGTTGTAAAGGCTACATCAACTTTTTTTCCCTTTTTTTTTTTTTTTTGTCCGCTTGTTGTGCATGATTAAGCCCTGGCCTAGGGTTCATGTCATCTAGACTAAAAAAAGTCTCAAACCACCCATAATTCAAAGGGCAGAAACAGCAAAGCATTGGCCCACATTACTTTTGAAGAAAGAAAACATGGAAAACCATTGCCCCTGTGCCAATCCTGATCTCTAGATCCAAAAAACCCATCTCAGCCACCTAGTTGCAGCATCAACTATTTCCCTAATTAAAAGACATAATTGCCCTAACAGGCATATGTGCATATATACCAATGGAAAAAAAAAATCCAAATTTATGTAGAAAATTCATACATAATTATGTTGTCGTGGCACTTTTGCAATTATAAACTACAATAATGAGCTAACTGAACATATACGGATCGCATCACCCTATATGAATTTTTTGCAAAAATAGGAGTTGCACATAACTAGAACACAAAAAGTGTACAGAGATTTATTCTAAGTGATTTACACCATATCCCAAAATGAATCTCAGCCACGCAATGCACTTTTTTATACTTTTTCTATGTTTTATTTATATGCAGCTATTTGGTTTTGGTTTTCAAAAAATTCTTAATGTTTTCAATAAATTTTTTAATATTTTAAGTTATTTTTTTAATTTTCAAACACACCTAACATAAATACACTGAAAAAATATAATATTTGTGAAAAAATCTTTAAAAAATTTACTAAATAACAAAAAATATAAAAATTCAGTACATTTTTTTATATTTTTGTGTATTTATTACTTTTTAAAAATATTTTTCACAAATATTTTACTATTTAAAAAAATAAAAAAAAATTTACTTAAACTTTAAAAAATATTCACTAAAAACAAAAAAAAACACGAAAAACAAAAAACACAATTTTTAAAAAAATGAATTCAAATGGGTGTGTTTGGTTTGTGTTTGTAGAGTAGTTTTTGAGATAAAAAATACGAAAACTTATTTAGTTTGCCTTTTTTCAGAAATGGTTTTGGGAAGAGAGTTTTAAAAAAAGTGATTGATTTGATGTGCATGAGAGAGAGAGTGATTTTAGAAAGTATCTAACCAAACAAAATTTTGAGATTTTTTTTGAAAAATTTTATTTGGTTTAATTACTCTTGAAAATTTGTTTGTAGAGAATTTTTCCCAAAAATTTTTCTGAAAAACAAACCAAAATTATGTGACAGATTGATGAGGTTAGGTTGAGGGGTGCTTACAGGGACATGGGAGTCTCTGGCGTTTCTCTTGGGATCAGTGGCAGAGAAGACCGTGTAAACAAGGACGAAGGTTCCAATGATCTCAGCGCCGAGTCCAGTGCCTTTGTTGTATCCTGGGGCGATCATGTTGGCTCCACCTTTGTACGTTTCGTAGTACGAACTCTGGAACAACTTCACAAGCCCAACACCGCATACGGCCCCCGCGCACTGTGCCCCCATGTACATCACCGCTCTTATCAGCGACACCTTCCGCGCCAAGAACAGCCCGAATGTCACTGCCGGGTTAATGTGACCCCCTAGCCCATTTCACCAAACAAAACAAATAAATTTGTTAAATTTCCAAGTTTTTATGTTTGTTCCATTGATGATCAAGCTTTATTATACTGATCAAAAAAAAAATCAAGCTTTATTATACGCCTTGGGATCCACATAAATTCAATTAGTTATAATTACTTACAAATCAGAGGTATCAATTAAGTCTGAAATAAATAGGAGAAGACATAAACTAAAATTGAACCAAGACATTCTTTTTTTGATAATTGGGTGTCCCAACAAACTTATGTGTATCTTAACTAATCTTAAGAACTCAAGTTAACAACCAGATTGGAGTGACTGAAACTTGAAACCTTAAATCATTTTCTCAATCTTTATTGCTCAGTTAACCTCTTGGAGTTGTGAAAATTTTAATTGATGTGAATACAAGATGAAACTAAAGTATACATTTTTCTCAATTCTAAAAAGATCACCCAATATATATATAATCTAAATACTTGATTGGAAAAAATCAATAAATAGCCCATTTCGAAACTACTTCACATTTTAATTTTTACACTATATCAATCTCTCTTTGCAACTATCTTTTTTCACCATCTCACTCCTACTTTGCCTTCTTATCCATCAACTACCACTTCGTTTAAAATCATAGATTTAAATAGGAATTTGTGGTGAAAAATTATAAAGGAATAGAAAAATTGACATAAATTTAGCTTCTGTTCTTATGATTTTTTTTTCATCTCTTTTCTTTTCACTTCACAAATTCTTACTCAAATTCATAATCTAAACGCAAAATAAAAGTTCCAAATATGACAAAATTGCATAGCCTATAGCATGTGAATCGGCAGCTAGTTTGACCCCAAAAAATAAAATAAAAATTATAAAGACAACAATATATACACACAACACAAAATGAATTTGGCAAATACTATACTGGTGATGAAACAGAGTACTCTGTTTTTTGGGATATTGCTACCTATTAGGCATCGCTAACAGTGTATTAATTTTTTCATTAAATTTGAATAAAAGTGTTCAACGAAGGGTTTTGTAGTTTCCTCAAACTACTGATTGACCAGGAAGGATTTTGTAGTTTTATCAAATTACCAGTTGACCAGGCGAACGACCAACCAATCAACCGGTCAGCGTAAATTTTTCATAAATTTTTCTCTTTAAATAGTCATCTGGACATACGGTAGTAAAAACTTAACGGCAATAAATAATAATTTGATAAAAGGCACGTTCATCCTGATGAAAGAAAATTAAAATGAGTAGTTGATAAAACTGTTAAAAAAAAAAAAAAACTATTTTTTATCAAATTTAAATTTAATGACAATTTTGGGTACCCATTCGAGATGATCTTATGGGACAGTACAACTTTCTTCAACACTAATTTTAAAAAAACCCACCAGAAATACCGGCGGTGCAGTAGACGAGGACGAAGATCATGCCACCGAAGGACCAGGCGATGCCGAGAATGCCAACGCCGCCGCATTCGTCGGTGGCGGACTGGCTCTTGTAGCCAATCACTGTGAGAATAGTAATGTAAAGGAAGAGAAGAGTGGCTATGAACTCTGCAATCAGGGCTCTGTAAAACGACCACTTTCCCAGCTCCTTCGGGTCCATCAGCGGCGCCGGCGGTGGATCCTCGTAGTCCTTGGCAGAGAATGTTCCCTCCTCCACCACTTCCACTCCTTTTGCCATTTTGGCTCGACTTTCTAGAGAGAGAAACAATATGGGAGGTTTAGAGAGAGAGAGAGAGAGGATGAGGAGAGGTTGTGATGATAGTTTGGTGGTGAGAGAGGGGAGGAGAGTGAGATGAGCAGGGGTATATATGGACCATGGATGGAGAGGAGGGGGGGGGGGGGGTTGGTGTATGCTGAGGAGGAGAGAGAGTATTTTACATTTGTTGGAATTATAATTATTAATATTTATAAAATTTATCATTAATTTATAATTATTTTTTAATAATACTGGTTGATTTAATATATTTTTTTTTAAATTACTTATAATTTGAATGATTTAAATTTGACATAACGTCAAGACCGAAATCAAGCTTTTTTTCATCACAGGTCGGATTAAAATTTAAATAAATTTTCTTTTTACCCTATACAAAAACATATATGTATACATAATATAATATATAAATTTTATATATATACAAAAAAACAATAATAAATTCTAGCCATTTTTGTGCAAACTAAAAAGGGATTGCTAGTATCCTGATGTGGATTATATGGAGGTAAATTTGATTCACATATTTTAAACACTTTATTAAGTATTGTTTTATAACTCGTGGCATGGTTCAATATAATTACTAGTGTTATACAAACAAAATTTATAAATAATAAATTTATGGGCAAATTACACTTTGCATTTTTCATATTTTACATTGGTGTTTGGCAACAGTTTTTTTTTATTTTTTGAGCTAAAATTTACAAAATGACAAAATAAACTAAAATAGTCCATAAAATAAAATATCACATCAAACCCATAATCATTTCACTTTTTTCTTTCACAAACATCACATTTAAATACAAAAAAATCTGACTATCTTCCCAAATATAAATTTTAACCTATTAAAATAGTTAAAAACTAAAATAGCCTACTAAGAGCATCTCCAATTATATTTGCTATAATATCATTGTCATTGCTATAATTTAGCAATGAATAGTAGTAATTTGTCAAAGTATAGCAATGGTGCTCCAATGATACACATATTATTTTGACAAATCTCAATCATTCGAATACAGAGACAGAGAGAAAAGAAGAAAAGAGGAAGAGGGAAGAGAGAAGAGGAAGAAAAGAAGAAGAAGAGAAGGCTCGTGCTGGTTCTGCCGACGACGGAGGACGACGGCGGACGATCGTGCTGGTTCTGCCGACGACGCGATCGTGCTGGTTCTGCTGACGACGGAGGACGACTTCCCTTTCAAGTTTATAGGTATTGTTTGGATATAAATTTTTTAGGGATTTTTTTTTTTTTTTTTTTGTCTTTTGTGACCTTTTTTTTAAATGTTTGTAAAAAAATTATATATTTTTATTATATGTCTTTTGCTCAATTTGTCCATTCCAATGACAAAAGAGCAATGATTCAGATGAACCCTCTAGAATCATCTCACTCCAGATGAACCCTGGGCTCTCTTTCAAAATATCTATCTCTGTCTCTCTTCATTGCCTCTATCTTCCTCTCTCTCACCGTCTTCATCTCTATCCATTATTCTCTCTCGCCTTCCGTTTGTCAGCTTTTTTATCATCACAACCACCAGAACCACCACCACACCCAACGTCGATCTCTAACCCTTAAACCCTAAATTTCTTTGTCCAACCCTCTTCTCCACAATAACCCCGTCTCCCAACTCTCTGTTTCTCTGAGATCAACTCTCAGTTTCTCTATTTCAGCCGCCTCTCTCTCTCTCTCTCTCTCTCTCTCTTCATCCCTTAAACCTTTCTCTCACTCCAGATGAACCCTTATCATCGATCACCGGTCATCTCTCTGTCTCTCTCTTTCTCTCTCTCTCTCTCTCTCTCTCTGTCCATCTTGACTCCAGAATGTTTGGATCAGTGAAGATTAGGGAGAGAGAGAGAGAGAGCGAGAGCGAAATCGATAACCTTCGGTGAAGATCAATCGATGACAACAGTCTCATCTACTCCTCCTCTTAAGATCGCAGAACTGTGAGAAACTGAAACCCTAAACCTTTATCTTCGATTTGTCTGTGAGAAACCCTAAACCTTTATCTTTGATTTGTTTGTCGAAAACCCTAAACCTTTATCTTCAATTTGTTTGTGAGAAATCGAAACCCTTGAAATCACTTGAAGAAGAATATGAAAATGAAGAAGATGAAGCCGAAGCAACTGCACTGAGCTTCAATCTATTTCTTTAAATCCAGGTATTTATTGTTTAAACTCTACTTCAGATTTCTTGATTATTGCTTGGATTGCTTGAGATTTGTTGAGATTACTTGAAATTTGTTTGAGATTGCTTGAATGTTGTTGTTTTAGTGAAATTCTGTTTTTTTTTTTTTTTTTTTTTTAAAAAAAATTGAACGTTGAGATTGTTTTAAATTTTGTTTTAAAAAATAAATTGTTGATTTTTTATATTTTTTTTTTCAAATGTCATTTGCCAACACTGTTTAAACAAATTCATGAGTTTTGTTTAAAAAAAATTCTTTGATTTCGTAAAATGAAATTATTGATTTGTTTTTGTTTCAGTTAGTGGGTTTTTTTTTTTTTTTAGAAAGGGAAGAAGGGAATGAAGAAAATCAGTTAGTTTTGGGTGAGCTGGTAGATTTGCCATTTGCCAAAGTTGTTGTCAAACGTGGCAACAGCTTTGGCATTTGCCATTTTAAAATTTTTAAGAGTTGCTATATCTCACCATTGGAGAGAACCCTTTTTTCCTCAAAGCTGTTGTATTATAGCTTTGGCAGCTCCAATGACAAATCATTGGAGATGCTCTAAAATAGCAACTTCCCAAACACTCACTATGTCTCCTAACTTTTTAATTACCTCACTTAATCTTTTATACTTCGAGTCAACTTACAATTAGTTCCAGTTGAATAACACAGTGCTTGGTCTAAGTAAAAGACTGAAAACACGCGCAGAGGAGGTACCATTTGCCTTCCGATTAGCTACCGGTAAAGTGGGGATTGGTAGTGCTTATTATGCCTACTTGCAGACACCAACATATGGATTACTTGAGTCATATTTACCGCTCCGTTGAATTAAATTGAAATTATTAAATTGTTAAATTTTTAAGATTGCATTGTGTGCACAAAGTTTTCAAAAGAGAAAGAGATATATTTTTTAACATGGTTTGACATATCCATTCATCCCATGAGATTGTATAAAATATATATACTTTGTTAAGGTTTTCTTACTGGGTTTTGTACTCACCCCTATAAGATTTTGTGCAGGAAAAGAGATGGTGATCCCACCAAGTTAGAGACGTGGAGATATGTTTTGAGAGCATACTGGTCTTTCTTTTGTTGTAATTATTTTTGACAAGCCAATGGCTTTATGTGTATGGGTTTGAAATCATTTTTGTGTAACTGGGTTTAAGTCTTGGAATTTGTAACCTTTGAGGGCATTAATTCGTACTAAACTTCCTTGCTATATGCTATATATTCATATTCTAAGAATGTTGAATGCATAACAGCATGTGGAATATTCTTTTGTATATCTCTTAATGCTTAATGGGTACAAACGTTGGAGATTTGATGATGATGTTAATATTGTGATTTACTTATGTTTATATTAAATACTGGAAGTTGGTGAATCTTTATGATGTAAATTTTTGGAGCGTGACGTAACCAAACAAATTTTTTCTTTTTAAAACTCATTTTAAAAAGTTAAAACTTAAAATATAATTTAAAACTCAAATTATAATTCAAAAAACTAAACCAAATGAGTGGCGTCTTACCTAATACCAATAACGTGTGCCATAAAGTTCATCAGGTAATGTAATTAGTAATCATGTTATTAATCTCAAATGTCTTGAGATTCTTACATATATAATTATTATTATGTGTACTATATAGATTTTATAATTAAAAAAAAAATATAATTTTAATTTTTTGAGTCATAATTAAAAAGTAAAAAAAGTATATCATAACTAAACACAACATGGGATATAATTAAAGAACTCATAAGTTATAATTAAAATAATATCATAACTAAAGAAGAAAATTAGTTATAATTAAAGAAGAAAAAGATATAATTAGAGGTGCATATAGTACACCATTTTTAAAAAGGTGTATATTAAAATTTTTCATAACTATTATAAGTGTTATAGAATACATACAAAACATTAATGTTGTATATCATATCATCATCATATACATATATGTGTGTGTGTGTGTGTAATTAATGTGTTTATCTGTTTTTAAGTAGCACATTTTAAGGGGTTTTTTCTTTTCTAAAAAGAAATAAGTATATTTTTTTAATTTTTTATGAAAAAAATTTATACAAAAAAGTAGAGAAGTGATGTGACCTAAAAAAAATAACAAGATAAAAAAAAATGTGCTAATGTAGGGGATGCCAAATAATATCTAACTTTATTTATTTTATACGGATACCATTTGAGAAATACTTATTTTCTATATATTTTTCATCGTAAATTCAAATAATTCACAAACCTAATACTTTATGTAAATTCAAATAACGCACAAACCTAATACCAATTTTACATGAACTCTATTTAAGAAATATTTCCTTCACAAACACCATTTTGAGTTTCACATGAAATCTAACTATAAAATCTTTCTATATGGATTATACTTGATTGTAAAAAATATTTCCTACATTATTTTATA
Organism: Camellia japonica; assembly: GCA_030407325.1. Taxonomy (NCBI): domain Eukaryota; kingdom Viridiplantae; phylum Streptophyta; class Magnoliopsida; order Ericales; family Theaceae; genus Camellia; species Camellia japonica. The sequence continues at coordinate 112,667,236 of JAPPVO010000032.1, forward strand.
TAAGGGTGAATTACACTAATAGTCCTTATGGTTTGAGGCTTGTGCCACTTTGGTCCCTGACTTTTCAATTGTAACACATTTGATTCTGAATTTTGAATCTTGTTCCAAATAAGGACAATTGAAGATATCATTAGATTTTTCAAAGGTAAAATCGTCAATTTGATAAAATATAAACTAATTTGACAAAAATAAATGTCAAACAAATATTTTTGAATTTTTAAAAATTATTTCTACCCACTAAAAATAAAATTATGTAAAATTGATAAATCTTTTAGACATTTATTTTTTTTTTTACCAAATTAATTTTTATTATGTGTTTGGATGATGATCATGTAAAATTAATTTTTAAAAATTAATCATGTAATTTTTATTAATTTTTATCAATTTTACATAATTTTATCATTGGTGGATAAAAATAATTTTTAAAAAATTAAAAATATTTTTTTGACATTTATTTTTGTCAAATTAGTTTATATTTTATTAAATTGACGATTTTGCCCTTGAAATTAAACAATGGTATCTTCAATTGTCCTTATTTGGAACAAGATTCAAAATTTAGGGTCAAATGTGTCACAATTGAAAAGTCAGGGACCAAAGTGACACGAGTTCCAAACTATAAGGACTGTTAGTATAATTTGCCCTTTATATAATCACAACTCAAAGGAGGAAAAATCTATACAACAAATGATACTTTGGAAGGACCTCTGAAATTTGGATTTACTGCTTGAATTAGATTTATTGCTTGAATTATTTTTTCAATTGCTGAACAGTAAGCTTTTTTCTGTTTTGACATCATATTACAGATGATTAATCACTTCACACACTGAGATCTAACTATCGTTTGGATATTTTCATTTATTTTTTCTTCTTGGATTTAGATGTTGTTATGAGATTCTTTCTTGATTAGCCTTTGTTAAATTTATTTTATATAGTCGATATTTTATTTTAATTAAAAATATTTATTTTACAATCTTATAATCTAGGACAAATTATATTAAACCCCCAGAAACTATCAGTCATTTACAGTTTACTCCCCTAATATTTTAAACCTAACAATTACCCTCTCAAACTATTTTAATTTGAACATTATTAGTTATTTGTTAGATATTTGGATGAAAAATTATCAAGTGCTGTGCACATGATGATTATATTAAATTTTTACAAAAGATAAGGGTAATTTGGTTATAAAATTTGATATAATCATCATCTGCACAACACTTGACAATTTTTCATCCAAATATCAACAAATGACTAACCTAAGGACTTAATGTTCAAATTTAAATAAGTTGAGGGAGGTAATTGTTGAGTTTAAAACATTATGGAGTAAAGTGTAAATAACTGATAGTTTGAAGGGGTTTAATACAATTTGCCCTATAATCTAATATATATATATATATATATATCATATAAAATCATGGCAAATTACACAAATAGTCCCTATAGTTTGAGACTTATGTCACTTTGGTCCTTGACTTTTCAATTGTGACACATTTGACCCTGAATTTTAATCTTGTTCCAAATAAGGACAATTGAATATATAATTAGATTTTTCAAGGGTAAAATTGTCAATTTGATAAAATATAAACTAATTTGACAAAAATAAATGTCAAACAAATATTTTTGAATTTTAAAAAATTATTTCTACCTACTAAAAATAAAATTATGTAAAATTGATAAATCTTTTAGACATTTATTTATTTTTTTTACCAAATTAATTTTTATTATGTATTTGGATGATGATCATGTAAAATTAATTTAAAAAAATTAATCATGTAATTTTTATTAATTTTACATAATTTTATCATTGGTGAATAAAAATAATTTTTAAAAAAGTAAAAATATTTTTTTGACGTTTATTTTTGTCAAATTAGTTTATATTTTATCAAATTGACGATTTTACCCTTGAAAAATCTAATAATATTTTCAATTGTCCTTATTTGGAATAAAATTCAAAATTCATGGTCAAATGTGTCACAATTAAAAAGTCAGGGACCAAAGTGACACAAGTCCCAAACTATAGGGACTATTAGTGTAATTAACCCTAAAATCATTATAGGATAATCCAACTACAACATATTTATATTTAATTTTTTCAATAAATTTTATATAGTTTTTATTTCTACATATTTTTATTTTCTAAATTTATATAAAAGACAATTAAATAGTTAGAATTAACTTTAATTTTATATTACTAATTCTTCTTCTAATTTAACTATTATTTTTAATATCAAAATAAGTATTTATTCTATTATCTTATAATTAATATATATCATACAAAATTATTATATGATAATTATACTTTTATACACTACAAGAAATTACGTTTTTCGCAACGCAACAAAATATGTTGCTAAAAAGGAAAATTCGTTGGCAAAGAGTTTTGCCGACACATCAAGCTACGTTGGCAAGCCGTAGGCAAAAGTGAGTTTTGCCGACGAAATTATCATTGCGTTGGTAAAAGTAATGCCTTTAGCGACGAACATAGTCGTCGATAAAAGACTTCATCCATCGTCGGCAATTTACCTTGCGTTGGTAAAAGTCATTCAAATATAATGATTATGTGGCACTTTTCACAACACAAATTTGCATCGGCAAAAAATATACTTTTAGCAACAAAATATGCGTCGGCAAAAGTAAACTTTTGGCAACACATTTACGTCGGTAAATGTTGTCATTTGCCTACGATTTGTTTGTCGATAAAACTTCACTTTTGGCAACGACAAATTAGCATTGGCAAAAAATACACATTTAGCAACACAATATGAGTGGGTAAAAGTAAACTTTTGGCAACACATTTACGTCCGTAAATGTTGTCATTTGCCGACGATTTGTTTGTCAATAAATGTTTACGTTTGACAATGACAAATTGGCATTGGCAAAAAATACACTTCTAGCAACACAATATGAGTCGACAAAAATAAACTTTTAGCAACACATTTACTAACAAAAATAATTGAAAATAATTTATATATTTTTGTAAGATTTACAGATTTACAAGAGGCATCCCTCAGGCACCACTATTACAAACTAATAACATTGATATGAAATCACCTAAAGTTGATGTGCAAGCAAAAAAAACACTATTGATACTGCTTTTAGAAGCAATGTATAAAACTTAAAAAGGTAAAGTCACTAAAATACCCAAATACATCCAAATTGTGAACCCACATTAGAAACAACAGATAACAAAATGAAAACATGAAACTAACAAAGATAGGCAAAACATGGAATTGGCTTGAATTCTCCATTATCGATTCTGTGGAGCGTAGGTGTAAAAATCTCCCAAGCAGCCTGACAATTTAAAAAAAAAAAAAAAGTTACACATTGTAAGATTTCAAATTCGTACAGTATGACGAAATATGTACCCAGATTTATTCTGTATACCTTCAACTCATCTCTACGAACAAAATGCTGCTGATCTCCCCTTATTCTGAGGAAAAAAACAAAAAAACAAATTTGTTATCATACGGTTTGCCTTTGTGATATTCTTATTATTATTTATCACTATTAGTACAACTAATATTACTGTATGTCTCCGAGAACTTAAAACAAAGGCCTTAAATATGGCATGTAACAGGTACACATAATGTCAATAAGCAAGGATTTAAACCATACGTGTTGAGAATTAGGCGCTCATAAGCTTCTGGAATGGTAACCCCTTGATAACGTTGCCCATATGACAAGTCCAGTTCGCTTTGAACATTTGACATTTCCAAGCCAGGCTGCTTGACCTGCATGAGAGAGTAATCAAGTCAGAGGACATGTATGAAATTTGAGGGTACTTCTGCCAATGATTTTCTAGAGAACTTATTCTATCATGCATTTACGGAGATTTAAAAGAGAACCTTGGTAAAATGCAAGAGAAAGGGAGAGGAAGGCAGAGATAAATGCAAATAAAACTAAAAGCCAACGTGAATTCTCTCCGGATTAGAATTTAGAAATCAAGTTTCATCATGCAAGTCCCATAGAACTTCATAACATTTATAGCCAAAAAAAAAGGTTTTTAAATATAGCAAGTACTTGTGCATATGTACAAAAGTATCCTACAAGAAATATACAAGTTCAACAGTAAGTTGCCGTTAATTGTTGTAGGACTTTATGGGTACATTCAAAGAAAAAGGGTTATTGAGGCAATAATATGTGGTTTTGTAAGGATGTCATAATTTGCAAACAAAATTGGCCTCACGTAATATCTTAGAAACAGTAGTAATTCGGCAAAGTTTACTCAATTGATGTAAATCATACCAAAATGTTGCTTATTCTTTTTTTCCTTTTCTTTTCATATGTATCAATCTTTATTATATCAGAACTAGACTTTACCATTTGATATAGTATGATATAGAAGACTTGAGAAGATGGTCAGAAGGTGAAGAGAAGTAATTTATTATACTAGCAGATATGATATGATACCATACATTTGAATATATCACCAGGAACATCCTTAAATTGAACACGTATTTCTGCCTTCCTTGAATTTAACGCTTTCCCTGCCTTCATTATAAAGGGAACACCTGAAGCAAACAATTCATAAACATTGTAGTCAGAACACGATGGTGTCTGGAATTTCTATTAAGTTAATCCAATGCTTAAGAAAAAGTGAAATACATAAAATAAAAAAACACAAAAAAAAAAATTTCTTCAATTGTGAAGGATATCTAAAATAAAAATACAAAGCAAACAAAATCAAATTGTATATATTTTATCATACCTTCCCATCTTTCATTGTGAATTCGAAGAACCACAGTTGCAAAAGTAGGAGTGTTTGAGTTATCAGGAACTGTTGGGTCATCTGTATATATAGCCTTTGTATTGTCCAAGAACAACCTCATGATCATTAATAGGGAGCACTGATTGAAGGACCTGAATTTTACACTTAACATCATCAGGGGGAACTGGAAAAGGCATGAAAGTCTAGGACTTAAAAGTTAAATCACAAAACTGTGAAAGAATGTCTAATATATCATAAAAAGAGAATCTCATAATAAGCACAAACACAACATTCATACAACATATCAAATTTTAATGTCTGTAAAGATTCATATATCCCTCTCAACTAAGTGCCTATTTCAAATAGTTTTTGTTCTTTCATGTAGATATTAATCTACTAGTTGTCAAAAAGAAAGAGAGAAGTGCGAAGAAAATGGAAGTCTTCTTTTCTTTTTCCCCTTGAATCATATTTCTTTTCTTTACATTGATCGGAAAGGTATCTAGAGAGTTTTTCAATCTTAATTTTGGGAGAAGGGTATTTTAATGTTGTCAAAGCATATACACAAGCAAAAGACATAAGTAGTTATCCAGTTTCTATAAGAAAGTTATCATGTTACACACCTTCACTTTCTCATCCCGGATATGCTCAGGTTTAAGAGAAACCGGCTTCTCCATAGCAACAAGGCAAATAACCTGCAGTTGATATAGTATACATTTGTTATATGTTAAATAAAAAGTGAGAAAGAAAACGGGGATGCATGTTTGTGATAAATCTATCTTATAAAATGTAACTAAAACCATTGTCATCCAACCCCATGGAATGCAAACTATTCAATCACAACTAGAAAACAATAGCAATATCAATTAGCAAAAAAGTAGTAGCCAGATCTTTCCCGTAGGTAGCAGAAGTTAAATGTGGAATTTTGTCTGCCAATTACTTAACCAAATATGAAATTCATGCTATTTTTCCATCCCAGATAACCAGTTACAGACAAAATGTTACTGTCCAAAAAAATCTAGGTTGTTTGGTTCAGAAAAGTTCAATGGCTGAAATACATTAAAGAGAACATAAACTGCATCCACCAAAGGCACGATACAAGAGGTTAATATGGAACTATCAACCTCATAAGCTAAAGGAAGAAAACAACTATGGACATAAGTGAATGTAAATGTTTAATATTCTAACTTCTGAGTCTTTACAAAAGTACTTTCCACAGTGAAGAGATATTCAATGATTCAAATGTCATAATATTGTTGTCTCTAAATATTATCTATCCAAACACAATGTCATGGACTCACCTGTAAAAGATGATTTTGAATAATATCACGGATGATTCTGCAAAAAAATAAATAAACATTTTTAATACTGCAAGGTTAGTATCAATTTCCGGAAACAGGAAGAAAAGGGAAGAAAAATTGCATAAATTCTCCAAGATACCTTTCCATTTACAACTGTATCTGTTTCCCTTACATAGTCCAATATAATGATAATGTTGACAACTAGAACAAAACCACTCTACAGTACGCAAATTTGAATCAAAAACATTCTTACTAAAAAGAAAAAAATCTTTATAGATTGTAAAACCTTGATTCTTAATTTCTTCTCTTTTTTTTTTTTTTTTTTTTTTTTGATCAGCAAAAAGAATCTTTTTTGATGGAATCAAACAACTAGTGATAGAGTACATCAATAAAGAGGAGCTCGGAGCTACATGAAGCTCCAAGCTCCAGTTGGTGAGAGACCAACACAAAGAGAAAACAAAAAAAAAAAAAACAGAATCAGAATGAAAACAACCAAACACTGCCACAACAGATCAAACTAGCAGCATACAAACTCGGCATTTCACCCCAGAAACCTGATGAGCATTAGAATAACAAAGGGAAAATGTAGCAGAGTCCCAGACTCAGCAATCCACCCCAGAACTCCAAAAACAAAACTGCAGAGCATTCATTCAAACACTTCTGAGCCCTCCAATTTCACAAGAACATTTTCTGAGGCCTTTTATAAGCAACAACCATCAACATCCATCAGCAATCCACTCCCCACCTAAAATCATCTGGCCTTGAAGCTCCATTCCACACTACTGATAAATCTGAACAGCAGATGAGGCTTAAGGAACAATACCACTGCTTGGAAACTAAACCAAACCCCAATTCACAGATCTGAAAACTCTAGACAGCTACTGAATCATAAGAAGCAAAACAGATTGAAACCATTGAAACCAATCCAGAAATCCAGTAGCCCAAATAAAACTGCAGCAAACAACAGACATCCAGTAGATGGACTATATGGACTATATGGGCTGAGCTCTGCTTATCCTTGATTCTTAATTTCTAAGTCCTATTCAATAGAAAAATACTAACGAGAACTAAGGTGCCACTAGTATTAGTGACCTGCATATCTATTTATGATACAGAACCTGAAGTAGGAGCACTAACAACCACCTGTTCAATTGGATAGGATACAAGAATCTCATGTTGAATACATTATTTATCTGAAAGATTTAGGTATTTGAATTCATCTAAACCCAACAAAATTTCTGGGGTCAATTACAAATGCAAAAGCCTATGGTGTTAATACCTGTAATTTCGTATTTCCATCAAGGTTGAACTTTCTGTAAGTTACTACAATGAAAGAAATAGTAAAAAATAACTGACATCCAAACCAGTAACTCAAATCATCGTTTGTAATATGTCATTGCTCTTCACATTGAGAAATTTTCAACCAAAATGGAAAAAAGCCAAAAGCTGATTCCAAAAGTTATTCAATGGGCAAATTAAAATGGTATTCTATGTACTTTGTTACTTCCTGTGTCATTTTACTCTCTATAATTTCAATTGACTTGATTTTAACCATGAATTTATCACTCTGTCTCAATTTGGTTCAATTGAGTATTTTTTTTTAAATTTATATGAAAATTAAACAAATAAGTGGCATGTGGGAAAAATTATAAACTTGAGTTAAAAATACTAACGAGATAATCAATTGGACTAATAAATTCATTCAATTGAACACAATGACGTAAACGGTGCAAAGGGGGAAAAAAAATAGGTTAGAAATTGATAGTGTACCTTAGAAGTTGGATCGGTGGCTAACACAGACTGAGGAAAAACAGAAAGCACTCGATTTGTTCCCATCGGCAACTTCATTTTCTGTAAATTCAGACATTTCCCCTAGAATTTGGAAGTGATATGCGACTTTTGAATCTGTGAATTTGCCTGAACTTGAAACAAATTGTAACTAGAAATGCAAGAGGAATTGATCTTACTTTGATGCTCTAGCACCACAAGAGCAAGCAAATTATGGTGAATCAAGTTATGGCCTATCGAATTGCTCATATTCTTTAGATTACGTTTAGAAACATAAAAGGCACCATTTATTTGAACCTATTGTGTTTTGTATCTTGGAGACCTCAGTCGCTCACCGTCGCTGCAGGCCGTTGCTACTCGTAGTCGCGGCCGATCAAAGGATGTAGGGTTAGGGTTTGGAGAGAGGAGTGAGTGAGATATAGGTTTGGGAATCTAAAAAAAAAATGAATTGAATTGTGCTGTGTTGGTGTGCGTGGGTTGCTTTACTACGCAATAAAAAAAAAATAAAAATAAAAAGGTCAAGGCAGTTTGAATTTTTATGAATCAGAAAAGAGGAAATTATTTTATATAAAATTAAAATTAAAAAAAATACATACAATCAAACTTATTTTAAAAATATGATTAAAAAAAGAAGATAGAATCACACTTATTTAAAAAGTGAGATTAAAAATAAATATTATCACACTCATTCAAATTAAGTGTGATTAAAATATCAATCTAATTTTTTTTTATCACACTTTCACTAAAAGTTAGATATTTTCAATTGTCAAAGTGTGATCTTTAACTATTTTTATAGTAGTGAAGAGTGAAATCGTGGAGATGGATGAAGGGAGATTTGATGAGGGAAAAAAAAAAAGAGGAAATTTTAAGAGGGAATTTGCTACCGCCCAATAATCAGATCACAACCAAAATAATAATAATAATAATAATAATAATAATAATAATTTCAAAACAATTTTTTGATTCGTTTTTTTGAAAAAATTAAAAATAATTTGAGAGCAATAAAAATCAAAATTATATCTTTAAAATTTTAAAAAGTATTTATGACGTAAAAGATAAAAAATATACAAAAACAATAAGTATTTTTTATTTCACCCAATTTTTTTAAATTTTTTAGGAAAAAAAAATTGAACCTAGTTTCTGAAAATAAAACCAAACATATTGAAATTGATAATCTAACCATATTCTTTGAAAAAGTTTAAATTATCTCAAATTAGTCATCTCAACTTAAGAGTGTGTTTGGGCTTAATGGGTTCATTTTGTGATCTAATTCAATGATCATTTTAATTTTACAATTCAGTAACTAGAATATTTAAAATTCTTTGAAAAATTGTAATAAAAAATACAAATCACTATATCACATCATTCCACTAGCAAAACTTTTACCGACAAATAGTGTTATCGTCGCTAAATGGTTAACTCTTTGCCCACGCCAACTTGTCGTCGCCAAAAGTATGCACACTAATAGCAACGCTCATTGTGTTGCTAAAACATAAGTCTCGTAGCTAAAAGTTCTCAAATTTTGGCGCCAACCAAAAATTTTGGCGCTAAAAGAATGTTATGCTTTTTTAGCGACGGTAGCAAATTGCGTCGGTAAAGGTATACTTTTACTAACGAAATTGATCATTGTGTCGCCAAAAATATACTTTTGGCAATGAAAAATTGACGTCGTCGCCAAAAGTAGTTGCCAAAAGTGCAATTTCTTGTAGTGATAATACTATAAAACTAAAATTGTCAAAATACACAAATAATTTAAGTAAAATTAATATATACAAGTATTCAAGTAACACTTTTATAGAACGATAACGTTAAGATTATCAAAATAAATAATTAAAATCATATTTTAATTTTAATTTTAAATTAAAATTAAAATTATTTTTTTATAACACACATAATACTATCAAATATTTTTTTTTAAAAAATAATAAATGCATTATAAAGGTCAACTGTTAGTTAAATAAATCTCATCTCACAAACAAGTATCCCAATTAGTCCTAATTTTTTTCTATTGATCTTTTAAGTCCTATTAGTGGAGAGTTTCTTTTCGTGTAATTCTATTTTCGATTTTGGTAGCATTTTAGTGAACGACTATACTCCTTTATTAATGTAACAAGTATGATATGATACTTTAATGTGGCAGGTATTAATTTGACACTCTAACGTGTCGAATATAATGTGACATTCCAAAAAAACTAAAAATTCCTTAATGTACTTTTCTCATATGTGACACCGTGACGGGTATGATGTGACACTCTAAATCTTTTACTAAAAAAAAAAAAAAAACTAAAAACTCCTCAATATGTATTTTTCTCAAATGTGACAACATAGCAGATATAATGTGACACTTCAAAAAAATTAAAAATTCCTTAATGTACTTTTATAAAATTTGACAACGTAATAGGTATAATGTGACACTCCAAAAAAAATTAAAACTCCTTAGTGTATTTTTTTCAAATGTGACAACGTGGCGGATATGATAAGACACTCCAAAAAAAACTAAAAACTTATTAGTGTACTTTTTTCAAAATATGACAACGTGACGGGTATGATGTGACATTCTAAAAAAATAAAAAATCTTCACTATACTTTTTTCCAGATGTGACAACGTGATGAGTATGATGTACACTCCAAAAAAATTTAAAACTCATTAGTGTACTTTTTTCAAATGTGACAACATGACGAGTATAATGTGACACTCTAAAAAAACTAAAAACTCATTAGTATATTTTTTCCAAATGTAACAACGTGATGGAGATGATGCGACACTCCAAACAAATTAAAAATTCATTAGTGTACTTTTTTCAAATGTAACAACATGACGGGTATGATATGACACTCCAAAAAAACTAAAAACTTATTAATATACTTTTTCTAAATGTGACAACGTGGCGAATATAATGTGACACTCCAAAAAAATCAAAAATTCATTAGTGTATTTTTCCCAAACGTGACCTTTGACACTCTAACGTGGTGAGTATGATATGACACTGCAAAAAATTAAAAACTCCTTAGTGTATTTCTCCCAAATGTGACACTTCAACGCAGCAGATATGATGTGACCCTAAAAAACTCTATAATATACTTTTTTTCAAATGTGACACTCCAATGTAGTGGGTAAATGAGTCCTTCCACATAAAAAAAAAAAAAAAAAAAAAAAAAAAAAAAAACTAAATGGATTACAAGAAAAAATATGAGACTACATGAATTACAAATTCAAAATATAAGACTTATTAGTCAATCTCTATATATATAACCCATCATATACTTTGATATTTTATATAATTTAATAATTATGAATGTTTCAAATTAAAAACAAAATGTTTTGTGTAACACTTGACTTAATCATGTGTGTTATATAATGCCCATTAAATAGTAAATATTAATGTACCACGTCAGACGCCGCAAGTTCTATAATCTAATGTTGTTTGAAACAAAAATTTAAAAAAATAAAAATAAAATTTAGAGCCAGAGAGTCGTTTGTCCGAAATATGACGATCTCTTTAATAGTGTTGTAATAAATAATTTGCCGCCCATACCATTATTAGGCACTTCTTCACCACTAATTTGTGTTTTGTGTTTTTGTTTTTGTATTTTGATTTTTATTTTTTTGTGAGTGGTATGTGTATAGACATTCGCTTTCACCGACCCAACAGACATCACCCCACCACATTCTTCCACACATTATTCTCGTTTTTATTTTTCGGCATCTCTTCAACCTCACATTACTCTCCAAATTCAACTCTCTTTTCTCTACTTATTTAATCCCAATCAATATATCTATACAAATATTATTCACAAAAAAAAAAGAAAAAAAGAAGTGCACATACATATATGTATATTTAGCATCAGTTGTACCTTAAAAAATAAATATTAAGGCCTTGTTTGGGAAGACTAAATAAGTGTACTTTTTGTCTTTTTTGATTAAAAAAGTGAGGTTAAAAATATGGATGTTTGGGTTAACTTTGTGACTTTTTATGAAAAAATGTGTAATAAAAAATTGTAAAAATTAGTTTTTAGAGGAAAATTTGAATTGGGAGTTGTGCAGCCGTAATTGTTGACTTTTGGTGAATAATGTTAACTTTTTAACTTTTTGAGTAACTTTTTGACTTTTTGGATTATTCTCTACATCCCAAACAATTTACACCTGCTGTAAAGGGTAATATTTACAAAAATGTCATATATAGGATCCACATCAAATGACCACATTGAGCCAATATAGGGGAGTTCCATATAGTAATTTTGTAGACCTTTTAGAACCTATAAAATCTTAATATTAACAGAGGTCCAGTTTGTCTCATGTTTGAAATCAAGACTGGACCGTCCAGTCTGGCCCATGAGCTCATTTTTGGGTCCGTTTCGATAATTCGAACTGCTAATGTGTAGAACTCGTCGAGTAATATATTCTTATAAAAAATCACGTTGATCGGATATCGATAACTATTTGATCGGATCATATTTTTGTCAACCGCTTATTTTTTCATCGTTTTTTTTTTAATTTTTTTATACAAATCTGATCCGATCAAATAGCTATCGATATCCGATCAACGTGATTTTTCTAAGAATATAATATTTAATAAGTTCTATATATTGAACGGTTCGAATTATCAAAACGGGACCCAAAATGGACCCATGGGTTGGACTGGACTGGACGGTTGATCTCAAACATGAGACAAGTTCACCCTATTAACAATGCAAACTTTAGTGTTTTTTTTTCTTTCTAAAAAAGAGAGGATTGCAAACATATTAGCTCTCTCACGTATTGGTATAAGCCACAGTTTTATCCACTGAATCGATTCGCTCAAGGAGAAGGTTCTCTTTGCCACATTAACTACACTACTTGGACAAATGTTGTCATTACACAAGATTAGGAAGGTTTAGAGAATTGTCAAAACATGATAGAACAAAGATATAACCCAACTTTGGTAAATAATTGGTGAATATGTGCTTACAATTAAATTTTATATATATATATATATTTTTTTCCCTATTTTTAACTGAGTTATGGAATTTGAAACCATGTGTTATTGCATTATAAATTATAATATATAGAGAGGTGCTATACTCTCAAAGATAAGTTGAGTCTGAATAACAAAAAGCCTATCACTGGTCTATTTGTAAAACCCACAAAGCAATGGCCAATTATAACACTGCATAGGGTTGAAATCTATTGTTGTTTTTGGACCATGCATCATTTTGCTAATATATATTATCAAAAGAATTGAAGTACCCATATTAATTGCTAGACAATTAAAGTCTTAGATCATTAAGAAATTTATACCAAAGTCAAATCAAGTAACTTTGCTTAAATTTTAACTATTTTTCAATGGTTTGGCCACTCTATAATGTCATATTAATTATTTTGACATATTACAATATTTAAAATATTATAATTTGATAACGTTGTCGTAATTTTAATTTCACAATTTGAAGTAAAAATATTATTAATGAACCCATTATGAGAGGTAAAGAGGAGCAATGTCAAATTTTGACCAGTGATATAACAGATTATTTGAGAGCTTTCTCATTGAGCTATAACAAACCATTAGAGTTGTCCTAAAAAGTGATTAAAATTCAACCTCTCCATTTCACAATGAAAATAATATAAGTTTGAGGCTAACCCAAGTTGGGAATTTCAATTCCCACCAACTATGGTCCCAATTATTGATCTTTTTCTTTTGACTAAAAAAATATAATAGAATAAATATATAAAAAGAAAAATACCATATAATTTGGAATTGATGACAACCAAAAGAAATTAAAAATATATATATATATAGTGTAAATGACAAAATGAAAATGGGATGGAGAAGATACTTGACCATAATAACGACAAACTAATTTCTAAACATTAAAACAAAATTAACAGCCAACCTATCATTATCTAATGTCAAACCTCTTGCAATCTTACCTAACATTATGCTATAATTAAAATTTGATGAAAAAGTTCAGAGGATGAGAAAATATATTAGATTTTTATCATGAAAAATAAATTAATGGTATAAATTTAAACTTTTTGTTGCGGAATTAAACCTTGAGGGAATCTTGGCTATTGATTTCACTCTCGTTTTTTTTTTTTTTAAGGTGTGTTTAGAGTTTGACTTTTAGGGGTTTTTTAAATTTTTTTATGAACTAAAAAAAAAATGTTAGGTTTGGTTTTCAAAATCACTTTTCTTAAATTTTGAAAAAAATAAAAATTAATTTAGTGAAAAAATAATAATTCAAAAATACTCATCATTTTCATATGATTTTATCTTTTTTGAGGGTGCAAATTATATTTAGAAATTTAAAAATAATTTTTAGTATTTATTTTTGTCAAATTAATTTCTAATTTTTTTTCAAAAAAATTCAGAAAATTGATTCTAAAAATAAAACCAAACATAACCATTTGTTTGACTAGTCACTTTTTTTAGTTTTTTGGCAAAAATAACCAATAAAGACAAAATAGGTTAAAATAGCCAATAAGACAAAATGTCACATTCAACTCATAAACATTTCATTTTTTCTCTCACAACCATCAAATCAACTACAAAGAGAAACCAACAATCTTCTCAAATACAACTATTTTAGTTAGGCTAAAATAGCTAAAAATCCAAATAACCAACTAAAATAACCAACTTCCCAAGCAAGGCCAATGAATTTTAAAAGTTGCATGAAAAATTGAATAACTTGGGGTTGTTGGCGCCACACTTAAATCATCCAATGCAAAGGCGACACATGGCAAGTAAAGGGTATTTAGGTACTGAAAAGTTCCACTTTCAAAATTGTTCACATGAGCTGTGAATGTAAGTTTTCAATTGATAAAGATGATGAACGGCACGTGAATGGCACGTGAAGAAGGAGTTAACAAGAAGCAGTTGCTAGTGGTTACACACACGAAGAAGAGTTCATGGCCCTAAGAAGTAGCGAGAATGAAGGATATCATAGGAGAAGGTAGCAGTCTAACTGTTTCGAAGGTGCCAGGAGAAGGCTATAAACAGATGGAAGCAATGACAGAAGAGAGCTCTGACCAAATCCAGGCTCTATTTCTTTGTCTGTTTCATTTATCTTCAAATTTTTGCGCTTTACTTTTATGCATTGTATTTACATTTTGTAGGAAGAGATTATCCTTCTAATTCCAAAACCCGGTCAATTTAAAAGTTTTCAAGTTGCCCTTACTAAAGGCAACATTTTGTAATTGTTTATTCAATTAATCAATTATAATTTCTGCCTAGTCTCCCCATCCAATTTTGTTACGAATTTGAGTTAAAGCTTTAGTTCATCTTTTCAACATAATACAGTGAAGTCTTCTTCATTGGTGCTAAAAGAACCTTAACACAATCGCTTGATAAAAATTGACATTTATTATTTGTAAGGACTTTTCAAATCCTTACAGGTATGCTTGAATTACATTTTTAACCTTCGAAATGTCAAAAATAGCCAATTGAGGTATATAATTTACTTTTTAATGAATTTTTAATTTTTTTTAACTGAAAAAACAATTTCTCAAACAACCAAACACAAAAGAATCACTTTTAACGGGTTGCTAAAATTTAAAGCATTTTACCATACTTGGTAACAGAATTATCAAAAAGCTAACATTTAACATTTTAACATATAATAGTATGGGCAATGGGTTCTTTTTTTAAGGTCCCTAATATTATAGTTTTAGGAGATAAAAGACACTCAAAACTTTTATACTAGCTGAGGTCTCTAAAACACACGCGCATTTTACATCCAATTATTGGACCAAAATACCCTTGTTGGGATCTTCAATTATGGAGGGAGGATGGTCAACAACGACGCCAAAGTCGGTGTCGAAGTAGATGTGGCCATTTTTGTGGTCGAGAGAATAAGTAACGGACTGAGGCTTGACCTTTTCATTGTCGGAAAATGAGCTCGCCGCCGAAACTGCTGGTGATGGCAGCAGCGGTGGTGGTGG
This sequence comes from Camellia japonica, assembly GCA_030407325.1. Taxonomy (NCBI): domain Eukaryota; kingdom Viridiplantae; phylum Streptophyta; class Magnoliopsida; order Ericales; family Theaceae; genus Camellia; species Camellia japonica. The sequence goes on from JAPPVO010000032.1 coordinate 112,682,948, forward strand.
TGAAAGCAAACTGCTCATTCTTGTTGTTGTTGTTGGAATGAGACATAGAGAGCAATCAAAGAGCTCATTGTGAGAAGAGAATCCCAAACACGAAGAAGAAAAGAAATAGAGAGAGAGAAAGAGAGAGAGAGAAAGAGAGAGCTTGCTATGGCTTGTTTGATTTTCACTAGAATTTCTTTGGTCACATCACAATCCCCTTGGAATTTCTCTGAGTATGTTTGTGTGTTCATGTTTGGAATTTCTCTAGACATTTTCACTGAAATTTTCTAGACAGATCACAATCCCCTTGGAATTTCTCTAAGTATGTTTGTGTGTTCATGTTTGGAATTTCTCTAAGCATTTTTACTAGAATTTCTCTTGACACATGACAATCCCCTTCGAATTTCTCTGAGTGTGTTTATGTGTTTGTGTGTTTGTGTTTGGAATTTTTCTGGGCATCACACATTTACCTACTACTCTCTTGTGCATTTGATTTTCACTGCACACATTACACACTTGCATGTTCATTTTTCTAGCACATTTGATTTTATCTGAAATTCTTTGTCATGTTGATCTTTTTTGGCCATCACACACTTGTAATCTAACTTGCATATAAAATTTATCTGCTAATGTAGTCAAAGAAATATATATTCTCTACAAATATAGTCAGAGAAATTTACTTGCATGTTGATTTCTCTGCCACATCTATTTTTCTCTAAAATTTCTGTGCAAATGTAGTCAATAAACCCACTTTCTCTTTCTCCCATTTGATGCACCATTCAAAACCTAGAACCCAAGAGCAATGAACTTCTTGAATAGCAATGGAATTGAAAGCATAGAGAAATTTCAGAAGGTCCTTCAAATTCCTATGTAGATCCTCCAAATTTCGCCAGATTTGTGAGTTTATTGTTGTCCATGATCATCCATTCTTTAGTCTTCAACAGAAAGATCAAGGACAGCCTTATGGTAGCGAACGAGGTAGACAGGACGGGCAAGAACGCGAAGGCGGTGGATGGGGGGTTTGGGACTTGGCATCAAAGACATGGACAAGGCCAGAGTGGAAGCCGGTGGCGATGAAGCGGCTATCAGAGCGGAAAAAGGAAGATGTGGCAGTGTTGGAGAATGAGAAGATGATGGGTTTGGGTTCTAAGGTTTGGGAAGAGAGAGATCAGAGAAATGGTTGAGAGAAAGAGAAGAGAGACCTGAATCTATAGAGAGAGTGAGAGAGAGGGAGAGAGGAATGAGGGTAAAGTTGGTATGTTTTTTGAATAAAACGAAAGCAAAGGGTGTGATCGACCTTAACTAATAGAAAAAAAAAATTTGTGGACCTCTCTTACTACTCAAAATTGGAGAGGAATGTTAGACCAATTTTTTCTATGGGCAATGCAATTTTGTCAAGAGAAATTCGATAATACACCCAAAAAAATAAGTATATAATATATCCTAATTACAATTTGATGTAGTTTTTAGTTATAACTTATTATGATGTTAGGTATGATTTGATTATGATTCATTATGGCGTTTTGTAATTTTTTTTGTTATAACCGAAAAAGCTTTTAGTTATGTCTTAAGTGGTATTTAGTTATGACACATTATGATTTTGATCATGACTTAATTACAACTTCATTGTAGTGTTGATTATGACTTACTTATAATTGTAGACACCCCATTTTTGACCGACCTTAAGACTCAGATGTCATCGATTGAGCGCTCGGTGATGATGCATATTGTGCTCGTTCTGAGGTCACAGAGTCTCGACTGAAAGCCTTGCCTTCAGACTTCGGGACTCTTTTGTGCTTTGCCTCGGTTTGCGAACCAGGTCCTGTTTTCTCTGTTTTCTCTTCCTGAAGGGAGGGAGAGGTCTCGAAGACCATCTCTCAGTGGCCGTAGGCTACGTTTCGTGGTCGTAGGCCACTATTCCCATTTGGAGACCAGTTTCCGATTTTCGGAGCCGTCGGCCGTGCGCCTCGATTCGGGACCGCTTAACTACCTCCGCTTGCTCCGGTTTTTGGCACACACCTTGTTCCCTCTCCCTAGAGGGACACTGTGGCCCGGGAGACCACCTTTGTGGTCACACACCACCTCCGGTGCCTAACAGCCTGTTTTCGGGGCACCCGGCTGCGCGTTTTGGCCCCTGAACCTTCGTTTTGCATCGGTGTGGGTTCATTTTTGGCATGAACCCTAGTTTCATTGTTAGGAAGGTGGTAGTAGGGTGGGAGACCACCTTTTCTTCTTGGAGACCACCTTTCCCCGGTCAGCCGATTTTTCTTGACAAGTAGGTGGTCTCCCTCACTTTTGAGCCACAATTTCAGGTCTCCCATACCACCACTGAGTTGCATTCACCTGGGAGACCACCAATCTTGGTAGGCCGACCACCTTTTTTGCTTGACCCTTTTGACCCCTTAGTCTCCCTCACTTTTGGGCCATAATTTCTGGTCTCTCATACCACTATTGTGTTGCATTCACCTGGGAGGCCACCAATCTGGTATGGCCGACCACCTTTTCAACCTGCCCCTTTTGACCCCTGGTCGGCCGACCAGGGCAAGTGGTCGGCCGACCACTTGAAATGGTCGGCCAGCTATCTCATTTTTTGTCTCACTGAGTGCAATACAGCTGCGCCAGCTGGGAGGCATTTGCCCTATCCTCCGAGATTTAACCCTTCTGTTTTGCCTTCTTAAGGAAGATTTGGTCCCTTTTGCTTACCTTCTAAGAGAAGCTTGACCCTTTTGGTTTAGCTTCTTTTAGAAGCTTGGTCCCTTTGCTTGAGGCTTCTCCAAGAAGCCTTGGACCTCATCTCCTATAAGAGAGGCCCTCCTCTTCATTTGCAAAGGTTGAACATTTTTGTTAAGGCATTTGCATATACCTCTCCATATCTCTCTACTTCGAGCTCAAATACTCAATTATTCTTGGCCATTTACACTACACCTCCAAGCACAACACCTCCACTACCATCCTAAGTACCTTGAAGCTATTTTTCAGAGGTTGAGAGCTCACTTTCTTGGTCCAGAGCTTGCTGCATTGCTGTGCTACAAGGGTAAGTCACCATTTCCCTCTTTGTAGCTTTATTTTGCTTCATTCTTTAGCCTTATTTGCAAGAATTTTTGGACTTCATCATAAACTAAAAAAAGTCTTATTTTGAGCTTCTCTTCAAGTTTGATTAAGGTTATTTTTCTGTTGGGGGTCATCTACCCCCTTGCATGCTTCATTTCCTCATGTTTTGAGCTATGCATTAGAGCATTTGTGTTGGCCTTGGTTTGGCCTTTTAGCCACTGAAATCCAATGGATTTTCAGTAGCTAACATATGTCTTTGAGCTTCAAAATCATAGAGGGGTGACCCTCTCACCCCTTGTTCTCTTTACTAGCTTTGTTGGCCTTACAAAGGAGCCCCTATTTACATGTTTCAAAGCCATGCTCCAGGCCATTTTTGATGAGTTTTGTGACCTGCATGAACTCTGTCCTGAGCCTTTTTTTCCATATTAAGTGTCTATTATGCATGTGTAGAGTAATCTTCTTCAAGGCCTTTCAAAGGGGCTTTCACTTGCATCCTTCCTAGACTAATTTCAGGACCTTTTTGGTGGGTTTTAGTATCCTCATAACCTCTTTCCAGAGGTTGTTTTACCATTTTGTGTGTCTGTCATATATGTGTAGAACAACCCCTTGCATGGCCCTCCAAAGGAGGCTATCATTCTTGCATGCATTGACTGAGTTTCAGTGGGTTTTTGGGCATATTTTGGCATGGCATACTTCTGTTTTTGGCTGGTTTGGTGAGCTCTCATGTGCTTCATGTAGTTGTAGTGCAAATCATGGTTCACTAGCTTATTTTGCATGCTTTGTTGACCCTTGATTTTGGCACTTTTTGACCTTGCCTCAAACTGATTTTGTGCATATTTTGGACTGCCCTAGCTCTGTTTTTGGGTCTCATGGTCGAATAATGCTTGTTTTGCATGCTTGTAGTTCAATACACTTGCCTAGCTTTGAGATTTGAGGTCTATTGCATGCATATACTGAGGTGTTTTCATGCTTTGGGGTCATTTTGCATCATATTTTAGAGCCTATGTGAATGCTATATCCTCATGTTTTCTCCTCTTTAAGTGTGCTTGAGAGTTGTGCATGAATGCCGTGTTTTCGGACCATTGAATGAGCTTCATTTCCATACACTTTGAACCATCATTTTGGGCCATTTTCCCACTGTTTCAGACCTGCCTAGGGTCTATTTGGGGTTGGTTTTGCTATTCGTGCATTGCTTTGTGTACCTCTAGTGTAACGCACTTCACTAATTTCGATATTCGGGCCATCTAGCATGCATTGGGTAACATACTTACATGATTCGGGACCATTGCACATCATGTTTCAGAGCTGGAAAATGTATGCTTGCATGCCATATTTCATCATTTGCCATGCTTAGTTAGAGTTGCATGTTGTGCCTTAGGATCGGTCCATTGCATTCGTGCATGCTTGCATGTATTTCGGTTGTCTCATTTTCATCATATGACCACTGATGTGAGTGTGGCTGAGGTCCACTCATATTGGTGTAAGTCCATCTTGCATTTGTATATGCCATTTAGTTCATGTGAGAATGATAGTCTTCGTAAGTACATTGTGTATGCCATGTTATGTCACTTGCATTGTGTATGCCATTTTAGTCCATAGCATTGCGTATGCTAGGTTGCATGTTAGTGCATTGTGCATGCATGTTGTGTCACGTGCATTGTGTATGCCATTTTAGTCCATAACATTGCGTATGCTAGGTTGCATGTTAGTCACATTGTGTATGCCATCTCATTGCATTGTGTTTGGGATAGGAGTTAGCCCAAACATGGGAAACGAGGGACGTTTCGTATCCGAAGTGACGGAACGTGCCTCAATTCCCGGTCGCCGACACTCCGGATTACCCATGATGGAGTCTAGGCCTTGTTGTGTTGTCATAAGCATTCATTTCACATCGAGTCGTGCAATTTGACTCCTCAGCCATTATGCATCGAGATGCGTGATTGGTGGCACGAGGATCGAGGTGTGCATACATATGTGAAAATACTTTGTCATGCCCCTTTCTTGCTCTCTGTTGCAGCAAACCAGAAATCAGCAGCCTTCTAGAGCTTTGCACAGCATTTTGGGATTAATTGCAAACAGAGGCAAATCGGGGCATCGCGAGGAATTTTCCGACGAGGCGACTCGAGCACGCATGCATCTTTCATCATTCGGAACAAGAGCTGAGGCAGTCCATTTTATAGCTTACACGCTAATTTATTTTCTTTCCTAGTTAATTTGTTAATTAATTAGGGTTTTGTAATATTTAATTATTGGAACTATAATTATTTATTCGGACCCTCCGAGCGAGGGCACAATTGTAATAAGTGTGCGTGTGTGTGATGTATGTCTTCCAACCCCACGTCTTTCTCCCTTTTATTTATCAGCTTATGATGTTTAGATTAGGGCATGTTTCAATTAGCATACTTATGCTCGCAAGTTTGCATCCATTCATCTGTCTTTCATGCATCGGGCTCGGTGCATCATACTAACTGCATCGTATTTCAATTTCAAGTTGAATACGTGTTAGCTGTAGCATCTCATATGCCATTCTTAGAATAGCCGAGCCTATTATAGTTGCATTTTTGCATGTGTTGCATTAGGCATCTCAGCATAGTTAGGATCCATACATGTTTTCTAATTAGCTTCTTTCTTTGGCTCGGAGTACTCAGAAAGTGTTCATGCTTTAGCATCCTTGCATGCGTGTGAGTGACTGCCATGATAGCATGCTTACCATGTGGCTATGTGCTTATGTGATATAACTGCCTGAATGCCTGTGGGTGGAGGTTGGATTATCTGAATTGGAACAATTCATTGATTGCGAGTTTTAAGCCCACTAGATAGTGGCAAATCACCATGTTTTCCAAGCTCACTTGAGGGTGGCAAAATCCGCATTTTAGCCTACTTGCGAGTAGCAAACCGCTTTCAAAAAATAAACATGAAATGTTTTGTTCCAACTCAGGCGATCCAGTCTATATTTGTATGCTGTGTGCATCATATATTAATTCTAGGCTAATAACCAGAATAAGAGCACATAATGTTTTCAAAACTCGATATCATAGTTAGTAGAGGCCGATCTTTGATCGGGCGAGCGGGGGTGCTCACGAAGTGACCTTTCCCAATCGTACCCAAGTTCCCGAGCCGAGGCAACTTTGGTGATGACGGACACGTGGCCTTAGGCACGAGTCAGGGTTTCCTAAATTCCTCCAAAAATAAATATTTAGGTGGCGACTCTGTATCTGGCAAAGCAGTCCATGTTTGACACTTCTTTCAAAAAAATTTATTTTCAAAAACGATTTGCTGGATTTGGACTCTTTGATGATTCATCGGTCTTGCATTGCACTCTGTGAGATTAGATACAGGATCGTGACTTTGAGTCCTGAACTGTAGTGAGCCCAAATGAACAAAACGGGGGATTCCCCCCGGGACGTTCGGGGACGTCTACAATAATATGTTGTGGTTATTTTTTTTAATTATAGACGAATTATTTATAGCCGAATAAATCATTTCGATGTATGCTTTTAGGCACTTATTAAGCTTAAAAAGCTTGTGCACTTTTTATTACACTAACATATAAAATTCTTTTAAACTTTTGAATATGTGACCTAAGGGAATACATTAATAAAATCTTAATTGGATATGTTTTTAATTATACTTCAGGTGATATTTGATATAATTTGTTGTGATTTATTTAGTAATAACTAAAATTGGTTTCATTATAGCTTGAAGTAGTATTTGTTGGAAAAATAATGGTTTTTTGGTGACTTTAATGTAATATTAAAGTGGGTGCCGATCCTCAATTGAGGTGGATTAAAGTGGATTTGGATTCTTTGTAATGATATATTTACACCACCAAAAGAATGACAAAAAACTATTAAGATTTGAATGAGAAATTGACTCATTAAGTTGGCCTCATAAAAGTGGTGTTAGGAAAGGTGTAAAACCTTCTATCCCACATTGATTGTAGAAGAGAGCATTGATGGGTATTTAAATCCCATTTTTTGCCTAAGGGTATGAGCCCTTTGGGGTGTCCAAATTTTTCGAAGGAAAGGAGTTATAGATGCTTCAAGGATGGACTTGGACCAAGACTATGGTCCAAGTTGGTTATGGAAAAATTGCCACATGTGCACGCATCGCCAGCCAACTCGGGCCTGTGTCCGTGGTCCATGATCCGTGGATCGTGGATCTTAGGTTTGGGCTTGGGCTTGAGGCTTGTTGGACTGGATTGAGTGTGGGGTTGAGCTTGGCCAACCCATCTTAATTTTTTGGGCCAAGACAATGTTGTGGGCTGTAGAATTATACACATTACACAAGTGTATAAAATGTATGTAACTCCTCTATAATGATGATGAATTATTCCAGCAGTTTTGCAGGTTTAATACAGAATTTATTTCTGCATTTGTGATGGGCCTTAATGGCAAGAGTTTTTTCCTTTCTCCATCCATGTGTATAAAAGGATGCCCTCTCCTTCATTTTCATCACCCAAAATATTTGTTCTTCTTGTCTTTAAAAGTTTTCCTCCAGTTTTATATTCTTCCTAGTGAGATAGTGTTGCCTTACTTCTGTTCGCCGAAGCTACTCAGTCGATGCACTGCTGTAGTTGGTCTAACCGTCGTATCATGGGAGACAGACGTCGAAGAACCTCCAACACCTAACCGGTGAGGCGATGAATCTGTTTTAAGGACACTGTCTGTTAAGCAACCTCAGTTGCAGACTTCAACTTCAATACTGTCGAAGCAGTTGCATCAGCATGAGACTTCAATACTGCCGAAGCAGCTGCACCAGCATGACCAAACCAACTCCACCTCATCTAAAGTCAGTTAGATTAGTCAACACTAGTTAGTATTAACTATAGCAGTTGTAAAGTTGTTAGAACTATAGTTAATTGTAACTATAGTTAGTTAGAGTATATTAGTTTATAAATACTGTACATGATCTAGATAGATGTGTAATTGATTGAAATGGTTTATGAATAAACAAATCTGTTTTGACTCTTCTTCATTTCTTGAATCTGCTTTATGGTATCAGAGCCCTAGCTCCAACGAGTATTGCTCTTTCCTCTTCGAAGCTCCTTAAAGCTTCTCTCACATGGCAGATTCATCTAGTTCTGCATCTCCATCAATTCCTTCCAATCTCGCACTTCTTATATCAAATCTTAGTTCCTTTGTCACAGTAAAGTTAGATTCAACTAACTACATCGTCTGGAAAAATCAGTTGCAAAATATATTGCGAGTAACCAAATTGATCGGATTTGTCGATGGATCCAAGGATTGTCCATCATCTACTCTCAGCAATGCAAGCAACAAAGAAGTTTTTAATCCTAAGTATCTTCAATGGATGAATATCGATGCTCATCTTCTTAGCTGCATAACCGCTACTCTGTCTCCTGCAATTTTTTCCTCTGTTTTTCATTGCAAGACTAGCTATGAGGTATGGACTGTTCTTCAATCTCGGTTCACTTCTCTTTCTAGATCTCATGTTCATCAACTCAAGAACAAGATGAATCATCTCACTAAGAAAGGATTAAGCATGGATGCATATCTGACTGAGTTCAAAACCATAGCTGATCAGCTAGCTCTAGCATGTGCACCTGTTGATGATGAGGATATAGTTCTATTAATCTTGACTGGATTGCCGGCTGAGTATAATGCTTTTAAAACTTCCATCCGCACCAGATCTGATTCCATGTCTCTTGCCACTCTGAGTTCTTTACTTTGTTCTGAGGAGATTCATATTGAAGCTGCAAGCAAAAGTTCTCAAGCATCTGAAATTCCTTTTGCCTATGCTGCAACTACCAAATCCTTTTCTAATAGAGGTGGTTCTAATGGTTCTACTAGAGGCTACAGAGGTAATTTCTCTAACCGAGGTGGAAGTCGCTATTTCAGAGGTTCCAGCTCCCGTCGAGGAGGAAAAAATTTTTAGTCTCCACATCCACCGTTTCAGCAGTCTCAGTCCAGTGCATCTTTTCAGAATTCTCCACCACAATCATATAATCTTCAGCATCATACTGGTTCTCCAGTTGTTTGTCAGATCTGTGGCAAATACAATCATACAACCTTAGAGTGTTGGCATCGCATGGATCATAGTTTTCACACAACCTCTGGTACACCTAAAGCAGCATATGTGGCTTCTGCTTCTCCATCTCAATTTCAGTCCTCCTCTGCTCCTCCTACTTGGTATGTTGATTCTGCTGCAACCAGCCATATTACCAATGACTTGAATCAGCTTTCTGATTATCAGCCTTATCAAGGCATTGATCAAGTCACAATAAGCGACGGTTCTTCTCTTCCTATACATCACATTGGTAATGGTTTGCTTCCAACTCCTTATTTTCCACTTAAACTCCAAAAAGTTCTTCATGTTCCTCATATTTCTTCTAATCTGTTATCTGTTCATAGACTAGCATCTGATAATAACTGTTCTGTTATCTTTGATGCTGATAAGTTTGTTGTTCAGGACAAGGATACCAAGAGCATTCTGTATAAAGGCCTTAATTCTCAGGGTCTTTATCATGCTCCTCAATCAGTTTCCATGTTCTCTTCATCTTCTCCACAGGCCTGTTTCAAGAGTACCAATTCTCCCACTGCTGCTTCTTCAACTGCTGCTTCTGCTCCAAATTGGCATCTCAGACTTGGACATCCTTCATCCACCAAGCTTCATCACATCATTAACACTTTTTATTTGCCTTCTTACACTTCCTCTGGTTTATGTCCTCATTGTTGTGTCTCTAAGACACATAGGCTTCCTTTTAGTTTGTCCAATTCAACTGTTAATAAACCTTTAGCTCTCATTCATTCAGATGTTTGGGGCCCATTTTCTGCCTCTGTATCAGGCTACAAGTATTATGTTGTTTTCATTGATGATTTCAGCAAATTTACTTGGTTGTTTCCGCTTCATTACAAGAGTGAAGTATTTTCTAAATTTCTTGAATTCAAAGCTTTAGTTGAAACTCAATTTTCTACATCTCTTAAAATTCTTCGCAGTGATAATGGTGGTGAATACTTATCTACTGAATTTCAAAATTTTCTTAAACAAAAAGGTATTCTACATCATCTTACTTGTCCTCACACTCCTTCTCAAAATGGAGTGGCTGAGCGAAAACACAGACATCTAATTGAAACAACTATTGCTCTAATGCATCATGCCTCTTTGCCTTTAAATCTTTGGTTTGAGGCACTAGCTACAGCTGTCTTGCTTATTAATAGATTACCTACTGCTAAGCTTCACAATCTTACTCCTTTTGAAATGCTGTTTAATAAACCTCCAGATTATTCTTTTCTACGAATTTTTGGTTGCAGGTGTTATCCTTGGTTACGGCCCTACACTAACCCTCAGGTTTTATTGATTCTTCTCATCCTCATAAGGTGTGTAAACTGCATAAAGCCTTGTATGGGCTTAAGCAAGCTCCTCGGGCATGGTTTTCTACATTCTCCACTTTTCTCTTGTCCCAAGGTTTCATTGCTAGTCATTGTGACTCTTCTTTGTTTATTAAGAAAACTGCATCTGCCATCACCATTCTACTTATATATGTTGATGATATTTTGCTAACTGGGAGTGATGTTTCTTATATTACCTCGTTGCTTGCTCAAATGCATAAAGTTTTTTCCATGAAAGAGTTGGGTTTTCTGAATTATTTCTTGGACATCTCTGTTCACACTTCTGCTGCTGGTTTCTTTTTGCACCAATCTAAGTATGCCACTGAGATATTAGCCAAAGCTGGGATGTCCCACTGCAAGCCCTATGCCTCTCCCATGGCTACTAAATCCTCCAGCTTCCCCACCTCTGATCTTCCTTTTGCTCAGCCTGCTTTGTATCGCAGTATTGTTGGGGCTCTTCAATATCTGACCATTACTCACCCTGACATTGCTTTTGCTGTCAACTCTGCCTGTCAACATATGCACGCTCCTTTGGTTAGTCATTTTAATGCTGTCAAACGCTTATTGCGTTATTTGAAGGGAACTCTTGATAAGGGCCTTCAGTTTCAGCCAGGCCCTCTTGTTCTCACTGCCTATTCGGATTCCGACTGGGCTGGGAACGCCATTGACCGCAGGTCCACTACTGGATTTTGTATTTTTCTGGGTCCCAACTTGGTTTCTTGGTCTGCGAAGAAACAACCTACTGTTTCTCACTCCTACACTGAAGCTGAATATCGCGCTCTTGCTCAGACTTCGGCCGAGCTTAGCTGGCTTGGCATGCTTCTTCGGGATCTTCACATTCCTCTTGCCCCACCTACTCTATGGTGTGACAATCTCTCTGCCATTGCCCTGTCTAGTAATCCGGTTTTTCATGCTCGGTCTAAACATATTGAAGTGGAGTATCATTTTGTCCGTGAGCGTGTTGCTTCCAACCAGTTGCTTATCAAACATCTTGCTACTGCTGACCAGATTGCTGATATCCTCACCAAACCCCTTTCAGTTTCTCAGTTTAACTTTCTTCAACACAAGCTTCTGGCTCATTCTTCTCCTGTCAGCTTGACGGGGAATGTTAAGCAACCTCAGTTGCAGACTTCAACTTCAATACTGCCGAAGCAGTTGAATCAGCATGAGACTTCAATACTGCCGAAGCAGCTGCACCAGCATGACCAAACCAACTCCACCTCATCTGAAGTCAGTTAGATTAGTCAACACTAGTTAGTATTAACTATAGCAGTTGAAAAGTTGTTAGAACTATAGTTAATTGTAATTATAGTTAGGTAGAGTATATTAGTTTATAAATACTGTACATGATCTAGATAGATGTGTAATTGATTGAAATGGTTTATGAATAAACAAATCTGTTTTGACTCTTCTTCATTTCTTGAATCTGCTTTACTGTCTAGTGCAGGCTTCGGTTTGCTTTCTTTTTTACCATTTTATTTTATTATGTATTTCTATTCAACTTGTAATTTGCAGCATGGTTCTTATTCTAAATTGTTAATTATGAATCTATTTATTTTAGTTAAGCACACAATTTATATAACAAACTTAAAACAGACTATATATTTTTCATAAAATTGGTTAAATAGATTCATATGTATTATAAGTGATTTGTTTCTATGCATTCCTACTGTAAAGTAAATTACCGAAATTATTTCTGGGTAGCCTACTATGAGTGTCTCATTGTAGTGTCTCGTTGTAGCTTTTGTGATTCTTGAATAATAATAAAAACATATATATATATATATAGATCTACCAGCTAGTGGCCACTGTTGCTTTCCACGCTTGTATGAATTCGGATTGTGTTCTTTAATTAGATGAGCCCACTGTTATATCTATAAAAACATGAGTAGCAATCAGAATTGTAGCATATAGATAAGCTTATTGTTTTGCATGACTAATAATAATGAATATATATATATAGTAGTCTACTGTTGTCAATTGCATGTTTAACCTGGAATTCATGAGTAGGAATAATAAAAATCATATCTCATGTGCAATATTTTTTTTAATTTTTCAGCTTAACATACTTTGTGTGCTCATTATTTGATTTTACTATTATTTTGTAATATAATTTCATGAGCATTTTTTTTTTTTTTTAATTTCCTATCATGATTTGTATGCTTCTTTCTTTTATAGTTTCATAACATAATTTGCATGTTCAAAATTTTCTAAATTTTAATTTCTGTTACATCCTTATTATTTCTAAAGTTATGTGTATGATCTTATTACATGTTAATTACTACAAACATTCACATGTGTATTACATGATTATTGTTTTGTATAAATTCATATGTAACTCTTGCATTTTAATAGAATTTTAATTATTTAGAAGTTATAAGACTTTGTAACTTGTGTAATAATTATATATATATAACTCTTAACTCTTAACTTTTAATTTAATTCCTAGAGTTATAGATTTATTTTTGTAACTCATCTAACATTTTAATTAATTAGTTAATTTTATTATTAAATAGTTTGCTAGATGGTTTCAAGTAATTTATTATATTTACAGTTTCTTTAGATTGGTTGGTGTGTATTTTCTTGTGTTTTTCTGCTAACTTTTTTTACAGGAATACCTATGCAAAAGTGATTGGAAAAACAAATACAAAACCAAATGAATAGTATTTGGGATGTCAAAACAAAAATGTTTGGACTACTAACCTTTGTGTTGAACATGAATACCTAAGCGTTGAAAGGCTTTTGGACTAAATAGAATCCTTATGGATTGGCTATTTTATTTAGATGTTTGCAGCATTTTTTTTTTTTTTTTTTTTTTGCTTGAGCTTTCAATTTGTTTGTTTACCAATTTGTAAAAGGAAGTTTTATTTCCTTGTAATAGTTGTAGCAATTGTTTTTAAATTGCTTGTAATTTGGTTAGCAATTTATAAATTGCATGCAAGTTTGGAACTTAGTTTGTTTTAACCTAGTTTATCCCCTGAAAAACTTAATTCTCAAATTGTTTCCCACGGACTAGGAGTCAACATACTTTTGAAGGTTTTGTCTAAGGTTAACTGGGTTTTAAGTGGGATCGATGTGACCCCTCTAGTCTTCCTAGAAACATTCATGACCATGTTCGATTCTAGGAAAGTGGTGAGACTAGTTTTGAATTAAATTGCCAACTTTGAAATTTTCTAGTGTTAAGTTTAATTTCTGGAATGCAAAATAGTGAAATTTTGTTATATTTTTCAGAAATGGCAACTGTCACCGATGTTGCTACTGTTGCTGCTACTGTTGATGGGGATTAGAACCCCGGGGCAACTGGCTTGCCAACCCCTATTGCTGTGACCTCTATGGTTAACCCAATTGCTGTGATCTCTGTAGTCAACCCTATTGTTGCTCCTACTATTTCAGGAGACCTATTCAACCATCCTGAGCGCTTGAAGAAGTTCACGGGAGTGAATTTCAAGAGGTAACAGCAGAAGATGCTGTTCTACCTGACTACTCTAAGCCTTACGATGTTTTTGAGTAAAAATCCACCAACCGTGGAGGAGAATGAGCAAGACAAATAGGAGCTTATGGCTCTAGATGATTAGAAGCAGTCAGACTTCCTTTACTGGAACTATGTTGCTTGGCAAATTCACTGTTCAACATGTTTTATGCCAAGAAGTCGGCAAATGAGTTATGAGATGCTTTGGACAAGAAGTACAAGACCGAGGATGCTGGGGCAAAGAAATTTGTTCATTGGCTGATTTCTGGACTTCAAGATGGTGGACTTAAAAACCGTCATCAATCAAGTCCAAGAGTTCCAAGTAATTTTGCACGACATTCATGCGGAAGGAATGTTCCTGAGCAAATCATTCCAGGCAGCTGCACTGATTGAGAAGCTACCTAATGGCTGGAAAGACTTCAAGAACTACTTGAAGCACAAGCGAAAAGAGATGACAATCGAAGAGCTCATTGTCAAGCTTCGTATTAAGGAAGACAACAAGAAGAAATGAGGGAGTACCTCCACTGTGAAAGCAAATGTGGTTGAGCATGGCCAGTCCTCCAGGGTGAAGAAAAAGCCACCGACAGGCAAAAGCACGAAGTTGGGGCCGAGAGGCGATGTCACCAAAAGGCCAGTCTACAAGCTGCAAGAACCTACTTTTAGGTTCAATGGCAAGTGCTTCAACTGTGGAAGCGATGGGCATCAGGCAGTTGAATGTCGCAAGAAGAATAAGCCTTACAAGAAGTACTTTCTACAAAACAAAAGCCAGGCTCACATGGCTAAGATGGAGGATCTATCATAAGATGTAGACGACATACATCTGGCAGCTATTGTCTCAGAAGTGAACATAGTGGGGTCTAACCCGAAGGAATGATGGGTGGACATTAGGGCCACTCGCCATATCTGTGCTGAGAAAAAGATGTTCACAACCTTCGAACCGATTTTAAACAGTGAGAAGTTGTTCAGGGGGAATTCTATCACCTCAACTGTTGAGGGAAAGGGCAAGGTGATCCTGAAGATGACTTCAGGAAAGAGCTGACTCTGAACGATATTCTATTTGTACCGGACATTCATAAGAACCTTGTCTCAGGGTCGCTCTTAAGCAAGCATGGCTTCCGCATGGTGTTTGAGGCTGATAAGGTCGTGTTAACCAAGAGCGGGGTCTATGTGAGGAAAGGGTATACATCGGGCGGTATGTTTAAGCTTAATGTCATGACTCTTGTCCCGAAAATTAATGAGAAAGCTTCTTCTTCTGCTTATATGCTTGAGTCCCCTAATTTATGGCATGGTAAACTGGGCCATGTAAATTTTGACTATTTGCGTAGACTAATCAAATTAGATCACATACCATATTTCAAGATTAATCCAAATCACAAGTGGAAAACTTGTGTAAAAGAAAAATTGACAAAGATTTCATTTCATTCTATTGAAAGAAGTACTGAGCCTTTAGATTTAGTGCATAATGATGTGTGTGACTTGAAAGTTATACAATCACATAGCAGCAACAAGTACTTCATCACTTTTGTTGATGATTGCACTAAATACTGTGATGTGTATTTTCTTAAAAGATTAGATGAGGCTATTAATAAATTTATTATTTTTAATAATGACGTTGAGAATTAACTAAGCTAAAAGATTAAATCTTTAAGAAGTGATCGTGATGGTGAGCATGAATCCCCATTTGCTGAGTTGTGTGCTCAATTTGGAATTATTCACCAAACCACAATGCGTTACTCCCCTCAGTCAAATGGTGTTGCTAAGCAAAAAAATAGAACGTTAAACGAAATGATGAATGCAATGTTAATAAGTTCTAGGTTGCCACAGAACTTGTGGGGGGAAGCAATTCTCTCCAAGAATTACATTGTTAATAGAATACCTCGAAAGAATGTAGACAAGACTCCATATGAGTTGTGAAAAAGCTACAAGCCTTCATATAAATATTTACGAATGTGGGGATGTCTTGCAAAAGTAGCGGTGCCTACACCCAAGCGGGTTTGGATAGGACCAAAGTTGGTAGATTGTATATTCATTGGCTATGCTCATTGTAACAATCCCGACCCATAATTAACGTATAATTCACGACTAAAAAGGCTTAATAAGTAATTATAAGCAATTAAAGTGAAATTTTGCATTAACCGCCTGTGTGTTGCATTATTTGTGTTTATATCTGTTTATCATACAAAGATTTGTTCATGTTTATGTTTTGTCCTGCAAATTGAAGGCCTTATCGGCATCCGATTTAGAAATTGACTTGGTTTTCGTGTTAATTAGAATTTTCAAAATTTTATAGTAGGTTTAATTGAAATTCAATTCGGAACAATGTTTTGTCTTGCAAATTGAAGGCCTTATCGGCATCCGATTCAAAAATTGACTTGGTTTTTGTGTTAATTAGAATTTTTAGAATTTTATGGTAGATTTAATTGAAATTCAATTGAAACGATTAAATTAGATTAATTAATACCACTTTCCTTAGCTTAAGCCAAATTAATTAATTACCACTAAGCAAGCCTATATAAGGTTACTCCTACCTCTTCCTACACATTTTGACACCCTCATTCCCTCATCTTTTGAGCTCAACATGAGAGAGAGTGAGAGACTAAAGAACTTGAGACCGAACTTGAGGTAGAGAAGGCCATTGCTAGGAGATTTAGAGAATTACTCAAGATTTTGACTAATTGAAGCTCAATTGGGTAGCCTAGGTAAGAGCTCAACCTTGCAACTTTGGAATTGAGTCATTTAGCACATGAATACAAGTGAAATAGGTGAATTCATATGGGAATTGAGCTAGAATTGAAGAAAGCTAAGTCATTCCATATATGCATACATGTTTCATAGCATTTTAAAGTTGTTTTCAAAGCTTTTCTCATATGCATGTTGTAATTCTAGCATGGTTTGAAGAATTCATAACATTTCTCACCATTGGACCTCATTTGATCATGTTTTGAAAACTAAGAACTCAAGTGAATATATGCATAACAAGTTCATATCATGTTTTTACATTTCAAGTTGAATTTTGCATATTTGACATACTTTTGGGCCTTGATTTCATGAAATGATCTTCAAATCATATTATTTTACAAGTTCCTACATGTTTTCCAGAATTTTGGCCCAAGAAGATGGGTTTTGAGGTGTGGAATTCAAGTTTTGACCTTGGGAATTTGGAAATTCCAGAATTCTACTCTTACGCTCGAGTGAAGGAATCCACGCTCGAGCGACCACTCTGAGTGTGTGCACTTCTGCTCGAGCCACCAGAAGTCCACTCGAGCGTGAAATGCATGCTTCTAGAAGTTCTTATGTTTTGCAGGCCACTTGAGCGACAAAAGTTGCGCTCGAACGATGGCATGTCTCTCATGCTCGAGCGAGGATCGAGCAAAAAAGACATGCAACCAACACTTTTGCAAAAGTTTACAGACCGCTCGAGCGACAGATTTTGCACTCAATCAGCCACTCACATTTTGTATGTCTGCTCAAGCGTAGAAAGTTGTGCTCGAGCGAGGACCCCTGTTTCTAACATTTTGACCAAATGTGTTCAAGTACATTTTGGCATCCTCATTGCATCCTAGGCATTCCTAGGCCAAGATTAAGGCATAATAATGAGGGTAAAATGTAGAAACCCATTAAAAATGGAACGTAATGAGTTAGATAAAATCCCAACGTGTGTTTCAAATGTGTATTTGCTATGTGTTGATGTAGGTCACGTGCCGTAAACCGTTTGATTAGTCTGCTCTATCTGTCTGCACCCGAAGCCATCTATGAGTAATAACTTAGTAAAGCTATGTTTAACTTTATTTATTTTCTGTCTGATGAAATAAGATCTGTTTTCTGAAATGTTATGTTCAGTACAATGAATGATTGTCCAATTTCTGACATGTATTCATGGCATCCTTAGCATCATGTGATATCTGTTAGCTGTTACCCTGTATCAAAGGTTCCATTATGGAACTTAATATGTCTGCAATCTGTTACCCGTACCGGAGGCTCCATCATTGTAATGACCCGGAACTGTAGGACGTAATTACCAGTACCTAATTATGTGTTTATATGATTTAATTGAAGAATATCTGTTTGAATTGGGGAAAATATCTGTTGAAATGACAACTTTGGGACTGAAATCGATGACCGTAACGAATTCAGAAAATGAAATTGAACATGTCTATGTGCTACCGAGAATATTTAGAACCATTCGAAACGATAAATTGAGAACTGGATTCTGTCTGATTCGTAAAGCCTTGTTTGGCTAAAGATTTTGCCTTAAATGATTATTATGATATATGGCTTAAGAGATAGGGATGTTTGACCCTTTGACTCAAGAGCTACAAGAGAAAAATCTAGAGAAAGAGAGAGGAGGAGAGAATTCGGGAAAAGGGGAAAGAAGAGAAAGGAGGAGGAACTCAAGCTTAGTCTCTTTAATCTAGCAATCAAGGTAAGAAATTCTTGACTTAGATTGTTACTACTGCATGATGTACTCAAGATCATGGTTTTGAAAGAGAAGTTATGTTGAATTTGAGCCTATATGTTATGAATCAAGTTTATTTGGCATGTTTTGAGGTAAAACCTCCATGGAAGTTACAAATGAAGCTCTTATGTTCAAGATTATAGTTTTACATTTGAATTCATGGGTTAAGTTTGCTAATGATCTATATGGGTTTTGAAAGGAAGTTTTTATGTTGATTTAAGATGGGTTTCAAGGATTTTGGGATTTGGGTTTTATGTCTTGGAATAAATGTTTCTATGGAAAGGATGAAATGAAGAAGAAGAACCAGAATTTCTGAATTTCGCAGGGTCCGCTCGAGCGTAGGAAGCTCGCTCGAGCGGGAAAATCAGCTTCTCAGCAGTTTTGGGGGAAAATGTACTGTACGCTCGAGCGGACATGTGGGCGCTCGAGCGGGAGGCTTATTTCAGGAAAGTTTGGGAAGTTGTTTTATATGATTTCTAGCATGTTAATGGCATCAATTAGCATCTTATGAGCATGAGTGAACATAAAGAAGATTGATTTGACCATGAAAAGAATATGATAGTATGTGAAAGAAGAAAGGAAATGGCATGAATTATGTATATTGATGTTGAATGATGAGAATGTGTCATATGTGGATGTTTGCAGGACAAGACGGAAAGACCGTGTAATCGGTAGCAGGAAACCACTGTAAGTAACATTTTCGTAAAGATATGTTATTATGAATTATGTTTCAAAGTGATAAATGTTACGATATGTTTAAATGATAATGTTTTACGTGAATGAATGTCGTGATTGCGAATCTAGTATGGTGTCCATAGATAGTTTTAGTTGTGGGGGACGACATAGACGTGTAGGCCCATGCGCTTGAGTCATGGGGGACGGCACGGATATGTAGGCCCATGACCAGTTTACGAGATCTCGGTATGTGTTTAATCGGTGTCCGGGACCGGTTACTCTAGTCGTTTGTCGACACATGTTATGATACGTTACGTTATGATCTATGGAGTACGCCATTACGTATGTTCTATATGATGACTGATGGCTGACTATGTTTATGAATGTTTTATTACGGTTTTATATAAAATGTTGGACTTCATTCACTAACCCCCTTTACGTTACTGTTACTTGCTGGGCTTTAGCTCACCCCGTATATATGTATTTTTAGGTGAGCAGCCGGGAAGTCAAGCCTAGGCGGAGTTCAAGCTGAGCCGCCGTTTTGTAAGCCAACCAGAGTTTTGGAAACCTCAGAGCTGGGGCTAGGCCTAGAAGGCCGTTTTGCGGAGTTTTGTCTTTTGTTTCTGTACATGTATTTAAGTGCTACACATGATCTTTTGTCGCTTGTTTTGTAACTGAATGTGGGTAATTAACCTTATTTTTGGCATGTATATAAATGTTCATATTATGCACAGCTCTTGGACTATTAGGTTTCTTTTTCGCTTCCGCGAGCCCCGTTTATTTATGTTTTGTTTAGTAAGGCCGGAGGTAATTTACGAATTACTGGCCGGTCACGTTGCCGGACTTCTAGGGGCGGGTTCGGGGCGTGACAATCATGGAGCTCAGCATGTTTATTCTCTGTTACCCAGATCCGAAGGTTCTTTTATGGAACTAGCTACTCATAACCACCATATGTTCTGTATCTGTTCTGTTAGCGCTAATGGATGTACCACATATGATTAAGCATGAACTCTGATTTCTGAATATGAATATGTATCTGATTTCTGAATCTGGTATGGACTTCATTCATTAACCTTTACTCCGTTATTATTCACTGGGCTCCCACTCACCATTTATATTATATATGTAAGTAATCAGGCACGTGACCAAGCTCAGAGTTGAGGACCTGGCGTGTCAATTTTTGGTCAGCCAGCGTTTGTGCCTCCCGAGGAGGTTCCAGATCAAGTCAAGTTTAGTGGCTGATTTTGTGAATGTATTAAGCTTTGTTTCCTTTGATTTTCGGACAAGATTTCTATTAGTATATACATGGAGTGACGTATAAATACTATATTTTTTGACGTCACTCGTAAGTTTATAAAAGTTTAATATTATATGTCGCATGTATGTCTTCATAGCTCAATGGACGATGTATATTTTATATATTTGCTTCCGCAGCCCCTAATTATATGTTAATTAGTTAAGAGGCCTTTGGCAATCCAAGGATTACTGGCCGGTTACGACGCTAAACCTATAGGGGCGGGTTTAGGTCGTAACACTCATAATAGCAATGCATATTGATTTCTTGTGTATAGGTCTGCTATTCCAGATATACACAAGAATACTATCATGAAATCAAGAAATCCATCTTTCTTTGAAGATGTGTTTCCTTGTCATCTCCATAAAGGGGTTCCAAGTTCTATGAAAGAGGTTGAAGGTGACAATGATTATATAGATGATCAAGTAGATGATCAAGCTGAGGAAGTAGATGAGCCAAGAAGGAGTAAAAGGGCCAGGACGCAAAGTCCTTTGGTCCAGACTTCTTGGCTTATATGTTAGAGGGAGAACCTTGAACTTTTCATGAAGCCGTAACTTTGCCTGAAAGTCCCTTAGGGAAATAAGTAATTAAGAGTGATATTGACTCCATTTTACAAAACCACACTTGGAAGTTGGTTGATCTACATGCAAATAGTAACTCCTTGGGAAGTAAGTGGATCTTTAGAAGAAAGATAAAAGCGGATGGATCAATTGATAAGTATAAAGTTAGACTAGTTATCAAAGGATACAAGCAGCGAGAAGGTCTAGATTACTTTGATATGTATTCACCTCGTATGGTGATTGCGATAGCAGCTTTACGTGGTCTAGAGATACATTAGATAGATGTAAGCTTTCTTAAATAAAGATTTAGATGAAGAAATCTACATAGAGAAGGTTTTCACCTCCAGGACAAAATAAAAAAGTTTGTAAGCTTGTCAAATCATTGTATGGTTTGAAGCAAGGTCCCAAGCAATGGCATGAGAAGTTTGACAACGCTATGTTGTCAAATGGGTTCAAAATCTATGAGTGTGACAAATGCATATATGTCAAAGACACTGACAGAGGTTATGCCATTTTGTGTCTATACGTTGATGACATACTTATTGTTGGTAGTAATGATGAGATGTTAGAACTACCAAGAGATTGTTAAACTCTAAGTTTGACATGAAAGATATGGGCCTTGCAGATGTAATTCTGGGTATGAAGATTAGCAGAATATCTGATGGTATTGTACTTTCTCAATCTCACTATGCTGAGAAAATACTTGAGAAATTTGGTAAATCAGATACAAGTGTATTTAGGACACCGGTAGACTTGAGTCTACACTTGACCAAGAATAATGGTGAGAGTGTCTCTCAGTTAGAATATTCTCGAGTTATTGGACGTTTGATATATTTGATGAGTTGTACAAGGCCGGATATAGCCTATTCTGTTAGCAGACTTAGTATATACACGAGTAATCCGAATGCCACTCATTGGAGGGGCATTATGCGGATGTTAAGTTATCTACACTACACCTGGGGTTATGGATTGTATTATACCAGATACCCAGCGGTACTAGAAGAGTATAGTGACGCTAATTGGATATCTGATATAAAGGACTCCAAATCTACTAGTGGTTATGTGTTTATCCTCGGAGGGGTAACCGTGTCTTGGAAATCTTCCAAGCAAACATGTATATTGAGATCAACGATGGAATTTGAGTTCATTGCTTTGGATAAAGTAATTGAAGAAGTTGAATGGCTTTACCAGTTCATTGAAAATATTCCACGTTGGTCGAAACCTGTGCCAGCCATTTGTATTCATTGTGACAGCCAATCAACGATTGGAGGGGCACAAAGTCATATATATAATGGAAAGTCTAGACATATCCGTCATAAACATAATTCCATACGACAACTACTCTCAAACGGAGTTGTCACTTTAGACTATGTAAAGTCTAAGGACAACAATGCGGATTAGCCAACCAAAAGGTTAAATCGAGTGTTAGTAGAGAAGTCGTAAGAAAGAATGGGGTTAAGGCCTTTAGTGTGTCACGACCCAAACCAGCCCCTATGGGTTTAGCACCGTAACCGGCCAGTAATCCGTGATTACCGAAGGCCTGCTTAACAGTAAGACAGTATTACAGAGTATAGGGGCATGGCGGAAGCCAAAACAGTAATTAAACAATGCCCAATGAGCTGTGACAGTCTGTATGCAAAAAAAAATTTCATTCGTATGCACATTCATAACGAAACAGTCTATACATATATGTACAATCATTCAGACAGGGACCTGACCTCTATTATAATAGTACAGTACAGTGCTATCAATCTATACAATATTACAAAACAGATACAGAGACAGACGGGGGAAATTAAAACACCCCTACGCCATAGCTTGGCAGGCTCGGAACCTCGCAGTGAGGCACATAGGTTGGCTTGACAAAACTGGAGTTTACCCCGACGCTTCTAGCAACGATCCGGTGCATGTACACCTACATATATATATGAGCAGTGAGCTAAAGCCCAGTGAATAACATAATATGTAAAGAGGTTAAGAATGAATGTCCTTACAGTAATGAAAACAGTTCATTAAATCGGTATTTCAATCATTCAGTCATAACAGTCATATGTGGTACATCCATTAGCATAACAGTACATTAAACAGTAGGTCTTAAAAGACCGAACAGTCAATGATGGCCATCATAACAGTAAACAGAAGTTCCAAGATAGGAACTGACAGAGATCTCTGTAACAGTAGCAGTAACAGTAAACAGTAGTTGCTATGGATGCCACAATACAGTTCAGAATAGAGGACAACATTCAATCAGTAAACAGTATCAGTTCAGAAACAGTACAGTTTAAACAGTCACATTTGAACATATCTTTACACAATAGTTACTTACAGAGTTCTGGGCTATAAGCAGCTAGAGCGCGTCTCCGAAGGCCAACCCTATACAGTGACAAAACGAACACACACTAAGTTCACATTCGGGAATCAAAGACTTAGTCCCTACTTAGACTCGGTGCGGTTCTACATCTATATCCTCTTTAAGATGCCTTAAACATGCCCTAGGAATGCCTAGGATGGAAAGAGGATGCAAAGATGCACTTTAAAAGTATTTTCAGAATTTTCAGAAAAACAGGGTCGCGCTCGAGTGTGTATTTCCCCGCTCGAGCGGAAATGCAGACAAAGGTCCCCCGCTCGAGCGTCACTTCCCACGCTCAAGCGTAATGCAAAGCACGACAAAAGTACTGGATGTGTGAAAATCACGCTCGATTGGGCGCTCGACACCCGCTCGAGCGTAAGACACAATGTCCCGCTCGAGCGTAAATTACCCCGCTCGAGCGGACTGCAAAACAGTGCAAAGTGTTGGGAGCACGAATTTTACGCTCGAGCGCCAGTCACCCCGCTCGAGCGTGAGTTCAAAATCTGGAATTCCCAGATTTGAACCTCAAGCTCAAATTCAACTTCAAATGTATCAAATTCGATCCTCTTGGGCTAATTTTTTGGAAAACACTTGTAAACTCATAGTATAACATGATTTAAAGCTCAATTTGTAAAATCAAGGCCCAAAGGTAGTTCAATTAAATCTAAATTCAAACCCATTTTCATGAACATGACTTAAATTGAACATGTAAGACTTTAACTAACTTCCAAGCTTCAATACATGCTCTAATGAGCCAAATCTTCCAAAGACATGATAAATTCATAGTCTCTACCCAACATATGAACATGCAAGTGGCGAAGTTATGAAGAACAACCTCGAAATGCAAGAGTATGCCATGCATGCAAAGATTAAGGTTCAATTCAACATTATAAGGCTCAATCTAGGCTTAGATCACTAAGGACACAAGAACCATGCATGAATCAATTTCAAAAACAAGTTCAAGAAGGTGGATGTTCTACCTTAAGTCTTGAATACAAGATGTACAAGCTCAAACTTGCTATCAATCTCCAATTCTTCCACAATCCAAGCCAATCTCCTAGTTGATTCCACAATTCCCCTCACTTTCTCACTCTAGTCGGCTAGGGGACTTAAAGATGAGCAAAAAAAAAAAATGACACACCAAGGCTCCAAACAAGGTTTTTGATAGTGGCCCATTATAATGGCAAAGTTGTAGATAATGCACTTGTAAGATTAAGCTTATTTTAATCTAATTTAATCATACCAAATCAATATCAAATCACATTTCAAATAAATATGCTATAAAATCACGTAAATTATGATTAACACAAAACATCAATCAATTTCGGATTCGGCCGCCGATAAGGCCTTCAATTCGCAGTTTAAAGCATAAAACATGAACAGATAATTTAACAGTCAACAGATAGACATACAATTAAACAGATATGCTCAATCAATTCAGTTCCAGATTTCAGTCAGTCAGCTCAGTATTTCAATCAATTCAATTACTAATCATGTTCAGTCTCAGTTTAGCAGTGATCAGTAGCGTTATCAGTGATCAGTGATGAGGGTTATTACATAGTGGAAGATGTTACCGGAATGGAAACCCAACTTAGTTGACTAGAGATCCCAATATCTAGGTTCAATGGGACAACCTAATTGCGTGTAACAATAGTATGTCACTGAGGAAGTTAAACCTCCAACCATTCCTTTTATCAGTGACATCTGCAAGTGTACAGATTGAGCTGAGCTTTTAATGACTCTAAAGTGTTGAGCTGTTGAGCTGAGTATAGCAGGATACTCAAGTAAAGTCACCTATGTGAGTGTGAAGTGGGGCCGCTTCTATAAGAATTGACAAGACTAAATTCTTTAAACCACTCACTGAACCAGACTAGTGTTTCAAGGCCAAACCGAACACAACAGTAAGAACAGAACGATGGTTGGAGTAATTCCTATGTGAGGTCTGTTGTCTTAGTTTACATAAATGGTAGAACAGTTCAAGACTTCGTGTTCACTGGGCAGCCAATAAATCCGATAAACTTCATTAAGAGGGGTTCAAAGCCAAAAGCTACCCTTTCCGATGCTGAGGTTATTCCGTTGAACTCTCCCCGAGTCTTTGTTGTTAAGCCTTGTCCGTTTGTTGTTATTCGGTCAATTTTTATTTATGTGGAGGATTGTTGAAAAAATAATGGTTTTTTGGTGACTTTAATGCAATATTAAAGTGGATGTCAATCCTCAATTGAGGTGAATTAAAGTGGAATTAGATTCTTTGTAATGATATCTTTACACCACAAAAAGAAGAATCCGGATCCTCCGTCGCACTCTCCTGCGGCTTATTCCTATCGCCCTCCAAAACGACGTCGTTTTGGAGGTTTTTTTTTTTCGTTCCAAACCAGAGCAGAGACGGAGGAGAAGATTGAACAGAGATCAAAGACTTTTCCTGTTATGTTAATCTGATGAAACAGATATATAAATATATATATATATATATATCCTTTGTTTGTTATGTTAATCTGATCAAAAACTTTGTTTGTTTTGATTTCAAAAACTTTGTTTGTTTTGATTTATATATATATATATATATATACCTGGAACATTCTTTCTTTCTTTCTTTAATTTATTCACCAAAAAAAAAAAAAAAAGGAAGAGCAACAATAATTAAGAGTTCTGTGATACAATTTCCATGATCCAACAATAATAATAATAATTTTTCGCAAGTGATTTTTTCCCCTCTTTTTGTGTTTCTGGTTTTTCAATTCCTTTTAATCTGCTTCATGATTGTTGATTGAGTTACACAAATTGGGTTGGCTTCAACTTTTTTCTTTAATATTGGGATTGTGTTGGTTCGCTGATTTATAAATATATATATATATATATATATCCATTCATAAACCCCAAGATCATTTCTGAGTTCTCATCACAATAACCAATCAACGACACCAAATGGCGATGCGTGACCTTCGAAGCAAGACACACAAGTCTTTATAATCAATATTTCTCCGACGGCTCAGATTTATCAACATTTTTAGAAAACTAAGAAATCTGGGTTTGAAACCCAGAAATGAATCTCTAACAATGGAGTTGAAGATTTCTAAGAAATCATAAAACCCAGAAAGTAGGATAGTTGAAGAAAACTAAGAAATCATAAAACCCAGAAAGTAGGATCTGTAACAATGGAATTGAAGATTTCTAAACTAAGAGATCTGGGTTTTGTGATTCACTCATTTTTGTGATTCACTCACCGAATTGGGTCTGAAGATGTGAGAGGTGTGAGAGAGAAGTAAAGGGATTAAGAAGAAAATTATGAGTAAAGCAAGGATTGGGATGAGTATGATGAGCACCACCGGGTTGAGAATCGGAGACGAGAAGCGGCGGCGGTGGAGGAGGGCGGTGATGGGTTGGGGCCAGAAGCTCTTCTCCCGTCTTCTCTCTTCTTCTCCTTCCCTCTGTTTCTATTCAGCTTTTTTTTTTTTTTTTTTTTTTTTAAATTGAAATTTCCCCCAAAACGACGTCGTTTTGGGGGGCCGCAGGACGCGCCGCAGGAAAGGGACACCGACGATCCGGATTCCAAAAAGAATGACTAAAAACTATTAGGATTTGAATAAAAAATTGACTCATTAAGTTGGCCTCATAAAAGAGGTGTTGGGAAATGTGTAAAACCTTCTATTCCACATTGAATGTAAATGAGAGCATTGATGGGTATTTAAATCTCATTTTTTGCCTAAGGATGTGAGCCCTTTGGGGCATCCAAATTTTTCAAAGGAATGAAGTTATGGATACTTCAAGGATAGACTTGGGCTAGATTATGGTCCAAGTTAATTATGGAAAAATTGCCACACGCGTGCGTGCTAGCACCACCCGCCCAGATTGGGCCGAGTTCGGGTCTGTGGCCCGTGGGTCGTGGATCTTGGATCTTGGGCTTGAGACTTGCTAGACTAGATTGAGTGTATAGGTTAGGCTTAGCCCACCCATCTTAATCTTTTTGGACCAAGCCAATGTTGTGGCCTGCAGAATTATACACATTACACAGGTGTATAAAATGTGTATAACTCCTCTATAATGATGATAAATTATTTCAGTAGTTTTGCAGGTTTAATACAGAATTCATTTCTGCATTTGTGATGGGCCTTGATAGTAGGGGTTTTTTCCTCTCTCCCTCCATGTGTATAAAAGGAAGCGCTCTCCTTTCTTTTCATCACCCAGAATATTTGTTTTTTTTGTCTTCAAAAGTTTTCCTCTAGTCTTATATTCTTTCTAGTAAGAGAGTATTGCCTTAGTTCTGTTCGCCGAAGCTACTTAGTCGGTGCATTGTTGTAGCTGGTCCAACCGTTGTATCCTAGAAGATAGACATCGAAGAACCTCCAGCACCCAATTGGTGAGGCAGCGAATCTGTTTTAAGGACACTGTCTACTACAGGCTTCGGTTTGCTTTCCTTTTTGCCATTTTATCTTATTATGTATTTCTGTTCAACTTGTAATTTGCAGCATGGTTCTTGTTCTGAATTGTTAATTATGAATCTATTTATTTTAGTTAATCACACAATTTATACAGTAGTATTATCATCACAAAATACCACAAAATATCCATCATCTTTTAAAGTGTAATTTTCAATATTTATTGTATAATTTTGGGACACTTTTTCACAAATCCCTCTTCACCTATTTTTATTCCATTTAGTCCACATTTTTTTTTTATATTTCAATAAATCCTATGAGTGACATAATTACCAAAATACCCTTAATAATATTCACATTTACAGTGCGAATGTTTCATGATGTGAATGTTCACACCGTCGATGTGAATACTCACATCGTCAATGTGAATGTTAACATGTCAACGTAAATATTCATTTTGTCAATGTGAATGTTCCCATTATCAATGTAAACATTCACACGTTAATGTGAATATTTACATTATAAAAAATAAATGTTTACATCATCAAATTGCTAACCGTTCAAAAAATATTTGTAAGGGTAGAAATGTCCATAAAAACCTTAAATATGATAATTAAGATTTGATAGATCAAATATTCAAATAATAAGACTTATTATAATAAAAAAATATCTTATGGACTAATTAAAATACAAACACTTAAAAAAAAATTCTAATAAATCTCTTTATAATTTTTCGTATCGCAGAATCTCCTTATTGACAATAATTATTAGAAACGCTTCAAGGCCCCGTTTGGGAACAGACTAATTTAGTAACTTTTTGACTATTTTGCTAAAATATGAGCTAAAAAAAATTAGTATGTTTGGGATGACTTTGTGACTTTTTACGAAAAGATGTGCAAAAAGTAGAGAGAAAAGAGAATCTTTGACTTTTTGGTATGGGTTGTTGACTTTTTGGCTAATTTAGTAACTTTTTGACTTTTTGATTAAAAAAGAGGGTTCCCAAACGAGACCTAAAAAAATAAAAATAAAATTAAAATTAAAATTAATCAAACATCGGTAATTATTATGTGGGTAGCTAGGTCACGGGTCTATTGAATAATTGAGTCTACTAATCACTTAAAGGAACCTCACAATAAGAATAATGCCTTAGATCTCTAGTGGGTGAGCCTACCGATCCCACTATTTTTTGATTGATTTAAATTTTTTTTTGATTTTTTTTTTTTTTTTTTTTTTTTCAGGCTTGCTCTCACAGTTCCCGTGGAGGTGGGGTGCTGGGTCCAGTAGTGTTGCCACAATAAAATAAAACTTAAGACCCATTTTGGCAAAAAATTAATAACTAATCTCGAAATATATGGGATATTATTTATGTACCCTGGCAAGTAAAGATTTACAAAACCACGAGGGCCATGTTTAATTACCAGTTTGTGCATAAGAATTAGATTATATTTTGTTGTGATAAAAAAATGACATTAGCAATTTAGGGTGTATTTGTTTTGAAGGATTAGGTCATGGGATTGGACTATTAGTTTCACCGGACTAATAATTCATTGTTTGTTTCAAAAGTTTTGCCCCGGACTAATAGTCTCCCCGAACTACTAGTTTCATATTTGTAGGACTATCCTATCCCATGGGGGGATAGAAATCATAGGATAACTTATCCTATGAGATTAGCCAATGAAATTACATTTTTACCCTATAGTATTTAATTATGTATTATATTTAGTAAAGTTCAAAAAAATTTAAATGTCTCAATTTAAAAATAAAATTATTTAATTTAATTTTTATTTTTTTTTTTTTTTTTTTTCAGGCTTGCTCTCACAGTTCCCGTGGAGGTGGGGTGCTGGGTCCAGTAGTGTTGCCACAATAAAATAAAACTTAAGACCCATTTTGGCAAAAAATTAATAACTAATCTCGAAATATATGGGATATTATTTATGTACCCTGGCAAGTAAAGATTTACAAAACCACGAGGGCCATGTTTAATTACCAGTTTGTGCATAAGAATTAGATTATATTTTGTTGTGATAAAAAAATGACATTAGCAATTTAGGGTGTATTTGTTTTGAAGGATTAGGTCATGGGATTGGACTATTAGTTTCACCGGACTAATAATTCATTGTTTGTTTCAAAAGTTTTGCCCCGGACTAATAGTCTCCCCGAACTACTAGTTTCATATTTGTAGGACTATCCTATCCCATGGGGGGATAGAAATCATAGGATAACTTATCCTATGAGATTAGCCAATGAAATTACATTTTTACCCTATAGTATTTAATTATGTATTATATTTAGTAAAGTTCAAAAAAATTAAATGTCTCAATTTAAAAATAAAATTATTTAATTTAATTTTTATTTTTGTTTTATTTTATTTAATTTTTTAAAATATTTTTTTATAAATATTTTATTGATGTTTTATTTTAAAATTTTGTTCATATTTTATTTAATTTCATTATTTAAATTTTAATAGATGTTTTATTTTATTTAATTATTATTATTATTTAAAATAAATTTATTTAAATTTTAATTAAAAAATAACATATATTTTTTTTTATTTAATTTTTTAAAAATAAATTTATTTAATTGTGCAAAAAATAAAATAAAATAAATTTTTATTTAATCTAGCTAAAAATAATTAAAATATTAAAGCTATTTTTAATATTGCTATTACTTAGTAAATAATTGAAAAGGATAAAATACTCATTTGAGCATTTATCATTTTTCATAATATTCCAAACAAACATTGGATTCACTAAAAATAGTCCAATCCAGACATCTAATCTTATGACTAAACAAATATAGGATGCAAATCCAGTCCAACTAAATAGTCCGGAGACAATGTATCACAGGACCAATAGTCCGATGAATTACAATTTCCCCTTATCCAGTCCGTCCAAACAAACACACCCTTATGGGATTATATAAATTCCTCCAAGAATGGGATTAGTTTTTCGTGAAAGATAGAATTGTTAATGGGGAATTAGCCATAAGTGGTAATCAGAAAATTATTTACAAAAAAAATAGTAAATATTATAAATAGGAGTAATAATTAAAATTATAAAAAATTTCACTAATGTGTAATAATTTTTGAAAAACTCTCCAGAATCCTATCAAATTGAAGGTGAAAATATTTTATTATTCTTATTTTACCAAAAAAAAAAAAAAAACAAAGTCACCTTCTATAGAGTCAAACATCAGATTCATTTACATCATGAACATCATGATGATGTATAAATGGGACTAAATGGAACATAAGAAAACTTTTAAGACTAAATGGTTCAACTTTTCAAAAACTAGATTTTATGGGTAAATTTTTCAAAATTTTATGTAATTTTTATATATTTAATCTCAATTAATTAACACCATCACACTAATACACAAGGATTTGGGTCACTCTTATGCATTAAGCACAGAAGTGACTGTGCGTCGCTTCTAATATTTAATTTGGATCTAATTTTGATGATTTAAATTGTTTGATTTTAAAATACATCAAATAGATTATATTTGTAAAAAAAATTAAATTGATTGGATATTGATAATCCATTCATCAAAGCACATCTATATTCATTTTGATAGTTACATGTTTATCTTTTCATATATATAAATGTGATTTGATGAAAAGACTATCGATATTTGATCAATTTAAATTTTACAATTATATTATACTTGATATTTTTTTTTTGAAAAATAAATAATTTAAATTGTTAAAATAAATCTAAAATAAAGTCTCATAAGCCATACAACCGTCATAATTTAGTCCCATACACAAATAAATATAATTTATTATACGTATTTGTTAGGTTTTATTCTTGATAATCTCGTTTGAAAAAACTTTTTTCAATTGTAATTTTATTCGATCTTTTATTTCAGTGAGACAATGAGTTTTAGAAGCGAATCCAATCCGAATTGTGCCTGGCAGAGAAGTTTTGTGATGTTTATTCTTTCATATTTGCCACTTCGCTGACTATGTGGGGGATCGAAGCAAAAAGCAAAATTGCAGTCGAAGTTATTTGACCAGTCGAGCGGCCATTCCTGCGTTCAAGCGGAGATGTAGTCCGTTCAAAAGTTCCACTCGCCTGCAAAAGTATTATGAGTTATTTTTTTCCGCTCAAGCGGTCATTCTTGCACTCGAGTATAGACCCTGTTTAGTCACACGTGTTTTAGTCACTCCGCTCGAGCGGTCATTCTTGCGCTTGAGCGGAGATCGCAGATCTATTTGCTATAAAAGCTGTGGTTTAGTCAGATTTTAGGGTACGGCTTCCAGATCTTCTTCTTGGGTATTAGGGTTTTTATCTTGAACTTCTTTGTTTGTTTCCTTTTATATCTGCGAGAGTTTAATCATGAATTGAGTGGATTACATCAAAGGGTTTGTTTAATTTGTTTTATTCACAAAAGAGAGAGTTGTTCTTCGGTGGGTTCCATGAAACTTGAGCCTGAAACTTTAGTGGATTCCGGAGTGGTTTATCATTGTGGATTCGACATTGGCGTTGTGAATTCAATGTTAGACAAGACAATTCCGAGGTGAAGACAGAATTAGAAGATGCACATAGGGGTCGGTTCAATTCGGACGTGGATTCGTTAGGTAATTGAGAGTATACTTGTGTAATTCCTTTGTGTCTTTTTAGTGGATTGTTTTGTAATTTTTACCCGTAATTTTTTTTTATTACAATTGAAAGTGCTCCAATTGTAATTTTTCATGTTAAATCGTTGTATTGATTTGTCTTTGATTGTTTGATTGTGATTGCTGTTTACTGGTTAAAATTGATACATAATTACAAATTAATATTTCTGAGATTTTAGATTTTTCAGTATTGAATTTAATGCTATTTGTCTCAATTATCATGCCATTTTGACTGGTAGTTAATATTAAGGCTATGTTTAGCATGTGATTTTAGAGTTATTTTAATCACAAGATAATAAAAAAAATTAAAAAAATCAATAAGATATAATATCACATTTAAATTATAATTATTTTATTTTTTCTCTAAAAAAAATTTAAAAAAACTAAAAAATCTATTTCAAATAAAACTTTTTAATCTTAAATTAAAATAACTAAAAAACCGTAATGTTAAAAAACTAACTCCCACCCCCAAACGAACACAAAATGAGGTCACACATGCATTCAAAGATTGATTATACTTTGGGAATTTGCTGTTGATGTTTAAACGGGTAGAATATGGCATTTTGCGCATTGTGCATTTGGTGAAATTCACGACGTGTCATATATTTACTGGGTGTTTTTTTGGGTGGTCGAGAAAGATACTTTGTTTGGCTCAGTGACCACGATCTTTCCCGTTGAAATTAGAAGCAGCAAGACACGTGGACGATCCTGGACCTTTCGTTGCTTTTCTCGTTATTTAGTAATCTTCCGGCAATGACTCTGCTTGGTAGGGCTTATTTCAGCTTTTAGTTTAATGTAAACTATTTTAATGTGTTTGGTTCAGCTTAATAATGTGCCTGTTTGGTGCAGCTTAAAAAGTGCTTATTTCAGCTTTCAACTTAATTTAAGTTATTTTGATGTGTTTGATTTACCTTATAGTTTATACCTTATAGCTTTTTGGAAGTCAGAAATCAGCTTATTCTTTGAGTGGGGCAGGAGATGCTTAATTTATAAGTCAGAAATCAGCTTACGTTCATAGTTATAAGTTATAAGCTGTTTAGGCATAAGCTATAAGTACTTTCCCACAACTCTACTAAACATGGCCAATATAGATTATAACTTTTTGTAAGTCAAAAATCAACTTATTCTTTGAGTGGGGTAGAAAAAGTTTAATTTATAAGTCAAAAATCAGCTTATATTTAGTGGTGAGCATGGTCCGGATTGGACCGGATTGGGATAAAACCAGGACCAATCCGTTGTCTACGGTTCCTAAAAAATTGGAACTAATTCAATCCATTTAAATCATGGAACTAATGCGAACCAATCAATTTAAATACGGATTGGATCGGTTTAGGACTACGATTCACATAATTAAATAACAAATATATATATATATATATATATATAACACTTTAATTTTATAAAAATATAAACATAGCGCTATATTAGTTTCACAATAGCAACATATTTTTCTATAATAACGACATACTATTCTAAAATTTAAACAACCATAAGAAAACTGGTTTCACTATAAGTATTTAAACCATTACAAATTAAAACTAAAAACCAACAAACAAAAGTAATAAAAGAAGATATTATACGGTTTTAGGTTTGAGTTTAGATTTTATATAGAATTAAGAGAAGATACTATGGGGAAGGATGTAAAATAAAAATATAAACTATTTGTATACGGTCCGGATCGGTTCTAATCCGGAACCGTGGGGTTCAATCCGAAACCAATCCGTAGACTACGGATTTTTAATTCTTTAATCCGGAACTAAATCGCGGATTCAAAAAACCAATCCAAACCTATCAGATTGGACTGGACTGGATCGGATTACGGATTTCACGGATTACTTGCTCAGCCCTACTTTTGTTCACAGTTATAAGCTATAATCCGTTAAGCTATAATTTATAATCACTTTCTTACAGTTCTACCAAACGAGGCCAATGTCATGTACCATTTAATTTGATTTTTATTGGTTAAAATAATAAAATTTGACATTTTTTATTGATTCACGTTAACATGTGTCCTAATTAATGAGCTTAAACTACCTCCACTTATAGGAGAAATGTAAAACATAAATATAAATAAATATGATAATTTTAAAAAATTAGATATATTTTTACATGGACAAAAATACTCTTACTTTTAGAATATCGATGTTCAATTATTTATAAAAATATAAAAATAAATAAATAAAATAGTAGCACCCTCTTGAAAAATTAAAAACATTAAAACATTATAAAAAAATTTTATAATAAAATAATAGATTCATTCAAATGAATTCACTTACAATTAGATTTTCATCCAATAATACTATACTTGGACCCCCCCCCAAAAAAAAAAAAAAAAAAAAAATTCATTGATGTTATAATATTACAACAAAAAGTAAAAACAAAATACATTTCAATTGATTTAAAAAAATAAAAAAATTAAATAAATAAAAATACTTTATTTATAATTATATAATCATTGTATGTGTTGCAAATTTAAAATATATATATATATATATATATAATTATAATAAAAATAAAATAAAATAATAGAGGAAAATCAATAAGTGGAATTGAGGAAAATACAAAGAGGGTATTTTGTTCTCCATGTTAAAAAAAAAAAATGTTTAGTCTTAATTACTTTAAAATTTTTTATAATTTTTTATACAAATAGAAGTAACTGCATTTATTTATGCCTTTCTTGATATATGTCTTCAAGGTATATGTTAACAAATTTTTTTTTTTTTTTTTTTGACAGTCGAGATTTTTGTGGCCAAGTGACATGTAGTTGCGCCTTAGGACAGGATGATTGTAAGGTCTAGAGTTCAAGCTAATTGATCAATGACGGCCTCTTTAAGTTGTAACCTAATTTATTAACATATCAGCATTGTATCTTTGACTAAAAAAAATAAAAAACAAGTTTTTTTGTTTAATTTAAGAAAAATAATATAATAGCTTAATAAGTGTCATCTGTTGAATGGTGTAAAAGATTATTCATAGACCACCGAATAATTACTTGGGTGAGATGAGATTGCACGGTCTGTGATGAATTGGCGGTTTGGCGTGTAACAACTTTACTACAGTTCTTATTGGATAAAGAGTGGCTAGACAAGACGGACAAAGGCCTACTTTGGGAATAAGATTAGAAGCCAGTTAATTAATTTTTTTATTTTTTTAAATCATATTATTTTTTTATTTTTTTATAATTTTTTTAAAATATTTAAAAAATTTAAAAATTAATTTTTAACCTACTTTTTAAAAGAAGTCAAAAGTACCATGATCTCATTTAGAAAAATAGGTCAAAGGTACCATGATCTCATTGGCCATCCCAGGTCTGGCATTTCATAGATACAATAGGTTAATTGCTAACCTCTCCAATCTAGATGTTTCGTCAAATTTGAAATTGGAGGAAAGTGTCAAATGAGACACTTCAACCCTTTCACTAAATTCATATAAAGATAAAATCAAAATTTTTATTAAATAAAAAAAAAATTATCTTTTATCAAATTTAAATTTACTATTGGACCGGATATTTTTCCGATTGTCCACTCGGATGTTCACCCAGATGTTCACTTAGAGCAATTTTAACAATTTTTTTGTTCATGTCCGGACGACTTCCACGATATCCATTCAGACGTCCTACTGAACAATTGGGGATGTAAACAAAGTTGATAAAAATTTAGTTTTAGCATTGGAGTAACGGTATCAAATCAATTTTTTTATTAAAATTTTACTTAAATTTAATAAATTTTTTAATTCATTGTTAGAAATGGTATAATAAGCACTATCTATTCACAAATACTACGGTTTCTTTTGGATAAATTTTTTTAGTCTAACATTTTAATTTGACTAAAAAGATTTTATTTGGGATAAATTTTTTATTTTTATTTATTTATTTATTTAGATGTAATGTTGTGAGAGAAAAATAAAATAATTATAATTTAAATATGACGTTTTATTTAATTTTAATTTTTTAACCTACTTTATTTTTTTATGAACTAAATTAGCCCAACCCATAACCAAAGAAGCCACATATGGAGAAATTCTTTTGTTGCAGTTTAAAACTGCATCTTGTTGTAATTTTTAAAATTCTAGAAATAACAGTTTTAAAAGTTGTTAATAAAAAGATTAATTTTTTTTTCCCTCAAATTTAAATTTGAACATGATCGTCAAGGTTGGATTTGTGAAATTTATCACGAATACTATTTTGATAAATTTAAATTGTTTATTTTATAAAACTCTCTATATATTTTATCTATGAAAAAAATTAAATCAATTTGATAATTATAACATTTTCCTTGTATCAAGTTTGTCTTCAAAAAAATACATAAGTGGGTTTTAAAAATAGATCATATTTTTTTTTTTGGAAATATATACGTGATAAAACAAAAATATTACGATTATCGAATTTGATTTAATTTTTTTCATGGATAATAGACATGAAAAATTTTACAAAATAAACAGTTCGAATCATCAAAATAAACCCATGGTAGATCCCACATCTCGGAACATGACAATGAAATTTCAATTTGAACTTGAAAAACTCGATATTTTCGTACTATTTTGTGTTATTTTATCACAGTAAAAGTATATTTTATATAGATTACAAGTTGTCTTGCTTGTATGTAGAATTTACTATGTTAAAATAGTGTTTTTTGACAATAGTTGTGTTTTAGTGGATTAATTCATAAACAAATTAATTCTTAATATGCAATCTTTCATGTCATTATGGATCAATTTAAAAGTAATGTTTTGGAGTTTTAAGCATATTTTATTTTTCTTCAGACAAAAAGTATTTAACAAACTTAAAATAAAAATAAAAGAATTTTTTACAATCAATGCTTTTGTCTTGGTGGATGAAGAACTCCTTTATTATAAGTAATGTTTTGGTTTGATTTATACCTCCATATGACCTGACTTCACATTCCTATCTCCTCTTAATAATTGTAATAAATTAATTAATTAAAAAAAATAAGACTTTTGTTTTACTGTCACAAATAATGAATTTTTGCGACACCGACTCAAAAATCATATTTTCAAATAATTAATTATACAGATTAATCCTGATATTCGACACAATGATTGTGTAAATGATTTTAAGATATGATATTTTAAAAATCTATCAATACGTGTCCAAACTCTCAAATATTTGGTGTATGCATGCATCTACTCTCACACGAATCGGATATAATCCCCATGAATCAAACAAATTATTATTTGCTATAAAGTAAAATACGTAACCCATAAAAAAAACTATTTGTCAAAATGATCAAAGAAAGAATTTGAGCATAACTTTTTGTTTGTATGTAGAAGTGCGATGGGATATTTCTTGGTTTCTTTATTTTGTGAAAGAAAAAGTAATATATAATAACTCATTGAGAGAAGTTATTAGTTGGTTTAGGGACAGTGGTCCTGTTTGGTATAACTGTTAAAATATATTATAATTATAACTTAATAGATTATAAATTATGACTTTAATCAGAAGCTGTTAATCTGTTTTGTGTAACTGTTGAATTATAAATTTAAGTTGCTGAGTAGTATTTGTTAAATAGGCTGTGAAGTAGTTTTTTCAATTAAATTTTATTTTTTATTATTCACTATTTATCTACATTTCTCATAAAAAATAATAATAATATTCTATAGTCCATTTGGGTCTTCTTCTATTTAAAAAATAAATAAAAAATAAAAAAATCTAAGAGTATAATCATGAATTAACATGTTCACAGCAGAAGTTGATAATCAGAAGCAAGGGGTGAGCAGCTTCTCAAAATCAGCTTTTTTGACTTAAAATAAGTTGTTAGAATCAGAAACTGTTTGAAATAAGTTTAACCAAACAGTCCAAAATAACTTTTTAAAAGTTAGAAATCATAAGTTGGCTCAAAAAAATCCAAACAAATACCCCCAGTATCATGTGGTGCTTTACATCTATTATGAATAATAGAGATGGTAGAATTTATAATTTTGTGTTAAGTGAATAAAAATTTAAGATGGTATAAAATTTGTGATTGATCTAGAATATAGTCCGTAGTGTCGTAAAACCAACCAATAATTTTTCTTAATTCCAACTATTTTAATCCTTCTAAAATAAGTCCAAAAGGCAAAACTTTGAATCCAACCAAAGATAGCCGTCTGTGGGGGGTCCCATAAAAGCAACACATCACAAGCATTCACATGTCATTGGTTGGTTGGTCGACCTCTATGGCTCATGAGAGTCACACCAAAGCTTGCCCACCCAAACTTGTCCTATTAATAAAAAAATTAAACACAAAATCAAATATAGAAAATAAATTACTCCATAGAGTTTTTGAGAAATAGGTTGTATAAACAAATCTCATAAAAATTTATTCATTTATGTATATTTTGTGTTTAATTCTATATTTAATTTATGTATTTTTAACAATATTGTTTTGAAAGAGAAACCCTCATGCTCTCACACTCTTTGCTTTTGAGAGAGAGAGAGAGAGAGAGAGAGAGATACCATTAAATTTGTTGAGGGTGCAAATAATTAAAATAAATTTAATTGAATTTTGTAAGCAAATATTTTTTTCAACCATTATAATTTGTTTCTTCTCTCAATTTAGTCTTTATATTTTTAATAATACAGTAATTTTACTCTTGAATTTTTTATATTTTCAATTTAGGCCTATTGATAATATCCTTTTAAAAATTTGACTAAAATCAATGGACAAAGCAATTCATTCACTTTTTTCAAAATGATTTAAGGAATGACATCCAATTTAAATGATCTATTTTGTCATCGATTTTTGTCTAATTTCTTAACATATTTCCCAATCGAACTAAATTGATACATTATGAAAAATTAAAAGAAAAATTAATATAATTAAAATTATAGAGATTAAATTGATACATAAGGCAAATTATAGACATCATCTGTGCAAATTTGCCTTTTTTCAAAAACTATGAAGCTAAATTATTTCTAAAGTAAAATCGAAATTATAAAACAAATTAACTTCAAAATATATGCACGGAAAGAGAGACATATGACAGAAGAAAATATATACATATATATATATATATATATGATTTGCATAAAGTATTGAAATTATAACCCGTAAGGTAGCCCAGTTGGTTGAAGGTAAGGGATCAAGAACTTAAGAATATGCTCTTCTCTAAGTTTCAAGTTCGAATCCCACCCCCAACTGGCTAGAGACCAGGGACTTAAGAATAAGCTCCTCTCTAGGTCTTAAGAGTATGCTCCTCTCTGCATCTTTATTTGGCCAATCGGTTTAGGGCCCTAAGATTAGTCGAGGTGCGACACTCCGAAAGGGTGTTGGCTCGGAGACTCGGTTATCAAAAAAAAAAAAAAAAGTATTGAAATTACAAAAAAATAAAAAATGACAAAGTAGTATTGTTGAATTTAGAAAGTTATTTTTTCTTTTTAAATGTACATAAAGTGGAATCAAATTTCAATTAATTCATGAGTTGTGGAAGTCATTTTCCAACCGACAACGCAGCAAAATATTGCTTGTCAGACCGCATGATGCATCTCAATCGGATTATTGTCTGCTCATTTTTATCCATCTTTTGTAAACAAATTTGCAATCAGTGTTTGTTTTACTAAAAGGAAGGTAAAAAACAGAATGGTGATGTTGATAAAATACTGATTTTCATGTTTGATTGGATAAGAAGAAAACTACTTACATTAGAATTAAAAATTGTGTATGTGTTTGTTGAAATGATCACCTTAACAAGTTGTGAGAGTTTGGAAGTCTTGTCATTGAAAAGGACAAATCATACTTTCACATTTTCTCACTTAATCCTTAAAAAAAAAATATTTTCTCATTTTAATCTCTAAATTATTTTTCATTTCTTACTTTGATTCAATTATCAACTCTAATTATGATTAAGGGGTAATTTAAGAATTTTAAAAATTAAGTTTTCTCTGCTTGTTTCCTAAATTCAACCCAACCTAGTCTCCATACCATCCCCACCTCCAAACCCACCCAATTTCAGAAACTTATTTCATATTTTCTCACAGTTGAATATGCAGGCCTCAAATATATTGAGACAACCTTTGGCACACCCCACTTAGAATGGACAAAAATAAAATATTACAATTGGTATCATTCAAAGAGCAAAGAAGCATGTTGTGAATGATACCAACTGTAAGAGCAGAGAAGGTTTAAGTATTGTGATGCAACATTTTAGTGGATGATATGGCATGTTGTGAATGGAAGAAACTTTTCATTGGGTAAATTAATTACACTTTTCAACCTTATAGTTTATCCTAAATTTTGCTATAGCTTTTATTGTTTCAATTTTAACACCTCAGGAGAAAAATGTCTAATTTGAATAGAATGACCAATTCGAAATTGTAATTAAAGTGTAGAGATCAAATTGTTTAAATTGAAACAATAGGAATCAAGTAAAATTTAAGTCAAACTATAAGGATCAAAAGTGTAATTTATCCTCTTTGTTTATTTTAGTTAGATCATTTTTTTGGAAGTAAAAGTGAAAAAATATATATCTTTAAGAATCCAAGTATAAAAAGTACCGTTTTTTAGGGGGTAAATGTGTAACTAACTTTATTTTCATCACAAAAATATAACGATCACTAAAATCTAGACTAAAGTTAGAAGAGTTTGATATTTTAATAATTAAAGTAAGAAAATCTTTTTTTAAGGGTCAAAGTAAAAAAGAATCATACTTTAAAAGATGAAAGCCGTAATTTATCCCAATGAAAATGTAGCATTGATCTTTTTTATTGATTCAATACATTAGGGTAAAAGATCGTATAGTTCCCTACCAAGACTAACTCACAATGGATTCTCCACTTTGGGCATACCTCTTTTGCGCGTCATTCTTATGGCGGGAATACAACAAAAAAAAGACTCGACCGACATGTCCAGAACTCGAAGGCGTCATCAAAAATTGAACGCAAAGGTTGAAGTACAATGGTTGAGTCAAGTCAAATTTAATATTTTAGAGAGTAAAAAAATGGTCATATAATTTTTTTTTTAATCAATCAATATGATATAATTTATAAATTAATGAGAATTACATTTACTTAAATGTTATATAAAATATATAATTTTTGTCAATCAATATAACATAATTTATAAATATCATAGGAATTACATTAAACTAAACATCACAAAACTACAAATATATAATAATTCAAACAACTACAACAACCACACAAAGTCATTACTTTTTTAAAAAATCAAATTTAAGATCTCAACAATGGAACTAGAAGTTCCTACCAAAAAAAAAAAAAAGTAAAAATATAGACAATAATTAAAAATAATTTTAGATCAAGGATAAATTTTATGAATATTAATAATTTAAAATTTTTCATAAATTTATTAATATTTTATGAAAACAATTTCACTTTCAACTTAATACACAAAATGAAAATTTATTATTTATGCCCATACAAATGAAATTTACTAATATAGGAGGATACGTACAAAAGAACAAATGGGTCAATCATTACCATGGATCATTTTCTGGCCTTACTTTCATAGAAAAATCATCTAAAAATTTGTTGGATACCCATTATCTTAATTATGTTTTTCAATACAACAAAGAAATCTATAGGGAAGGTTATATTATATATATATATATATATATATATTAAAATGACATATCACTAGACACCACCGACTTCTAAAATTTAATGTAATTTGTGCACCTTTAAAATTTAATGTAATTTGTGCACAACATCATCACCCATCATGGTTTTGAAAAAATCATAGGATAGGAACATCATAGAGTGGATAGGATAATTATACTTTTATAATTATACACAAAGTCATTACTTTAATAATTTTAACATAATTATATTAGATGTTTTTAAAATTTTAATTTATATATTATTTGGTCTCATTTTTATCAATAATTTGTTAGTCATAAAACGAAAAAAATGATGCCATCATCTCTTTTTATACTTGAATATATATATATATATGTGTGTGTGTGTGTGTGTGTGTTACCTTATTTATTTTTACATTTTTACCTCATTTTCATTAATTTCGATCAGTTTAACTTTATTAAAAGAGAGTCGATGTAATTATTTCAAATCTATAGATACTGTATTTTTTTCCAAAAAAAAAAATTCAAAAGAAGCCAGTTTATTTTACCTTTCTTTTGTGACACTTTATTTGATTTGGTAGTTGCATATTAATAACCACGTCAGATGGTGGATAAAATATGGTAAAATGAGATGGTCATTATAATATTACTCATTTATATTAATAACCACATTAGAGAATAGATAAAATGTGATAAAAATAAAAAATAAAAAAGACATGCTGACGGTAAATATTACTCATGTTTAAAAAGGACACCACCACCATTGAGGTTGATATTTTTTATTTTTTATTTTTTTTTTTTTTTTTTTAACATTGGAAAATGAAATTAACAAAAAACAAAAGGAGAGATAGAAGAACAAAGAAGTCCAAACATTGGTTGCCACAGCTCAGGGCCTGAGGTAGCCCTGCCCAACCATGTCGGTAATCACTAGCCCTCAAATTTCTTCAGGAGCCTCGTCCATGATTACTAGAGGCTCAACTTGATTAGTTCCTAATTTTGCAAGACCGTCCGCACTGTGATTGCCTTTGCACAAAACATGCTGGATTATATAGCCACACCTTTGTATGAGGAATTTGGAATCCTCCACCAAGCTTCTAACTGAAGGAGACATCACAAGACCTTCTTTCAATAACTCAATCACAGATGATGAATCCGTTTCGATAGTGAGGTCTTTGTACCCCTTCTCAAAAGTTATAGTTAGGTCTCGGTAAATTGTCCAAAGTTCCGCCTCCAAACTAGTACAAACATCGAGCTTTCCATAGTAACCAATGAGCCAGATGCCTTTCTCATCTTGAACAAGATCACCAAAGCCTCCTTCTCCTGTATCTCCATTCATGCTACCATCAGTATTCAACTTCAGTTTACCTATACATTGAGGTTGATTAGAGTTATAATACGTTTGTGGTTGAATTGAAAATTGAACAAATTTTAAAATATGTTTAAATTTAATTTATTTACTTTTTGAACATATCTTAAATAATTTTTTATTGAATTGAGATCAAATAATGTAATAACTTCTTTTTTTTTTTTTTTAATAAATTTATCAAGCAAAGTTTAATAAATTAATGTTTAAAAATGTATAAACTTAACTTACATACATACTGAATTTTTTAACAAATTGAGCACAAGTTGAGATTAAATGATTTAACTATTCATCACGCATCATGTTTCGTTTTAGTATCATGGTTCCTTTTGAATTTGACTCAAATAATGGCACGAGTTTAAAGAGTGATTACCATATAGAATAAGATGAATTATATCAGTTTTTCCATTTGTTACGTGGATCTACACATAAGAAATGCAAACCAAACGACACCCAAAATAAAATGAAAATTTCCATTTTAAAGCATAAAATTATAACATATTATATAATAATATACAAACAAAAAAGTTATATAAAATCACTACAAGAAAAAATACTTTTGGAGACCACCTATTTTTTTTGGTCGCAAATAGTCTACTTTCTGCGACTAAAATTTAATTTTTGGCGACCACAATTTTTTGGTCATGGAAAATCACCTTTTGGCGACCAAAAAAAAAGTTGGTAGCGAAAAGTATACCTATTGGCGACCAAAGGCTTTTTGGGTCAAGAAAGATCACCTTTTGGTGACAAAAAAAAAAAAGTTGGTCACAGAAAGTATACCCTTTGGCGACAAAAAAAAAAAGTTGGTTGCGGAAAGTATACTATTGGCGACCAAAGGCTTTTTTGGTCGCGGAAGATTATCCTTTGGCGACCAAAAAAAAAGTTGGTTGCGAAAAATATACTATTGGTGACCAAAGGCTTTTTTGGTCGCGGAAGATCACCTTTTGGCGACCAAAAAATAAAAGTTGGTCACAAAAAGTATACTATTGGCGACCAAAAAATAAAAGTTGGTCACAAAAAGTATACTATTGGCGACCAAAAGCTTTTTTGGTCGCGGAAGATTACCCTTTGGCGACCAAAAAAAAAGTTGGTAGCAGAAAGTTATGGCGGGATAAATTTTTAAAAAATTGATACTACTATAATTACATGCTATTTTTCTGTTTAGGCATTAAAAGTTTTATAAAATAATATATAACCCAATTTTTATGGGTTATATATATTTGTTGCCAAATATGAACAAGAAGCATGTTATTGGCAGAGTGGATTGGGTGCATAGTAACTTCTTGGTCAGGAGTTTAAGTCCCAAGTAGCACAAAAGAATTATTTTTTTTGGGTCAAGGTGTTGACTTTTGGCGACCAACTTATCTTTGGTCGCTAAAAGTTTACTCTTGGCTAATATGAATTGGACTTTCCGCGACCAAAAAAGTTAGTCGCGAATGGTCACTTTTAGCGACCAAAGGCTTTTTTGGTGGCAGAAAACTATCTGTGACGAGCTTTAGCGACCAACTCGCGACCAACATATTTTGGTCGCGAAAAGGTTTTAGTGACCAAATATGGTACTTTTCGCGACCAAAATATTGGTCACAGAAAGTATTTTTTCTTGTAGTGAATTTTTATTAATAATAATGTAACTTAATCTGAATCATTCATTTTAAAATAATGAAAATAAATTTATTTTATATGAATTTTGATGAAAGATATCCATCCACAAACCATGAGAGAGCCTTTCCCACGGAATGAAGTAGATATTTGCGATAAGAACTAAAACATTATTGAGTTAGCGAAAAATAAAATTGATCATTTAATATATTTATAATTTTTTATTGGTCAATGATACCATATAAGATAGTATTATCGTTCCGCACAGTGGTGGAGCCACAGTTAGACCAGGGGGTCACGTGC
Source organism: Camellia japonica (assembly GCA_030407325.1). Lineage (NCBI taxonomy): Eukaryota > Viridiplantae > Streptophyta > Magnoliopsida > Ericales > Theaceae > Camellia > Camellia japonica. The sequence goes on from JAPPVO010000032.1 coordinate 112,727,921, forward strand.
CCCCCTTGATTTTGGAATAAATTTTTTTTTTTATGTAAATATAAAGAAAATATTTTAAACAAAAAAAATTATAAAATATTATTTAGAGTGAAATATCAATGACATTTTTAAAATTATGAGAATAATAACGGTTGTTTTTTTATTGAAAATAAAGATATTACGATAAGTCATATTATTATCTATGAAAATTTCAATACAATCGTGATATCTATCATTATTGATATACAATTATAATTAATCTCAATAAAAATTTGGAATTTATTGAATTATTAGGTACATTTGACATGTGGGGTTTATCCTCTATGTGTTTCTTTACTATTGGTTGGTGATATTATATGTTAATGATGACGTGATATTACTATTATATTGAATTTTTATTGAAATTTTGTATAAAAAATTATTTTATCATTATATAATTTATTTTAAACTTATATCCATGACTTTTTTTTTATATATATTGTCCATGATATACTAATTACAAATAATATATATATATATATATATATATCTTTCTTGAAGCCAATTGTAAAAATTTATATGAAATATTTTGTAAAAATTTTCAATGTTATAATTAATAAGTGCCCATTTTGATTTAATTTCTTGACTCCGTCACTGATTCCACACAATATATAGATAGAGAGAGAGAGAACTTTTAAAAGGGATAAAAAAGACAAAAGCAAAATGCCAAAGCCAATGTTGTGGCTTCAATCCCTCCCATCCCCAGCTCTCTCTTTATGCAGTCCACAAACCATACATACATATAACTTTTTGAAGTAATGGAACATGGACATTCTTGGCTTTAAGGCAAAAAATCATGGTACCATCCCTTCAAAATTTATTTTCATCAATTACTGGTCCACTCAAAGCATACAAATATCCAAAGAATCCTCCCCTCTCATCATATCTGGCCACCTTTTATTCCCATCTGCATGTGCCAAACTAACTTTACCTTCCATATCATACATTCAGTTCCATCAAAGCCTTTCATGCTGTTTCTTGTCAACTAAAACTTAATAATCCACTAAAAATATCCCTTCCCCAATAATTTAAAAAAACATAATAAATATATGAAAATAAGCACCATTTATAACCTTCACCAGATGGACAATATCAATTCAGTAATGTTACGGATCCTTAACAAACGACTAAAAACGTGAATGAATATCTATTTGGCTTGACACGTTGATTAGCTGGGCCCATTACGAAAGACTAAACAAATCAAAATTGCTTCCTACCCCCAGCTGGGGGTCACCCCCAGTGACGTGTCACTCGGGGGTTGGCCCAAAAAAAAACAGTTTTTTTTTTTTTTTTTTTTTAAGTCTCGGCCAGTGGGGGCTCGCCACCTCACTGGGGGTGCGACCCCTACTGGGTGTACGCAGCATTGTTGCTAAACAAATATAGTGAGAGAACAACTATTCTCACATTAGTCTCTTTTGATAAAAATATAAAATAAGCCAAAACAACCTTAATAGTTTGAAAATGTTATTTAAAAACAAATAATAAAAAAACTAGTTTGATCAAATAAATGACAATAAAAGTTACTTATTATTTTTATCATAATCATACCTATTTTTTTGAAGAAAAAAATAATAATATATATTTTGAAAACTTAACTAAATATACTATTAATTTTAATTATGAACCTTACTACAAGACCATCTATATAGACAGATGAAATCAATATTCCAATCCAATCTAGTAAGATAAATCCTACCAGTTTAATTTTTTTCAAAATCCCACTTGTCCAACAAAATTGGCTTTATCTATATATATATTTTTTAATTTTTCTCTGTCCTCATCCCAACCATGCTAATCAGAGACTTTTTGTGGTTTGGTATCCTAACTAACAATTTTTATTTTTTTATTTTTTCAATAATGAGTTTGATTTAGGATAATCTTCTATAGGCTTCTCTTTTTATTTTAATTTGGCAAATTCATCTTGACAAACATAAGTCTTTGATTTATTTTTGTTTTTTTTTTTTAATTCTAATCTTGACAAATTGCTATTTTTTTGTTTTCTTTATTTTCATTTGACAAGATTAATCTTAACTAGGTTTATAATCAAAACTAATGGTTATAAATAGTATTCGATTGAGTTTTTATTTTTAATACAAATCGTATTTGATTGAGTTTTTATTTTTAAATTTTTTTTTTCAAAAATAGATATTACTTTAATCAGAATAAATACTAACAAAATTTAAGTTTGCTTTAAAAATAAAAAAATATATAAAATGATGAGTATTTTTATTTTTATTTATTTTACCAAACTCACTTTATTTTTAAATATAATTTATAGGTTACTTTGGCTTATTTTATAATTTTTGTCAAAAGAGGCTCACGTAAGAATAGTTATTCCTCTCATTATATATTTGTTTAGTCTTTCATGATGGGTCCAATTAATCAACATGTCAAGCTAAATAGGCATTCAGTCATTCCTTCGATCGTTTCTTAGGATCATAGCATTATTGATGTCAATTTCAAACACACCTAGAGAGAGAGAGAGAGAGAGACTGAGACTGAAAGAAATATCTTCTTACATCATGCCAATAGCTGAATCAGTTTTTGACCACTCCTTTTACCTGGCTAGCATAATTTGAGCATGATTTATACATGGAATTATTAATATTCCTTTTTCTAATTTGCGAAACTAAACAAATGAATTGTAATTGAGAAGTTACGCAAGTGCAGAATCATTGCAACCAATAACAGCAAAGCAGCACACACTGCTCTCAATCATAGAAAACAAAATCAATCAATGAATCACTAAGCCATTTTTAGCACTAGCAAACGTCATATTTCTCAAATGTGAAGGCTACTAAGCATTTATTTATGCAAACATGATATTTTATGACATGAAATAAATTAAAAAAAATTTTAAAAAAAAATCATGAAAAAAGCTGAAATGCTTTCCTTGGAGTTGGTACCAATTCAAAAGTTTTACTATATTTAGGACTGTGTCAATTAAGGCATACTCACAAGAAGCCAACTATTCATTTCTTGAAATACTGTAGTTAATCAAGGTAAATGAAGACTTTGAGGTCAACATATCTTGGCTATCACACATTATCAATCTAGGTGATAGATTTAGGTTTTATTCCTCCCAAAAGGGACACATCATAGCTTCCTTCCACATTATAGACACCATTAAATCTTTCTTCAAGATGATATAGTGCCTGTTTGGTGCAACTTAAAAGCTGCTTATTTCAGCTTTCAGCTTAATTTAAGCTATTTTGATGTGTTTGGTTTAGCTTATAACTTATAGTTTATAGCTTTTTGGAAATCAAAAATCAGCTTATTCTTTGAGTAGGGCAGGAGATACTTAATTTATAAGTCAGAAATCAGCTTATGTTCATAGTTATAAGCTATAAGCTGTTTAGGCATAAGCTATAAGCACTTTCTCACAGCTCAACCAAGCAGGGCCATAGTAGTTTCCTTATATCAAGGTAACTATCTACAGAGATTAGGGCTGTGTGTGGACCCAGACAACTCAACGTACCCGTCCGGCCCGTCCAAACTCAATAGCTTGTGGTCGACTTCGATTCACAGAACGGTTAAAAGTGGTTTCTGCAAATCAAAATTTTCGAGTTCATGGTCGGTGGCGATTTTGAATTGTATCCACCCGTCGAAACCACATTTTTAAAAAGTAAAAAATAAGACAGGCACAGCTTGTTTCATTATCTTGGTTGATATGATTGTAATTATTAACATTCATTTTTCAGTGGATTTCATGACATTGGTTGTTGTAATTATTATTATTAATATTCATCTATGTCATTAGAATAAATGTAATACTGCTCCATAGAGAGAGATTCCTGACGCTTAACAGCTCTCAACTTTTCGTTTCTTCCATAAAAAATAAAAAATAAAACTCTTTGTTTCTCTTTCCTCAAAAAACTCTTTGTTTCTCTCTCATATCTCACCTTCTAACCTTCTCTGTCTCTATTTACCTTCAATCAAACCTCTGACCTCTCTCAACTCTCCTCTCCTCTTCTCGCCCTATCTCATTTGCCTCACCCTTACGTCTTAACTGGCCATACTCATTTTCATTCAAGCGAATCTGACTCTTAACAGTAATGGTGAAAGAGTGTCACGACCCAAACCCGTCCCTATGGGTTTAGCACCGTAACCGGCCAGTAATCCGAGATTACCGAAGGCCTGCTTGACAGTAATACAGTAAAACAGAGTACAGGGGCATGGCGGAAGCCATTACAGTAATAAAACGATGTCCAATGAGCTGTGACCGTCTGTATGCAAAAAGACTTTTCATACATAAAAACCTTCAGTACAGAACGGTTATGCACAATATTTACAATCATTCAGTACAGGGACTTAATCCCTACAAAACAGTACAACACAGTCTATATAGCAATACAAAACGGTATAGAGACAGACGGGGAAATAAAAACACCCCTAAGCCTTAGCTTGGCAGGCTCGGAACCTCGCAGTAAGGCACAATGGTTGGCTTGACAAAACTGGAGTTAACCCCGACGCTTCTAGCATTGGTCCGGTGTCTGTACACCTACATATATATATAAGCAGTGAGATAAAGCCTAGTGAATAACATAATGCGTAAAGAGGTTAGCAAAGAATGTCCCTTCAGTATTTTAACCAGTCGTTTGCCTTAGTAAATCAATTATACGATCGGTGGCTTACATTTCATGCCATATCAGTCATTTAGAAATCATAGTAATCGTACGTGGCACATCCGTTAGCAGAACAGTACAGTAGTAGTAGCAATGTCAGTACAGTGACAGTATAGTAGTAGTAACGGTACAATGCAGTAACAGTACGGTAGCAGTACAGTAGCAGTAACAGTAACAGTGCAGTAACAGTAACAGTAACAGTAATAGTAACAGTAACAGTAACATTTCAGAAAACAGTACAGTTCTTATGGACTCAAGAGGTGTCTCGCACAGATTCTAGAGGTGGCTCACATTGTAGCACTTAGTTCCGTACAGCACTTTGTTCCAGGTTTCACAGATTGGCTTTAAGCCCAGATTTACATATATATGGACTCAAGAGGTGTCTCGCACAGATTCTAGAGGTGGCTCACACTGTAGCACTTAGTTCCGTACAGCACTTTGTTCCATATCAGAAATACAGAATGGCCTCTGGCCTAACAGATCAAACAGTGAATGATGGCCATCATAACAGTAAACAGAAGTTCCAAGATAAGAACTGACAGAGATATCTATGACAGTAGCAGTACAGTACAGTACAGTAACAGTAAGTTGCTATGGATGCCACGAATACAGTTCATAATTAAGACATTCAGTTCGTTCAGTAGACAATATTTCCTTCAGAAACAGTTCAGTTGGTCGTTCATAAAGTAATCATAATTGAACACATCTTTACAACATTGTTACTCACAGAGTTCTGGGCTACAGATGAGCTAGAGCGTCTCCTCGGAAAGCCAACCCTTAAACCTTGAATTAGAGGTAAGGGAGCTCAAATTGTAATTCTTCCTTTAATCCCTCCAATGCTCCCAAGCTAAATTGACGAACTCATATCTCCTACTCTCTCTCTCTCTCTAACCGGTTGTGCCTCTCAAAAATGGGCTGAGGAAAGATGCAATATCAAACAACATATAGTCTCTAATGTTTGGTGAAGTGGGCCACTAATGTGGCATTTTGGTAATAACGCCAACTATTGCAATTAATCACATTTTAATCTAATTTAATTATACTAGAACACATTTCAATTAAATTTATCATTAAATCACATAATTTCTAGTGATCATAACACATCAATCAATTTCGGATTCGGCCGCCGATAAGGCCTTCAATTTGCAATTTAACGCATAAAACATGAACAGATAGTTTAACAATCGACAGATAGAAAATGCATTTAAACAGTTACAGTCAATCAATCAGTCTCGGATCTCAGTCAGTCAGTTCAGTATTTCAATCACTTCAATTACCAATCATAATCAATCTCAGTTTAGCAGTAATCAGTAATTTATCGGTAAACAGTGGTGAGGGTTGTTACAGTCTCCCCTCCTTATAAAGAGTTTGGTCCTCCAAACTCGAATCACCTTCATTCCAGAAGAAAACAGGATGCATGACCCAATCTCAAACTTAGCAATGCATAGAAACAGAATCATAAATCGTATACGGAGATTAGGGTCCGTATTAAAATAGAGTCTTATACATGCTCGGGTTTTAAGGTCAGGGACAGATTCAGATACACGTTCATTTTCATATTCTTGTCTAGAGCATACGTAGATGCACAATTCTTACTTATGTATACATGGTGCATTTATTAGCACTACTAGAACAGATACAGAACATATACAGACATGGCAGATACAGAACAGATATAGTGCAGAACAGATATAGTGTAGAACAGATACAGTTACGTGATGGTTATGAATAACCAGTTCCATAAAGGAATCCTGAAAACGGGTAACAGAACAGAACAGAACAGATGCTGAGCCCCCCGTGACAAGGCCTCCGGTACGAATAACAGAGTACAGACAGATATACGTTCCATAAAGGAACTTCCAATACTGGGCAGCTAACATGTATCACGAATACTTATCAGAGGTTAAACACTCAATCAGTATACAACATATAGCATTTCAGAAAACAAAACTTATTTCGTGACACAGAATCATGAGTACAGTTGCACACAATTTTTACTGTATTATTGTGCACGTTTCTTATATCAAGTGCTTATCGGGGTTATAGATTGTACTGGCCTCATTTTCAAAAGTAGGTCCCCCGCTAAGTTATAGAGATTCGACTCATTCGGTTCCGAACCATACATTCGGTCTTATTCAATTTGGTTCTCAGTTTGGTAATCCATCACAGTCAGTCCAGTTCATTCGGGAGTTATCGGGAACATAAGGCGAATTTGTACATTACTCCTATTACAGTAGGCAGGGTTCTGGAGTAATCATTCACATACTATTCATCAGTTTCAGTCCTCACAGATTCGATCATACTACGTATCAATACGGAAGCAGTCATATTGATTACATATACTTCCGGATAGTAAGGGTTTATAATCAAAACCAGTTTGCTGTCAACAAATCCCATTAGTTCTGAAGTACAGTAATTACCAAAACAATCATTTCCCAGTCAAACAAGTTCATGGTCAAAACGGTAATACCGGGTAAGTAATTACATGTCACATACCCAATTTCCCCCACATTGTAAGCAAATCTGATAATGGCTTTCTCAATAAGGGTTTCCTCAGGTCAATTCGATGAAAGTTCGACCAGGTCATGTCAGATGCAAGTTCTGCCTAATCATTTCAAGTAAAAGTTCAAAGCACAAGCATCCAACAGAAATTCTATCAATTACACAAAAGGTTTCATCAACTCACCATTTTATCAGATTAGATCGGATAACAGTTCCATTCCTATCATTTCCAGATGAGGTACATGAGTTCATACTACGGTCATTTCGGTACATAGTCAGTAGTTTCACAATTAGTCTGAGTTCATCAATTGTCAAACTTACATCAGAGTCCGGTACCATTACAATTCATATCAAAGCAGTACAGGTCATAAACAACGTGTTCCTCCCAATAAGTTTACAGGTAGTGCACAGGCATGCAGTTATTCACATTGAGAGGTAAGCATCACAGTCAATATAGCAATTTCCAAATAAATCCTTCATATAAGCATATGGTACACAGTAATACATCATACGAGGTTCTCGGTGACACATAACAGTGAGTTGTCATACGAGGGTTCCAAATTAGTCATATAGTCACTAAGGCATAGGCTCGCAAGCCTAATCAAACAGTCATGTCAATTCTTCCACAATCACGATTCACAGTCAAGAGTTTATCATTCAGAATCTTTATTCAGTCGCACAATCCCAGAGTAATAGTCTCAACGGTTAAATTATTGAACAAATAACATAACAATCATTCCGAACAAAGGTATTGTCATGTATGTGCATGTTCAGAGTCTACTAATATTCCCGATACGGATTCACAAGTTCAATGTACAATACAAAATAGTTTTCCCCAGATACGATAGTTAAGGTAGCAAGCCATAAGTCTACCCAGTCTAGTAACATCCTTAAGCAAAGGTATGCGAACATGTACATGAGTCCAAACAGTTTTCATAGCATAGGTAATTGTTAACATAAGGTTTTACGGTGTTGCACATAGTCCGCATCAAACAGTAAATCTCGAAAGATTCATTAACCACAGTCCATTCCTGACAGTCCTAACAGTATTACAAGCATGGAAACATATATACAGGTGTGAGTCTAAAATCAATTATCATGTAAGCATTCGTTCGCAAATTCATACGCAGTAGTTCATCTTTACAAACCAATATGGGTTCTTAATTTCAGAAGTCCCACACACAAACAGTTCACGTATATAATTCGAGTTCAAGGGTCCGTTCATTCAATGATGTCCGTCAATACATAACGGTTCAGTCCGAATCATAGTTGTACAGATTTCTCGAATTACAGTCAATCATAAGGTATTCCCACGTTCGATAGTTCTAACACAGTTCAAAATGTCATACCTAACAGTCACATTCAGTTGTTGCAATACGTGTAATAACCCTCGTTACTGATCACTGATTAATACCGATTACTGCTAATTAAGACCGATTATGGAAAGTAAATGAACTGATTGAATTACTGAACTGACTGACTGGAAACTGGAACTGAATTGACTGAGTATATATGTGTTGTTTTGCATTCTATCTGTTTGACTATTTGATTATCTGTTCATTTTGTTTCGTTTAAACTGCTAATTGAAGGCCTTATCGGCGGCCGAACCGGAAATCGTTTAGTGTTTCATGATCGTCATAATTTATGTGATCTTATGGTATATTTATTGAAAAAGTGATTTGGTATGTTTAAATTAGATTAAAATAAGCTAAATTGCATAAGTTGCCTTATTTACCATTTTGCCACCCTTAGTGGCCATTACCTCACACACATTGGAGCATTGTTATATACTTGCACAACATTTCTTCAGCCACATATTGAGCACACAACCGACCTTAGAGAGAGAGGAATGAAGAGAAGTGAGTTCATCTTGTGTTATTGCTTGGAAATTTAGAAGATTAGAAGAGTTCTTGCTTGATTGAGCTTCTACACTTGTAATTGAGGAACTTAGGTATGATTTCCACCCTCCTAATTGTGTATTGAGTTCCTCCTAGCTTGGATCATAGTGGTTTAAGGAGCTAAGTCATGAATTTGCTTTAAATGTTGAATTAGAACTCATTTCATGCATGCATGTGTGTATTGATGAATTTTGAGTTGATTTCATGGCAAATTGTCACATGCATGTTCATAATTAAGCTTAAGTCCATGTTTTCAACTTGTTTTGAAAAGAATGAGCTCATTAGAGCATGTTTTGAAGCCTTGAATTGATTTAAAGTCTTGCATGTTTATTGGAGATTATGTTCTTGCAATATTGGTTTGAAATTGAGTTTAATTAAACACCCTTGGGCTTTGATTTACCAAATTGATCTTTGAAATACATAATGTTATATGTTTACAAGTGTTTTTCCAGGTTTTTAGCCCAAGAGGATCAAAAATTTGGCTTTTAAACTTGATTTTGAGCTTGGGACTCAAATCTAGAATTTCCAGATTTTGGGCCTACGCTCGAGCGAGGAAGTCCACGTTCGAGCGTACACTCTGTGATTCTGCCTTCCGCTCGAGCGAGGAAAGTTACGCTCGAGCGGGGAATGCGAGTATCCAGTACTTTGCATGAGTTCACAGTCCGCTCGAGCGAGGAAACTCACGCTCGAGCGAGGACACTCACGCTCGAGCGAGGACCTGTGTCTTACGCTCGAGCGAGGGTCGAGCGTTCATCGAGCGTAAATTCGGAGCATCCAGCATTTTTACTGTAGCACACAGTCCGCTCGAGCGACGGAATTGACGCTCGAGCGGAGCTCCTTTGTTTGCATGTCCGCTCATGCGTAGAAAGCCACACTCGAGCGAGACTCCTGTTTTCAGCAAATTTTGTAAAGTGTTCAAAAGTGCATCTTTGCATCCTCTTTCCATCCTAGGCATTCCTAGGGCATATTTAAGGTATCTTAAAGAGGATATAGATGTAGAACCACACCAAGGCAAATTAAGGATTAAGTTGATATCTTTCCCAACTGTGTAAGCTTAGTGTGTGTTCAATCTGTAAACTGTGTAGGGTTGGCTTTCCTGAGGAGACGCGCTAGATTACTGTAGCCCAGAACTCTGTGAATAACAATTGTGTAAAGATATGTTCAAAATGATTATCTTTTGAATACTGAACTGAACTGTTTACTGAACTGATATTGATTACTGAATGAATGTATGTCCTTTATTTCTGAACTGTACTGTGGCATCCTTAGCACCTACTGTTACTGTTACTGTTACAGAGATCTCTGTCGGTTTCCTTGTGGAACCACTACTGTTTATTGATCGATGGCCATCATTACTGTTCGGTCTTTTAAGACCTACTGTTACTGTTATTCTAATGGATGTACCACATATGACTGTTTACTGTACTGAACAACTGATATACTGATTGAATTGAGCTGTTTTCATTACTGTAAGGACATTCATTCTAAACCTCTTTACGCTTCATGTTATTCACTAGGCTTTAGCTCACTGCTCATATATATATGTAGGTGTACAGGCACCGGACCAATGCTAGAGGCGTCAGGGTAGATTCCCAGTTTTGTCAAGCCAACCAATGTGCCTCACTGCGAGGTTCCGAGCCTGCCAAGCTTAGGCTATGGGGTGTTTTAGTATTTCCCCCTTACTGTACTGTTTTAATTGCTGTATAGACTGAATGTTTGCATTGTACTGTTAATCAGGGGGATTAAGTCCCTGAACTGACTGGTTGTATATATATGCATACTGTTTCGTGATGTTCTGTATAAATGTATAAAAAATCTTTTTGGCATACAGACTGTCACAGCTCATTGGACATTGTTTATTTACTGTATTGGCTTCCGCCAAGCCCCTGTACTCTGTTTTACTGTATTACTATTAAGCAGGCCTTCGGTAATCTAGGATTACTGGCCGGACGGTGCTAAACCCATATGGGCGGGTTTAGGGTCGTGACAATACGACACAAGGACCTAACAACAAATTCTCGTTGCTCACAAGTCCCTACAATTCTCATAGCATAAGGTTCATAAATTCAGTAATTCAATTGGTTCAGTCAATATGTCCACAGTCTATATCAAATTAGGAAATGTACGATCTCTACACAAATGTTCGTATATGCAATTCCACATAATTAAGGTAATACATGCGTCAGTCATTTTAGTGTTCCGAGCATTTTCTGGAACTAGGGTGGAGATTTAGGCTCATTGAATTACTGGTCATTTCCTCTTCAAAATTTTCCATTCTTTGCAGTCAGTATCCATCAGGTGGGTAAATTTTCCCCCATATTCGACCACAGTCTTATCACCTTACTCACGTTATTCAAACTTAGATATTTCCCTATCTTGGATGCATTGGGGAAACACATTTTTCGAAGAAAACTTCATGTATTTTCTCGGTTTCTAAACCCAAGCCTCAGCTTTCAGTGGTTCGATACCTCCCAGAAATTCTGGTGGCTTTAGTTTGTTGGGTTTCTGTATCAGTGTCATCAGTTCATATTCAGTTGGTTCAGGCACGTATGTCTGCCTTTATTATCTCAAATTTTCGATTAAGGCTTCAATCATTCATTCTAGCCTATTAGTCCTCAGATCAGAAGATTCAGTTTCGTTCACAATCCTCGCCCTTTCCCTTGTTTACACACAACAGGGTGATTATCAATCCAGGAGAGGTTCTTACTGATTTCACGTTTTATTTCATATCAGACGTGTGTATGCTTTCAATTCAACTCAGGTACGGTCACATGACCCTTTACTACCACACGTCCATAATCACATAGATTCCATATTCGGTAGTAACATTCACATTACATGTTATACCACCTAACTTCTTTAAGTAACATATAGGTTGCGTTCATTTCACCATAGACAGTACGGTAATCATAAGCATAGACAGTTGCATACTTAAACACATTAACACATTAGCACATTTATTCAAATCATGGCCACACACACTTCTCATGTTCATGCAATGCCCTAATTACTTTTCTAGGACATCCTATAACTCACTTGGACACGTGTGTGTGGTATAACTCGTGGTAAAGTATCGCTCTGATACCACTCTGTCACGACCCAAACCCACTTCTATGAGTTTAGCACCATAACCGGCCAGCAATCCGAGATTACCGAAGGCCTGCTTGACAGTAATACAGTAAAACAAAGTACAGGGGTATGGCGGAAGCCATTATAGTAATAAAATGATGTCCAATAAGCTGTGACAGTCTGTATGCAAAAAGACTTTTCATACATAAAAACCTTCAGTACAGAACGGTTATGCACAATATTTACAATCATTCAGTACAGGGACTTAATTCCTACAAAACAGTACAACACAGTCTATACAGCAATACAAAACGATATAGAGACAGACGGGGAAATAAAAACACCCCTAAGCCTTAGCTTGCAGGCTCGGAACCTCGCAGTGAGGCACAGTGGTTGGCTTGACAAAATTGGAGTTAACCCCGACGCTTCTAGCATTGGTCCGGTGTCTGTACACCTACATATATATATGAGCACTGAGCTAAAGCCCAGTGAATAACATAATGCGTAAAGAGGTTAGCAAAGAATGTCCCTTCAGTATTTTAATCAGTCGTTTGCCTTGGTAAATCAGTTATACGATCGGTGGCTTACATTTCATGTCATATCAGTCATTTAGAAATCATAGTAATCGTACATGGCACATCCGTTAGCAGAACAGTACAGTAGTATGTAGCAGTGTCAGTACAGTGACAGTATAGTAGCAGTAACGGTACAATGTAGTAACAGTAGCAGTACAGTAGCAGTAACAGTAACAATAACAGTAACAGTAACATTTCAGAAAACAGTACAGTTCTTATGGACTCAAGAGGTGTCTCGCACAGATTCTAGAGGTGGCTCACATTGTAGCACTTAGTTCCGTACAGCACTTTGTTCCGTACAGCACTTTGTTCTAGGTTTCACAGATTGTCTTTAAGCCCAGATTTACATATGTATGGACTCAAGAGGTGTCTCGCACAGATTCTAGATGTGGCTCACACTGTAGCACTTAGCTCCGTACAACACTTTGTTCCATATCAGAAATACAGAATGGCCTCTGGCCTAACAGATCAAACAGTGAATGATGGCCATCATAACAGTAAATAGAAGTTTCAAGATAAGAACTGACAGAGATATCTATGACAGTAGCAGTACAGTACAGTAACAGTAAGTTGCTATGGATGCCACGAATACAGTTCATAATTAAGACATTCAGTTCGTTCAGTAGACAATATTTCCTTCAGAAACAGTTCAGTTGGTCGTTCATAAAGTAATCATAATTGAACACATCTTTACAACATTGTTACTCACAGAGTTCTGGGCTACAGATGAGCTAGAGCGTCTCCTCGGAAAGCCAACCCTTAAACCTTGAATTAGAGGTAAGGGAGCTCAAATTGTAATTCTTCCTTTAATCCCTCCAATGCTCCAAGCTAAATTGACGAACTCATATCTCCTACTCTCTCTCTCTCTCTAACCGGTTGTGCCTCTCAAAAATGGGCTGAGGAAAGATGCAATATCAAACAACATATAGTCTCTAATGTTTGGTGAAGTGGGCCACTAATGTGGCATTTGGTAATAACGCCAACTATTGCAATTAATCACATTTTAATCTAATTTAATTATACTAGAACACATTTCAATTAAATTTATCATTAAATCACATAATTTCTAGTGATCATAACACATCAATCAATTTCGGATTCGGCCGCCGATAAGGCCTTCAATTTGCAATTTAACGCATAAAACATGAACAGATAGTTTAACAATCGACAGATAGAAAATGCATTTAAACAGTTACAGTCAATCAATCAGTCTCGGATCTCAGTCAGTCAGTTTCAGTATTTCAATCACTTCAATTACCAATCATAATCAATCTCAGTTTAGCAGTAATCAGTAATTTATCGGTAAACAGTGGTGAGGGTTGTTACAAAGAGTATGATCTGATCTTCCTTTACAAAGCAATACAATGACAACGATAATGTTGACGAAGGTTTCAACCAAATCTGAGATCTCAATTGGTGATTTCCTTTTGAGATCTTGCTTCGAATATGATATGTATTTTTTTTTTTTTTTAAATCTCTCAGGTCTCTGTGTATATCCCCTCTAAAAAAAAAAATTATGCACATATGTATATTAAAACCTTGAGTTTCACCAATCGAGGATCTGCTCAAACCCCACCCACCAACTAAATTGACATGAGCGGTCGATTTCGAAATTACAAACGGTCGAGATTGGCTTGTAAAATTGTAACCCGATCATGTTCGGTTAGATTGCGGGTAAAAGTCAAACCCAACCCGACCCGACATGTGCACAGGCCTAACAGAGATCAACATCGAAGCTTAAGGTCCTAAAAGATTATAAAGACGGAATATCCTTGAAAGAGAAGATGAGACAACCTATCTGTTGTTTGTTTACTTTGTCATGGCTATAAATAGATTATCATATTCGTTTGTGCTCTTTTATCATGAAGGATTTGTAAAATATGATTTTTCAAATTATAAACTTTCCAGACAAGAAAGTTTGGAAAGAATATCATATCATGTTTAAATATATACACCTCTATATGTATGCACATGTGTATTAGATCAGAACGAAATAAACTATTCATACATATGTATATGTATATAGATTACAAAAGGACACTTTCTTCTTCGTTCCTTACAAGTGCACACCCCAAACAAATAGAATAGGAAGATGACCAAATACCCTCATCTCTTCAATGTGAAATTATATATTTAGCCATCTCAAAGTCAGAGGGATAAGAATATTTCACCAACAGCAAAGCATTCTCAAGTCCCTGCGTGAGAAACCCCAAGTATTATCATCAAAGTTTTTAAAGGTGAAAGCCCAAGGCGAGGCATTATACCCCTCACGGGGTGAGTGTAACCCTTAAGACGTTGAGGTGTAAGCTTTTTGATTTTTAATTTTAAAAATAAAATATAATTAATTAAAAATAGTATAAAAAGGAGTTTAAAAAAATTACTAAAATTTATAAAAAGCCATTCCAAGCAACACAAAGGGAGCTTTTAAATACACAGACAATTTTTTTTCTTCTCACCCACTATATGTATCATCACTAAAGACATTTGTATATATTGGTGTACAGAGATATTGTGTCCTTTAAAAAGAGGCCACCACTATGGGAGAGTAAATTGAGCAACAAAATCGAGTATTACAAGAGAGAGAGAGAGAGAGAGAGAGAGAGACGAAGGGACATAGATTGAGAGAAACAGAGAGGATTACCTGTTGGGCTGTTGCAAATCTGAAAATCTGACTTGAGAAGCAACAAATCGAAGGTGAAAAAGAACAATCAAAGCTAGAAATCGTTTCATAGATCAGAAGCCAATAAACTGTTGAATCAAAACCCTACATTTGCCTTCTTGTTGTATTTCAGAGATGCCTATTACTTTTCCATATTTTTTTTTTTTTTCCAATATAAATTTAAGCCTCAGTACTCGTTAGGCTTGCGCCTTGACCATTGAAGCGCACAAGGCGTGTCTGAGGCAAACGCCTAGGCCAAGATACATATGCCTAGTTGGTGTCAAGCATAAAATTGAACGCCTTGAGGCATTCTTGCCCGCCTCACCCTGATGTGTGACTAAACTTTGCCTTTGAAAACAATGATTATCATAGCAACAAGTTCAATCAAATATGGTCTAGATGAGTAATAGCATCCGTCACACATAAACATTGCTTAAGCCTAATCATATATAACAATTTTGCAGCCAAGTTTTTTCTTGCAACCACCTCCCGGCCTTTTCAACATTTCCAGTCTTCTTGAAGTAAAAGCACTAGGCAAAACATTCTACTTCTGTTCAGCTAACAGATTTTAAATTTCATCGTCTAGATATATTTTAAGGTTTAAAACATAATATCTGAGTGCACTTTTACATGTACAAATAATTGAATAGATGTTACTCGATAACATCCTCATCAAGGAAAACATGTTCACCAACTAGACAATTTATTTAATGCTGAATTCAGGTCTAAGTTCCATCTTCTATTAGTACTACTAACAAACAATCATATCATATTTTGATCATCCTTGGAGCCATTAAGACATCAGAACATAACAGGTTCCCATAAAATCAGTGCCAATCAATTAATACAAGCACCAAGCCTCCCAAATGAAAACAGTTCCACAATCTATAAGCAATATTCTCCAATATTTCCAAACAAATCATAATTAATAACACTGAAACACAATAGTATCAGAAACTTGCAGAATGCAGAGTTTTCTTCACTATATGGTGGTGACGTATATTAGACGTTTAAATGACGTCAAAGCCTATATTAAGAATAGTTTACAAAGAACCAAAATAACATTTCACTTGAAAGCAAGGCTATCTCACAATCGCTTCCCACTTTCTCATCCCACCCTTCCACCATCATCTTTCCTCTAAATTAATAATAATCAGTACCAGTCCTTCAACACAAAATATCTTTATCTTCTATGTTAACTATACCTCTGCTAGAATTATTCAGCTAAGTCTCGACACAAATGCTTTTGTAACTAAAGATCTATGATTGTCCTCAACAAGCTTATCTCATAACCACTATAAATCAACACCTATGAAGCACGGATACTTCAAAAAGGGTGACGTATCCGTATCGGATACTTATCGGATACCGATACTCCTCGGATACTCGCGGATACGTATCGGATACTTTTTAAAAGTATCAGATACTTCTTAATTATTTTTTTATTAATTTTGAAGTATCGGATACTTAATTTTGAAGTATCGGATACTCGAAGTTATATATTACTTATAATATTTTGTTTAGTTCTTTGATAAGAGGAATATAGTGAGAGTTAAAGTAATAGAATTTGTCAAATTGATGTATCCTTGTTGTCTCTCTCACTTCTCTCTCGCTTTCTCACTCTTTCACGTTTCTTCTCTCTGCTCTCATCTTTTTTTTGGTGTTGGCATGTAAGGATGATGTTTAATTTGCATTTGCATTTGCTTTTGCTTTTAGTTTTGGATGTTTTATGAATGTTTGAGCACTTTTAGGTTAATAGAAATCCCTCTCTTTATTTATTAATTTACTTTAAGTTTTATTTTCATGCATATTACATTATTAAAATTATATAAAAAAAAAAATTATGAATGTATCCCCGCTGTACCCGTATCGTACTTTTTCAAATTTTGGCATATCGCCATATCCACATCCCCATATCACCATATTCGTATCCGTGCTTCCTAGGCTATCATTGATGACTTAAAAAAGTATATTTGCTGAAATTTTTATTTAAGAATGGTTTTTTGGCTTTAGTTAACGTCTTGTGATATTCAATGATGAAGGGGAACAAGTTGAAGCTATTGACCTTGAAGACTCTTAGTTTTATAAGAATCTTTCTTCTTTATCAAGTTGTCTTTTGCTTTAGGTTTTATTTTTATGCATACTGTATTACTAAAAATTGTTAAAATAATATTTTTTACGAACGTATCCCCGCCGTACCCGTATCCTAGTTTTTCAAATTTTGTCGTATCGCCGTATCCGTATCGTATCGTATCCGTATCCCGTATCCGTATCCGTGCTTCCTAGATCAACACAAAAACTTATCCCTAAACACTAACTCATTTTGCAATTTTTTCACATGATAAGCAAGGAAACATTGCATGCCTTCCAATCCTCAAAAAAACCAAACTCCACTTGGACAGAAATATTTTGAAACTGCAACCTCTGATTTGCCCCCAGGATTTGTTGAAAAAACAGAAAAAATTTAATCTCAATCATAATCTAATTACTAAATCCTTCAGTTTCACACTGTTCAAACCAAATTCCTGCTAAATTTATTTAGTGATTTCAAAAAAACAAAATAAAGATCAGATCAATCTGAAAAGGCTAGCAATACGATTGGCATGAATTAGATCCTATGAAAAATTAGCATCAATTAAATAGATTGAGTTTAAAGCAAATTAAAAAAACAAGAACAAATTCCATGAAAATCAAAGAGCGAACAAATTCCATGAAAATCAGAGAGTTCAAACTAGTGAATCAGGTCCACCTACATAATAGGAAAACAATTGTCCTTACAAAAGTGCATCAAACTAGTCCAATTTGTTTTTCTTTTTAAGGTCATGTAAAAAGCTTTTGCATGCCGTCCCCAACAAGAAGCCTCTTGATCACAAATGATTTAGGGTTGAGTACAGCAAATATATTAAAATCCATTGAGTATTGAAATCACTTTATCACCACCTTCCAAGTTCAGGGCAAGTTGGCAACCTTTTGGTCAATGAAAAATTTTGGAAGATAATTATTGGCATGAAAGGCATGCCAACACCACTTGCAACTTGTAAGTTGCAACTGAACCATAAACTCAAGTCACTAAACCAGGGAAAGAAGATGCAAAAGGAATAAAAGGTGGACCTGTTATGCGTGATGTGTGAACTATTTGGAGGGAGAGGAAAATGAGAACTTTTGAGGAAGCTAATTTGGGAATTCATAGACTGAAATTCTACATTTGTTTCACTTTGGTTAAGAGAAAAGCTGTAAGATTTTATATTTTGCTTTTGTTGGTTTTACAGGATGTGCTAAAATAAGCCAGTTTTTTTGGCTAAAAACAAAAAGTCTATTTGTCATCGGCTTAAAAAGCCAAATGTCCCATCAACTTTTTCACTCACAAAAAAACTAACTTTTAGCAACTTCCAAAACAAATGAACTTGTTTTAGCTTCTAAAAAAGCCAAAAAGCCACTAAAAATCCAAATACCAAACACACTATATATGTTGTATAGTTGAGTTTTGAGATATCTTTTCATAAAATCTTGGTGTACACAAATAGAATTGATTTCTCTAAGGAAAAACATCTCTTCTTCTCTAAGCCCTCTTCTAACATAGATGACTAGTTCATTCAACATCCTTTAATTGATCCCTTTTTTCTTTGATGAGAGACGAAAATAATGCGTTTCATGCACTATGCACAAAAAAAAAAAAAGAAACATAATTGAATTATAGTTAACCACACATATCATAGTAAATTGTAATGATTTGATCACAAGTCGAATCACACAAATCACTTCATTTTCCAATACAACAGCACAATTCAAACCTTGTTGGTTCAAACTTGTATTGATTCGCCAAAATTTAATTTTATTTTCATAATGCAAGAAACGACGTTATTTACACAGAAACAAAATAAAAAGATAGATCAATTAATTATATTCTAAGAAGCACATACATGGATACGGATGTGGATACGAGACACGGCGATTTTACAAAAATGAAGATATGGACATGGCGGAGACACGGCAATAAAATATGTTTTCATATATATATATATTGCTATCTACATTAATATTACATCAACAAACAATCAATATTAACAAAAACTAACTCTAATTATATTTTTTTATTTAAAAAAACACTTTCAAATTAACACTTATAGTTTATATATTTTTTATGGATGATCTATTAAGTATTTAAATCTATAAAAAATAATAATAATAATAATAAACATTCAACATTCATCAAAAGCACTAAATAAAATGGGAGAGAAGATAACCTAGCATGTCCTAGTGTGTTCCCTGTAAATAAATTAATCAAATAAGAGGACACGCCATGTGTGTCCCATACGTGTTCCCGAAGTGTCGGCTTGTCCCTAAAACGTCTGTTTGTCCAACACGGATACGGCACTTGTTTTGAAGTGTCAGTACTTTATAGATTATATTGATATACATGATTTTACACACACACACACATATATACACGTATATGCAATTTAGTTATATTGATATTTATTTCATATATAAAATTATATATTATTCTAAATAAAGTGAATCATACAATTCATGATTCACTATTTTAGCAAAACAATTCATGAATTGAAGTTGACTTGATGACAATGCCAAGAATATTTAAATAGTTAACCAAAATTACAGCAGGGAGGGATTACCCCCTCCTTCACCCCAATTAAACCCTACCGTCCCATTATGAGTGGAACGGGTTAGGCAGGAACACAGTCAGCCAATCGGTTGATCTTTCCATCCCTAGGAAGAACCTATCCATATTATACTGGAATCTTATTTTCTTTCCTTTTATGTCGTAAAAAGAAGTAATGGCAGGTGCAATAGAAAGGGGTATTGGTGTAACAAGTCCAGCAGCTATCAAGTTTGCCTTTTTCATTCCCAAAAACAGAAAACCTATCATTGATAACATTGCTAATGGAAACAACTTAAATTTGTTTTCTTCCTTCTCCTCTTCACATAAGCACAATCCAAAAAAATATACTAGCATTAAATTTTCATTTTCAAGAACAAACTTCATTTCATGAATTCCAGCAAGTAAATATAAAGTAAGAAATTGGCCAGAAATTCAATGCGATAAATCAAAATTCATGAGTTTCTTACTGAAGAATGCAATCAATCAAAAACAAAGTTCACCTCAAACTTGCATTATCTAACACATATAAAAAAAATCCACATTATCGCATAAAAAAGCTAGCATAACAAAACAATAAGATTAACAATAATCCTCCATAACTCAAATTCAGCAAAAACCCTAAAATCAAAATCAAATTCAAGAAACAAACCATAACCTCAAATTGTTTTAACTCTCAATCTTCCGGAACCTCGACATCGCCATCGGAGATCTCCTGCTGCAAATCCTTAGGGTTTTTACCATCCACAGTACATCCAACAGACACACAAGTACCCAGAATCTCCTTCACAGTCCCTTTCAATTCCTTGGCCATGGACCTAGGCTTCATGACCTTGGCAATCTCGATCACATCATCGAGAGAGATGTTGCCAGTGTGCTTTATGTTCTTGGTCTTCTTGCGATCGCGCTCGGGCTCCTTCAGGGACTTGATGACCAGCGCCGCCGCGGACGGCACGACGGAGACCTTGGCCTGGCGGTTCTGCACCGTGAGCTTCACGGTCACTCGGAGGCCCTTCCAGTCCTTCGCGGTCTCTTTGGCGATGTCTTCTCCGATTTTCTTCGGGGAGAGACCGAGTGGGCCGATTTTGGGGGCGAGTGAACTCGCCGCGCCGACCTCGCCGCCGGTGACTCGGACATAGACATCGACGACTTGCGATGGATCGAACTTGGGCGGCATTGTGGCGGCTCTGGAGACCTCAGGAGGGTGGTGAGTGCCGCAGCGAAGAGGAGCAAATGAGGAAGATTTTTAGGGGGTTATATAAATCTAGGGTTTATTACAAGAGACTACACATGTCAAATTGAGTAAATTTTCTTTAATAATTAAAAAAAAAATTGTGTAAAAAAATTATTGAAGAACAAAAAGCCAAGTAAGCCCAATTTTAATAAAAAAATGGTTTAAGCATTTTTACATTTTTCTAAAATTTTCTACTTACTAATGTTTAGGATTATTTAAGTCTAGATACATTTAAAAAATAAAAAAATATTTTGATCCAAAGTTAAGTCCGTGGTTTCTCTCCGATTCAAATCGGATTACAGGGTGTTATTGGGTTTTCATGAGCCTACTATGGAGCCGGCATCGATGATCTGAATAATGTTTGAGTGGCTATCGATATCTAACTAACGTAATTTTTTACAAAAATAAAATACTTAATGAAGCTTATATATTGAAAGATTCGAATTATCGATGTGGCCTCCGTGGTGGGTCTATAGAGGCCCAATTGGAGAGGACCCTCTCTCCAAAGTTAAAAGGATTATATTAAAGACAAAAATAAAGTGACAAAATAAGTTGATATTTGATAAAATTGAAAATTAATTTTTAAAATTAATTGAATTTTTAACTTGCAAATTTGTTTGGTATTTATTGAAATTTGAAAATTTTTATTTTTATAACAAAAGGAAAATCTTAGACTCTTTATATTTGTAGTGGTGGGCTAGTAGCTACATGATGGTGATGGTGGTGGTGGTGTAATAGGGTGCAGGTAGTGGTGATAGAAATAGTAAGATAGTGACAACAATAACAATAGTGGTGATCTACTGGTTGTGTGAGGTAAAATAGAGTTAGTGACAATGATGATGGTGATAATGACAATAGTTGTAGAAATAGAATTACAGTATTAGTGGTGATGATGTAATAGTAGCAATATCATGGTAGAAATAAAGGGTTGGTGACAAGACTGTTGTTCAAATTGTGAAATTAAATAAATAGATTTATGAAGAAATCAAATTATATACCAAGAACATATGCTGATAATTACAACTAAATTTCAACAGAAATACACAAAACAATAAAAAGGGTAAAGAGACGAAACCGAAGCCTGCACGGAAGCAGTTTTCTTAAAACAGATTTCGTCGCCTCACGGGTCGAGTGCTTGAGGAATCCCGGCGTCTGTCTCCCAGGATACGACAGTGAAAACAAGCTACGGCAGAAGCACTTTCTGTCTAGCTTAGCGAACAAAAACAGTGGCAGCACTCTCTCACTGTAGGAACTTTCAGGCAAACTGACTTGTGAAATGGAAGCAAAAATTTTTGTGTTTGAGACTTGACAAGAGGGTCTCAATTTATACATGTATAGGGAAGAGATGAGAAGCCTCCAGCCTTTATGGCTGGTCATAATGCACCATTAACCTCTGCAATAAAGGTAGGAGTTACAAACCCCATTAATGCAAGAGTTACAAACCCCATTAATGCACTATTAAACTCTGTAATAAAGGCAGAAGTTACAAACTCCATTACCTCTTTCATGAAGCTAACTTCATGAGGCAATTTCTCATTCAAATCTCAATGGTTTTTGGCCATTCTATCTGTGGTGTAAAGATCTCAATGCAAAGTATCTAGACCCACTTGGACCCAATCTAGACCCACTTGGACCCAACACAAAAGATGGTTGGGACCCACTTTAATATTTAATTAAAGTCACCAAAAAACCATTTTTTCCAACAATCCCCCACATGAATAAAAATTGACCGAATGACTCAACAAACGGACACCGTTCAACAAAAATGACTCGGAGAGAGAGTACAATGGACTAACCCCGACATCAGAGAAGGTAGCTTTTGGCTTTGAACCTCTCCCAGTGAAAACCTATCGAGTTTACTGGCTGATCAGTGAATATGACATCTTGAACTGCTCTGCCGTTTATGTAAACTGAGACAATAGATCTCACACGGGAATTACTCCTACCACCATTATGTTCTCACTGGTGTGCCCTGTGTGGCCCTGGACACTAGCCTGGTTCAGCGAGTGGTTTCAAAGAATCTTGGCCTCCCAATTCTTCTAGAAGCGGCCCCACTTCACACTCACATAGGTGACTCTACTTGAGTATCCTGCTATACTCAGCTCAACAGCGTAACACACTAGAGTCATTAAAAGCTCAACTTAACCTCTACACTTGCAGGTAGCACTGATAGAAGGAATGGCTGGAGGTTTAACCTCCTCAGTGACATACCACCGTTACACGCAATTAGGTTGTCCCATTGAACCTAGATCTTGGGATCTCCAGTCAACTAGGTTGGGTTTCCATTCCGGTAACTTCCAAAGGCCTCAACCCCATTCCTTTTGACGACGTTTCGACTAACACTCGATTTAACCCTTTGGTTAGCGGATCCGCAATGTTGTCCTTAGACTTTACATAGTCTATAGAGACAACTCCATTCGAGAGTAGTTGTCGTATGGAATTATGTCTACGACGGATATGTCTAGACTTTCCATTATACATATTACTCTGTGCCCTACCAATTGCAGATTGACTATCACAATGAATACAAATAGCAGGCACAGGTTTAGACCAACGTGGAATATCTTCAAGGAAATGGCAAAGCCATTCAGCTTCTTCCATTGCTTTATCCAAAGCAATAAACTCTGATTCCATCGTTGATCTAGATATACACGTTTGCTTGGAAGATTTCCAAGATACGGCTACCCCACCAAGAGTGAACACATATCCACTAGTGGACTTTGAGTCCTTTATATCTGATATCCAATTTGCGTCACTATAGCCTTCAAGCACCGCTGGATATCGAGTATAATGCAGCCCATAATCCCGAGTGTAGCGTAAATACCTTAACACCCGCACAATGCCCTTCCAATGAGAAGCATCAGGATTACTTGTGTATCTACTAAGCCTGCTAACAGAGTAGGCTATATCCAATCTTGTACAGCTTATCAGATACATCAAACTGCCAATGACCCTAGAATATTCTAGCTGAGAGACACTCTCATCATTATTCTTGGTCAAGTGCAGACTGATGTCTACTAGTGTCCTAGACACACTTGTATCTGATTTACTAAATTTCTCAAGTATCTTCTCAACATAATGAGACTGAGAAAGTATAATACCACTAGATGTTCTAGTAATCTTAATACCTAGAATGACATCTGCAAGGCTCATATCTTTCATGTCAAACTTAGAGTTTAACAATCTCTTGGTAGTTTTGATCATTTCATCGTTACTACCTATAATGAGCATATCATCAACATATAGACACACAATAACATAACCTCTGTCAGTGTCTTTGACATAAACACACATGTCACATTCGTTGATTCTAAACCCACTTAACAACATTATGTTGTCAAACTTCTCATGCCATTGTTTAGGCGCTTGCTTCAAACCATACAAAGATTTGACAAGCTTACAGACTTTCTTACTTTGTCTTGGAGTTGAAAACCCCTCGGGTTGCTCCATGTAGATTTCTTCATTCAAATCTCCATTTAAGAAAGCTGTCTTTACATCCATCTGATGTATCTCCAGATTGCGCAAAGCTGCTAACGCAATCACCATGCAAATGGATGTTATCCTAGTAACAGGTGAGTACGTATCAAAGTAATCCAGGCCTTCTCCTTACCTGTATCCTTTGATAACGAGTCTAGCTTTATACTTATCAATTAACCCATTAGCTTTCATCTTTCTTTTAAAGATCCACTTACTCCCCAAGGCCTTACTGCCTGGGGGTAGATCAACCAACTCCCAAGTATGATTCTGCAAGATGGAGTCAATCTCACTCTTAATTGCTTCTTTCCACAAAGGACTTTCAGGTGAAGTCACAGCATCATGGAAAGTTCGAGGTTCTCCCTCTAACATATAAGTCAAGAAGTCCGGGCCAAAAGACTTTGTAGTCCTAGCCCTCTTACTCCTTCTTGGCTCATCTACATCTTTAGCTTGATCATGCAAGTGATCATTTGTTTGATTAGCCATGTGATCATTGTCACCTTCAACCTCTTTCATAGAACTCTGAATCCCTTCTTGGAGACGACACGAAAATACATTTTCAAAGAAAGATACATTTCTTGATTCCATGATAGTATTCTTGTGTATATCTGGAATAGCAGACTAAACCATAAGAAATCGATATGCACTGTTATATTGTGCATAATCGTTGAATACAAAGTCAACGGATTTTTAGGCTTATCCTAACCCTCTTGGGTTTAGGTATTCCCACTTTTTGCATGACACCCCCACATTTGTAAGAATTTATAAGAAGGCTTAACGCCTTTCCATAACTCTTACGGGATATTGTCCACTTCGCTTCAACACAAGTTTCACACTTGTGTTTCGTTAGAACGACCTTGTCAGACTCAAAAAACTATGCGAAAGTCCGGAACATACAGGACTTCGTTCACGGGGGCTTCTCCTTCATTCCAGAAAATTTTTCATGCTCAATGACATTGGCATTCACTGAAGAGGTACTTCCTCCTTTCTTTCTATTATCCTCCTTAATTCGGAGTCGGATAATTAAGTCTTCTTTGTAGAATTTATACAAAGTCTTAAACAAATCCTTGTGTCACAATGATTATGAAACTCTCAAAATCATATCACAGTAAATACATTCCCAGAATGTCATCAACCGAATTAGGCACCCAAATATATTTGGTCCAACCTATCACTCTAAAGCCAATAGTCTTACTATTAGGAAACACAAATCCAGTGTTCAATAGTCTACTATTCGGAACCTCATAACCTGGCCAGTAGTCTTATCACTAGGAATCACTAATTTCTCAGCATGTGGTCAGTAGACTTTCTACTACTAGGAATCACAATGTCTTAACCTGTGATCAGTAGTCACTTTACTACTAGGAATCACAACGTTCTGACATAGGATCAAATTACTAGGAATCATCATGTCTTGACATATGACCAGTAGCCTCTCCACTACTAAGAATCATGATGTCTTGACATGTGATCAGTAATCTGTTCACTACTAAGAACCACAACCTCATAACTGTGTAGCTAGTGGTCTAACACTCCTAGGAACCACCAGTTTTCTATCTTTGTGATTAGTGATCTTGTACTCACTAGGAGCCACCAATTTAAGAATATATTTGGAATTTAAAAATTCAAAAATATATTCACCTACCCTAACGGGTTGTCTCATCTTTGCTTTCAAGTAAAGTCACATAGCAATTATAAATGCTATAAATAACACAAGGATACCATACTAATTGCCTCTGATCAATTCATAAATGTTATCATGCAATCTTATGATTTCCTTTAATCATACTTGATCTCTCAAGATCTTCCTTTAAGAATCTCGCGAGGCTAAGGTTGTCAGGTGGAACAACATTTCTTTTTTTTTGGTCAGCTTTAGAAGCCATTTCTGAAACATCACAACAGAATTTCACTTTTGTGATTTCAGAAATTAAACTTAACCCTTAGAAAATCCCTCAGATGGAAATTTAATTCAAAACTAGTTTCACCATTTAACTTAGAATCAAACATGGTTAGGAATGTTCCCAGGAAGACTGGATGGGTCACATCGGTCCCACTTAAAACCCAGTTAACCTTTTAACAAAACATCCAAGAGCATGTTGACTCCTAGTCCATGGGAAACAACTTTAAAATTAAGATTTCCAGGGGATAAACCAGGTTATAACAACCAATTCCCAAGCAAATAAAATTTGCTACCAGAATTACACTACTCATAAAAGTTAACCGGTACTCCCGGAACTGAGCCCATGAAAGTTAACCGGTACTCCCGGAACTGAGCCCATGATTTCTGAATAAAATCAGAGATATTTAAGCTAATGCTAAAATTTGGTTTTTTTTTTCAAAACCACAACACTTTGGAAATAATCAGATTATAAACCAAAATACTTTGGAAATAATCAGATTATAATCAAAGATTTTCTCCAAACTTAATTTTCCAATACTTTGGGAATAAAATGATTAAACCCAGATACTTCCTCAAACCCCAAAGGTTTGAAACCAAATCCGTCTTAGTTGTCATTTCTGAACAAATAAGAACTATTCTTTAGCTAAGGCTAAACACTTTGGTTTCTATTACAGAAAACCAAACCAAATTCCAAACTTACAAGCAATTTAAAAATTGCTACAACCAAATATATGCATATAAAATGCTTCTTATGATACAAGCAAATAAAACTTGCTACTACAAATTGGTAAACAAACCAACCAAATCTCAAGCAAACAATTTCTTTAAATATAAAGGAAAATAAACCAATCCAATTGAGGATTATAAGTAGTCCATAAAATTCCTTTCCACGCTTAGGTATGCCTACAAAGAAAGTTAGTAGCAAACGACAACATAATATAAAGCAACTAATCTAAAGCAATTGTACATACAATCAAATATTATTTAACCTTCTAGCAAATCATAGAATAGCAAAATAACTAAGGAATTAAGATACTATACAAGTTACAAAACCTTATAACTTCTACATAAATTACAAAACTTACAACTATTAAATTAAAAATTAATTGCCATAAATTATATAAGAATTTAATTCACAATAACCATGTAAATAAATATAGGCAAGTTACACAAATTTTATAACTCCAAAATAACTACATTTAATTCAAACTTTAATTCATCCAATTAAATCACACACTATTCATGGAAATAAATACACAAGTTACAAACCTTAAAATTTATGATCTCAAATACTAAAATTAAATTTATTGCCATGAGTTACATAAGAATTATTAAATAATTGTTAGAAACCAACAACCATTTAGCAATTAACATGCAAAAAATTCTAAATCATGCAAATCATGGTAGGGGAATGATGAACCATATGCATAAAATAAGATCAGATTAATACAATTAAGTATGCAAATTATGATAGAGCATTCTAATTAAACTAAGCAATTAGAGAATCACATAGCATAATTTACAATCATTGAAATAAAGAGCAATTCCACACCAGTTCCTAGTAACATTATACAATTGTCTATATAAATCTATTCGATCAATTTCATAGAAAATATATATAAATTCTGTTTTAAGCTTGTTGTTCAAATTGTGAAATTAAATAAATAGATTTATGAAGAAATCAAATTATATACCAAGAACATATGCTGATAATTACAACTAAATTTCAACAGAAATACACAAAACAATAAAAAGGGTAAAGAAACGAAACCGAAGCCTGCACGGAAGCAGTTTCCTTAAAACAGATTTCGTCGCCTCACGGGTCGAGTGCTTGAGGAATCCCGGTGTCTGTCTCCCAGGATACGACGGTGAAAACAAGCTACGGCAGAAGCACTTTCTATCTAGCTTAGCGAACAAAAACAGTGGCAGCACTCTCTCACTGTAGGAACTTTCAGGCAAACTGACTTGTGAAATGGAAGCAAAAATTTTTGTGTTTGAGACTTGACAGGAGGGTCTCAATTTATACATGTATAGGGGAGAGAGGAGAAGCCTCCAGCCTTTATGGCTGGTCATAATGCACCATTAACCTCTGCAATAAAGGCAGGAGTTACAAACCCCATTAATACAGGAGTTACAAACCCCATTAATGCACTATTAAACTCTGTAATAAAGGCAGAAGTTACAAACTCTATTACCTCTTTCATGAAGCTAACTTCATGAGGCAATTTCTCATTCAAATCTCAATGGTTTTTGGCCATTTTATCTGTGATGTAAAGATCTCAATGCAAAGTATCTAGACCCACTTGGACCCAATCTAGACCCACTTGGACCCAACACAAAAGATGGTTGGGACCCACTTTAATATTTAATTAAAGTCACCAAAAAATCATTTTTTCCAACAAAGACAACGATAGTGATGGAGTGACAATAGTGTGGCAATATTTGTGGTAGTAATGGTGATTGTGACTATGTAATGGTGATGATGGTGCAACTGTAATGACTTGAAAATTTTAAATTTTAATTAATTATAATTAAGAACCTAATTATTTGTTTAATTACTTTCTTAATTAATTAAGTTCCATCGGTTACCTAAACATCATGCATGAATGCTTTTTCGTTTTGATTTAATATTAGATAGATAGAATCTTCGGATTTGGTATTAAATCTTTCTGTATTAATATTATTAAAATGAGAGATTTGGAAATGTTTCAAAATTGAAAAAAAAAAATCTCAGTCTCTTGAAATTGAGAATTTTGGTTGAAATTTCTTGATATTTGGGATTAAATTTACATTTTTTGGTTAAAAAAATCGTATTTTTAGGTATGAATTCTCCTAATTTTGTATGAAGTTGCCAATTTATAAAAACTGAGAAATTTCTTGAATGAAGTTCCCTATCTTTGGTCTATCTTGTTCCATGGATGGCTACTTTATGGCCATGTTTGTTTGGACAGGTTGAATTATGTTGGATTGACATTTTTATGACTCATAGTTATAGGATTACGAATCCTTTGGATTGTGTATCCTATCTTATGTTTGGATCGAGTTAAGATTATAAGGAGAGACTAATAGTTTAGGCTTTGGCTTAATTCTCCAATTTATATTTCACCCCCTTTGTGGGATTGAATAGTTCATCGTATACGAAATACCATATCCGGATAGATTATTAGTCTGTACTTTAATTATTTAATCAAATATCAAATTAATAATTTTATTAAACTATTAATCCAATCCCAAATTTATATCTACCCAAACAATATGACCTATAGGCTATACCATTTATATTTTCAAGATTGGACAAGTCGTGACTTGTTTACATGAGAGAGAAGGAATAGAGTTAATAAAACAAAAATGCTTCCGACCTCTAAAACTTGATCACTAAATCAGCACTAATGATGTGACTGCCAACGTGGAAAGCTAAGGCAAACTTGCCCGTTTCTCCCTCTTTCTTATTCATTTCAAATTTCAAATTCATTTTCACAAAACATTTGAAGACTCTCTCTCTATTCTTCATTCTCTTCTCTTCTCTTCTTTGCTGTGCCTCTTTGTCGAGGAGCTCCCGACGAGCGTAGCTCTCCAACCTTGGCGATGATCGAGGTTGAACGTAGCTTCTACAACCACGACGAGCGCAACTTCTCACGAGAATGACGAGCGAGTCACGCACGACAACCGACGACGACCGAGTCTCTCTCCGTCTTCACAGATTTGTCTGCACAGGTCATTTCTCTCTCTCTCTCTCTCTCTCTATATATATATATATATTTATGTATCTATATCTATATGCCCTGATTTGTTGAGATTTTTGACTTTGATTTCATGCACTGATTTATATCTATGTATATATCTATATCTATATGCCCTAATTTGTGTCTTTCACTTTAATTTCATCTGTTTAGGACGATTTTGATTTTGATTTTGATTTTGGTTTGCCCCAATTTTACATTACATTGGATTTGCCTAAAAAATCTAAAATATATTTGGTGGAGAATATATAAAATTGCTTAATCATCCTTGAAGCCACTACCAAATCTTTCTTGGATTTGCATGGTGGTAGTTTGCTTTTACTGATTGGTGGTGGTGTATGTATTCAGTGGTGTGAATGGTAGCTAATAGTTAATCAAGTGGTGGGTCTAATAGTTAATCAAGTAAATCAGTGTCAAATGGAAGCAAACAGGATTGAAATCAGTCCCATGGTTGTCTTCAAGGAACCACCATTGGTTTCATTAACTCAAATGTTTCATAAACTTATAAACATCTATCTTGAACTGTTTTTTGAACTGTTATAAACATCTGAGTTCAAACCTGTTTTTTAAACATGGTTATAAACATCTATCTTGAACTTATAAACATCTAACTTATAAATAGGGGATTTCTGAACTGTTTTTTTTTTTTTTCCATATCTATCTTGCTATGTGACAGAGATAGAAACTAACCAGATTGAAGTCCAAGTCCGACGAAGACACCGGACGATGGAGGAGGGAGAAGACGTCGGACGGTGGAGGAGACGAACGGCGGAGGACAGATCTACAAATGCAGAACGAGACAGCAAACGCCAAACGGCGGAGGAAAGAGACGACGGAGGAGAAGGCTGACGTTGGACGGTGGAGGAGAGGGCAAACGCCGGACGGTGGAGGCAACGGAACGATGGAAGAGAAGCTCAAATCAAATGTGCGGGAATTTTTTTTTTCTTTTATATACATGAGCTCGATCAACATTTGCGCGGGATTAAACTCTTTTTTTTTTATTTTTTTTTTATTTTTTTTTACAGTGCGTGAAACACACGCACTCAATATGCAAATGGCCTTCAATTTCACACCTCACATGCCACCTGTTTAGAGCTCGTCTTCTAGTGGTCTGTAGCGGAACTGGTCCATCAATAAATCACAATTTTGTTAACAGTTCTGCTACAGACCACTAGAAGACGAGCTCTAAAACGAGCTCTAAACAGGTGGCATGTGAGGTGTGAAACTGAAGGCCATTTGCATATTGAGTGCGTGTGTTTCATGCACTGTAAAAAAAAAAAAAAGTTAAATCCCGCGCAAATGTTGATCGAGCTCATGTATATAAAAAAAAAAAAAAAAATTCCCGCACATTTGATCTGAGCTTCTCTTCCACCGTTTTGTCGCCTCCACCGTCCGGCGTTTGCCCTCTCCTCCACCGTTTGGCGTTTGCTGTCTCGTTCGGCATTTGTAGATCTGTCCTCCGCCGTTCATCTCCTCCACCGTCCGACGTCTTCTCCCTCCTCCACCATCCGGCGTCTTCGTCGGACTTGGACTTCAATCTAGTCGGTTTCTATCTCTGTCACCTAGCAAGATAGATATGGAAAAAAAAAAGAAAAAAAAAGTTCAGAAATCCCCTGTTTATAAGTTAGATGTTTATAAGTTCAAGATAGATGTTTAAAAAATAGTTCAAGATAGATGTTTATAACCATGTTTAAAAAACAGGTTTGAACTCAGATGTTTATAACAGTTCAAAAAACAGTTCAAGATAGATGTTTATAAGTTTAGGAAACATTTGAGTTAATGAAATCAATGATGGTTCCTTGAAGACAACCATGGGACTGATTTCAATCCTATTTGCTTCCATTTGACACTGATTTACTTGATTAACTATTAGACCCACCACTTGATTCACTATTAGCTACCATTCACACCATTGAATACATACACCACCACCAATCAGTAGAAGCAAACTACCACCATGGAATTCGTAGCCTTCAAGGAACCACCATGGCATTTCCATTTGGTCAGATAGATATGAAAAAAAAAAAAAAAACAACAACAACAACAACAACAACAACACAACAATTCAGTTTTGGTTTAATTTGTTATACTTCAGGTCCAAACATTAATCTGTTAATCAGATTTGGTCCAAACATTGGTTTATACTTCAGGTCCATTATTCAGCTGTTATAATTCAGTTTTGGTTTATACTTCAGGTCCATTATTGAAAGTTTAATCTATTATTAAAACACAATAATCTGTTATTAATTTTTGAAAATAATCTGTTATTAATTCTTGAATAATCTATTATTATAATAATCTATTATTAAATCATTTGATTTCATTTTAATTTGTGAATGAGCAGAAATGGAGATTGATTCAAATAGTGTTGAGAATCATTTATTAAATGAGAGTGAAGAAGTTGAGGAACTTAAGAGGGGTATGTGTTTTACCTCAAAGCAAGAAGCGTACACATTTTATGCCAAATATGCTAAACATGTTGGGTTTTCTATAGCTTGTAAAACACAAGTTATTGGCGATGATAGGGAATTAAGATACTTTGGGATTGAATATTCTCGATCGGGGAAGAGAATTAAAAAATCAGAAGTAAACCCTTTAAAGCCATCTCTGTCCACAAAAATTGATTGCAAAGCAAGGGTACGAGCAAGCCTACAAAAAGATGGAAGATTTATGTTAACCACAGTTAACCTTGAGCATAATCATGACTTGATCCCCACCGACTCACGCCATTTTGCAATGAATAGGAAAATCCTTAGTCCTGTGAAGAGAAGATTAGAAATTAATGATCAAGCAGGGATTGGGGTGTCTAGGAATTATAACTCAATGGTTGTTAAAGCTGAGGGTTATGAGTCTTTAACATTTGATGAGCGAGATGCAAGGAATTACATTGAGAGAGCTAGAAAATTGAGGCTTGGAGAAGGAGATTCCGATGCACTTCAAAAGTATTTTTTGAGAATGCACGCTCAAAATTCGAGTTTCTATTATATGATTGATGTTGATACTGACTTTCGCATAAGAAACTTGTTTTGGGCGGATGCAATGAGTCGGGCGGCTTATAAAGAATTTGGAGATGTTATTTCATTTGACACAACTTACCTTACTAATAAATATGATATGCCATTTGCTCCGTTTGTAGGAGTTAACCACCATAGACAGTCGATTTTGCTTGGTTGTGGCCTATTATCTAGTGAAGACACTGATACATTTGTTTGGCTATTCAAATCATAGTTAAATTGCATGTCAGATCATCCTCCAAAAGCTATAATAAATTATCAGTGCAAAGCTATGCAAAAGGCTATAGAAATAGTCTTCCCCAATACTCGACATCGATGGTGTTTATGGCATATCATGAAGAAGATTCTGGAGCAGTTGAAAGGGTATTCCTAATATGAATCCATGAAGATGGATTTGCAAAATCCAGTCTATGACACTTTCACAAAAGATGAATTTGAGATGAAATGGAAAGAGATGATTGCAAAATTCAATCTTTATGAGAATCAGTGGTTGGGGGTGTTATATGATGAGCGACATCGATGGGTTCCTATCTATGTCAAAGATATTTTTTGGGCTGGCATGTCAACGACATAACGAAATGAGAGCATGAATGCCTTTTTTGATGGATATGTCAACCCAAAGACTACATTAAAACAATTTGTTGAACAATATGACAATGCCTTGAGAAGTAAGGTAGAGAAAGAGAAGAAAGCTGACTTCAAGTCTCGGCACAAAGTCTTTGATTGCCTAACTGTTATGGTTTTGAGAAACAATTTCAGGATGCGTACACCAATGCAAAATTCAAAGAAGTTCAAGCAAAGATGAAGAGATTAGTTTATTGTCAACCGTTTCTTGTCAAAGAAGAGGGTTCAATTTGTACATATTTTGTGAATGAAGCCGTGATAGTTTTTGCGAAGATGAAACATGTGGACTTTGTTGTGTATTATAATTCGACAGAATTTGATGTGCAATGTATGTGCCGGTTGTTTGAATTTAGGGGCATCATGTGTGCTCACTCACTCGTTGTGCTCATTGCAAGATGCATAAATGAGGTTCCAAATAAATACAT
The DNA here is from genome assembly GCA_030407325.1 of Camellia japonica. Taxonomy (NCBI): domain Eukaryota; kingdom Viridiplantae; phylum Streptophyta; class Magnoliopsida; order Ericales; family Theaceae; genus Camellia; species Camellia japonica. The sequence continues at coordinate 112,762,296 of JAPPVO010000032.1, forward strand.
TCTACCACGATGGAGAAAAAATTTGGATAGAGGGTACACATGCATAAAAATTACATACACTGGCTTTGGGGATGATTTCAATGCAAAGGTGTATGATAAGATGAACAGAAAATTGATTGGCATTGTACAATTTGCTGGAACTCTGAAGGAAAAATTAAACTTATTGACCGTGGGTTGGATGAAATCAAGGCGAAAGTGATGATAGATGATGAAGGTGGTGGGAGTAATGTAGCACCTTCGACTAATAATGTCCCATCTTCCCCGATTGGCAACATTAATAGAAAGGCAATCAGTCATATCAAGTTGCTTAGTCCTTTGGTTGCTCGTCGAAAAGGTCGTCCAGTTACTAAAAGAAAGGTCGCCAAAGTAGATCAAATAGTCAATCGGTTGAAGGCAAGCAAAAGAAAACATAGCAAATCAAAGGTAAATTGATTAGTATTCATACATATCAATCTATTTTGTATCATTACTCTCTATTCAACTCATATTTTATTGTAATCATGTCATACATTTGAGGCATTCATTAACCTTTATCAATATGGGGTACTAAGGTGCTTGGAGGTAAAGGTGAAGGTCAATGTCAACCTCAACCTGAACGTAGTGCACGTAGAGAGCTTTATCCTTATATGGTTGGCGTGGAAAATAGTATGTGTGTGCCGGTACGTGTACATCGAGCAAACTGTTTTTCAATAATGTTTAGTAAACTGGCTTTAACATTTCATTTTAATTGAATAGGGACACATGGTCAATGCTATTGGAGGCACATCTCTCACCCTGGCAAGTGTGGACATTATGAGAAGACAAAGTTTCATGAATACCCCAACTCAAATTTATGGAGTCGGCACATCTCTGACCCCATCGGACTATATTGGAGGCACACCGGGATTTATGACAACTCAACAATCCATGATTGCTACGCATCAAATTTATGGAGCCGTACCGTCTTCATTTGTTGACTTGAATGTACAAATGGACCGCAATGACCATGATGGTAGTTTTCGTTAGTTGGAAACTTGTAATTGTAATGCCTTTTATGTGACTAAACTTGGAGTTTATTTTGTTTTGAATAATTTATTTAATGTATTTTTGGATTGTTCAGTTTCTTTATTTTTTGGTTGAGAACAAATTGATGTTTTTCCCTACTTTGTTGTTATAGTTAATGTTCTCAATTGATGTTATATTTGTGCTCTGTCTGTTATAGATTTAATGTGTTCCAAAACCTGTGTTCAAAAAAATCTGTGTCAAAAATGTGTTCCAAATCTGTGTGAAAAATCTGTTCAAAAATTATGTCTGCAAATCTGTCTTCAAAAACCTGTGTGGAAAAATCTGTCTTCAAAATTGTGTGGAAAAAACTTGTCTTTGAATCTGTCTTGAAAAACCAGTGTGAAAAAAATATGTCTTCAAAACTGTGTGAAAAACCAGTGTTCAAAAAATATGTCTTCAAAAACCTGTGTGAAAAAAACCTGTCTTTGAATCTGTCTTGAAAAACCTGTGTGAAAAAATATGTCTTTAAAACTGTGTCAAAAACCAGTGTTCAAATTTGTGTTGAAAATGTATCCAAATCTGTTAACAATGTGTGTAGAAATTGTGTTCACAATCTGTCAAGAATGTGTCTTGACAAGCTGTCCAAATCTGTGAAGCACCTGTGTTCAAATACACAAATAAATAAACAGAATCTGTGTTGAAAAGGTGTTCAAATCTGTCAACAATGTGTGCAGAAATTATGTTTACAATCTGTCAAGAATGTGTGTTAACAAGCTGTCCAAATCTGTGAAGCACCTGTGTTCAAATAGACAAATACATAAACAGAATCTGTGTTGAAAATCTGTCCAAATCTGTTAAGAATGTGTGAACAAATTTTATTCACAATCTGTCAACAATATCTGTTCAAAATCTGTCCAAATCTGTCAATAATCCATGTTCAACCAGACAAACAGAATCTATGTTCCAAATCAATCCAAAATCTGTCCAAAATCAGCCCAAAATCAGTCCAAAATCAGTCCAAAATCTGTTCATAATATGTGTTCAAACAGACAAACAAATAACTTTCAAAGTTCTAATCAGATAACAAACAATCCACATGATTACATATTCATACTTCTTAATCCATAATTGTAATATATCATAAATCTTCATACATATCATTTTCATAATTAATACAACACCAATTACATGTTCTAACTTGTATAAAAATTATTACATCTTCATAATTAATATAACACCAATTATAAGCAAGATGAAGATCTCATTAATACAACACGAATTTCTATTTATGTCTCTTTGCAATTTTTGCATCTGCGCATTCTGAAATTGAAGTTGTTCGCTTTGAAATCGAAGATGTTCGCCCACACTTTGAAGTTGTTCAGTGACAGTTGGTGTATTGTCCATTCGCACTTGCCCTTCATCCCTACGTTGTGAATTTGTAGGCAAGCATCATCCAATAAACCCACTGCAATCAGGACAACAATAAAATAGCTTATTCTTGTTTCGTTCCGTCTTCGAAACTCGAATGATTACTTTTTTCCGACATTGAGGACAATTTCTGTTGCAATATGTCAATTGATCTGATGTACTGCCGTTAACACTTGAAGTTGACATCTGCAAAAATATGAAGCGAAATATGAAGTTGACATTATCACCTATAAATGTAACATCGATTGCCATATATATTTAATTCTATAATCTAACTCATATATTGCTCATTCTGAATTTTCTAGTTTGTATAATTAAAAAATAACCTAAGTTCATTTTCCAGTGCTTGAAGAGGTAGTATATAGATTACATTCAAAGTCATAAAATAAACAAGTGGCAGAGAATGTTTAGAAGCTGCATAGTATGAATACAGTGACAGAGAATGTTTAACAAGTTTCTTGGTTGTGTTCTTCTCCTTTTCCAGATTACGTTCTCTTATTTAACTAGTTTATTAGTTATGTACAGAAAAGCAATACTTAGATGAAAGGGCCAAAGGGTTAGTGTTATTCCCACAAAAAATGAGCTTTGGATGGTTGAGCAATATTGGTGTCAAGTTTTACCTACCTAAACGGTAATTAAATTAAATATTAAAACAAAATGACTTGGAGGAGGATTAAGATTATTGCCCAAAATCCGTTAACCCAAAAAGTCAAATTCCTATATGTTCATCTTTTTCTTTTTTAATAAAAATTAATTCATAGTCTAGCCTAGTTTAAGGAAAGAGAATGTAGGGATTGAACCCAGTTATATGAGCCAGAGCATCAAAGGGTACAAGTCAATAACCAAATACAATTCATACTCTTGATTCTAAATTTTAAGCCAATAACCACATACACTGTCAAAAAGCTTGATAGTATGAATATAGTGACTAGTTTTCTAATTTAGAATCACAGAACCAAACTTTAGTTCCAAATATTCTACAATCTGATATATTTGATTTTTGTTCACCTTCAAATCGAATTAAACCAGTCTACAAATATCTTAAAATATGTTTAATTAAGAACAAATTATCTCTTATCCAAAATATAATTAAGAACAAACCAGTCTACAAATATGTTTAAAATATGTTTCATTTAACCACATACACTGTCAAACAATTGATTTTCTTCTTATATATATATAGGTATGCAGCAATGATAGCCATGTCAAACAGTGAACAAATGATTTTCTTATTGATCAAACAATTGTCCGGATCTTGTGATCAAACAACTGTTAATTTCTTATTAATTTGTTAATCTTGATCATTAATCTTGATCATTAATTTTGATCAAACAACAGTAAGAGAAGATTAGAAGTTTCTTTAGGACTAAGGACTAAGGACTTTAAATTTTCTTATTACTTAGGCTTCCTTTAAATTTATTCACTGTTATGTGATCAAACAATTGTTTGCAATGAATAAATTAATGATTTTCTTATTAACTGTTCTAGAAAGGGACAATTGATCAAACAAATTAATGATCAAGACTAGAAATTAATTAATGATTAAGAGAAGATTAGAAGTTTCTGCAGGTCTCTTAATTTTAATTATTGAAGTTTGTAAACTTTATCATTGATCTGAATTTTTTTTTTAAAACTTACACTAATTTGTTAATTCTCCTTCAAATTTTGAAAATTAATGTAAAAAAACAAAAGAACTTGCATGAAACATGCTTATTATGTGCATATCAACTTTAGGCAAATCCAAGGATTGTTTTGTTTTTTTTGCAAGGATATGATTCAATTGTTCTAATTAGTTTCTTATGTCAAGCTTCTCCATCTTGTCAATCATTCTACATAATTCTTCATTTTTAATTAAATTTATTGTTTACAAAACTGCGATGTAAGTAGGGGAGGAGAAGTCATATAGCTTTCGATTCGAAACAGCCAACCGCTGCTCTATAGGCACTATTAAGTTATGATAGAAAAAATAAAATATACAGGATAAGAAACCACTTCTAATAACATCCATGTACAAGGATAGCATCTTTGGCCAAATCAAAAATTAGATAAGAAACTTCATTTGCTCATAAGTTACACTTGAGGAGGGTGCCTGGAGATACCACTCGAGCTAACAGTTTATCAGTTGATAATGAAATAAAGATGGTGCCAAACCTCCAATTTTATACTGATTGGTCATAGAAACTAATAACAACAAAAGGTCCCTAATCAAAAAGAACTATTAATATGTGTGGGGACATAATTTTTGAATGACAACACGTGGCCGAGGTGTCACCGAAGTGCCAGCTGAGGTGTCACATGTCCTGGTCATGACGCCGAGATGATCTCGGCTAGGCCGAGGTTATCTGCGAAGATACCAGAATCCGAGATAAGCGGATAAGGGACAAGAGTTCTAGAATGAGAGAGGACTTCAATTTGGGTAAAGATAAGACTCTTAGAGAGTTTATCCCAATCCTACTGGGAGTCCAAGATTAGCAGTAATCCTAAGTCCATTGAAACTAGGCTTCTATTAGGACTAGGTTTGTGTTGGCTATAAAAGAGAGGCACCCTCATGGGTCTAAAGTATGCTTTTGTATTCTGAATAGTGAGTTAAGCACTTTGCTATCTTTGAGAGATAACTGACTTGATCGTCGGAGTGCCCCCGGGTGGACGAGCCACCGCCGGAATCTCTTCTTTCTGTTGCAGGTTGTTCAGGCTTAATCTATTCTGTCAGTGTTCTCCAGCTGAGTACTAAGTTGGCAGTGTGGTCGGAAATTGACACACACAATATGCATTTGGATGTTAAAAGTTAAACATAAATGAAAATCAAGAAAGGATGGCTTTCCTTCTTTTCCTCCCTTTTTTCTAATGTCAGAAGCTAAGTAGAAAAATAATGCAAATCCAAGAAAGATTTGGCAGTGGCTTCACGGATGATTAAGCAATTTTATATATTCTTCACCAAATATATATTTTAGATTTTTTAGGCAAATCCAATGTAATGTAAAATTGGGGCAAACCAAAATCAAAATCAAAATCGTCCTAAACAGATGAAATCAAAGTGAAAGACACAAATCAAGGCATATAGATATAGATATATACATAGATATAAATCAGGGCATGAAATCAAAGTCAAAAATCTCAACAAATCAGGGCGTATAGATATAGATACATAAGTATATAAATATATATATATATAGAGCGAGAGAGAGAGAGAGAGAGAGAGAGAATTGACCTGTGCGGACAAATCTGTGAAGACGGAGAGAGACTCGGTCGTCGTCGGTCGTCGTGCGTGACTCGCTCGTCGTTCTCGTGAGAAGCTGAGCTCATCGGGGTTGTAGAAGCTGCGTTCAACCTCGATCGTCGCCGGGGTTGGAGAGCTACGCTCGTCGGGAGCTCCTCGACAAAGAGGCACAGAAGAGAAGAGAAGAGAAGGAAGAATAGAGAGAGAGAGAGAGAGAAAGAGAGAGTCTTCAAATTTTTTGTGAAAATGAATTTGAAATTTGAAATGAATAAGAAAGTGGGAGAAACGGGCGAGTTTGCCTCAGCTTTCCACGTTGGCAGCCACGTCATTAGTGCTGATTTAGTGATCAAGTTTTAGAGGTCGGAAGCATTTTTGATTGATGGACACATGACAGTGACATGGAACAGACCTTTGGGACAGATGATTTGGGACATGGGGCTGCTGTTGTGACTCAGTCACAGCAGCAATCTGTTATGAGTTCGTGGAGGTTTTTCGGAATCTTTTTCAATGATTCGAACCGTTTATATTGTAGAGTTCGTCGAGTATATCATTCATATAAAAAATCAAGTTAATCAAAAATCCGTAACCCTGTGATCAGATTCAAATTGTTTTACAAAAATTATCGAGATAATGTTAATCGTTTATTTTTTTAAAAACAAATGTACTCTTATTATAAAGTTATAGATTTCTAATCAATTTGATTTTTTTACATGGATGATCTATTTAACAAACCCTACAATATGAATGGTTCAAATTATCAAAAAAACTCGAAAAAACCTCCATGGAAGCACAACAGATTGCTGCTATGACTAAGTCACAGCAGCATCCCGCGTTCGATGATTTGAGTGCCGTTTATTTTGGGAGTTAGGTTAAGTGAAATTATTAGTGAGAGAATTAAAAAAAAAAAATTGTGTTTGTCTGATAATTAATGAATTAACAATAGTTTATGTTTATTATGAGAAATATGAGTGGGATTAAGTACATAAAACTTCACAAATATTCTTAGGACATATTTGTTTGGACGGACTGGATAAAAGGAGATTGTAATCCACTAATTGTTAGTCCTGTGATATATTGTTCCTGGACTATTTGGTTAAACTGGATTTGTATTTTATATTTGTTTAGTCATGCGATTAGGTGTCTAGATTAGACTATTCTATTGAATCCTATGTTTGTTTAGGATATTATGGAGAATGATAAATGTTCAATAGACTATTTTGCCCTTTTGAATTATTTACTAAATAATAGGAATATTAAATCTGAATTATAAATTTTATTTACTTTTTTTACTAGAACTTTTAAAAAATTAAATAAATAAAATATTAATAAAAATTATATAAATTTATTTTAATTTATAGTTGAGATTTTAAATTTTATTTTACTTTACTAAGTATAATTAATACCGTATGATTATTAAAATAAATAATTTAATAAAGTATAATTAATTTAATAAATAAATTTTATTTTTAAAAAGATATTAAATAGTAGAGGGTCAAAAATGTAATTTCACTACCTAATCTCATGGGACGAGTTATCCTATGGATTGTGTCCCACCCCCCCCCCCCCCCAAAAAAAAAAGATAGAACAATCTCATAGATTTGGGATTCATAGTTCGGTGTAAAAATTTTGAATCAAACAACGGACTATTAATCCGGATGGACTATTAATCCTATCCCATGCTTGAATGTTTGTTTGAGAGAATTGAATGGTAGGATAAGACTCCATATTCATTCTATGTAATAATCCGATATTTGATTCAAAAAATATGAGTTGTACTGTCAATTGCTTATTTGTAGGATTATTGTGTCCCGTGGAAGGTGTGGGATACAAAATGGTGAGATAACTCCTCCTTCGGATTATAGGATAAATGATATTTTTGGTCCTCCGAATTATCGTACTTAGTAACATAAAATAAAATTCAAAAATCTCAATTAAAAATTAAAATAAATTTATTTAATTTTTATAAATGTTCTACTTATTTAGTTTTTAAAAGTTCTAGCCAAAAAATAAAATATAATTTATAACTCATATTTTATATTTATATTATTTAATAAACAATTCAAAAGGATAAAATAGTCTTCTGAGCATTTATACTTTTTCATAATATTCCAAACAAACATATGATTTAATAGAATAGTCATTTTCTGACATTTAATCCTATGACTAAACAAATATGGGATACACATCCTTTTCAACTAAATAGTTCAGAGATTGTATCTCAGAATTAGCATTACAATCCCTCTTTATCCAATTGTCTAAACAAATATAATCTTATTGCATTACTATCAAATTTGGGCTCGAGATACCAACTAACAAATGCATTACCCAATTAAACTACTCAAAAACCAAAATTAAAAAAATAGTGAAGTATCCAACTATCAATAAATTTTTACTAAATGTTAATCTTTTTTTAATATTAAAAAATCTAACAATCAATAAAATTTTACTTAATTAATGTTATTCATTCAACAAAACCCATTAACTGATTATGTTTAATTATTTCATAAAGAAGAATATTAATTATTCAATTCAAATATGTTCTAAAACCATCTCCAAAAAAGTCGATCACAAGCCATCCCCAAAAACGTAGAGCAAATCACAAAACCAACCCAAAAAAGTGTTTTGAGTTTGAGGAGGCAGAGGACCCAAATCATTCTGTTCAAAAATAAAACAAAAAAAAAATAAAAAACAAAAGGACCGAAATCATCCTCAAAAGTGGATCACAAACCCAGAAATTATCCTCAACAAGGACTTGTTAAAATCCTAAAAATGAATCAAATCACATATCACAAACCCAAAAAAATAAATAATAAAATAAACCCATTCGCAAATCACAAATCATAGAAAAACAAGGGGAAAATTGGGGTAAAGGAAACTCAGATCAAAACCCATTCACAAAAAAAAAAAAAAAAAAATCAAAAAAATTTATAGCTTGATTTAAAAAAAAAAATGTATTACCAATCTCAGTTGAGAGTTGTTTCTGGAGCTTGTCTTTTTGCCTCTGCTGCAGGCCTGATCCTGAGATTTTCGGGGTCCAAAGTCAATAATCAATTAATAAATTTTTGGGGCCTTCACATTTTTTTTTCATTGAAAGAAAAAAAATGAAAAAAAAAAAGATAAAAGACAAAAGATTTGTGTCAAAATCACAAAAAATACTTAGTATTACATTATAACAATTAATAAGTGTCGTTTGATCATCTCTCTTCTTGCATTTTTAGAAGCAAATAAATCAATCATACTTGCATAATTAGTTTTTTTCAAAATCATTTTCAATGGATAATAATGCTAATTATTTTAAATGGGCCTTTCAATTTTTTAATGAATTAATTTATTTTAAGTTAGTTTGGGTCTTCCTTAATTTTTTTTTTTTGATTTAAAACATACCTAATATATTACAATAAACTATAATAGGAGGGGACCCCTTTTTTTTTGGGTTCAATGGATAACAATGTTAATTTTTTTGAATGGATATTTCAATTTTTTAATGGGTCAATTTATTTTAAATTAGTTTGGGCATTCTTTAATTTTCTTTTAAACTTAAAACATACCTAATATATTACACTAAACCATAATAGAACGGGACCCCTTTTTTGGGTCTATTTTGAGGGGCCCTAGGCCATGGCCTCGTTGGCCCATGCCCAGGGCCGGCACTGTCTGCTGCTTCAGAAATGAGGAGGTGATGAAAGTGATTACAGGTAAGACAACAACATAATAGGGTAAAATAGTCAATCTTGCTCTAGTACCAATGGCTTGTTTTTGTAATACCAAGTCTGGTAGTACCAATCCCAACAATGAAAGCCTATCATAATCCCAAGGTATTGTGAATCCCTTTCTCATTTTGCAAACAAACACTATATTAGTAGGCTCCACATCGATCTTAATCCAATCTCATCCCCTATAACCCAAAACAAACAGGTCTGAAGCCTTTGATGAGTATTGCGAATGTTACAATATGGTTTTATCTTTTGCAATCATATTAGATCTTAATTACAATTTCCAATTTGTGAAATTTTGATTTGAAAAGTTAAAACCTGAGACACATGTGGTCATCCGTGATTTTGATTTGAAATGTATATTATGATGTCATCCATAAAATCAGCCCTCCTTCCTTATTTAGGACTTTTTTACACTATATAAAGTACCATTGTACTTAAATTTCATTATGATCAATAATACAATTTTCTTTTCTTCCAATTTTGCAAAGCTACAAAAATGAAAAACTCAATTCTTGGAAGTTCCTATTCCATTATTCAAGCTCACAAATAACCACTTCATATCAATTTACCAAAAATCTAATACATGATGCTGAGAAATCACAAACCAATTTAACAAAGATTGATGCAAAAGTACCATAAAAGAAAAATATCGCAACACTTGAGTCACAAAAACTCTTATTTTGTTGTAATTTCAACCTCACTTCTCTCAAAAAACACACAACACCACCACCGAGTCATGTCTTCAATCATAAAATATAAAGTTTCTCCAAGCATAGCAAGGCAAGGCAAGGCAAATTCGATCAAGTAGAAATTAGAGTCTTATTCCGCAACAGCCATGAGTGTACTCGTATAAGCTGGCATTTCAGTTCTAATCAATGGTAATCACAAAACGTCTCCATCAAACAGTTCTAAAGTAATGAATAGGTACGCCAAAAAGATCATCAGCCTTTAGACTAATATCTATCTTTGATCATCAACTTTAGGACTTCTTTAAAAAATAGAATACGAATAATAATCGTAATCATAATAGGGTTGACGTCATGAATGACATTATTATATACATTAACAGAATGAATGTAAAAAGTCGCTAATAAGAGTTTGATTTATTTGAGAGTCACCATTAGGGGTTAAGTATAATCAAGTCACAATTAGATTTCTACTCGGAAAAGTTTATAGAATTGACACGAATTAAAATTCAAATTTGGACATCTTTAGTTGTTTGGACATCCAGAACAAGCAATGTTTTGAGCATTTTTATCACCACGGTTGCTTCAGAGTCTGCTTGCCTGAGTCGAGATTAGCTATACAATTTTGAAGGTAAGCAAATGAAATCAAATTTTATAACTGAAAGTTAATTACTTGCTATTTAATTTATCTCCTTTTTTTTCTTTCTTTTTTTTTTTTGGTTACTATTGAATGTAGTTGCAAAAAATTTAAATGAAGGTAGAATTTGTGGAAGATTTTGAAATCATAGTTATTAGATTTGAACCAATTCACGCATTTCTCATTGCTAGATGAGTATTATTACTGAACAAACATAATTGTTGATTGTTTTCTATTTCAATTCCTATAAACGAGTTACTATAATTGGTTAAATATTAGAGACATGTTGAATCATTTTTGAAAGGATATTGTTTAAGTTTTTGTTAAATTACTTGAAATTTTGAACTATTCTTCAAGTGGGCCTTGGAATTTCCAAGCCTACCATGAGCCTTAGATGTTTATCGCTCCACTTAAGTGCAACTAAGTTAGTCTAACTTGGAAGAGAGCTTGAGAGAAATAAGCACACAAAAACAAGAGAGTAAGAAAAAGAGCTTTCACTAGAGAGAACTTCGACACTTACAATAGCTTATATTTTCTTTAATGGTTTGGGCAATTGAGGTCTTTCCCATTTTATAGGCTTACAATAAATATTCTAAAACACTAAGGATGGAGAGTATTCTAGATACTTCTTCTCTAATGAACTATTCTAGAATGTACAAGATAATTATCTACATGTGTAGAAGCATGAATAAATCTTTACATTTCTCTACTATTGGAAAATCTGGTTTTAAGTTTCAAAACTTGTAATTGATTAAGAATTTAAAACCAATTCAATTTCTTACCATTACAAAATTTTTCATATAAAACTCTTTTAATAGATTTTATTATAAATTCTATTATTATCTTTAAAGGCAATAAACGTCTGAAACTTTTAGACCATATAAAACCTGATTCATTTTCATTAAATCTCATTATAATTATTATTCAATTTGAGTGTTGGAGATTCAAGACCTTCACTCCTATTTATATCCAACAATTTTCCACAGCTTGATGCAAGAAAAAAAAACTCTCCTATTCCCCAAAAAATTTTGTTCTCATTAAAAGCTCCCTTCTATGTTATTTTCTATTTGCAGGCAATTCTAGTTCGAGACGTGGTTCTTATCCTCCTGGTGTATGTGAGCATCAGACGAGGAAGGTTGTGAGCATTACCAAGTTGAATCTTCGAGCTGTTGTCGTCCGTTAACACCTTCATATAGAGAGGATTAGTTGCTTCAGGACAGTGATCACACGCCTCTCGGTTTCTCACAGGCCATATTTACTATTAAATTTATTTTCTTTGTTATACTTTATATTTACATGCTTTAGGATTTTTTATTCTGTTTTACAATCTTGCATATTATAGTCTTTTATAATCTATGTACCTTTGGTATTCATTATTTAGTTATTGTGTTAGTTTACAATTATTTAATTGCTGAATATGTTTCTTTATGCTAGGTTTGTAACATTCTAAAGCAACTGATCAAATACAAAATTAGTCAATTTTTTATTTATTATATATATATATATAAATATAAAAAATAAAAAATAATTTTTTATATTAAAACAGTTTATGGTTCTTGTATATCAGTAAGTCAAATATTAAAAGTTTATAAAGCCTTACAATTGCCTTTGTCAGTGAACAGATTGCTTGAGCTTTGTTACATACCTAGTCTCATGGCCAGAATTGATGAGGCTAACACTTCTAAATCAGGAAAAATTAGTTGAGAACATTTTAGGAGATGACAAACTCAAGTGCGCTATTGGCTTACCGTCTTAGGGCTATTTTTTTGCTATTGACAACTCTCAGCCTAACCCAGACCAAACATCATCTTGGATGATAAAAGAGCAAATTGAATATCACTGTTATCATTGTGATAACCCTGTCCCATGTTATGCTAATTGATCTCAATTATGATCGTGATTATATGCTTGATATGGTTTTGAGTGATAATTATATGATTATATGTGTTTTTGTATTTCTATCTATTCACCGTAGGAAAATCTGTTTAATTTTCTGCTTTAGAATTTAAATTGAAAGCTATAGAGGCATCAGAAACTGGAATTGACTACGCCGTTGTGATTAGCGTAATTTTTAGAGTCTACGGTGAAATTTTATTGAAAATTGATTCGGATCAAAGTAATTAGATTCAGAATGATTAAATTACAGCACCATTACTTAGTCTTAATCAAATTGATTAGCCAAGCCTACAAATAAGCCTATATACACTCAATTCCTTCCTTTGAGCTCATCTTAGTTGAAATTACACTCTAAAGAGAGAGAGTGTGTGCCAATTGTAGAGAGAGAGGGAGCTCAAATTAGAGATTTGAGCTAAGAGCTTGGGAATTTGGAGGCTAGGCTCAAGAACTAGCTAGAATTTGGGAGATTGGAGCTCCTAGGTGAGTAATTGAGCATAGATTCATAAGTTTGAGTTTGTAATTTTATAAATTCAAGGTTAGATGGTAATCAAGAACATAAATTGAGTTGAATTTGATAAATTTGAAGCTTGTATGTATATGCATGTAAAGGATTATCATGAGCTTGCATAATTGAGTACAAACATGCATTATATGAAGAATTGAAGGCTATTTGGCACATGCAAACATGATAATGTTGAGTTTGATGAAGATGAGCATCAATTGTGTTATTTAAGTTGAAAATGAAGCCTATATTTCACATGCATGTAAAATTCAAAGTGATATGGAAATTAATTTGCATAAGTTTTGAAGATATGAAGTTGGTATGGATTCTCAAGAAAAATGTGAAATAATTTGGGAATTGAATTGTGATTTTGGACAAATTAGACTCAATTTTCTTATGTCCTCATATTGTATAAAGACTTCCATGATTATGTATCAAGAACATGAGCTTTAGACCCTTTGAATGCTAACTTTGAGCTTCAAATGCAGTTCTGGAAATTCAGAATTCGGCATGTCCACTCGAGCGGGGAAAGAGCCACTCGAGCGTAAAATGTTAGCTCCTAGAAGTTTTGCAGACATTGATACCCACTCGAGCAGGGAGAGTTATGCTCGAGCGCCAAGTCACATGTTTTGGCTTTCAGCTCGAGCGTCTGAAATCACGTTCAAGCACAAAAATGAGGTAACCAGTACTTTTGCAGACCAATGGGGTCCACTCGAGCGGCCAAAACTGCGCTCGAGCGAAGAGCCCTCTTTCAGGAATTTTGAAAAGGGTGTTTTGTGTTTCATTTTCTGTTCTCTTCCATTTCTAAGCTCTCTTAGGCATGCATTGAGCTTTTTTTATGACCAAAAAGGATAAGAAAGAGACCTAAGAGAAAGAAATAAATTAAGAACGGATTGAATCATTTGTAACCCAATATGTGTTATGTATTATGTAGGGTCAAGCACAAGGACGAATCCACCGACAGAACACTGTGAGTAATATCTTAGTAAAGATATTTTGAAGTATGCTATTTGTCTAATTGCTTACTCTATTTGAGTTTCATAAGTTTGTTAATTTGAATTGTGGACAAATAGTCATTATGCCATATGATTGGATAAGGTCGTTGGATTACAATTGTGATTATGATGTGATTATGATCTTAAGTACGAATGCGCATTTCATAAACGATTGGGCCAAAGGCTGTTTGACATGAACGAAGGGGCCAAAGGCCGTTTAACATGAATGATTAGGCTAAAGGCCGTTTGACATGAACAAATGGGCCAAAGGTCGTTTGACATGAACGGTTGGGCCAAAGGTCGTTTGACGTGAACGGTTGGGCTAAAGGCCGTTCGACATGAATGATTGGGCCAAAGGCTGTCCGACAAGAGTGAATTGGGCCCGAGGCCGTTTGACATGAATGAATTGGGCCCGAGGTCGTCTATTAGGAACAAAGTGGGCCAAAGGCCATTTGGTATGTTTGGGCTTGAAGCTGTTAATGTACCAGATAAAAACATGAATGGGCCCAAGGCCGTTTGATACGTCCATTTAAAATTTCATTCATGTACCTTATTTATTTGATATTATTCACTGGGCTTTCGCTCACTCTCATTTATGTGTATGTAGGTGAGCAAAGAGATGTTCAAACCCAACCTTGGTGAAGTATGTGAGGAAAGTCAAGTTTCGTGGAGTCAGCCCGAATGTCTCACTTACGAGACACTGTTTTGTTTCCTTTGGTTTACTCTTTTGTTATCTTGGTGAACATGTCCCATCACCCTTGTATATAAGCTTTTGGTTTGGCTGACTGTGACTTGAATGTTCCTGTATAGACAAAATCATATGTGGCCTTTCTTTTTGTGTGGGTTATTAAAATACATATGTGAAACGTCTTGATGTACCATGTAAGCACTGCTCTATGGACAAAAAAAAAAAAAATTTAGCTTGCTTCTGTTTTGGCCCCTTAACTCTGTTGAAATATATTTAATCAGGTTTAAGGCTGTAGGTAATCTCTTGATTACTGACCGGTTATGACCATAATCCATAGGGGCGGGTTCGGTCATGACAATCATAGAATTCTTAGTGCCCTTTCAGACCATCTTTATGACGTGTATCTTAATGCTACTATAACCGCAAAGGGGCTTTGGGAAACATTAGAGGCTGAGTATGGGATAAATGATGCTAGCATAAATAGGTTTACCATTTCGACTTTCAACCATTACAAGATGTCAGATGAAAAACCTATAGGCGAACAAATTCATGAATTTCAAGAACTTTTGAGGGGTGCTAAAAAAAGTGGGACAATTTTCAGTGAAGATTTCAAAGTGTCATGTCGTATTGATAAACTACCTTCATCTTGGATAAACTTTGCCCAGTCTCTTAAGCACAAATAAGGAGAGCTTACCTTGACACAAACTTTAAACTCCCTTAAGGTGGAAGAGAAACATAGAGCTAGTTTGCCCAAACCATCAGAGAAGCCACCTAAGGTTAACCTTATTGAAAATAAAAATAGTACCAACAATTACCACCACAACAATAAGAATTTCAACAAGAACTTCAACAATAGGCCTCGAAATTTCAACAATGGAAACAATTTTGAACCTAGGGCCACAAACTTCAAAACGAATCGGTTTAATCCAAATAGAAACCTAGCTCCAATTCATCAAAACAGTGACAAACCCAAGGGCATCATTAAAGGTAGCAAGCATTGCTTTGTTTGTGGAAGGATGAATCATGCTGCAAAAGATTGCTATTTCAAAAAGACCGAACCAATGCAATATCAAAGGCATTCAAGGGCTCGAGTGAATATGTTAGAAGAGAATCAAGCTGAACCATCTTTTAGGTATATTTAATAAATTTTACTTAAAAAAATAAGGATTGGTGGTTAGACTCTGGAGGTAATGTGCATGTTTGTTTTGATCGTAAACGTTTTAAAACTTATCAGGAGTCAAGTGGAGGAAGTGTAACACTAGGCAATAATCCAACTGCACAAGTGCTTGGAGTTGGTAGTGTGGAATTGAAGATGACATCTAAGAAGACATTGATTCTTAAGAGGTGTGGCATGTTCCAAAAGTTAGAAGAAATCTTATCAGTGGGTCTAGTTTAGTACAACAAGGTTACAAAGTAGTTTTGGAGTCTAATTGAGTTGTAATAACCAATAGTGATATTTTTGTTGGGAAAGGTATTGTTTTAAAGGGTTTATTTAAATTGAATATTGTTTCAGATGACAATGAATTTTCTGCTCAAATTTTGAATGTGGAATCGTGTGATGTATGGCATGGAAGATTGGGTCATATTAATTTATAGAAAATGAGGAAAATGATGAAGTTAAATCTTATACCCAAGTCACAAGTGGATTTTAAACGTAAGTGCAAAATTTGTGTTCAAGCCAAACAAGTTAGAAAAGCCATAAAAGTGTAGCGGTTAAGGATACTGAACTCTTACAATTAATTCATTCAGATGTTTATGATTCAACTACGCCACCTACTAGAGCTGGAAATAAATACTTTGTAACGTTTATTGATGAGTGTTTAGGTATTGTTACATTTATCTTATTAAAACCAAAGATGAGGTCTTTAATAAATTTGTGGTATACAAAAATGAGGTGGAAAATCAATTAGAGAAGAAAATTAAGGTTCTAAGGTCTGATAGAGGGGGAGAATATAGTTTTACTAATCTTTTATCTTATTGTGAAGAACATGGAATAATATACGAGGAAACACCACCTTATTCACCCCAATCTAATGGAATAGTAGAAAGAAAGAATAGGACCTTAATGGATATGGTGAATGCAATTTTATTAAATTCTAATTTATCTAAAAATTTGTGAGAAGAAGCAATACTTAGTGCATGTTTTGTCTTAAATAGAGTAATCTTGAAGAATAATGTTAAGACGCCTTACGAAATATGGAAAAAGAGATGTCCTAATCTTAGTTTCTTAAAAGTGTGGAGGTGTTTAGATAAAGTAGCCATACTGAGCCTAAAAGGAACAAAATAGGTCCCAAGACAGTAGACGTTGTATTCTTAGGCTATGCTCATAATAGTACTACTTACAGGTTTCTAGTTTTCAATTTTGAAATTAGTGAGATTACCAACAATACCATAATAGAATCTAGAGATGCGATAGTCTTTGAACATGTCTTTCCTTACAAAACTAGAATTTCAAGTCAAGTTAATGACTTTCCATCAACTAGTCATAATCCTATTTTTAATACTAGTATGGTTCAAGAAAAAGAGTTAGAACCTCAAGAACTTAGAAGGAGTAAGAGAACTAGAATATAAAAGAATCTAGGAGAATGATTCCATACATTCTTGATAGAGGGTGAACCACAACCTATGATGAAGCAATGACCTCAATAGATGCATTGTTCTAGAAAAAGGCTGTTAATAGTAAGATAGAATCGATTTTACAAAACAATACTTGGGAAATAGTCGATTTGCTTCCTAGAAATAAAGTTATTAGATGTAAATGGATATTAAAAAAGAAATTGAAGCCTGATGGAAGTATTGATAAATATAAGGCAAGATTGGTAACTAAAGGATTTACTCAAAAAAAAAGAAAAGGGATTGACTATTTTGATACGTATTCACTTGTGTCTAGCATTACTACCATTAGGACTCTTGTAGCCCTAGCATCCATCCATATTTTAGTAGTACATCAAATAGACGTTAAAACAACATTCTTGAATGGAGATTTAGATGAAGAGATTTATATGGAACAATCTGAGGGTTTTGTGGTAAAAAGACAAGAATACAAGGCGTGTAAGTAAAATCTCTATATGGTCTTAAGCAAGCTTCGAAATAATGGCATGAGAAATTTGATAAGGTGATCTTAGAGTTCGAGTTTAAATTTAATGAGTACGATAAATGTCTATATTACAAAGAGGTAAATGGGAATTTGTGATTCTTTGCTTATATGTGAATGATATTTTGATCTTTGGGACTAATTTGGAGATAGTAGAAGACACTAAGTCTTACTTGTCTAAAAAGTTTGATATGAAAGATTTGGGAGAAGCATATGTGATCATAGGAATGAAATTAGAAAGGACACCTCAAGAAATTAGCTTAAGTCAAAACAATACCATAGAAAAAATGTTAAAGAAATTTGAGTATTATGATTGTAAACTCGTCTCTACACCTTATGATCCTAGTGTACAATTGAAGAAAAATAATGGTCAACCTGTTTCACAATTGAAGTATTCTCAACTCATAGGATCCTTACTCTATATTGCTAATAAATCAAGGCCTCATATTGCATATGTTGTTAGAAGGTCAAGTAGGTACACTCAAAATCCTAGTAATGAGCATTGGATAGCCTTGGAGAGAATTTTTAAGTACTTAAGAGGAACCTTAGACTATTCATTGATTTATAGAGGTTTTCCGACATTAGTAGAGGGCTATAGTGACGCCAATTGGATTACTGACAACTTAGAAATTAAATCTACTACTGGTTATTTATTCTTCTTAGAAGGGGCTGCCATATCTTAGGGATCTTAAAAAAAAACTATAACCTCTAAAAGTACAATAGAAGCTGAGTTAGTAGCCTTAGTGTAACAACCCTTACCTCTAATTAATGCTAAACTGCGACTGAATGATAAGTAACTGATTTGACTGAAATTCTGAATTGATTGCAAGAGTATATTGCTTTACTTGAATTTCTACCTGTTTGTCATTTGATTGATCTGTTCATGTTTTAATTTCGAACTACAAATTGAAGGCCTTATCGGCAGCCGAATCAGAAATTGATTAGTGTTATATGTTAATTAGAATTTCTGTGATTTTATGGTAGATTTAATTAAAATTTGATTTACAACGATTAAATTAGATTAAATAATGTTAAATTACAACAGTTTGAGTTATTACGAATTTGCCATTGAGTGGATTATGCTAGGCCACCACTTCTCTCACCCTTTACATTGTTTAGCATCATTTCCTCATTTATCTTCTCGAGCAAACCGAGTGAGAGAGGGAAATTGGAAGAAATTGAGTTCAATAAGAAATTTAGCTTGAAGACTTAGAAGACTTGAAGGGAATTTGCAAAATTGAGCTTGTATACTTTGAATTAAAGACCTAGGTAAGGAATTCATCCTCTCAATTGTGAGTTTAAGTTGTGTCTTGCATGGTTCATGGTAAATTGGCGATCTAAGTCTATAATTGACTTAAAGAGTTGATTTGAGTAGCTAATTCATACATGCATGTACATATACTTGAATTTGAGGTTGTTTTCATGAGAATTTTAACATGCATGTCCATATTTTAGTTGTAGCCCATGAATTCACCATGATTTTGAGCTAAATCTTGCATTTGGTCATGTTTTGGAACATTGGAGTTCATGGGAACTCATGCATGTATGATTTTGCATTGTTCTTCATGTTTACACTTAATTTTTGTGTTCTGTTGGCCTACTTTGGGCTTGATTTTACAAAATGATCTTTGAAACATATTATATTATGGGTTTCTAAATGTTTTCTAGAAAATTAGCCCAAGAAAATTGAATTTGAGGCTTAAATGCTTGAGTTTTGTGCTTGGGGATCAATCTGGCAATTCCAGATTTTGGATCCACGCTCGAACGGAGAACTTCACGCTCGAGCGTACCCTCTGAGTACATGCACTTCCGCTCGAGCGTGGAAAGACACGCTCGAGCGTGAAATGCATATGCCCAGAAGTTCATGTGTTTTGCAGTCCGCTCGAGCGAGGAACTTCACGCTCGAGTGAGGATCTGAGTTTTACGCTCGAGCGTGAGTCGAGCGTCCATCGAGCGTAAATTCCATGCATCTAGTACTTTTCATGAGTTTGTAGTCTGCTCGAGCAGGGAAAGTCACGCTCGAGCTGAGCTCCTTTGTCTGCATGTCCGCTCGAGCGTAAAAAGCCACGCTTGAGCGAGACCCCTGTTTTCTGAAAAATTCTGAAAAGTATTTTAAAGTACATTTTTGCATCCTCATTTCATCATAGGCATTCCTAGGCCAAGTTTAAGGCATCTTAATGAGGATAATGTTATAGAACCACACCAAGTATAATTAGGGGCTAAGTTATTAATCCCGAGTGTGTGTTCGTTCTGCAACTGTAGGGTTGGCATCCGAGGACGCTCGTTAGCTTGTCTATAGCCCAGTGCTCTATGAGTTACAATGTTGTAAAGATATGTTCAATTATGATTATGTTCTCAATGATCAACTGTTCTGCTTACTGAACGTTATTGTTTAACGAATGAATGTTTGTCCTATTTGCAAACTGTATTCGTGGCATCCATAGCAATTTATTATTACTGTACTGCTACTGCTACTGTCACAGAGATCTCTGTCGGTTCCCATGTTTGGAACTACTACTATTTACTGTTATGATAGCCATCAACTGACTGTTCGGTCTATTAAGACCTACTGTACTGTTTTGCTATTAGATGTACCACATATGACTGCTATGGTTTCTAAGTGATTGATATGACTGCTTAAATACTGAAAGGACATTCATTCCTAACCTCTTTACACAACTGTTATTCATTGGGCTTTAGCTCACTGTTTATATATATATGTAGGTGTCCAGGCACTGGACCGAAGCTAGGAGCGTCAGGCTAAGCTCCGGTTTTGTCAAAGCCAACCATTGTGCCTCACCTCGAGGTTCCGAGTGCATCAAGCCAAGGCTGTTTTGGGGTGTTTTAGATTTCCCCTTTTTGCCTCTGTTCTGTAATAAATGTTAAGACTTGACTGTACAGTTAGTTAGGGATTTGGTCCCTGACATGGATGTTTGTGTTTATGTCGCATGTACATATGTTTGGGTTATCTATGTGGCATGTTTATAAAAGTCTTTTTGCATTCAGACTGTCACAACTCATTGGACATCTTTTATTTACTGTTTT
The DNA here is from genome assembly GCA_030407325.1 of Camellia japonica. NCBI lineage: Eukaryota > Viridiplantae > Streptophyta > Magnoliopsida > Ericales > Theaceae > Camellia > Camellia japonica. The sequence continues at coordinate 112,783,184 of JAPPVO010000032.1, forward strand.
GGCTTCCGCCAGCCCCTTTACTCTGTATTACTGTCTTTACTGTTAAGCAGGCCTTCGGTAATCACGGATTACTGGCCGGTTACGGTGCTAAACCCATAAGGGGTGAGTTTGGTCGTGACAGAGTGGTATCAGAGCAATGCTAAATCACAAGTTATACCGCACACACGTGTCCAAATGAGCTATAGGATGTCCTAGAAAAGTGAATAGGGCATTGCATGAGCATTGAAAAAGTGTGTGTGGCCATGACATGAATATATGTACTAATGTGCTAATGTGTTTAAGTAAGCAATTTCTATGTTTATTATTACTGTATTGTATATAGTGAAATGGACAATGCAAGGAATGCCGATGAAACGGAATCATCTGATGCCAGAATGGCAAGATTAGAAAGAACGGTTGAACTGTTGACTGAGGCCTTGAGGCTACAACATAACCAACAGCCCCCACTTCCTCCAGTTCAACCGGAGCAAAATGTTAATGAGGATATAATTGCCTTGACACAGAAGTTCAGTAAGATGAAACCATCATCCTTTCAGGGAGGCCTTGAACCGTTAAAGGTCGAAGCATGGGTTCTAGAAACAGAGAAATTATTTGAAGTGTTTCCGTGTTCCGAAGCACACAAGGTATTGCAAGCTACCTTTACCTTACAAGAAGAGGCCAGAAGGTGGTGGATGTTTGTTCGTGACACCAATACTGCTATGACTTGGGCTCAATTTAAAGAAGCCTTCTTTGAAAAATACTTTCCTCAGTGTGTCAGGGATCGCAAAGTGACTGAGTTTGAACAGTTGAAACAAGGTACTATGTCAGTGGCAGAATATGAATCAAAGTTTACTGAACTCGCCAGATACGCACCACATATGGTAGACACTGATTACAAAAAGGCTAGGAAGTTTGAAAGCGGCCTTAATGTAGAGATACTTGACAGAATTAATGTGCTGAAGTTACTGAAATATGTGGATATTCTTGACCGAGCAATAATAGCTGAGTCGAACATCGAGGCATTAAAACAGACCGAAACACCAGCGACTGAATGGCGTGGTAAGAGACGGGGTTTTAAGTTTAAGAAAGGCCGAAGCAGTCCATTGAACAAAAAGCAAAATACAGGGTCAACAACCAGTTCTAGTCAGGGAAACAATTCTATACCAACCTGCTCTGAATGTGGAAAAAGGCATAAGGGGGTTTGCTATAAAATCTCTGGTGCTTGTTATAGGTGTGGCAAAGTGGGTCACATGGTTAAAGATTACCCTTCCACTTCTCAAGGCAATAGTAAAGCTGCAGCTAGCGCAGCAGCATCAACTGTTGCACCGAAATCCAATCCCAAAGCTACCGGAAAAGAGCCTCTAAGGCAAGGCCGAGTATTCGCACTCGTACCGGGAGATGTGCAGAATATCGAGATAGTTGTGTCAGGTATACTCTTAATTTGTGCTCAAAATGCTTATGTTCTGATTGATTCGGGGTCTACACATTCATATGTCTCGCATGCTTTTTCACGAAAATTGAATAGACCACTGGAACCCATGAATTATTTGTTAGCTGTATCTTCACCTGTTGGGGGATCCATGACTTGTGCTTATATGTACCCTGCATGTGAAATTATTGTTAGGGATGTGCATTTGTATATTGATTTACTGCCTTTGAATATTGATCATTTCGATGTGATATTGGGAATAGACTGGTTAACAAAATATCATGCTACCATCGACTGTGTAACAAAACAAGTTGTTTTCCGTCCACCTGGATTGCCTGAATTTGTATTTAACGGAGTTGGTGTAGTGCCTCCCCCATATCTGATTTCATCCATGAAGGCATTTAAACTGATTAAAAAGGGGTGTAAAGGGTATCTATGTTGTATATTGACTGTACCTACTGATACTAAAGCTAATGTGGACAGTATTCCTATAGTCAGAGAATTCCCAAATGTTTTTCCAGATGATCTACCAAGGGACTTGATTGATAGGGAGATAGAGTTCACCATTGAAGTATTACCGGGTACACAGCCAGTTTCTAAAGCTCCGTACAGAATGACACCTACTGAATTGAAAGAACTGAAAATTCAGCTACAAGAATTATTAGATAAGAAGTTCATCAGGCTCAGTACTTTGCCGTGGGGCGCACCAGTTTTATTTGTGAAAAAGAAAGACAGCTCACTAAGACTCTGCATTGACTACCGTGAACTGAACAAGGTAACAGTGAAAAACAAATATCCATTTGTAATAACCCTCGTTACTGATCACTGATTAATGCCGATTACTGCTAAGTTAATACCGATTATGGAAAGTAAATGAACTGACTGACGTACTGAACTGACCGATTGAAATCTGAAACTGAATCGATTAACTGTATCTGTTTAATTGCCTGTATCTGTTTGAATTGTAATTCTATCTGTTTGACTGTATGATTATCTGTTCAATTTCTATGTTTAAACTGTTAATTGAAGGCCTTATCGGCGACCGAATCCAAAATTGATTGATGTTCCATGATTAGTAGAATTTATGTGATTTTATGGTGTATTTAATTAAAATGTGATTTAGTACGATTAAATCGGATTAAAATAAACTAAATTACATGAGTTTGACTTATTTACCAAAAAGCCATCTAGTGAGCCACTACCTCAAACCATTGTGAGCTTCATTACACTTTATACAAAACATTTCATCAGCTCATTTGTTGTCTCACCACCGAACTAGAGAGAGAGAAAGAGGGAGAGTTGGTTTGTTCTTGTGTCTTGCTTGTGAACTTGAGGAATTGAAGCATAGATTGCATAGTTGAGCTTGTTTATCTTGCATTCAAGACTTAGGTAAGGAGATTCACCTTCTTTATTGTGTATTTAAGTTAATTCTTGCATGATTCATGTCAATTGTAGAGCTAAGTCATGTTTTAATCCATACATGTTGGATCATGTTAGAATTCATGCATGCATGTGTGTGTGTTGATGAATTTTGAGTTGATTTCATGGCAAATTGTCACATGCATGTTCATAATTAAGCTTAAGTCCATGTTTTCAACTTGTTTTGAAAAGAATGAGCTCATTAGAGCATGTTTTGAAGCCTTGAATTGATTTAAAGTCTTGCATGTTTATTGGAGATTATGTTCTTGACATATTGGTTTGAAATTGAGTTTAATTAAACACCCTTGGGCTTTGATTTACCAAATTGATCTTTGAAATACATAATGTTGCATGTTTACAAGTGTTTTTCCAGGTTTTTAGCCCAAGAGGATCAAAAATTTGGCTTTTAAACTTGATTTTGAGCTTGAGACTCAAATCTGGAATTTCCAGATTTTGGGCCTACGCTCGAGCGAGGAAGTCCACGCTCGAGTGTACACTCTGTGATTCTGCCCTCCGCTCGAGCGAGAAAAGTTACGCTCGAGCGAGGAATGCGAGCATCCAGTACTTTGCATGTGTTCACAGTCCGCTCGAGCGAGGAAACTCACGCTCGAGCGAGGACTTGTGTCTTACGCTCGAGCGAGGGTCGAGCGTCCATCGAGCGTAAAATTGGAGCATCCAGCATTTTTACTGTAGCACACAGTCCGCTCGAGCGAAGGAATTGACACTCGAGCGGAGCTCCTTTGTTTGCATGTCCGCTCGAGCGTAGAAAGCCACGCTCGAGCGAGACCCCTGTTTTCAGCAAATTTTGTAAAGTGTTCAAAAGTGCATCTTTGCATCCTCTTTCCATCCTAGGCATTCCTAGGGCATATTTAAGGCATCTTAAAGAGGATATAGATATAGAACCACACCGAGGCAAATTAGGGATTAAGTTATTATCTTTCCCAACTGTGTACCTTAGTGTGTGTTCAATCTGTAAACTGTGTAGTGTTGGCTTCCCGAGGAGACGCGCTAGAACACTGTAGCCCAGAACTCTGTGAGTAACAATTGTGTAAAGATATGTTCAAAATGATTATCTTTTGAATACTGAACTGAACTGCTTACTGAACTGATATTGATTACTGAATGAATGTATGTCCTTTATTTCTGAACTGTACTGTGGCATCCTTAGCACTTACTGTTTACTGTTACTGTTACAGAGATCTCTGTCGGTTCCCTCGTGGAACCACTACTGTTTACTGATTGATGGCCATCATTACTGTTCGGTCTTCAAGACCTACTGTTTACTGTTATGCTAATGGATGTACCACATATTACTGTTTACTGTACTGAACAACTAATATACTGATTGAATTGAACTGTTTTCATTACTGTAAGGACATTCATTCTAAACCTCTTTACGTATTATGTTATTCACTGGGCTTTAGCTCACTGCTCATATATATATGTAGGTGGTCAGGCACCGGATCAAAGCTAGAAGCGTCGGGGTAGATTCCCAGTTTTGTCAAGCCAAACGATGTGCCTCACTGCGAGGTTCCGAGCCTGCCAAGCTTAGGCTATGGGGTGTTTTAGTATTCCCCCTGACTGTACTGTTTTATTTACTGTATAGACTGAACGTTTTGCACTGTACTGTTTATCAGGGATTAAGTCCCTGTTTTGATTGTTGTATATTATATGCATACTGTTTTGTACTGTCCTGTATATTTATATGAAAAATCTTTTTGGCATACAGACTGTCACAGCTCATTGGACATTGTTTATTTACTGTATTGGCTTCCGCCATGCCCCTGTACTCTGTTATACTGTATTACTGTTAAGCAGGCCTTCGGTAATCTCGGATTATTGGCCGGTTACGGTGCTAAACCCATAGGGGCGGGTTTGGGTCGTGACACCATTGCCTCGAATTGATGATTTGTTTGACCAGTTACAGGGTGCCCAAGTTTTCTCTAAAATTGACCTTAGATCTGGATACCACTAGTTGAAAGTCAAACCAGAAGACATTGAAAAGACTGCCTTTTGAACGAGGTACGGACATTATGAATTTCTTGTTATGCCTTTCGGAGTTACTAATGCACCTGCTGCATTTATGGACCTTATGAACAGAATTTTTAAACCATTCCTCGACGAATTTGTAGTTGTTTTTATAGATGTGTAGACACCCCATTTTTGACCGACCTTAAGACTCAGACGTCACCGATTGAGCGCTCGGTGATGTTGCATATTGTGCTCGTTCAGAAGTCTCAGAGTCGCGACCGTGCGCCCTGCCTCCGGACTTCCGAACTCTCTTCTGTGCCTTGCCTCGGTTTGCGAACCAGACTCGGTTTTCTCTGTTTTCTTTCCTGAGGGGAGGGAGAGGTCCCGTAGACCATCTCTCAGTGGCCGTGGGCTACATTTCGTGGCCGTAGGCCATTTTGCCCATTTCGGAGCCCGGTTCCCGATTTTCGGAGCCGTCAGGCCGTGTGCCTCGGTTCGGGACCGTCTAACCATCTCCGATTCCTCCGGTTTTTGGCATGCATCTCATTTACTCCCTTTTGAGGGACACTGGGGTCTTAGATACCCACTTCGTGGCCGAATGCCACTTTCGGTGCTTAACGGCCGGTTTTCGGGACCCCGAACTGCGTGTTTTGGTCCCCGAGCATTCGTTTTGCATCGGTTTTCGTTCATTTTTGGCAGGTACCTCTGTTTTATCATCAGGAAGATCACTGGAGGGTGGGAGGCTAGCAATTGTCTCAGCAACCTATTATGCTCTTCCGGCGCCCCCCGGCGCCCGTTTTTCTCACTTCCGGGCTAATGTTGAACACCCTAGGGCCATTTTCTTCAAGCCAAAACCACATATTTGTGTTGTACACACATGGGAGGATCCTAAAAACACATGGCCGGCCAGTAATTGTTTTGTCCATTTTGAACCCTCTTTGAAAAGTGGCTTGTTGTTTCTCCTGTTTCAGAGTTGCCAATTTCCAACCATAGGGTCTTGTTCAACACACATGGGAGGCCACCAATGTGTGGTGGCCGGCCAGCAATTCATTGTTTCATTTTTACCCCTTGGCCAGCCGGCCATAGGGGGTGGCCAACCGGCCACCTGCAACAAAAGCACATGGCCGACCATGCTCCTTGGGAGTTGTGTTTTACAGCTGTATAGCTGTATCCCCCAAAAGATCTGATTTCGGGGGATATTTTGTTTGCAAGGGAACTTAATCCCTTAAGGCTACACTTTTTCACACACTTTGGCTGATCCTTCCTTGCATGCATACATCTCTCTCCCTCTCCCTCAAGAGTTAGAACCCTTGCTCCAAGCATACATACACCTATCCCTCTCTATCTCTCTAAAACTCTCAAGTTTAGTGCCATTTTCTTCATCATCATCAAGCATCACCATCACCACTCCATTTCCAGCAGCAAGGAGGGGTTCTTCAAAGGCTTAGAAGCAACCTTCTTCAAGCAAAAGGCAGCCAAGAACTTGTCTACAAGGGTAAGTCTCAAACTCCCTCTTTTACACCACTTTCTTGCCTCATTTCTTAAGCCTATTTGCTTATTGTTTTGAGCTCCGACCTTAACTGAAACTAAGTCTATTTTGAGCTATTCTTCATGTTTGTTCAAGGGCTCAACCCTGTTTGAGCCCTCCATCTTGAACCTACTTCAATATCCTCTTATATGCTATTATTTTGCATTGAATATTTGGCCTATGAGTGATCTGTTTTCGAGCATAAGGTAAACTGTGAGTGGGCCTATTTTGAGCCCCTCTTCAACATTTAAGAAGGGCTCAACCCTTTTTTACCTCTCTATCATGAACTTGCTTCATAATCTCTCATATTTACCGTAAATTTTCATGATTTGTTTGACCTACATGTAGTCTGTTTTGGAGCATGTCATGAACTGTGAGTAAGCTTATTTTATGTCCCTCTACAACATTGTAGAAGGGATCAACCTTGTTGGGGGTCTCCATGTTATACTTGTCTTTATATCCCTCTTTGGCCCCCATTCTTGCATGCTTTTTTAGGCTTATCTAGCTTCTGTTTTCGGCCATCATCAGAACTGGAAAGAGTCATATTTTGATCTTCTTGTCATATTTCATTAAGGGTCTTTTCTGGTTTGATGAATGTTTGGGGTACCTCATGTTATAGCCTTATGTATCCTCAATCTTGCATGGCATTTTTAGCATGTTTTCATACTGATTTGGGGGATGTCATCTACTGTAAATGTTCATATTTTTAGTCCCTCATCAGTGTTGTAGAAGGGTACTTTTCCATTTGGGCATCGCATGTATCACTTGCTTCAATACCCCTCTCGCGGGGCCATTTTTGCATTCTTGTTTAATCCTATGTGTGCTTGCTGTTTAGCCCTTTTTATGACTGAAAAATGCTTGTATTGGGGCTTCCTTGCTACTGTATTTTCATTCCATGTCCATATTGTGCATGCATTGCATAGCTATAGGCCATTTCGGGCGCCTAATATCGCATTTCGGGACCATTCCTTGCATTTGGTGTCATTTCGCCATCTTTCGGGACTGTTTTCCCCCACATTTTAGTGCCAAATTCATTTGCATGTTTGCATATCATTTCCATGCCATTTCGTGCCTTACGGTTATTGCCTCGGTTTGCGTGCCCATGTACACGCATTTCGAGGCGCTTCATTTTCATCCGTCGGCCTCTTATGTGAGTGTGGCTGAGGTCCTCTCATATTAGTGTAAGTCCATTTTGCATTCTGTATGTCATTTTAGTCTCATCGCATTGCGTATGCCATTGCCTCGGTTTGCGCGCCCGTGTGCCCGCATTTCGAGGCGCTTCATTTTCATCCGACGGCTTCTTATGTGAGTGTGGCTGAGATCCACTCATGTTAGTGTAAGTCCATTTTGCATTCCGTATGTCATTTTAGTCTCATCACATTCCGTATGCCATTTTCTCGGTTTGTGCGCCCGTGTACGCGCATTTCGAGGCGCTTCATTTTCATCTCACGGCCTCCCGTGTGAGTGTGGCTGAGGCTCTCTCATGTTGGTGTAAGCCCATATTGCATTGCATATCTCATTTTTGTCCTGTTGCATTTCGTATGCCATTTTCTCGGTTTGCGTGCCCGTGGACACGCATTTCGAGACATCTCATTTTAGTCTCATTGTATATCATATTTCATGTCATTTCATGCCTTAGGATCATTTCCTCGGTTTGCGTGCCCGTCTGGCACGCATTTCGAGGCATCTCATTTTCATAGCATTGTGCATGCTAGGATTGTATTTTAGTCGCATTCATGCATATCATGCATATTGCATCGTGTTTGGGATAGGAGTTAGCCCGGGCACGGGAAACGAGGCACGTTTCGTACTCCGAGTGACGGAACGGGTCTCAATTCCCAAGTCACCGACACTCCGGATTACCCATGATGGAGTTAGGTTTTGTTGTAGTATTTATCTGCATTCATCCTATATTGAGTTGTGCAATCCGATTCCTCGGCCATCATGCATCGAGATGCGTGATTGGTGGCACGAGGATCGAGGCATGCATATACCTGTGAAATACATTGCTATGCCCCTTTCCTGCTCTCTGTTGCAGCATATCAAGAATCAGCAACTTTTTGGAGTCTGGCGCGCATTTCGAGAAACATTGCAAACAGAGGCTAAATTGGGCATCCCAGTGGATTTCTGCGCAAGGCAGCCCAGCATGCAGCATTCATCAGAATCAAGGCAGCCCCTGGCTTGCATGCCAGTTTACAGTTTTTCTTAGTTAATTTGTTAATTAATTAGGAATTTGTATATTTCGGACTGTATATTTCGGACTGTCTTATTCTTTCATTCGGGACTGTATTATTTATTCGGACCCTCTGCGCGAGGGCATAATTGTAATAAGTGTGGGTGAGTGTGATGTATGTCTTCCAATCCCACGTCTTTCTTCCCTTTTATTTACCCGCTTATGATGGTTAGATATAGGGCATATTTCAATTAGCATATGGTATGACAGCATGTTTGCATCATTCATCTGATTTGCACGCACCGGGCTCGGCGCATCATACAAACTGCATTTGTATTTCAATTCTAAATTGAGTACTTGATAGCTGTTGCATTCCATATGCCATGTTTAGAATAGCCGGGCCTGCTATAGTTGCATTATTGCATGCGTTGCATTAGACATTTCTGTATAATTAGGATCATGCATGATTTCTAATCGGTTTTCTGTTTTGGCTCGGAGTACTCGGTGAGTTTTATGCTTTAGCATCCTTGCATGCGTGTGAGTGTTGCCATGAATAGCATGCTTACCATAAGGCTATGTGCTTATGTGATATAACTGCCTTGAATGCCTGTGGGTGGAGGCTGAGTTACTTGGATTGGACAATTCATCAAATGTTTGTTTTAAGCCCACTAGATAGTGGCAAAATCATGTTTTCTAAGCCCACCTGAGGGTGGCAAATCCACGTCTTAGCCTACCTGCGGGTAGCACCATCAAACCATTTTCAAACAAACAAACATGAAATGTTTTGTTCCAATTCAGGCGGCCCAGTCTATACTTGTTTGCTGCGAGCATCACATAGTAACCTAGGCTAATAACCGGAATAAGAACTCACAATGTTTTCAAAATAAGATATCATAGTTAGTAGAGGCCGGTCTTTGACCGGACGAGCGGGGGTGCTCACGAAGTGACCTTCCCCAATCGTACCCAAGTTCCGAGCCGAGGCAACTTTGGTGATGACGGACACGTGGCCTTTGGCACCGAGTCAGGGTTTCCTAAATTTCCCATTTAAAAAATTTAGGTGGCGACTCTGTATCTGGCAAAGCAGTCCATGTTTGGCACTTCTTTCAAAAAATCTGTTTTCAAAACGATTTGCCGGATTTGGACTCTTTGGTTCAAGATTAAGAACCGTGACACAAATCGAGTCCGAGCTGTAGCGAGGTCCCCCGCGGGCTTGTTACAAGATGACATTCTGATTTATTCCAAGAGTGAAAAGGAATATGAACGTCATCTGAGAATTGCATTGCAGACCTTAAGAGAACAGAAACTATATGCGAAACTAACAAAATGTGAATTTTGGCTTGATAATGTTATGTTTTTGGGACATGTGATTAATAAGGATGGCATTTCAGTTGATCCGCAGAAAATTGAAGCAGTAGTGAATTGGCCTAGACCGACTAATGTTACTGAAGTTCGGAGTTTCTTAGGCTTAGCCGGGTACTACAGAAGGTTTGTAAAAGATTTCTCCAAAATTGCCCTACCATTGACTCAGTTGACTCAAAAGGAAAAACCATGTGACTGGACCGATCAGAGGGAATCAGCTTTCCAAGAACTGAAGACTCGACTTGTGACTGCACTGGTTCTCACCTTACCCTTAGGTACGGATGGATTTACTATTTTTAGTGATGCTTCTTATAAGGGTTTGGGATGTGTCTTAATGCAGAATGGTAAAGTTATCGCATATGCTTCCCGACAATTGAGACCGCATGAGAAAAATTATCCGACCCACGACTTAGAGCTTGCTGTAGTAGTTTTTGCATTGAAAATTTGGCATCACTATCTTTATGGGGCAACATATGAGGTGTACACAGACCACAAGAGTTTGAAATACTTCTTCACACAAAAAGAATTGAACATGAGGCAGCGGAGATGGTTAGAACTGATAAAAGATTATGACTTGCAAATTTTGTACCATTCGGGGAAAGCTAACACCGTTGCCGATGCACTGAGTCAGAAATCAGTTGGAAATTTAGCCTGTTTACTCACCGGGCAGAAAGAATTGCTATGTGACCTTGAAAAATTTGAAGTTGAGATTTTTTTGCAAGAACAAGGTGGAACATTGGCTGCTATTTCTGCCCAACCAGCTCTTATTGAAGAGATTAAAGAGAAACAACAACAAGATGACTTTTTGAGAAAGGTCATTGATGAACGGGAATCCAAACCGAGGCCAGACTTTAAATTTGAAAACAATGTATTGAAATTCCAGGGAAGGTTGTGTGCACCGAATGATTCTGAACTGAAAAGGCGAATTTTGCAAGAAGGCCATAATTCAAAACTTTCCATTCATCCAGGAAATACAAAAATGTACCAAGACTTGAAACTGAATTTCTGGTGGCCGAGAATGAAGAAAGAGATTGCTGACTTCGTATCGAAATGTCTTCATTGCTAACAAGTTAAAGCTGAACATCAATGACCCGCAGGCTTACTGCAGCCCTTACCAATACCGGAGTGGAAATGGAAACATATCACTATGGATTTCATTGTTGGTTTACCTCGCTCCAATAAAGGTATGGACTCAATTTGGGTTATTGTTGATAGATTGACTAAATCTGCTCACTTCTTACCTGTCAAAACAATTTACAACGTGGACAAATTGGCTATAATTTATATTGATGAGATTGTTAGATTGCATGGAGTGCCTGTGTCCATTGTTTCTGATAGGGACTCGAAGTTTACATCGAGATTTTGGCAAAGCCTACAGACTGCATTAGGTACTAAATTGAGACTGAGTAGTGCATACCATCCTCAGAAAGATGGCCAGTCAGAGAGAACAATCCAGACTCTGGAAGATTTACTGCGTATGTGTGTTCATGACTTCCAAGGAAATTGGGAAAGTCATTTACCTTTAGCCGAATTTGCCTACAACAACAGATTTCACTCGAGCGTTGGTATGGCACCTTTCAAGGCTTTGTATGGCAGAAAATGCCGATCTCCTATTTGCTGGGCAGAAGTTGGAGATGGGCCTTTGCTTGGGCCCGAAATTGTACATGAGACTACCGAAAAAGTGAAACTGATTCAACAGAGATTGAAAACCGCACAAAGCCGACAGAAAAGTTATGCGGATGTCCGAAGGTGAGACAGGGAATATGAAGTAGGTGATCATTTTTTTGTTAAAGTAACACCAATAAAAGGCCAGACCCGTTTTGGGGTTAAGGGTAAGCTAGCGCCGAGATATGTCGGGCCGTATGAAATCATTGAGAAGGTTAATCCGGTAGCGTATCAAGTAGTGCTTTCTCTTGAAATGGAGTCTATGCATAATGTCTTCCATATTTCAATGTTGAGGGATTATCTTCGGGATCCCTTCCATGTGATAGAGCCTACCCGTGTAGTGCTAAGTGACGACTACACTTATGAAGAACGGCCTATTCAAGTTGTAAACCGACGAATCAAGAAGTTGAGGAATAAAGAAATTCCGTTAGTGAAAGTGGACTGGCAAAACCACAGTGGCGTTTATGCCACTTGGGAAAGGGAAGACGACATAATGAAGAGATATCCTGAATTGTTCCCACTGAATCCGGTATTCTTCTAAAATGAAAGTAATTCGAGTTTGGAGGACCAAACTCTTCTTAAGGGGGGAAGACCGTGACAACCCTCACCTCTGATTAATGTTAAACTGTGACTGAGAATGATAAGTAAATGATTTGACTAAAATTCTGAATTGATTGCAAGAGTATATTTTAGAATTTATGTGATTTTATGGTAGATTTAATTAAAATTTGATTTAGAACGATTAAATTAGATTAAATAATGTTAAATTACAATAGTTTGAGTTATTACGAATTTGCCATTGAGTGGATTATGCTAGGCCACCACTTCTCTCACCCTTTACATTGTTTAGCATCATTTCCTCATTTATCTTCTTGAGCAAACTGAGTAAGAGAGGGAAATTGGGAGAAATTGAGTTCAATAAGAAATTTAGCTTGGAGACTTAGAAGACTTGAAGGGAATTTGCAAAATTGAGCTTGTATACTTTGAATTCAAGACCTAGGTAAGGAATTCATCCTCTCAATTGTGAGTTTAAGTTGTGTCTTGCATGGTTCATGGTAAATTGGTGATCTAAGTCTAGAATTGACTTAAAGAGTTGATTTGAGTAGCTAATTCATGCATGTATGTACATATACTTGAATTTGAGGTTGTTTTCATGAGAATTTCAACATGTATGTCCATATTTTAGTTGTAACCCATGAATTCACCATGATTTTGAGCTAAATCTTGCATTTGGTCATGTTTTGGAACATTAGAGTTCATGGGAACTCATGCATGTATGATTTTGCATTGTTCTTCATGTTTACACTTAATTTTTGTGTTCTATTGGCTTACCTTAGGCTTGATTTTACAAAATGATCTTTGAAACATATTATATTATGGGTTTCTAAATGTTTTCCATAAAATTAGCCCAAGAAAATCGAATTTGAGGCTTAAATGCTTGAGTTTTGTGCTTGGGGATCAATCTGGCAATTCCAGATTTTGGATCCACGCTCGAGCGAAGAACTTCACGCTCGAGCGTACCCTCTGAGTACATGCACTTCCGCTCGAGCGTGGAAAGACACACTCGAGCGTGAAATGCATATGCCCAGAAGTTCATGTGTTTTGCAGTCCGCTCGAGCGAGGGACTTCACGCTGGAGTGAGGATCTGAGTCTTACGCTCGAGCGTGAGTCGAGCGTCCATCGAGCGTAAATTCCGTGCATCTAGTACTTTTCATGAGTTTGCAGTCCGCTCGAGCGGGGAAAGTCACGCTCGAGCAGAGCTCATTTGTCTGCATGTCCGCTCGAGCGTAGAAAGCCACGCTCGAGCGAGACCCCTGTTTTCTGAAAAATTCTGAAAAGTATTTTAAAGTACATTTTTGCATCCTCATTTCATCCTAGACATTCTTAGGCCAAGTTTAAGGCATCTTAATGAGGATAATGTTATAGAACCACACCAAGGCCTCGTTTGGGAAGTGGCTATTTTAGTAGGCTATTTGGCTTTTTAGCTATTTTAGTAGGCTATTTTAATTTTGTGTTTGGGAAGTTGGGTTAAATTTTTATTGGAGTTGGTGTATTAAAAAATATGTTGAAAGATGTTTGTAATTAAAATGACCATTTTGTCCCTACAATTATAAATTTTTAATTTTCGGCTGAGGGGCAAAATGGTAATTGATTTGTTGATGTAATCATTCCGGCTGTGACAGTGTAGGCTGCGCCTACACTGTCCAGCGCACAGGCTATTTTTTTTTTTTGAAAACCAAGAAAAAAGTTGGCTTTTGGGCTGATTTTCAAAATTAGGCTATAATAGCCTGATTCTCATCTTCCCAAACAGCGCCCAAGTATAATTAGGGGCTAAGTTATTAATCCCGAGTGTGTGTTCATTCTGCAACTGTAGGGTTGGCATTCGAGGACGCTCGTTAGCTTGTCTATAGCCCAGTGCTCTGTGAAGATATGTTCAATTATGATTATGTTCTGAATGATCAACTGTTCTGCTTACTGAACGTTATTATTTAACGAATGAATGTTTGTCCTATTTGCAAACTGTATTTGTGGCATCCATAGCAATTTATTGTTACTATACTGTTACTGCTACTGTCACAGAGATCTCTGTCAGTTCCCATGTTTGGAACTACTACTTTTTACTGTTATGATGGCCATCAACTGACTGTTCGGTCTATTAAGACCTACTGTACTGTTTTGCTATCGGATGTACCACATATGACTGCTATGGTTTCTAAGTGATTGATATGACTGCTTAAATACTGAAAGGACATTCATTCATAACCTCTTTACACAACTGTTATTCACTGGGCTTTAGCTCACTGTTTATATATATATATGTAAGTGTCCAGGCATCGGACCGAAGCTAGGAGCGTCAGGCTAAGCTTCGGTTTTGTCAAAACCAACCATTGTGCCTCACCTCGAGGTTTCGAGTGCGTCAAGCCAAGGCTATTTTGGGGTGTTTTAGATTTCCCCTTTTTGCCTCTGTTCTGTAATAAATGTTAAGACTTGACTGTACAGTTAGTTAGGGATTTGGTCCCTGACATGGATGTTTGTGTTTATGTTGCATGAACATATGTTTTGGTTATCTATGTGGCATATTTATAAAAAGATTTTTTGCATTCAGACTGTCACAGCTCATTGGACATCTTTTATTTACTGTTTTGGCTTCCGCCACCCCCTTTACTCTGTATTACTGTCTTTACTGTTAAGCAGGTCTTCGGTAATCACGGATTACTGGCCGGTTACGGTGCTAAACCCATAGGGGGCGGGTTTGGGTCGTGACACTTAGACACAACTAGCATTGAAGTTGAAGGATTAAAAACTTGTTACTAGATATACCTCTTGTAAGCAAACCCATACCTACCATCTCTATACACTGTGATAACATAACTATAATTGATTTAGTGAGACAAACTCATACTAAGAAAAAGATAAACAGGCATATTCATGTAAGGTACAAATATGTGAGGAGCATGCTTAATAAAAATATAATCTCATTAGAGTTTGTGAAATCAGAACTCAATGTTGCTGATCAGCTGACCAAAGGTCTATCTAGGAATGGAGTCCTAGATCTGTCAGGGGAGATGGGCTTAAGTCCACCAAGAAGTCATCTAGGGAGGTAACCCATCTTCTGTGATTAGAGATCCCATGAAGGAAGTTCAATGGATAAAAACAATCCATATTGCGTAACTTGTATGCAGTCTTTTTTAAAGAAAGGAGACGCTTTTAGACTCTCTTGTTCATCCCTATGGCTGTAGTGCTATGAATTGTGACAGGTTAGGAAGGGTTTAACCCTGAATGAATTATGCAAGGTATATTCCGTCACTATACCCTTGGAGGATTCACCTAAGTGGGAATTGTCATCAGGCCGCGACTTGGAGACTTGGGCTGGTCTCTAGTAACTCCTATAAAAATCAAGATATAGTGCATGGCCTTTAATAACACTAACTTGTGAACCATAGTCCTATACCGGTACTATGTGTGTGACATGTTGAACTTTGGCTCAAGGGTCTAGTTCAAGATATATTTCACTATGATCCTTTGGAGGAAAGCAGTCAACACAAAGTGTAGTTGAAGTCCGGAGGACTCCTACACCTATTGTCCATATATTTTTGTATTTGTATTTATTTTACTTTGTCTATTTATTTGTTTAGTTGTTTTTTATTTTATTTTATTATTTTAAAGTTTTAAAACTTGGGAGGGGAGTGGATGTTGGAAAATCTAGTTTTAAGTTTCAAAACTTGTAATTGATTAAGAATTTAAAACCAATTCAATTTCTTACCGTTACAAACTTTTTCATATAAAACTCTTTCAATATATTTTATTATAAATTCTATTATTATCTTTAAAGACAATAAACGTTTGAAACTTTGAGACCAAATAAAACCTGATTTATTTTCATTAAATCTCATTATAATTATTATTCAATTTGAGTGTTGGAGATTCAAGACGTTCACTCGTATTTATACCCAACAATTTTCCACAGCTTAATATAGGAAAAAAATACTGTCATATTTCCCGAAAAATTATGTTCTTATTCAAAAGCTCAATTCTCTGTTATTTTCTATTTGTGGGCAATTTTGGTTCGAGACGTGGTTCTTATCGTCCTAGTGTATGTGAGCATCAGACGAGGAAGGCTGTAATCATTTACCAAGTTGAATCTTGGAGTTGTTGTCCTTCATTAACACCTTCACGTAGGGAGGATCAGTTGCTTTAGGACAGTGATCACATGTCTCTCAGTTTCTCACAGACCAGATTTACTGTTAAACTTATTTTTTCTGTTATACTTTATATTTACATGCTTTAGGATTTTTTATTCTATTTTTGCAATCTTGCATATTATAGTCTTATATAATTTGTGTACCTTTGGTATTCATTATTTAGTTATTATGTTAGTTTACAATTATTTAATTGTTGAATATGTTTCTTTATGCTAGGTTTCTAACATCTACAATACTCTAGGAAACTCTAGAAAGTTCCACGAACCTCTAGAGCCTTCAAGTGTCTTCTATGGTATTCTAGTGAGCAATGTCATCAAAATTTGCAAGGCTGTCACATTCTCCCCTACATAATGTAGCCTTTGTCACATCTTCTTCGTGGAAACTATGGATTTTGTCTTCAAATTGCCATAGTGCTTCTGTTAGTTCCCAACTAGCCTTGTAATTGGTAGTCACTTCTATCTCACCGTACTCATGATATAGAGCGTAACGCTTTCTTCCTATCTCCATATCTGCCAAAGTCTACTTTGCCTCCTTGCCAAGTTGTTGTGATACACATTAGTTCCCTCTTCAACTTGCCTTTACTCATGTCTTCCTCATGCACTTTCTTGTTCGTTAGCAACCTTGTAAGCCGATGGACTACTCCTTGTAAACCCATCACCAAAGTGTGTGAAGTGAGTGATTTTTCAACTTCTCTCCAATCCAATTTGTCTCACTGTGGGCGTACCTTGAGCCCACCTCGACAATTCCAACCGTTTATCTTGTAGGTCCCACCAAGAAAATTATTCATGTAAAAAAGCAAGTTGATTAGACATCATTCACCACTTGATTGTATCACATTTGTCTAAAAAATAATTAATGACAAGTATGATTTCAAGAATAAAACATGAATATTTTACTTGATGGACCTTATAAGATGAACAATTCAAATCATTGATGTAAGCCCATAGTATATTGGATTGGACCCTTCTACTCCGATAACAAATTGAAAAGAAGCTAAAATAACAACAGAAGAAAAATCACCATGATCTTTCCTATTGTAAAATGAATTCGTAGAGTTTAACTATTTTGTGAAATCACCATCATGGTCTACGTGTCTCTCTTGTGGGGTGAAACTGATAATGTTTTAATCTTATTTTATTTGTCATGAGACATGTAACAGATTTGAACTCAACCACTTTTCATTAACAATTGTCTCATCCAAATCCCCATATTCCATCCCACTAGATCCATCTTGTTCATGCTTACGCATCCTTCAAAGATTGTCACAATAAATTCTTTTAAATCCCTATCATTTGTCCCATTAGATCCATCTCTTTTCTAATATTTCTAATATTTTATTTTTAGAGTGTAAATATGTGCATATGTATATGTTTTGAACTCATCTTAATAAGAAATATGAAACTATAGCGCAGATGTTACAGAATTACAACACTACATCACACGATAAAGGAGTTTCAAGAGAGTATGTGGTGAAACTAGGTCCAATTGGCTTTGCCATTTTTACGTATGTGAAGATGTTGCAAAGCCATTTCATAGATAACTCTTCAAAAAAATTAGCTACTATAGAGCATAGTGTTCATTCCTTTGGCCACAATCCACATAGCAATGGAAATTATTTAGCCCTTTACAGTGATATCTGAATGATGACCACTGTTTCCCATTGTGGTTTTGATGATCAGAAATTATAAAGAAGACTGTAACAAGCCCGCGGGGGACCTCGCTACAGCTCGGACTCGATTTCGTGTCACGGTTCTTAATCTTGAACCAAAGAGTCCAAATCCGGCAAATCGTTTTGAAAACAGATTTTTTGAAAAAAGTGCCAAACATGGACTGCTTCGCTAGATACAGAGTCGCCACCTAAATGTTTTTTAAATGGGAAATTTAGAAAACCCTGACTCGGTGCCAAAGGCCACGTGTCCGTCATCACCAAAGTTGCCTCGGCTCGGGAACTTGGGTACGATTGGGGAAGGTCACTTCGTGAGCACCCCCGCTCGCCCGGTCAAAGACCGGCCTCTACTAACCATAATATCTATTTTTGAAAACATTGTGAGTTCTTATTCCGGTTATTTAGCCTAGGTTACTATGTGATGCTTGCAGCAAACAAGTATAGACTGAGTCGCCTGAATTGGAACAAAACATTTCATGTTTGTTTGTTTGAAAATGGTTTGATGGTGCTACCCGCAGGTAGGCTAAGACGTGGATTTGCCACCCTCAGGTGGGCTTAGAAAAACATGATTTTGCCACTATCTAGTGGGCTTAAAACAAACATTTGATGAATTGTCCCAATTCAAGTAACTCAACCTCCACCCACAGGCATTCAAGGCAGTTATATCACATAAGCACATAGCCTCATGGTAAGCATGCTATTCATGGCAACACTCACACGCATGCAAGGATGCTAAAGCATAAAACTTACCGAGTACTCCAAGCCAAAACAGAAACTAATTAGAAATCAATGCATGATCCTAGTTATACAGAAATGCCTAATGCAACACATGCAAAATGCAACTATAGCAGGCTCGGCTATTCTAAACATGGCATATGAGATGCAACAGCTATCAAGTACTCAACTTGGAATTGAAATACAAATGCAGTTTGTATGATGCGCCGAGCCCGGTGCGTGCAAAACAGATGAATGATGCAAACATGCTGTCATACTGTATGCTAATCGAAATATGCCCTAATCTAACCATCATAAGCGGGTAAATAAAAGGGAAGAAAGACGTGGGGTTGGAAGACATACATCACACTCACCCACACTTATTACAATTATGCCCTCGCGCAGAGGGTCCGAATGAATAATACAGTCCGAAAAGAAAGAATAATACAGTCCGAAATGAAAGAATAATACAGTCCGAAATATACAGTCCGAATAATATACAAATTCCTAATTAATTAACAGATTAAACTAAGAAAGCTGTAGACTGGCATGCAAGCCAGGGGCTGCCTCGACTCTGATGAATGATGTATGCTGGGCTGCCTTGCGCGGAAATCCACTGGGATGCCCCAATTAGCCTCTGTTTGCAATGTTCCTCGAAATGCGTGCCAAGCCTCGGAAAACTGCTGATTCTTGATATGCTGCAACAGAGAGCAGGAAAGGGGTATAGCAATGTATTTCGCAAATATATGCATGCCTCGATCCTCGTGCCACCAATCACGCATCTCGATGCATGATGGCCGAGGAGTCGGATTGCACAACTCGATATAGGATGAATGCGTATGAATGCTACAACAAAACCTAACTCCATCATGGGTAATCCGGAGTGTCGGTGACTGGGGAATTGAGACCCGTTCCATCACTCGGAGTACGAAACGTGCCTCGTTTCCCGTGCCCGGGCTAACTCCTATCCCGAACACGATGCAATATGCATGATATGCATGAATGCAACTAAAATACAATCCTAGCATGCACAATGCTATGAAAATGAGATGCCTCAAAATGCGTGCACACGGGCACGCAAACCGAGGCGATGATCCTAAGGCATGAAATGGCATACGCAATGCCGATTGGACTTACACTAACACGAGTGGACCTCAGCCACACTCACATAAGAGGCCGTCGGATGAAAATGAGATGTCTCTAAATGCGTGCACACGGGCGCGCAAACCGAGGCGATGGCCGTAAGGCATGAAATGGCATAGAAATGATATGCAATGAGACTAAAATAAGATGTCTCGAAATGCGTGCCCGCGGGCACGTAAACCGAAAAAATGGCATACGGAATGCGACAGGACTAAAATGAGATACGCGATGCAATATGGGCTTACACCAACATGAGAGAGCCTCAACCCTACTCACACAGGAGGCCGATAGATGAAAATGAGATGTCTCGAAATGCGTGCATACGGGCACGTAAACCGAGAAAATGGCATACGGAATGCGATGAGACTAAAATGACATACAGAATGCAAAATGGACTTACACTAACATGAGTGAGCCTCAGCCACACTCACATAAGAGGTCGTCGGATGAAAATGAGATGTCTCGAAATGCGTGCACACGGGCACGCAAACCGAGACAATGGCATACGGCATGAAATGACATGGAGAATGATATGCAAACATGCAAATGGAATTTCAGCATTCACAAATGATGCAAAACAGTCCCGAAAGGTGGGGAAATGACACCAAATGCACGGAATGGTCCCGAAATGCGATATTAAGCGCCCGGAATGGCCTATAGCCATGCAATGCATGCACAATATGGACATGGAATGAAAATACAGTAGCAAGGCAGCCCCAAGACAAGCATTTTTTAGTCATGAAAAGGGCTAAACAGCAAGCATAGACAGGATTAGGCAAGAATGCAAAAATGGCCCCGCAAGAGGGGTATTGAAGCAAGTGAGACATGCGATGCCCAAATGGAAAAGTACCCTTCTACAACACTTATGAGGGACTAAAAATATGAACATTTACAGTAGATGACATCCTCCAACTCAGTATGCAAACATGCTAAAAATGTCATGCAAGAACCAGGATACATAAGGCTATAACATGAGGTACCCTAAACATTCATCAAACCAGAAAAGATCCTTAATGAAATATGTCAAGAAGATCAAAATATGACTCTTTCCAGTTCTGATGATGGCCGAAAACAGAATCTAGATAAGCTTAAAAAAGCATGCAAAAATGGGGGTCAAAGAGGGGTATAATGACAAGTATAACATGGAGACCCCCAACAAGGTTGATCCCTTCTACAATGTTGTAGAGGGACACAAAATAAGCTTACTCACAGTTCATGACATGCTCCAAAACAATTTAAATGTAGGTCAAACAAATCATGCAAATTTACGGTAAATTGGAGGAATTGTGAAGCAAGTGCATGATAGAGAGGCCAAACAGGGTTGAGCCCTTCTTCAATGTTGAATAGGGGCTCAAAATAGGCCCTCTTACAGTTTACATTATGCTCTGAAACAGATCACACATAGGCCAAATATTCAATGCAAAATAATGGCATACAAGATGATATTGAAGCAAGTATAAGATGGTGATCTCAAATAGGGTTCAACCCTTCAACAAACATGAAGAATAGCTTAAAATAAGGACCCTTTCAGTTAAGGTCGGAGCCCAAAACAGTGTAGAAATAGGGCCAAGAAATGAACCAAAAATGAGCTAGAAAAGAGGGGTGGAGTACTTACCCTTGTAGACAAGTCTTGGCTGCCTTTTTGCTTGAAGAATGGATGCCTCCTAGCTTCTGGAAAGCTCTCCTAGCTGCTGGAAATAGAGTAGTGGTGGTGGTGCTTGATGGTGATGAAGAGATGGAACCAAAACTTGAAGATTTGAGAGAGATGGAGAGAGATATGTATCTAAGCTCTTAAGAGAGTTTTTCTAACCCTAGCCTAAGAGTTAGGGGGCTCCTTATATGGACCAAAAGAGGAGGGCAAAGGTGGAGGGAAATGCACCCAAGTGTTCCCCTCCAAAATATCCCCCGGATACAGATCTTTTCTGGGGGAAACAGCTACACAGCTGTAAGACACACCTCCCAAGGAGCATGGCCGGCCAGCTAACTTTGTTGCAGGTGGCCGGCCGGCCGGCCACCCCCTATGGCCGGCCGGCCAAGGGTCAAAAAGGCCAAATTAATTTAGTGGCCGGCCACCAAAGATTGGTGTCCTCCCATGTGTGTACAACAAGACCCTATGGTTGGAAATTGGCAATTTTGAAACAAGAGAGACAACAAGCCACTTTTAGAAGGGATTCAAAAGGGTCAAAGAGAGTTACTGGCCGGCCATGTGTTTTTAGGGTCCTCCCATGTGTGTACAACACAAATATGTGGTTTTGGCTCGAAGAAAATGCTCCTAGGGTGTTCAACATTAGCCCGGAAGTGAGAAAAACGGGCGTCGGAGGGCGCCGGAAGAGCATAACCAGTTGCTGAGACAATTGCTGGCCTCCCACTCTCCAGTGATCTTCCTGGTGATAAAACAGAGGTACCTGCCAAAAACGAACGAAAACCGATGCAAAACGAATGCTCGGGGACCAAAACACGCAGTTCGAGATCCCGAAAATAGGCTGTTAAGCACCGAAAGTGGCATTCGGCCACGAAGTGGGTATCTAAGACCCCAGTGTCCCTCGAAAGAGAGTAAATGAGATGCATGCCAAAAACCGGAGGGATCGGAGATGGTTGGGTGGTCCCGAACCGAGGCACACGGCCTGACGGCTCCGAAAACCGGGAACCGGGCTCCGAAATGGGCAAAATGGCCTACGGCCACGAAATGTAGCCCACGGCCACTGAGAGATGGTCTACGGGACCTCTCTCTCCCCTCAGGAAAGAAAACAGAGAAAACCGAGTCCGGTTCGCAAACCGAGGCAAGGTACAGAAGAGAGTTCGGAAGTCCGGAGGCAGGGCGCACGGCCGCGACTCTGAAACTTCTGAACGAGCACAATATGCAACATCACCGAGCGCTCAATCGGTGACGTCTGAGTCTTAAGGTCGGTCAAAAATGGGGTGTCTACAAAGACAAACAATTTAAGATTGAGAAAGAGAAACCAAAAGAAAGGATACGGGTAACTTTAGCCTGCGTTTGGTTGTGTTTTGTAAATGTGATTTGAGAGTATGAGTTGTATTTTGAGTTTGTGTGTTGTAGAATTATGATTTGAGTATAGAAAATTTGTTTGGTAAAGAATTTTGAAAATAGTTTTTGAAAAGAGGTTTGATTTGAGTGGGGAATTGTTGATGTGATATTTGATATGCGATACAAAAATTTACAACTCATAACTAAACATACAACTCAAAATTATTTTAAAGCACATTAAAAATTAAAAAAATTTCAGAAAATATTTTTCCCAATTATATAAATCAATTGCAAAAAAAAAAAAAAAATCTGTATAGTGGAGGACATCCGGGTAGATGTCCGGGCGGACGTCCGGGTGGATGTCCCTAAGGACGTCCGGGGTCTTCCCCTAGCCAAAATTTTCACAAAAAACGCGGTTGAGATACATAGTTCTGTGCAGAGGTTTTGAAAGTTGATTCCAAACACAACCAAACATCATACTGAAACACACCTGTGGAATTACGTTTTGAATTCACAACCAAACACAGCCTTAGTTTTTCCAAAAATAACTTGTTTGGTTTGTTTTTGAGAAAAATTTTTGGAAAAAATTAACAAATAAATTTTCAAGAATAATCAAACCAAACAAATTTTTTCAAAAAAAATCTCAAAATTTTGTTTGATTACCTACTTTCCAAAAACACTCCCTCTCTCTCATACACATCAAATCAATCACTTTTTTTTAAAACTCTCTCTCCAAAATAATTTTCCAAAATTATTTTTGAAAAAAGACAAACTAAACAAATTTTCGTACTTTTTATCTCCAAAATTACTCTACAAAAACAAACCAAACAAGACCTTTTGATTGCTTGAAAGCAACCATTGTCAGCGTGGCATTATGGCCACCAAAAAAAAAATCATTTTCTCTTAAAATTAATAACAATAATAGCTAAAGAATTCAATGCTACTCTATTTGAGACTTTTGAATAACTACCGTAAATATAGTTAAGTTGTAACACTTCATATTCCTTGAATTAATGGGTTGCTCTTAACACTTTTATTGTACTTAGCCTCTTTGATTTATTTTAGAATATTGATTGAGATGGTGTGATGACTCAAAATTTTTATTTTTTAAAATAGTCAATGTAAAATTTAAAATTTGAGTTTTGAGTGTTCGGACTATGATTTTAAAAAATAAAAAATAGTAAAACAAAGACAAAAAAAATCATCCCACTAATAAAAGAGAATCTCCAGGAGATGGCTAAAAAGGGACCAAACCATTCTCTCTCTCTTGTAAAGGAATATAAAAAGGAGGGAGTGGATGTTTTATAATGAAAGGAAAGGCACACAGGAGATAAAAAAAAGGGGAGGTGCTGGAGTGGGGTTCAAAAGGTGTAAAGTATATTTTTTGAGAGAGAGAGAGTCGGCATTAATGGCAGAAGAAAAAAAAAAAAAAAAACACAGCATCTTTTTTTTTTTCTCTCTCTCTGGCCTCCCTCTCAGCTGGTTTGTGGGAGCATAGTTGATCATGATCTTAAAAAAAAAACTTTGCCCTTCCTCTGGGCTCTAAAGGAACATTTATCTCAAACAAACTATCCACTTTTCACTGTTGCCATTGCGCCACCGTGACCACCAGTGAGCCACCTGCATCGTCTTCACCTCCGTGCTTCTGCTACCAGATTTTGGTGTGTCATCTGTAACAGCAGAGAGTGAAGAGGAGGAACTAGATCATCATCTGCTGACTGCACCAAATGGCGATGTGGCATTTCTGAAGGAAAAATCATTTTTCCAGATGGATGATTACAAAATTTATTCTAAGATTGAAGAATAAGGATAGCAAATTTATGCATGTGTCTTCCTTCAAGGATAACCAGTTTCTTTTCCCCTGGTTATTTTGGCATCGTGGACAGGAAGGTATGAAGCTCATTTGTGGGACAAGAATTGCTGGAATGAATCACAAAACAAGAAAGGAAGATAAGTGGTGCTAGTTATGGAATCCTAATGAAATGATGCAGTCTATCTTGGTGCCTATGATGATGAAGAAGCTGCTGCTCAAAGACAAACAGCCTCTCTACTGGTGGTTTGAATGAGATGACGTGACTATGTAGTTTCTAACAAGCTTGTGTTAATTAGGTTAAATGGAATTAAATCACAAGCTATTTGCAGTTTCTGTACTAAATTGAGTGATACTGTCTCAAGTCAAATAGAAAAAAAAAAGCATATGGAAAAACAACGTATCTAGTCACGAGTCACGACATTTAAGATAGTTCCAAGGGGAACCGAAGGAGCTGTTAGTGTTGAGGGAACCGTTGCTGGACTTTTAGCATCAATTCTCCTTTCTTTCGTTGGTTATCTAATGGGTGAGTTCTTGAGGCCAAGGTGAAGAGCTTAGTGAGAGCAACATTTTGATTAGTGGAGATCAAAATCCGACATAATCGAAAATTTGGATTAGCTTTTCGTCATACTTGAGGTAGGGATTTTTCTTATACTTCTTTATGCACTTTTACTTGATTATATGGAGTTTAGAGTTGTATATAATTTAATTAGAATTTTTGAAAAAATTGTGATTTATTTGCTTAAAGGAGAAATTTTGAGAAAAATAAAAAGTTGATGCCCAAATTGAGAAAATGTAAACTGGGAATATGTTTGTAAGGTTATAAAAGAACTATGTTTTAAATTTGAACAAAAACAGACTCCGATTCGATCGGTTTTGAAATTTTTACCGTTTTGCGACCAAAAGAGCATTTTTAAAGAAAACAAAGGAATTACGTTTAACTTTTGGGGCTTTTGATCAAAATAGGATGTCATAGTTGAATAAAGCTTGGAGAATGAGTTTGGAAAGAAAATGATATTTTCTTGGGTATTAACGGTATTATTTTGCTTAATGTATCTATTGGAATAATACCGACATGGTTAGAAATGGACCTTGAGAGATTACCAGACGTGATTGTGATATGAAAACTAGTGTAGTTGTTCATATTTGATGAGATATGGAATAGATTGTGTTTATCAGAAATTTTGGAATTTAATTGTTTAAATATCTGTTTAGAAATATCTGTTTTAGGCTATCGATGGAGGATAGCCATGATTGTTGTAGAAATGTATGAGACTTAGGTAAATTGAACCACATTCCTCATTTGTTGCATTGGACATAGCAGGACATTCATTTCATTGGAAATGTATTTGTTTTTTAGAAATGTTTGGAAATGTATCTATTTGCGAAAAGATGAATACTTAGTGAATCCGGGTCAGGGGTGTGGAACTGCGTGGTTAGGTGTCGAGCCTTCCAGTTTACGAGTAAAAATGACAGTGGTAGTGCATTAGGGCCTACTTGCATACACTCACCTAGAGATTTACAGAGCCTGTATTCATGTAACAAATATGGTTTAAAATGAAAATGGTTTTATATCTGTTGTTGCATCTCAGCATTGTATGCTTTATAAAAAGAGAGATAAATTGTTTTATTATGAGCATGGCATGAGCATACTCCTCTTTAGTCTTGTCATAGTTCATATGTTGTGTAGTATATCTCTACTGGACTGTGACTTATCCTATAAGGGAAACCATTTCAAGTACAGGTGCTATGCCTCCGCCAAGGCATTGACTTGGGAGAACTCAGAACTGAGGCTTCATTTTTGTTTTATTTTTATTTGTTGAATGTATGCCCAGGGTTGTATTTGCGTTGAGTTGAAACTCCATTTTGTGTAACCAAAAATGTTCCTGGATAAATTTGTAATAGATATACCCTGCAGAAATTTTTGGGGCGTTACAGGTGGTATCATAATTGTGAAGTAGGATTGAACCAAAAACATTAATTCGGATAATTGTCCTATGAACAGTCTTCACTCTTTTACCTTTTTCTTTTTCCACACTTTGAATCTAGATGTAAGGATAGAACCATTGAAAAACCTGTTTCTAGGGATTCGATTTAGACATAAGAACGACCCAAAATGAAATCCGAATGAAGGAGTTATGCCCGTTTGAAATTTGAGTACCTATGTTGGAAGCAAGTCTGCTCAAGCGAACTTTTGACCGCTCCAGCGGTTTGCACGAATTTCAGAGATTTTAGGAGCTTTCTTTTACCACTCGAGCTAAACTTTGATCGCTCGAGTGGTCTATTCAAAATCTGGCACTTTAAAGTCACTTTTTGGCCTAAACTTTTCATTCTTTCTTCCTCTTTTCTCTCCCTCTCCTCCATACCTCAAACCCTAGACCTCCAAACCTTGATTTTGTCTATTTTTCACCAAGAATCCACCATAGATCTTGTATTAAAGGTGAAGAACAAGAGAAGATCAACATTTTAACTGATTGAATTTTGATTTCGTGAAGAGTTCTTCTTGAGTTCTTCTCCTATTCTTGCTTTGAGGGATGGATTTTCTTTGAGTTATATATATATATATATTTGCAAATCTATGGTTATTTTGATATTGTTTGGAGTGTGTTGAATTAGGTTTTGATTTTTATGAGATTATGTTTTGCTCAAAGAGGGATTTTCTCAAATCTTTTTTCAAATCTTTTAATTTATGAAGCTTGAGAATGTTTTGGGGGTTTCATGAGCAAAAAATTTTGTTTAAATGAGGAAGCCCTAATTTTTTGAAAACCCTAGGCTTGAGGAAATTTTGAGAAAAAGTTGTATCGATGAAAAATATGAGTTGTATGATAGTTGGAGTTTCTAATTGCATAAAAATTTTCTTTTGTAAAAAAAAAAAAAAGAATAAAAAAAGAATAAAAAAACACCTTAGATTTTGTGAAATCATGAATCGTTGAGATCCATTTTTGAGAAATGATGAGGAAATTGTTATATTTACCCCTATTGTTGAAATCCCTTGTAAGAGAGAAGTTGATATTGAGAAAATGGTGAATAGTATGTTATTGTACTTATCTTGAAAAGATGAAGATTGGAAATGATGATTTTCATGTTGAAATTTATTTAGTTTAAAGAGGAAGGAAATGTATTTGATGATGTGTATTTTTTTTTTATATCTCTTGGAATATATTTATTGTATATATATTGGGTAGAGATGCAAAACTTGATCACAATGGAAGAAAAGAGAAAGCATTGAGAAATTTTGAGAAAATTCGAGGCATTAATAAAGACATATAGTGCATTGGTATTTCATTTCATGTTGATTGTTTTTTTTTTTTGAACTAGCATTGTTGAGATCACTTTTGAAATGAAAATGGTTTTGTGGAATAAATGTTGTAAATAAAAATGATTTTTGTGGAACAAATGTTACTGATGAACGATTTTGAGGTAAATATGGTGGGAAGTCCTGTTAGGAGGTGTAGTTTGAGAATTAAGTTGGCCTGAGTGTCCTTGATGCAAGACCAGAAACATTTGCGTGTGGGTGCCTAAGCCCTTCGGTTAGAAGCCGGTAAGGTAGGATTTGGTAGTGCTTGATAAGCCTACTTGCAGACACTATCCCTAGGGATTTGCTTGAGTCGTATTTACCACTCTTTGTTGTTACATGGATGTCATTGGATTAATTATATTTTGACGGCCATTATACACGAGTTTCAAAAGAGAAAAATTATCTTTTTTAGCATGACATGGCATGTGCATCCATCTCATGAGACTATATAAAATATATATATATACTTTGTTAAGAATTCTCTACTGGGGTTTGTGTTTACTCTTAGTGGATTTTGTTGTAGGAAAAGTTGTTGTGACCCTAGCAAAGTAGAGGCATGGAGAATAGTTTTGGGAGCTCGAGGCTCTTATCTTTCGTAGTTTTATTTTTGATTAGCCAATGACTATATTTGTGTGGGTTAGAAAACCACTTATTTGTAATCCAGGCAAGGCCTTAGAATTTGTAGCCTCTAAGGCATTATCTTGGATATAATTGAAGGATGATTTGACTCGATTATGTCAATTGGTTTCATGTTTTAAAATCAAGAAATGTAATAAAACAAGTAGTTAAATTCTATTTAAGTAAAAAAAATCGCATGTGTGCATGTCAGATAATTACACGAGAAGTTATGATTCTACATGTTTAAAGGATATTGTGATGGAGTAGTATGTCTATTTTTTTTTTTGGGGGGGGGGGGGGGGGGGGGGGCGTTACATAAGTACTAACATTTAAATTCATCAAAATGAAATTAGTCTCTCAATTACTCCTATAAACATTTCAAATTTTGAAAAAGCTCAAGAGTAAGGAAGTCTTCAATGCCACAGGTGATTTAACTTTCGTTGAAAACACTATTGGGCGAAGATTTTTCGATCTGATCTCTTACTTGAAGAAAGTGAGGAGCATTTTATATATATATATATATATATATGTTGAATTTTTTGAAGGAAAATCATGGGCATGAATCTAAAATGCTAATCTCCAAAGTAAATTAATTTATTCAAACTCAGCTTGTTTGGAATCAACTGTTTTTACATAACTTGACTATAATTTTATTTTGAAATTTATTAATTTTTTGAGCTCCACTCAATAAAATTATATATATAAATAAATTATTCCAGTTCAACTTGATTAATATTCATTTCAGACTGGTATGAAAGATAAACCAATCAAATTTGACTATATTTTTAGAACTTGTTAAATTTTCATATCATGTTTGAAACCAACTACTCACTTGATCCAACTTGAATGCAATCCTAATGCTGGTACCTCATGTAATTCTATTTACACATCATCATTTCTCTTAGTTCACACCATTATCTATATTTTTTTTAACTTCAATTGTATCCCTCAAGCAAATTACCATTATGAACAAAATCCTAAAATGTAATCTCTCAGTTCACACCATTACACACCACCAGTCACTGCCAAAACCCCCTCCCTCCTCCACTACCCCTAACTTAGTCGTTGCTTTATCACCCTGCAACCACCATCATTGCAACTTCACCACTGGCGACCCACCACCCTCACAGCTCCTACATTCTTGAGATATATAACCCCTCATAGTTCTATACCCGTTCGACACACAACATGTGACGACCTTGCCATGTATAATATTTGGCATTTAATTAATTCAAGAGATTCAGATTTTAATTAGTCATTATTCTGATTTAATTTGGAAGTTATGAGAATTATTCAGTCTGATTCCTATATGATTTGATTAAGGATTTATTTTGGAATTAAAAATTGAAAGCCTAAATGGCTAAAGAAGGTGAAATTGACGATTTGAATCGGTTCAATTTCGAGTATTAGACCATATAGGAGTGTAATTAAATATTTGATTCAATTTGGTAAAATTAAGATTTGATCAATTGGGTCTGAATTGAAATTAATTAAGTTATGAGGATTGGAAATTAAGATTATTATGAATTAATTTATTTATGAAGTGTTCAATTTGAGTATGTAAGTTATTGACGGAGATTTTGAGTTTGATCTGAAACTGAGGGTCTTAAAGATTTGCAAAACCAAAATTGATGATGGTAATAAGTTTAATTTGATATTTGGAGGCTTTTTGGGAGTTCAATTTAAAATCTGATTCATGATGATAAATGTAAAAATAATCAATTGGGCTCTAATGGAAGTCAATTCGACTAATTAAATTATGTGAGATTTGTGATTAGTTGTTGTGGGGATATATTTTCTGAGCACCAACACGTGGCCAAGGTGATGCCGACATGTCAGCCGAGGTGCCACGTGTCCTGGTCATGACGCCGAGGTAATCCCAGCTAGGCCGAGGTTACCTCCGAAGATATCGAAATCCGGGATAAGCGGACAAGGCACAGGAGTCCTAGAATAAGGAAGGACTTCAGCATAGATAAGGATAGTACTCTTAGGGAGTCTATCTTTATCTCTTGGAGAGTCCAGGATAAGCACTGAGCTAGAGTCCATTGAAGCTAGGCTTCTATTGGGACTAGGATTGAATGAGCTATAAAAGAAAGGCACCCCCGATGGGTCTAAGGTACGCAATTTATATTCAGAACAGTGAGTTAAGCACTATTGATTATTTTTTAGAGATATTTGATTACTGATTTAATCATCGGAGTGTCCCCAGGTGGACGAACCACCGCCGGAGTCTCTTCTTTCTGTTACAGGTTGTTCGGGCTAATCCTATTCTGCCAGTGTTCTCCAGCTGGATACTGAGTTGGCAGTGTGGTCAGAAATTCACTCACACAATTTGGCGCCGTCTGTGGGAACTTAAGAAGAATAGATGGCCAACAACGACGGACAGAAAGAGAAGATTGGAGATAACACTCCTGTTGGGAGTGGGAGACCTGTAGACTTTGATGTTGAAGAAGACAACTGCAATGAAGACCAGAATCACGGAGGAAAGGACGTCGGCCAGGAGGGCGACGTACCAAAAAGAATGGACCAAAGCGGTTACTACAACGAGGATGACCTCCAGGTGTGGAAAAAAAGATGCCTGCGGAGGGATGACGAAGTGAAGATGTAGACACCCCATTTTTGACCGTCCTCAAGACTTGGACGTCATCGTTTGAACACTCGATGATCATCCATGTTCGTGTTCGTTTTGAGTTCCCGGAGGTCTTGGCCGCGCGCCTTGCCTCAGGATCACTTAACCTGCCTATTCTGTGCTTGGTTGTGGACCAAGAACTTGTTTGTTTTTACTTCTGAGGGCAGAGAATGGCTTATTGGTCATCCACACACCTCACCGGCCTTGGCTTGAGGCCACCAGCCCTGTTTTGTTGCTACCGGCCATTGGTGATGGCCGGTCGGCATTGTTTTTGGTCGGCCGGCTGTTTGTTTGGTCAGTCGGCCATATTTTCTGGCCGGGACTCCTTTTTTGCCTTTTTTAGGCATTGTGCATGCCAACTGTGCCAGCTGGAGCACACAGACCTGTCTTCCATACACGTGTATGGAGGATTTGCACCCTTTGCACCCTTTTGCTTTAGCTTCTTGAGGAAGCTTGAACCCTTTGCTCTAACTTCCTCAAGAAGCTTGAACCTTTGTCTTAGCTTCCCCAAGAAGCTTGAACCTTTTCTAACTTCTTCAGGAAGCTTGACCCCTTTGTTTTAAGCTTCTCCAAGAAGCTTAGGTCCTTTTCTTGTTCTATAAAAGAGAGCCTCCCCTCTCCTTTAGGGGGGTTGAACAAATCAGAGATATATATCACATATATCACTCCCTCTCTATATCTTCCTCTCTCTCTCTACATTTGTGTGTGGAATAGTGTTCAAAAGTGTGTTTTGTTCTTATTTTTGCACAAAAGCACCTAGTGTTACACTATACCTTGGTTATTAAGGTGTTGAGAGTTTGTTTTTGGATTTTTGAGTTGGTTTTGATCGAAAGGAGGGGGCTGGAGTTACTGTTCTTAAAGTGTTCATCAAGGCAAAACCAGTGCTCTGTAGGAAGAAATGGTCGATCGGCCACTTTTAGTGCCAGTCGGCTACCAAAGTCTAGCCGGTGGTCCCACTTTTGGTCGATAACTGTATTCCAGTGGCCGGTGGACTTGAATTATGGTCGGCGACATCCCACAGTGCTATGGAAGTGTTCCAGAAGCATCACAAGTATTTTCGCAGTTCTCAAAGGTGCAGAACAGTGCTAACAGAGGCAACAGTGGCATGGCGACGGGTTTCCAAGCGAGGCGAATTGAGCATACATCATCTAAGCATTTCGAGGAGGGGCTGCAGCGGCCTCCCTTTGTAACTAATTTGTTGATTAATTTAGGGTTTTGTAATATTTAATTAGCTAGAGTAGTTAGTTATTTATTCGGTCTGTATTATTTATTCGGACCCTCCGAGGAGGGCAATTTTGTAATAAGTGTGCGTGCATATGATGTATGTCTTCCAACCCCACGTCTTTCTCCCGTTTATTTACCAGCTTATGATGGTTAGTTTAGGGCACGTTTCAATTAGCATACTTATGCTCGCATGATTGCATTCATTCTATCTTGCATGCACCGGGCTCGACGCATCATACTAACTGCATTGTATTTCAATTCCAAGTTGAATACATGTTATCTGTTGCATTTCATATGCCATGTTTAAAATAGCCGAGCCTATCTAGTTGCATTTTGCATGTGTTACATTAGCCATCTTAACATGAACTAGAATCATGCATTTGATTACTAACTAGTTTCTATTTTGGCTTGGAGTACTAGGTAAGCATTTACGCTTTAGCATCCTTCCATGCGTGTGAGTGACTGCCATGATAGCATGCTTACCATGTGGCTATGTGCTTATATGATATAACTGTCTGAATGCCTATGGGTGGAGGTTGGATTATCTGAATTGGAACAGTTCATTGATTGCGAGTTTTAAGCCCACTAGATAGTGGCAAATCACCATGTTTTCTAAGCCCACTTGAGGGTGGCAAAATCTGCATTTTAGCCTACTTGTGAGTAGCAAACCGCTTTCAAAAACAAACATGAAATATTTTGTTCCAACTCAGGCGATCCAATCTATAATTGTATGCTGCGCGCATAACATAATAATTCTAGGCTAATAAACCGGAATAAGAGCACATAATGTTTTCAAAACTTGGTATCATGATTAGTAGAGGTCGATCTTTGATCGGGCGAGCGGGGGTGCTCACGAAGTGACCTTCCCCAATCGTACCCAAGTTCCCGAGCCGAGGCAACTTTGGTGATGACGGACACGTGGCCTTAGGCACGAGTCAGGATTTCCTAAATTTTCCCAAAATAAAATATTTAGATGGCAACTCTATATCTGGCAAAGCAGTCCATGTTTGGCACTTCTTTCTAAAAATCTATTTTTCAAAACGATTTGCCGGATTTGGACTCTTTGGTGATTTATCGGTCTCGCATTGCACTTTGTGGGATTAGATTCAGAACCGTGACATTTGAGTCCGAACTGTAGTAAGCCCAATGAACAAAACGGGATTCCCTCTCGGGACGTTCGGGGACGTCTACAGTTTCTGGCGACTCCGCTGGGGAGTTTAGAGAACTTGACTCGAACTCATGATATCTTGTTATGACTACACTTATGTGTTTCTTTGCATTGCATTCGCATTGGTGCACCTAGGACACCGTGTTTGCCATCTGCTATTCCTAAACGGTTTGCCGGAGGCTGCGTGCCATAAGGCTGACCGGTTACAGGCTCTACCATGATGGGAACACAAACCCCAGTTGTTACCGGGGCACCCTTTTGACCATTCGACCTAGTGCATATCGGAATTCATAGTGACTATCCCAAACTAGGACAGGTTGCTCACCCGATTATAGGTTGTTTGAAACCGCTGCGTGCATAGTGAAACCCTAGCTCCTGACAAAATAGGACAGGGAAACCTTGCCCCAACATAGGGGTGTTTTGGCTCTCACTTGTTTGTTATGTGCTTTAGAGTTGGCCTCTACAGGAATGCATGTATCAGTTTACAAGTTTAGGTATCAGGCCTGCGGGCACCAGTTCAGTATTTTGGGAATCAGTTATCTGCGAGTATCAGATTTAGTTTTGGAGGCAGTGATTTGGGAACGATGATCAATATTTGAGAACGGTCTATTCAGCTTATCAACTGCGTGTTGTTATACCCAACTGTGTGTTATGTTTATTTACGCTGTTATGTTGTCCGTTTGTCTGGTTGTTTATTTCCTTATTACTGCTTTATTTATCTTTTTGCTAGGAAGTTTAGCACAATTGCTTCAGACCAAGCAGATATTCCCCGAGCACTCTGGACTAGAGGTCGTCGACTCCATCGATCTGAGGATCTGGTAGAGAGACAACCAGTGTTTCATTCTCTACCCCCGGTTACCAGACGGAGGGCAGTTAGGCAGAGGATATCAGTTCGGCAGTCAATTCAGAGGGCTTCGTCTACCCCGCCTGAGTATAGTAGGGATCAGAGTCCTGTTTCTCCCGCAGAGAGGGAACATATACCGGCAGTACAGCTAGATCAGGGCAGTATGGCAGGGATTGAAGAAATGATGCGCCAGCTCCAGGAGAGCATGAGAACCATGCAGCAAGACGCTGTTCGTCGAGATGAATTTGCCAAACAACAAGCCGAGATCATGGTCCAGCAGGCAGAGTTAATTACCAGACTGCAACAACAAACCGGGGCATCTGCTTCACACAGGCTCCTCCCTCACCAGGAGTTCCAGCACCCGGGGAGACACCAAATGCCCAGAATATGCAGGAGGATACAGATATCCCGACGGGGCCGGCTCCGCCCCCGATTCTACCTTAATTATCCAAGGCACCTACACCCACCAACCAACCGGACTCTCCCTTTGAGTTCGAGGTGGACCCTACAGCGTTGAAGTTGAGCAAGCTTGAGAAGTTGTTCAAGAAATCCCAAGGGGTAAAGTCCATCCCAGACATTGAGGATGGGTATACTGATGCAGCTGTGATGCTGCCGGACCGGTTCAAGATGCCACAGATCGACCGCTTCGACGGGTCCGGGGATCCCATGGTGCATTTACGTTTGTTTTCAGACATACTAAAGCCGATGGGCCTCACCAGACTACAGAAGCTTTCATTATTTGGCCGGACCCTGTCGAGTGTGGCGGCCATCTGGTACGCAAAATTGGAAGATAATGTCAAGCGGAACTGGGACGGGATGGCCGAGGCTTTCATTGCACAGTACTCCTATAACACGCAAATCGAGATTACCACCCGTGATCTCGAGACAACAAAGCAAGAGCCTAAGGAGAGTTTCTCTGAATTCATAACCCGCTGGAGGGCCAAGGCCTCAATGACGACCACTAGGCCCACTCACAAGGATCAGATTCGGATGATTGTGCGCAATCTCCAACCCAAACTGATGCAGAAAATGATCGTGCTCCCTTTCCCTACCTTTTCAGATCTACATGAGATGGGGGTACAATTTGAGGATGCAATGAAACAGGGTCTGATCGACCAAGACAAAGAGCAACCCAGGAGAACCTTCAACCACAACACCAATACAGGTATAAGCAATGCCGCAACTACCAGAGCTTCAGAAGTAAGCATGGTCACCACCAATCCCCCAAGAAACCTTGCAGCTACGCCATTCACCGGTGCGTCCGGTAGTAGTTCGCAAACAGCCAGATACCCGCTAAAAAACCAAAGAACTTTCACTCCACTATATATGTCCTTGTCCAAGGCTTTAGGAGTTTTGATTAGGAAAGGGCATTTAAAGCCCCTAGAGCCTCGGCCGTTACCAGAAAAACTCCCCCCTCCCATAATCCAGCCAAGTACTGCACTTTCCACCAACAGCACGGTCATGACACCGATCAATGTTTCCGATTACGTCATGAGATTCAAGATCTCATTGATAATAGGGTGATTGTGCAGAAACCCAATGTCACAACCAACCCTCTCCCACCACACAACCAAGCTCTACCTCCCAAACGCATCAACTTTATCCAGACCGAGGTCATGTCAAACGACCCCAGCATATATATCACTCCTTCTCACCTACCTAAGCCAGAGGTGTTCCTTCCAAACAGCATTGACTTGTGCATGTTGGACATCTCCCGAGCCCAACCTGAACTAATGGTGGTGACCATCAAAGATGGAACAGGGATGACTTTGGAGGAAAATGGGATTGTTGAGTCAGAGTCTGAGAAAGTTGTGAGCTTTGCTGAGGAGGTGTACAATCTGAGGGGCTATATTGCGTCAACGAGACAGATTAGACCAGATGTAGAAATGCCGGTAGGGGCAGAAATTTGTGTACTACAGGGGGATGGACTTGATCAGAGGATAGATGATTTAGCAGTTCTGGAAGGGGACATCGCTGACCTCCAAATTTTCAACGAACAAGATCTGGGGGACATGACAGTCAACTAGTTCAATTTTGAGGAGTCAGCAGAGGTCACAGGGTGGCTTGACGACCAACCAGATATTGTTGAAGAATCTCAGCTGGAAAATGGCCTGTCAGGGACAAGGACATCAATTGTGGCCGGAAAGGCCAGAGATCAGAATACATCGCCGGAGAGTGCCGGTGCCAAGAATTTCGCTCGGGATTTGGACATTTTGAATACAGGAAATGATGAACAGCAAACTGTACTGACACTGTTGGAACAGGAAGGAATCGAAAACTCTGAGAGAGCCAGAAAAGCCAAGGCCCCCGCGGGGATTGAAAGTGCCGTGTGCACGAGAACAGAGGATGCTGCGAGCATATGAACAGAAGGTACCGTGAGTACAAGGACAGTGGTAACAAAGCCGGATAGGTGTCTATCGGCTGTCGATGGAATGTAGTGGGAGGACGATGATCTATGTCTTGCCCACACGGATGAGGATTGGGGGAGCAACCAACCGGACGATACCTGGTACATTGGTGAAGTTGACCATATGACTAAGAGTGGGCGGTATTTCAAGCCCCCACACCTAGATCAGCCAGAGGCGTCCGGGAAGGACAAGGAGGTGGAGAAACAGAAAGAGAAGCAACTCGAAGAAGAGGCTGTGCTGAGACAGTTGAAAAAGATACAAGCAGACATCTCCATCTGGGGACTGCTTATGGCTTCACGTGTTCATAGACAGGTTGTTCTATCGGCCATGGACAAGGCTAAGCTCTCAATAGACACCACGCCTGAACAGCTGGTGGGATTGGTCTCTCCGGGAGGAGGTTCCTCGACGTTGACCTTTTTTGACAAAGAACTGCCGCCCAAGGGCGCGAATCATAACAAACCGCTCTACATCTCTGTGGAATGTAGAAGCAAATGGATACCGGTAGTTCTTGTCGACACGGGATCCGCTATTAATGTATGCCCGTCGAGGACGACATATACAATCGGGTTAAAGCCCACGAACTTCGTGCCCACTGCTCAGGTGATTCGGGCATATGATAACACAAGCAGGGAGGTGATGGGGACTGTCAAAATTCAGACCCAGGTTGGTCCGGGACAACACAAGATTGACTTTCATGTCCTGGACATTCCCGCAACCTTCAATCTACTTTTGGGGCAGCCGTGGCTGCACCAGGTACAGGCGGTCTCTTCCACCTTGCACCAGATGTTGAAATACCCCCATGGGAAGAGGGTGGCTATTGTTTTTGGGAATTCATCCATTCATCCGCCGCCAGAAGTGTCTACACCAGTCTTGGAAATCGAGCACGGCACAGAAGATGTGTTCTTATCGAGGTTTACTCTGGCTGAGGCTCGAGTCGTGCAAAACATCTTGGCTGTTGATAAGGGGGTGTATGTCAGCGCACAATCGATATACCTCATGAACAGGCTTCAGCACATCCCCGAGATGGGATTGGGGAAGAGTGGCTGGAAGGGCCTTGCGGTATCGGCCGAAGTGCCGCACAACCCGCATACCTTTGGCTTGGGTTATCTGCCCACCAAAGAGGACTGGGTTAGAAAAAGTAAGGAGATGGCTAGGAGAGCCAGAGCAAAGCGGGCAGGGAAGCCTTTTGAGTTAATACACCGACCCATTCAGGGTACCCTAAACGGACGCTTCGTCCGGGAGGGCGAGGACTTTCCATTTTATGGCTTTCCAGAGCCATGGCTGAATGCGGAGAGGAAGCGCGTGCCGGGTTTTGAGATCTTCTTTGACCTGCAGTTATCCGGGGATGATGTTGCCAAGGAGCAGACAGACCCATCAGCTGAGGTTGAGTAGAATAAGAAAGTGGATTCTGAGAGCACCGAAATTGAAATGGGGGTAGCGCTGGCTTGTCTACTTTCAGATCCTCCGATCGTACAGAAGTGCTTGGGGGATAACTTCTCGGTGTCCATAATTGGGAATGAAATGGCTGCGGGCCAACCGTCAAACATTTTGGATGCATCCATCGCACCCTCTCTCATCTGGCAGTATAAGGAGGGATTTTTGTCAAGCAGCACCGGGTCAGGTAGTGAGCCGGAATCTGATTCCTCTGAATCTGTTGAGTCAGAATCAGGTTCCAGCTCGACTGAGTCTGAGTCTGGTATTCCTGGGGGTGATAACCCAGATGCCACAGTCCTGTCTAGGTCGTCTTTTTCTTTCTCTTTTGAGTCTGTTGTAATAGAAGAATCGGATGATTTGGAAACGCTTAATGAGAATGGAATGGATGTGGTTTCTGAGTACTTTTCTGTGCCCTTGATTTATTGTATTAATCAAGACTTTCAAAATTTTCCGGTTTTGCAATGCTTAATTGATCAAGAGCAGGAAAGATTTGTTAAACCTTTAGTTGATGAAATCACTCCTGTTAATGTTGGTACTAAGGAGGACCCGCGGCTGGTCCGGATCGGGTCCACGTTGTCTTCGGAGGAACACGACTGCTTAGTCGCTTTATTAAAAGATTTCAAAGATGTTTTCGCGTGGTCCTACGAAGACATGCCTGGAATCGTTCCTGAGATTGTACAGCACCGGATCCCTCTTGACCCCAAGGCCCGACCCGTTAAACAGAAACTCAGGAGGATCCGCCCGGACTGGGCCCTCAAGATTAAAGAAGAGGTCACCAAGCAAATTGATGCAGGGTTCCTGCTGGTATTTGAATACCCAACTTGGTTGGCCAACATTGTTCTGGTGCCAAAGAAGGATGACAGGATCTGGGTATGTGTGGATTTCAGGGATTTGAACAGAGCCAGCCCGAATGACGACTTTCCCTTGCCGCATATTGATAAGTTAGTGGACTTTACAGCGGGGCATGCTTTGCTTTCGTTCATGGATGGATTCTCGGGCTATAATCAGATAGTGATGGCACCTGAAGATCGGGAGAAGACTGTTTTCACCACCCCATGGGGGACTTACTGTTACAGGGTGATGCCATTTAGGTTGAAGAACGCTGAAGCTACATATCAACGGGCCGCGACCCCGATATTACATGACATGATCCACAAAGAGGTTGAGGTGTATGTGAACGACATGATTGTCAAGTCCAAAGAAAAAGAGGGCCACTATACCGCCTCGCAAAAGTTCTTCCAAAGGATCAGAGAATTTCGGCTGCGGCTAAATCCTCATAAGTGTACGTTCGGTGTTACAGTAGGAAAAATGTTGGGGTTTCTGATTACACAAAGAGGTATCGAAGTCAACCCCTCCAAAATCAAGGCCATCTTAGAAATGCCACCACCAAGGACTGAAAATGAGGTGCGACGCTTTCTAGGTAAAGTGCAATTCATAAGACGGTTTATCTCAAAATTAACCTTGACTTGTGAACCACTTTTTGGTGAACCACTTTTTGGTCTCCTGAAGAAAGGAAAGAAGTTCCAATGGGACGGCCGATGCCAAGCTGCTTTTGAACAGATCGAGGAATACTTACAGAACCCACCTATGTTATCACCGCCTGAGGCGGGAAAACCGTTGATTTTGTACCTTTTAGTGACTGAAACTACGATGGGCTGCATGCTTGCGCAGGAATCAGAAGACAAGGTGGAGAGGGCTATCTACTATCTGAGCATGAAGATGCTGGAGTATGAAACCCGCTACACACCGTTAGAAAAGGCTTGCTTAGCCTTGGTATGGGCTACCAGGAAGCTGCGGCACTACCT
The DNA here is from genome assembly GCA_030407325.1 of Camellia japonica. NCBI lineage: Eukaryota > Viridiplantae > Streptophyta > Magnoliopsida > Ericales > Theaceae > Camellia > Camellia japonica. The sequence goes on from JAPPVO010000032.1 coordinate 112,823,157, forward strand.
GTTAGCTCATTCCGTAATGTTGGTTTCAAGATTAGATCCCATCAAATATCTCTTCGAGAAATCGGCACTTACGGGTAGGCTAGCTCGTTGGTTGCTGTTGCTTTCCGAATTCGATCTGAAATATGTGACGCGCAAGTCAGTAAAGGGGAGAGCGGTAGCGGAGTTCTTAGCCAATCATCCAGTGGAAGGAGGTGAAGTAGTTGAATACTCATTTTCCCAGATGAGGCCATTTTGCATATCGACGACAAATTTTGGACGATGTATTTTGACGGAGCGTCAAACAAGTACGGGTATGGGGTAGGGGTGTTGCTGATAGCACCCGACAAGTCCCGTATCCCTCTCGCCTTTAAACTCTGGTTCAAGGTCTCGAACAACGAAGCAGAATATAAAGCATACATTGCTGATTTAGAAGCAGCCCTGGAACTAGGCGCAAAACGGTTGGACGTCATTGGGGACTCGAACCTTGTTGTATCTCAAGCGAAAGGAGATTTGAAAGTCAAAGAAGAAAAGATGATAATGTATCACCAGACCTTGGACTTGTTAATTCCTCGGTTTGAGAAACTAAACTTTGCTCATCTATTAAGAGAGAACAACAGGTTCGCAGATGCACTAGCAACTCTATTTTCCATGATAGACATTTCTTTTGGGGTCCGGATGCGTTCGATCATCATTGACCAGAAGTTTGTGCCGGCTTACGAGTCAATTATTGCCATAGAAGAGGTTCAAGATAAGAACCCCTGGTATTACGATGTCTAGAACTTCTTGGAGAAAGAAGCGTATCCACCAGGGACAAATGCCAAGGATAAGAGGGCAATCAAAAGAATGGCTACTCAGTTCATCATCTGCGGAGGAAAACTGTATAAGAGAGGTCATCTGGGAATGCATTAGTTGTGCGTTGATGCCGAAGAATCAAAGAGCCTGATGGAGGCCATCCATGGAGGAGAATGTGGAGCGCATATGAACGGGGTAATGTTAGCTCGGAAGATCCTCAGACAGGGTTACTACTGGTCCACCATGGAAGAGGATTGTATCGGCTTTGTTTGGCGATGCCATAAATGTCAGATCCATGCAAACCGCATGAACATCCCACTGTCGAAGCTGTATAATATGACTTCGCCATGGCCATTTTCAGTTTGGGGAATCGATGTGATCGGGCCTGTCACTCCGAAGGGTTCTAATGGGCATGAGTTTATTCTGGTCGCGATAGATTATTTCACAAAGTGGGTTGAGGCCCAATCCTATGCGGTGTTGAAGGCTTCACATGTTGCAAAATTCATCAGAAACATCATCTGTCGCTACGGGGTCCCGAATGAGATCATTTCAGATAATGATTCCTACTTCAAGAAGGAAGTGATTGATTTGATGGAAAAATACAATGTGGCTTTTCATAAGTCATCCACCTATCGGCCGCAGACCAATGGAGCGGTCGAGGCCGCCAACAAGAATATCAAACACATACTGCAGAAGATGGTGGAAACCTATCGGGACTGGCCAGATAAGTTGCCATTTGCTCTGTGGGGCTATCGGACTTCAATTAGAACTTCTACTGGGGCGACTCCGTATTCGTTAGTTTATGGGATGGAGGCTGTTCTACCTATCGAAATTAAAGTTCCGTCGTTGAGAGTGCTGGCTGAGTGTCAGATAGCCGAAGCAGATTGGCAGCAGAGCAAATTTGAGGAACTCATACTTTTTGACGAAAGAAGACTGAAAGCACTGTACCATATTCAAGGTTATCAGTGCAGAATTGCCAGGGCTTTCAACAAGAAAGTTAAGTCCAGGAATTTAAAGGAAGGAGATTTGGTGCTCAAAGACAACCGAGCTCCTATCCACAACCCTAGGGGCAAGTTCAGACCCAATTGGACTGGTCCCTACATCATTAAGTCTATATGGTCAGGTGGAGCTATCATTCTGATGGACCTAGATGGCCTAGAGTTCTCACAGCCGATCAATATGGACAAGTTGAAGAAATATTACCCTTGAGTGGCTCGCTAAGCCAAAAACCCGAAAGGGCGACCTAGGCAAAAGTTAGAGCATGAAAAATTTGAAATTATAAAAACTGAGCTCGCAAGGTTGAAAACCCGCAAAGAGCAGCCTTGGCAAAAGTTAGAGCGTAAAAGGAGAGTGAAAATACTCGAGTGAACCTGAGCCTGAACTATGTAAGGCTTGATTCCCATCTTTGGGATACGTAGGCAACTTCATCCTGAAGTTCAGCCATAAACTTTTCCCCGATCAACTTTGTCCATTTGATCATCTCTGTCATCTTTCTCTATTCAGCATTCAAGAGTTCGGTTGTGATCTCCGGTGCAGTGCTACTCAAACTAGGGGCAACTTTCCAGTTGTTGGGATCCGGGGTTGTGCATCTCAGTGACAGATCTTAGGCGTGTCCAGTTATGATCCATATCGAAAATAGTTTTGAAAAGTTTTAATAAAAGTTGATTTTGTTCAAATTAATCTTTTTACAACTTAGACCATTTTTGGACCAAAGTAGAAAATTTTTAGTACCCACAACATTCAATTTTATTGATTTCAATACAGAGTCCTCCTGCTCTTGCATACAAATTGAAGTTGTTTTTGGTTACATTCATGAAGAAAACTTGAAAGTACTAATAAAGCAATAAATCCAGGGCATAGCTAAGTCAGGTGTTCCTGCGCCCCCTCCCAGAGTTAGTCGAAGCTTCTGACGCCAAAGTAGGCCCAATCTGTGCCTCTTCATTGAGCCAATCTATGCACTCATCAGACAAAGTGCAACTGAAAGTGGGAGCGCAGGCCAGGAGTTTTCTCGTCCTCCATGCTATGGCATACCGAGCAAGCTGTGCGCCTCGGACTGGGAATGCAGCAGGGTATTCTACCCCCTCTGGTGGGCAAGTCTGATCATGGTCGAACTGGCGCTGGAACTGAAAAGGAAAGTAAAACACGCAGTGCGTCAGACCAATCAACTGAATCCCAGTCTGCCGGGACATGCTGTAGCTCATTGCCGGTAGATTGAGCCAAGGACAGCGCCAAGCAATATGGTCTGTGGACAAATTGCACATCCGGTTGAACCACCACTCCTCGTCCAGGGCATCGACTAGACGTCACCGGAAGAAATAACCGCGAGCCGACTATGCTGGGCAAGAGTCCACAACCTGCAACTTATCCATCAACCACACCTGGGGAGGGATGAAAAACGAGAGATTAAAGAATAGAGAGATGTACGATGAGAGAAAAGTGAGGAAAAGGGTTTTGTGAGAAAAACCAAGCTTGAGGGCCGAGTGATGTGAGCAATATACATGTGAGACAAGGTGGGAAACGTTACCTGCAGCAATAGTGGACTCCCCGTAAATCTGGTCGTCTCTCGGTGATAAAAAGCATCCAAGCCCATCAATGTCTTGGCCAACGACATGGCAATGTAGCTTTTGCCCTCCCTTAAGCCTTGGGCAACCTCGATCAACCGGATGCTAGATCCTCCGGAGCCTGAGGCAAGCAAGAAATGAGATAGCATGCACAAACAAAGGGTGTGTCGCCGAAAGCCTTGCCAATGATGGTCACCGCGGTCGCCAGCATCGGAAAACCGACAAATCAAACTCGGAATATTCAGTATTCCGTCACAAATCAAAGATCAAGCGTTGTGCATAGTAAGCCCACACATTCGCCTTAAGGCTTGGGCGTGACCGAAGCGAAGTTAGGGCAAGATTTCTTCATTGCGCTCGGATTCCATCAAAGCTTGGAAATCTTCGAAGGTAAGGCACACCTCCTGCCCGCTAAAGCTAAAGACATGCGTTACCGGGTTCCAAAACCTTGCCGCAGCATGGAGAAACGGAAAATGCAACGGGGTGCGACTCAGCGTGAATAGTGCATTTACGCCAAAACCTCGGAAATTCAGCTTTTCCGAGCCATCCAAGTCGGCAATCCAATTTGCGAGATTTTGGGCAAGAAACTCTTCCATTTGGTGCAAACCAGTGTTGAAATGAAGGAAACCACGAAGCTGGGGAGTTTGTAGAAGATAAGATGTGAGTGGAAGACAGATGGCAGCATTCTGGTGGTCCTTGCCATTTTTGGCCGGTCAACCAAAAATAATGCCGGCCGACCACAATTTTGGCCGATCGGCTTGTGATTATGGTCGATGGCCATTTATTGTGGCCGATGGTCTTCTCTTCTATCCTCAAGATTGCCTGTTTGCTGAGTATGCTGAAAAATTACGACTGGTTCCATTACCGGTGTTGATTTTGCAAAGTCACACCTATTTGCCTATTGAGTTGTTGTACATTTGTTTATCGAGTTGTATTTCGTCCTCTTTAAGTCTTTGATTTGCTTATCGAGTTGTATTTACACTTGATTAACTTGTTAAGGTCTTTGTTTTTGCTTATCGAGTTGTTTTGTCGTTAGTCGGTTCACTACCGGATTATTACGGTGCAAGTGCTTAGTTTTCAAAACAAAGTTCAATCTCATTTACATTGTTATGTAATTTGATGCGATGCAATGCGATGTACAAATGCAAAACTTTTTCAACAAAAAGCTTGTTTCATTCCATCATCTTTTCAAGTACATAGTTCTGAGAAAACAAAAACCTGCCTGAGGCAGCGCAATGTGCTCAAACTACAAGTAAAAAGAAAAGTAAAACAAAACAAGGCAAAGAAAAGGAAAAGCAGCGGATGTCTAAATCGGCATCAATCATCTCAAGCACAGGGATTCGTCCGAATCCTCTTCCTGGACGAAAGAGTGGTTGAACGAGCGCAGTAGAATAAGCGCACTCGCTACGCATCTTCCTTTGAATAATGCCTCGTCTTGTTTTGGTTGCATCTCAATATCGCGAATAGCATGCCTTCACCATACTTGTGCTGAACATTATTTACTCCTTATTATACACATTGCATGCGTTGTCGCGTTATGCTTTACTTATATGTGTTCAAGTTCCTATACACATTGCATGCGTTGTCGCGTCATACTTTATTTATATGTGTTCAAGTTCCTATATACATTGCATGCGTTGTCGGGTCATGCTTTACTTATATGTGTTCAAGTTCCTATACACATTGCATGCGTTGTCACGTCATACTTTACTTATATGGGTTCAAGTTCCTACACACATTGCATGCATTGTCGCATGATGCTTTACTTATATGTGTTCAAGTTCATATGCACATTGCATGCGTTGTCGCGTCATGCTTTACTTATATGTGTTCAAGTTCCTATACACATTGCATGCGTTGTCGCGTCATGCTTTACTTATATGTGTTCAAGTTCCTATACACATTGCATGCGTTGTCGCGTCATGCTTTACTTATATGTGTTCAAGTTCCTATACACATTGCATGCATTGTAGCGTTATGCTTTACTTATATGTGTTCAAGTTTCTATACACATTGCATGCGTTGTCGCGTTATGCTTGACTTATATGTGTTCAAGTTCCTATACACATTGCATACGTTGTCGCGTTATGCTTTATTTATATGTGTTCAAGTTCCTTTTTCACACATTGTATGGTTGTCGCGTATGCTTTACTTATATGTGTTTGTACCTACTTAGCATTGTTATGCTTGTTTCGAATCACATTGTTATGCGTCCTAATTGGCTTGCGTTGTCGCGCATGCCCTCCTTGCATTGTTTTGCGTCCATCCGCGTTGTTATGCGTCGTCCTTAGGTCGCATTGTCTTGCATCCCTTCACCCACGTTGTCTCGCACGTCACTTGCATTGTTATGCACACTTCACCTGCGTTGTCACGCACTTCTCACTTGCATTGCTATGCATATTTTCTAACGATGTTGTACCTTTTAAGTTTTCTTTCTTTTTCAGGCACGATATTGTATATACGGTTCATTTGAAACTGGCATGACCAGACGAGCCGGACAGGTATTGTATTCTCCGTGTGAGATGTAGCGAGAATTGAATAATTCTCTTACATCCTCTCTGCATTGTAGTGTAGTTTGGTATATGCTAGTTTAAAACTGTCGCATGTTATGCTTCATTACAGCTTTCTTTGCATGATCATAGGTTATGCCCAGCTTTATGCATTGTTCTTGCATCTTGCCCCTGCCTACGGGCACATATCTTGCTAGTCTGTATGCTTTGTCTAAGTCTTCGGCCTTGTCAAAAATGAGTCATCTCGGGGCTTTAACATTCACTCCTGTCATTGTTATGACTTTCGAGTTCTGTCAAAGAGGGGCAACTGTAGACACCCTATTTTTGACCGTCCTCAAGACTTGGACGTCATCGTTTGAACACTCGATAATCATCCATGTTCGTGTTCGTTTTGAGTTCTCGAAGGTCTTGGTTGCGCGCCTTGCCTCAGGATCTCTTAACCTGCCTATTATGTGCTTGGTTGTGGACCAAGAACTTGTTTGTTTTTGCTTCTGAGGGCAGAGAATGGCTTGTTGGTCATCCCCACACCTCACCGGCCTTGGCTTGAGGCCACCGGCCCTGTTTTGTTGCTACCGGCCATCGGTGATGGCCGGTCGGCATTGTTTTTGGTCGGCCGGCCGTTTGTTTGGTCAGTCGGCCATATTTTCTGGCCGGGACTCCATTTTTGCCTTTTTTAGGCATTGTGCATGCCAGCTGTGCCAGCTGGAGCACACAGACCTGTCCTCCATACACGTGTATGGAGGATTTGCACCCTTTGCACCCTTTTGCTTTAGCTTCTTGAGGAAGCTTGAACCATTTGCTCTAGCTTCCTCAAGAAGCTTGAACCTTTGTCTTAGCTTCCCCAAGAAGCTTGAACTTTTTCTAGCTTCTTGAGGAAGCTTGACCCATTTGTCTTAAGCTTCTCCAAGAAGCTTAGGCCCTTTTTTTGTTCTATAAAAGAGGGCCTCCCCTCTCCTTTAGAGGGGTTGAACAAATCAGAGATATGTATCACATATATCACTCCCTCTCTATATCTTTCTCTCTCTCTCTCTACATTTGTGTGTGGAATAGTGTTCAAAAGTGTGTTTTGTTCTTATTTTTGCACAAAAGCACCTAGTGTTACACTATACCTTGGTCATTAAGGTGTTAAGAGTTTGTTCTTGGATTTTTTAGTTGGTTTTGATCGAAATGAGGGGGCTGGAGTTGCTGTTCTTGAAGTGTTCTTCAAGGCAAAACCAGTGCTCTGCAGGAAGAAATGGCCGGTCGGCCACTTTTAGTGCCGGTCGGCTACCAAAGTCTAGCCGGTGGTCCCACTTTTGGTCGATAACTGTATTCCAGTGGCCAGTGGACTTGAATTATGGCCGGCGACATCCCACAGTGCTATGAGAGTGTTCCAGAAGCATCACAAGTATTTTCGCAGTTCTCAAAGGTGCAAAACAGTGCTAACAGAGGCAACAGTGGCATGGCGATGGGTTTCCGAGCGAGGCGAATCGAGCATACATCATCTAAGCATTCCGAGGAGGGGCTGCAGCAGCCTCCCTTTGTAACTAATTTGTTGATTAATTTAGGGTTTTGTAATATTTAATTAGCTAGAGTAGTTAGTTATTTATTCGGTTTGTATTATTTATTCGGACCCTCCGAGGAGGGCAATTTTGTAATAAGTGTGCGTGTGATGTATGTCTTCCAACCCCACGTCTTTCTCCCTTTTATTTACCAGCTTATGATGGTTAGTTTAGGGCATGTTTCAATTAGCATACTTATGCTCGCATGATTGCATTCATTCTGTCTTGCATGCACCGGGCTCGGCGTATCATACTAACTGCATTGTATTTCAATTCCAAGTTGAATACATGTTATCTATTGCATTTCATATGCCATGTTTAGAATAGCCGAGCCTATCTAGTTGCATTTTGCATGTGTTACATTAGCCATCTTAACATGAACTAGGATCATGCATTTGATTACTAACTAGTTTCTATTTTGGCTTGGAATACTAGGTAAGCATTTACGCTTTAGCATCCTTGCATGCGTGTGAGTGACTGCCATGATAGCATGCTTACCATGTGGCTATGTGCTTATGTGATATAACTGCCTGAATGCCTGTGGGTGGAGGTTGGATTATCTGAATTGGAACAATTCATTGATTGCGAGTTTTCAGCTCACTAGATAGTGGCAAATCACCATGTTTTCTAAGCCCACTTGAGGGTGGCAAAATCCGCATTTTAGCTTGCTTGCGAATAGCAAACCGCTTTTAAAAACAAACATGAAATGTTTTGTTCCAACTCAGGCGATCCAGTCTATACTTGTATGTTGCACGCATCACATAGTAATTCTAGGCTAATAAACCGGAATAAGAGCACATAATGTTTTCAAAACTTGGTATCATGATTAGTAGAGGCCGATCTTTGATCGGGCGAGCGGGGGTGCTCACGAAGTGACCTTCCCTAATCGTACCCAAGTTCCCGAGCCGAGGCAACTTTGGTGATGACGGACATATGACCTTAGGCACGAGTCAGGGTTTCCTAAATTCCCCTAAAATAAAATATTTAGGTGGTGACTCTGTATCTGGCAAAGCAGTCCATGTTTGGCACTTCTTTCTAAAAATCTATTTTTCAAAACGATTTGCCGGATTTGGACTCTTTGGTGATTTATCGGTCTCGCATTGCACTTTGCGGGATTAGATTCAGAACCGTGACATTTGAGTCCGAACTGTAGTAAGCCCAATGAACAAAACGGGATTCCTTCCCGGGACGTTCGGCGACGTCTACAGAAGACCATGGCAAATAAATTGGCAAACCTGCAATCGGTCGTCAATTTTATGATGCAAAACAACGTCATGCAGCCACCGTTCCCGCTGCAGGACACGCCGATCCCAGCGACCCATTCCCAGAAGGAAGGGCAGAAAACAATCCCCGATGACTCCCCCCTCAGGAACACTGACGTCCTTCCTCTGCCATTCCCCCCAACTCCAAGCCAATCCAACGACAATTTTGAGTCTGAGGAGGAGGTTCTGGTGAGGAAGTCAAAGGAGGCTGCTGGGGCCAAGTCCCCTACTCCAAATGAGCAAGTCCTTGACTTGACTCAGGATGAGAAGGGTGAGGAGGTTCCCAAGGATGCTACACCCGAAAAGGCATCTTTGTACGTGCCTCTCGCCGACAAGAGCCTCGATCAAACCCTATAGCCCCCCAACACACCAAGAGCGAAAGACTCTCTTACCGGCCTTCAAGGGAGGTCGGGCGAGGAGTGCCAAGAAGGGAAGAATCTCAAAGGACACATCGCACCAAGAAGGCAGACCCCAGAGAACATCGGCATGTTCAAAGGCTGGAGTTGTGCTTCGACGCAACCAACGGAGAAAGATCAAAAAGGGCTCACAACGAAGCTGAAACCAATGCACCTAAGAGACTGAAATCAGGAGATAGCCGAGCTCCTGGGCGGACCAAAAAGGACTTGAGAGATTACCTCAAGAGGAAGCAAGATCATGCCGAGGTAACTTCAACAGTTAAACTGAGAACACCATTCTCGGTAGAGTTAGATAAAGTTGAGGCCCCAAAAAGATTCAGTATGCCGAGGTTCCAGATATACGATGGTAAATCGGACCCCAACTTTCACGTCGGATTATACCTGAACTCGATGGCACTATATACTGGGAACGAGCCATTGCTCTGCAAAGTGTTCGCCTCATCCTTCGGGGAGATTGCATCAGACTGGTTTCACAAATTTCAACAAGTGTTAAAACCGTTTTCCAACTCTCTACCCCCTAATATGGACTGAAGTTCCACTTTGGTTCTCATTAGAGGGCAGAGAGTTGGAAAACGGTTTTAACACTTGTTGAAATTTGTGAAAAATTTAAAAGTTGAAGTTAAACCGAGATCATGTTTAACACTTGTTGAAATTTGTGAAAAATTTACAAGTTGAAATTAAACTAAGGTTATGTCTAACACTTGTTGAAATTTGTGAAAAATTTACAAGTTAAAGTTAGACCGAGATCATGTTTAACACTTGTTGAAATTTGTGAAAAATTTACAAGTTGAAGTTAAACCGAGATCATGTTTAACACTTGTTGAAATTTGTGAAAAATTTACAAGTTGAAGTTAAACCGAGGTTATATCTAACACTTGTTGAAATTTGTGAAAAATTTACAAGTTGAAGTTAAACTAAGGTTATGTCTAACACTTGTTGAAATTTGTGAAAAATTTACAAGTTGAAGTTAGACCGAGATCATGTTTAGTACTTGTTGAAATTTGTGAAAAATTTACAAGTTGAAGTTAAACCGAGATCATGTTTAACACTTGTTGAAATTTGTGAAAAATTTACAAGTAAAGACCAAAGTTGTATTAAAGTGAGCACTTATGTGCTTGCCGAGAAGATTACACAGTTCAAGTGTACATTAAAGACATGCAGAAATATTCCAAGTACAAGAGCATACAAGCATTGGAAGGAAAGAGTTGTATTTATATTCAAAAAAGGCACATCGGCCACATGAAGTACTCGCATTGTTCCAGAAGAAAGAAAAAGTACAAGGTACAGAAAAAAGAAAAAATATAAAATCAAGATTCTTCAGCACCACCAGAGGGTTGGGTTTGAAGTTCAGAAGACTGCTGGGAGGACATCTTGGCAGCCTTCCCAGACGTGAGCTCGGCATCTATTTCTTGAAGGGTTTGATCGAGGCTCTTGTCGGCAAGAGGCACGTCCGAAGATGCCTTCTTGGGTGTAGCATCCTTGGGAACCTCCTCACCCTCATCATTCTGAGTCAACTCCAAGACTTGCTCATTTGGAGTAGGGGACTTGGCCCCAGCAGCCTCCTTTGACTTCCTCACCAGAACCTCCTCCTCAGACTCAGAATCGTCGTCGGATTGGCTTCAAGTTGGGGGAAATGGCAGAGGAGAGACGTCGGTGCTCCTGAGGGGGGAGTCATCGGGGATTTCGAGCTTTTTAAGTAAAGTCATCCAACCAAGGGTAAAACCCTTGTTGCATGCCTGCTTTACTTGTTTTTCATGATCCACCGTGACATCGGCCACCCTCTCATTATATCCCTTCTCGTCGGCGGCCTTGACTTCGGCCTCTTTTGTGGCCAGGGCATCCTGAAGTTCTTTCTGGGCCTGGGACATCTTTTTCTCGGCCTCTCTTTTTTGGGCCTCGAGAACCTTCCTAGTGGCCTCAATGGATTCCGCCTTTTCTTCGGCGTCATTTTGAGCTTTGATAGCAGCCTCGGCTTGATCCTCCAAGGTCTTCATCTTTGATTGCAAGTTTTTATTAGTCTTTTGCAGAATAGCACCCTCCATCTTCTTGTCGGCCAGCTCCTTCTGATTCTCAAAGGCTTCCACTGAGAAAGAATGAGCATGCTAGATGGCCTGAAAGTGAACAGAAGTTATTAGAAAATATTATAAGCATGAAAATAAAAGAAAGAAAGAAAGATTACCAAATAAAGAGACTTACTTGAACAGAGCGCTGGAGCATCAGAGCATAGTTCTCATATTCACTCATCTCGGCGTTTCGGTCGAGATCGCCATGAAGGAACAGAGCGGTACTAAAAGCGACGGCGACATTAATGTCATCAGCACTATCGCTAGCCTTAACTGGCTTATCCTTCAGTGTGATTTGGGGGGCCTAGGGGGAATCGTGCTTTAGAGACCCTGAGGTGGTTGTAGCAGATGACCTCAGCCTCTTTGATCGTTTAGACTCGGATGGTTGGGCCTCGGCAGGCCTCTTCTCGGCGGCAAAATGAGACTTATCGCTCTCAGCCAATTTGGAGATTGGCAAGGTGTCCTCAGTATCAACCTGAGTCACCGTTGCCTTGGCCTGAGCCTTCTTTATCCTTTTTTGTTTTTGCTTTGGTTGCGATGGTGCTGGTTCAGCGTCAACAGTGGCTGGGATGTTGGCCAAAAGGTCCTTAGCAACTGCTTTCTGGCGGCCCATCCTAATGGAAAAAACTGTTCGGCGTCGTCGGTGGCGTTAAGATGGCGGGATCAACTGTGGAGCCGAGGTAGATGGTTGTTCTGTTGGATCAGAAGTCGATCCTTGATCTGGCTAAGATGTGGAGGCAGCTTGAGGAGTCCTGGCAGAAGGAGGAGACAGACTCTTCTTCTTCTTCTTCTTTGGAACGTCGGGAAGAACCGACTTGTAGGTAGGAATGAAATTAAGTACCAAAGGGGCTCTCCGCTTGTGAACTGGCAGATCCAACAGTTTCCTCAAGTCTTTGCTGGGAAAGAAAGACTGGCAGAAGCCCTTTGGTGGCTGAGGAAGAGCTGCAAGAGAAAACAGGCATTAGAACAAATAAAGTATTGAAGACTTTAAAAATAAGTTAGTATGAACACAGGGCTCTTACCATTGCCCTCTACAAAAACTGATCGAGGAAGAGGGTAGAGATGGAGGTTCTCGTCTGGAGCGAACTGCTAGTTTCCCGAGGTAATGAAATAATCATCCCTAGCTCCCTTGTTGGAGTCAGGGAGGTCGGCAATAATTTTTTACTCTGTGGACCTCGGCTTGAGGTAGTAAACATAGCCCGTATCTTTTTTGAGGCCACACATGGTGTAGCAGTATTGAATATCGGCTAAGGTAACCCTAGCGCTTTCTTGTTTGGCTAAGGCTATTATGCCATTAATGACTCGGTAGGAGTTGATGGCAAGCTACATCGGGTTCAACTTATAATAATGGAGTATCTCACGGAAAAGGATATTAAGTGGGAGCCGAAGTCCGCACTCAATAAAGGCTACAACGGGAAAGGGCATAGAATCAGTTGTGGGCATGATAGAGTCATCCTCCCCAGCCAACCTCAGATGAACGTCGGCAGGGATGTCAAATTCTCGCCTAAAGTGCTCTAACTTGGTCGGGGTGTCTACCCTATGCTTCCACATACCCATGATATCGGCTTAACTGGAGGAGTTGGATTTCTGATGGGAGTATTTTGGAGGGTTTTATGGACCTTAGCTCAAGCCTGAAAATACACAAAATCTACAGGAAATCGTTTCAGTTTTTCCTAAAATTCGCGGGTTCTACAAACAAATCCCAAACCTAGATCTATGGAAACGAAGATTAAAGGCACGAATCTGGAAAAGTCACAGAAAACAGAAAAGCAAGAATGTGTTTCAGAATCAAGAACAGTGATGAACTATCAAGAATAATGTGCCAGAAGTGAGTGCAAGGGTATAAAGGCCAAGAATAGTGACAAAAGAGCAAAAAAATGTAAGCAGTGTGTGTATTCAAGACATGGGCAAAAGCAAAGCCATGCAATAAACACACTCAGATACATGATTCATAAATTGAATACTTGAGCAAAATAGCAATGGCAACAAGTAATGAAGCGGAAACTCTTGAAGAGCAATAAGAAGTAAAACCAGGAAGAACAGTGGCTTACCAGAAAAAGTGAAGCCGGTATAAGGATCGCCGAAGTCAGACAACGGTTGCAAAAGCAATAAAGTGGTGAAAATCACACCGGAGAAGATGAATACAGCAAATTGCAAAGCTGGGAAAGCTTGAACAATGGAGGGTTGGGGAGAAAAAGCTAGAGAGAGAGAAAACCTCAAAAACGATGGAGAAGAGTGAAAAGACGGGAGATGGAAGAAAGTTTTGTCAAAAAGACGGAAAGGTGGAAAAATGAAATTGATGAGCCTAGAATGACGGATTTGTCAGGCGGCGCATGTAGGCACGAGACGACCTACAAGCACGTACGGAGTACGATCCAGTAAGGGAAAAATGCGTGGCTTAAACGGTTAAGTCATTATGCTTGACAGCTCATATACGTGAGGGAGCTCTTGGAATTCTTGTTCTTTGAAACTGACATGTCGGCCTGTATGATAATCTCAGCTGAGAGATTTTAGCCGACGTACTAGAATCAAGTACTGATATAGGTTCCATCACCTCAGAATGCCGAGGTAATAGAACCTAGGGGCAGTTGTGGGGATATATTTTCTGAGCACCAACACGTGGCCAAGGTGACGCCGACGTGTCAGCCGAGGTGCCACGTGTCCTGGTCGTGACACCGAGGTAATCCCGGCTAGGCCGAGGTTACCTCCAAAGATATCGGAATCCGGGATAAGCGGATAAGGCACAGGAGTCCTAGAATAAGGAAGGACTTCAGCATAGATAAGGATAATACTCTTAGGGAGTCTATCTTTATCTCTTGGAGAGTCTAGGATAAGCACTGAGCCAGAGTCCATTGAAGCTAGGCTTCTATTGGGACTAGGATTGAATGAGCTATAAAAGAGAGGCACCCCCGATGGGTCTAAGGTACGCAATTTATATTCAGAACAGTGAGTTAAGCACTATTGATTATCTTTGAGAGATATTTGATTACTGATTTAATCATCGGAGTGCCCCCGGGTGGACGAACCACCGCCAGAGTCTCTTCTTTCTGTTGCAGATTGTTCAGGCTGATCCTATTCTGCCAGTGTTCTCCAGCTGGATACTGAGTTGGCAGTGTGGTCAGAAATTCACTCACACAATTATGATTAATTTAATTATGTGCTAATCAAGATTTATTAAGACTAATTGTTGCTTAATTAAATTAATCCTAAACATAAATTGAACTATGAAAGAATCTAGAATTGAGGATGTATGTGGATGTGGGTGTATTAAGCAATTTTGTGGGTGTGCTTAGAATTATATGTGTATAAATGTTAAGAGTTAAAGAGTTAAAGTCATTGTTGCTTTGGGGAAAACAGCAGAGAGAGAGAAAGAGAGAGAGAGAGCTGCTGGAACAAAAAGAGAAGAAGAGAATTGAGCTCATGGAATAATCCAAGAAGGAAAGTATAGAAAGGAAGGGAAAATTGAGGAAATCATCAAGGAACGCATCAATTGAATAACTTTAGGTAAGATTTCTCCATCTTTTTCATGTCTTGATCTTGTTTTGCATGGATTCACATACTAAAACTTTTATTTTGGGTTTTTTAGAGAAGTTCATGGAATTTTGCAATCTAGGGTTTGAGATTGATGAGTTCATGCATCTATCTTGTGTTTCATCCTTGTATTCATGCATTTTTCATGATTTTATGAGAGAAATCATGTATCAATCTTGTTTTGTAAGATCAATTGCATGTGTATTTGAAGATTCAAGAAAGTTTCATCATATTTAAAATAGCAAATGAGAAATTTTGAAAATTTGTTTTTCTTTAGAATCTTGAATAAAACTTTCAATTGATGTTATCTAACATGTTCTTAGAACCTTATGACTCATTTTATGAAAGGAATTTGAAGTTTGTTGATGATTTTTAAAGATGAGTTTTCATGTTAAATTTACGAATCATAAAACTTGGAGATTGTTTTGAATCTTGAATTATTCTCTCAAATGAAGTTATTTTACTTATTTTTGGAGCTTTGGAACTTTATTGAGGTTGGTTAATTTGAGTTTGAGAAGATTATTTTGAAGATGAGTTTTATATTCAAATTTACGAAGCAAAATCATTCAATTAGGCTTGATTCATGGATTAAGTTTTCAGTTGACCATGTTTTTCATGTTTTCTTACATATGGGACCCCTCGGGACATCTACAACCTGCATTTTAGCACTCTAAGAGCATGTTAGCAATGTTTTGAGCTAAGCGTAAGGTTGAAGTTAGGTTTAACCCATTTGTTGCATCGTTTATGTTCTAAGTCTTCAAGTACATGCTATGTGTGATATGTAAGTCTTGCAACGAGCGTTGAGCCGCCTATTTAGAGGTTTTCACATCTTTTCTTCTTTTAAGGTAGGGATTTCTAGTTCTCTTTTAATACTTTTATTTATGGATAGATTTGTGGTATTTTCCTTATACCAAATTTATCTTTTATGCATTTTGTGATAAGTCATGAGATTGGAGGTTTGGGTTTGATGTTCTGGGGTTTACCTTTTTGGGTTGGGTTATGATTTTGGGTGAATGATGAATAGAAGAGTTAGAATAAAAAAATATTTTTGTGAAAAGCTTCAATTTTTTCCAAAACCCTAGTTTGGCTCATAAAGATGGTTGATGATTTTGCTTAAATTTAAAGTGGCATCGTGAAGTTGAGGTATTAAATTGCACATATCCATATTTAATTGAATTTTGAAAATGTTTGAAAAAATCTATGTAACAATTGCGAGTGAACTCCTGTTGTTGATATTGTAAGTTGTGCTATGAGATAAGATTGAGTTTGGGGATTTTGAATTTGTGAATTGTTTTAATGATATGAGATTTGTGATGAAATGATAAAATGGAGATTTAAGAAATGCATTGAGTTGTGTTGTGTTGTGTTGTGTTGTAAATGGTACCCACGCGGGGACTCAAGGTGCCTAATTGCCCTATTTGAGCTTATCGCCAGATGAATGTAGAAAAATATTTTTTGGGCGTCCACTGGTCGTGTCGTATAATAGTCGACAAAGTGAAAAAACGGATAATTTTGGATGCCCACGTCCTGCTGTATAATAGTCGATAAATGTGGGGGATTGTATTAAATGTTTTTGGGTGCCCACGTCCTGTCATATAATAGTCGGTAAATGTGGAGATTGTATTAAATGTTTTTGAGTGCTCACGTCCTGCCGTATAATAGTCGGTAAATGTGGGGATTGTATAAAATATTTTTGGGTGCCCACTATCTCGCCATATCTAGCCAGCAAAAGGTGGAAGGTGTTGTGAGTTGGGTGCCCGCTATCCCACCGTATCAAGCCGACAAAAGGTGGAACGTATTGAGAAATGTGTTGAGTCGGAGATAATGTGTATGACTCGTAATGAACTTATGAAATTACAATGTGTTGTGTGATTTTGTATAGAGAAGAAATGAATATAGAAATTATTTGAAAAAAATAAAAAATGCAATGGTAATAGGGTAAGGGGTTGATGATGATGAACTCATCGGGTTGTTTTGTGACCATAAGTGAAGATTATGAGTTTTATTTTGTGAATAATAGTAACATCAATTTGAGTTAAGGATTTTGGATTTATGGTAATTGTAGTATAATTGGGTTGGAAGTTTAAGTAAAAATAAAGAATCATGTGTGAATTTGTGAAGAATGATTTTATGAGGAGTGGATCCTCTAATCTTATAAATGACGAGTCTTCTTAAAAATCCTAAATTCGAAACTTTGGTCTAAAGTGGGTTTTCAATTAAGTTGAGGATTTATTTCATAAATTGAAGACATATTTATTTGGAAGAGGGATTTGAAATCAATTGTAAATATTTGAGAAATTGAATTGGAAGGGGTTTATATCCTTGGTTTAAGTTGAATTACTAGTGATGATAGAAATGTTGATGTGATATAATAGATAGATAAGTGGAAATCGAGTGTACGACGGTTGTCTTTGAATATAAGGGGAATTTGGACTTTAAGGTTATAGGGTTATAGTATTGTTGAATTGTAAAATGGAAATGAAATGCAGAATGTTTTCGAATTGGATTAATAAATTTAAAAGGATATTGTTTCTTAAGTATACTTGTTTTCAAAGAAGACTTATGATTTTTCTGATAATGAAAGATAATATTTATGGCAAAAAGTTTCCTTGAATGTTCAAATGAATTTTGAGAAAATGATACTCTACTTATAATATTTTGGGCATACAAAGCATTAGCTTACTATATAGTATAACCTTGCATGCATGATCATCTTTGTCTATGTGTTAGTTATTGTTTTAGAACTATGAGATTCCTATTAGGCATTAGTGTTCATCCCACGTTGATGAACTTCACAGGTAACTAAAGATTTCAAATATCAGGATATGGAATTTCCTTCTTGTGCAGTCTTACGATTTTATTTTGAGGTTGTAAGATATACTTGTAGTTCAGAAATCAGTATTTTTTTTTTCTTTCCCTTGTATGTAATATGGATGTAAGCCTCAGGGCATTTATTTTATTTATATGTAAATGACATTATTGTGTAACGAGAGGGAACATGTATATTTTATTTATATGTAAAAAGACTTAATTAATGAATATTTGTACTGTTATTCGAGTTGTTAGGTTTTTATTCTTGGCAATCCCGTTTGACAAAACTCCTTTCAGTTGTACTTATTTTCGCACTTTTTATTTCAGTGAGGCTATGAGTGTTTAGATGCGAATCCAATCCGAATTGTGCCTTGCAGAGAAGTTTGTGATGTTAATACTTTCAAGATTGCCACTTCACTGATTATGACGGGGATCAAGCTGCCCGGTCAGCTCGCGGGGGTCCAGGGGACAGCGCCCCTTGGCGGGTCCGGGGCAGCGCCATGGCAAGGTCAAGGGGCAGCGCCCCCAAAGCAAAATATAAAATTGCATTCAAAGTTGCCTGTCCGCCCTTGCTCGTTCGAGCGAAAGAGTTCTCGCTCGAACGAAGGCTACGTCTGTGTAAAAACCTGAAAGAGATAAATGTACGCTCGAGCGAAGGGTGCGTGGCTCGAGCGAAGCCACTTATGGAAAACACGCGTTTTTGGTTCCTCGCTCGAGCGAGAGAAGCTTCGCTCGAGCGAGCTTCGCAGTCCTAGATTTCTATAAGTATTTGTTTTAGTCCAAAACTAGGATTACTCCTCCAGATCTTCTTCTTGGATATTAAGATTTATATCTGGGGATATTTTGCTAGTTTTTTTTGATGTTTTGATTGAGTATTCAACTCATGATTTAAAGAGTATACATCAAAGGATTATTTGTTTGTTCTACACAAAAAAGAGAGTTGTTCTTCGGTGGATTCCGAAGAATTCGAGCCTGAAGCTTTGGTGGATTCTGGAGTGGCTCATCGTCAAGACAATTTCGAGGTGAAGACGAGGGTTGGAAAAGGCACATAGGGGTTAGTTCAATTCGAGCGTGGATTCGCTAGGTAATTGAGAGTATACCTGTGTAATTTCTTTATATCTTCTTAGTGGATTGTTTTGTGGCTGTTACCCGTGATTTTTTATCACAATTGGAGGTGTCCAATTGTGATTTTTTTCACGTAAAATTGTTGTGTCAATTTGTCTTGATTGTTTGATTGGGATTGTTGTTTACTGCTTAAAATTGATAACATAATCACAAATTAACATCTAGGGGATTTCTAGATTTTTCACGAGTAATAAAATACGGGGCATTACACAACCCTCCAACTCTTCAACCTCACAATGCACCAACAACTACAACATCAACTCGTAGCCTGTGCGCACAAAAGAAAGAGAAATAAAGATATTAATTCATGAAGCTGAATGTAATGGTGACTGAAAGAGTCGATGGGCTGCGAAGGAAACTGGGAGGGGCAGCAGTAGTAGAAGAAGGTAACAAAGATGATGGCGGCAGTGACAGTGGGTGGTGACTAAGGCTAGGGTTAAGATTTGAAATAGGAAAAGATCAGAGTCATTTGGTATTATTTCAAAAATAATTTTGGGAATTAAGAAAAAAAAATTAATAAATTCAAATTGTGAGTGGCATGAACCAAGTAAGTGGTGTGTATTAAAACAATTAATGATATGCAAATAGAATTTTTCCAGTACTTCTTCATTATAGAAGTATAAGAAGACAAAGATACCCCTATGTAAAAGTATATGATATCAAAATTTTGGATATGACATTAACAACATGAAATTTCAAATTTTAAATGTAATTATTCTTTGAAAAATTGAGTCCATCTATTCACGTATGGTTTGATAACATAGTTTTTTTTTTTTTTTTTTTTAGTGCTTACAAAATAGAAAATAAGTTTTTGTTTTTATTTTTGTTGTTGTTGTTGTTGTTGTTGTTAAAAAAATAATAAACATGTTTATATACAAAAGTTTTGAAAATAAACAGAAGCAAGAATAAATAAAAATGTTTGGTAAGTTGTCAAAGGTGGTGACCTACCATGGGGATAGACGTCAGAGGTGACTATTGGAGTTGATGTTACTTCAATCATCGGAAATCATGAGGTGGCCAGAGATTCCAAGTGGTGACTGTTTAATCACTAAAGCGAGTCGAAGAGTTGTCGAAAGGTGGCTATAACTTATTAGAGCTCACTGAAATGTTCCTTGTGGCTTATTGGCGGTGGTGGAGATGACTAGTGGCAATGGTGAATGGTGACCCAGAAAAGAAAAGAGAGTAAAAAATTATTTTTAAAAAATAAAAACACATTTTTTATTTTTCAAAATTTTTGAAAACATTGAAATCAATTCCAATGTTTTTAAAACAAAATTAATATGCTACATAAATTTTCATTTACAATTTTAAAAAAGATAAAAGTAAAAACTTTACCAAACAAGGCTTACTTGTTGAATTTAACCAGAGCATGAGTAATCATAGATCCAGATCATACATCTTAAATGAAGATATACATGCAATCTAGCTTGGTATGCAATAGGTACGCACACAGCATATCATCCCCCATACCTCACTCTCCATTTCTTTTTATCAAATCAATAATGCAAAGTAGTAGGAGCAAGTTATCTACCCACTTATCTAATGTGGTGAGCTACTACTACTCCTAGTAAAAAGACAATCTTTGCTATCACAATCAAAACATTTAAAATCATTCATTAGGATTCATTAAAAAAAACTTTACTCATCAATAATAAAAATAATTAATGAACTTCGTATACATGTACTCGCTCTCACCGTGGACTTGATGAGAAATATTTTTTTTTTTTTTTAATAATTAAGTATTTGAGTTAATTTATGTGCACCTTAACTTAGAATCTTACAAAAATAAATCTCATGTAATCTTGTAAGGTTACTCAAATTCAAAATTTTAAATTTTATATTCAAATCTTTATTACTTGATTAATCCCTAAAATTAAATTGATCGATTTTAAATTTATCTAGTATATATCTAGTGTACATCGTTTAAAATATCTAATCTGTCCAAATAACCAATTGAACCCCCTTACTTTTATATAAATTAGATATCTAAACAACTCTTTTCTTTTCTTTTCTTTTTCTTTTTTTGTTTTTGTTTTTGTTTTTGTTTTTATTTTTTGGGTTAATTAAAATTAAATCAAACGAGTACAAGTTTGTTCTCTAATATCTAGTGCCAGTTGATTGAAAACAATAGAAATTGATACATGCAATATAGGAAAATCCTAAATTCATATTGAAACAATAGTGTGTGTGTGTGTGTGAGAGAGAGAGAGAGAGAGAGCAACTGATAGCTCTGTATTGATCTGTAATGGTGTGTTTACAATGGAGAGAATGAACTCTCTTTTATAGAGAGAGTGGGATACAATGGAGCAATCATTTTACATTAAAGAATAATGGAGCACTAAACTAAAGCTTGCCGCACTATACTAAAGCTTGCCGAAAGTAGCACTAATGAACTAAAGTGATATCATATCTTCACAGTACTAAAGTCTACAGCACTAAAGTCTAACTAAAGTATATCATATATTAACATATATTAACAGCCCCCCGCAAACTCAAGGAGGGTAGGCATCGACCAAGTTGAGTTTGGAAACAAGATCACGGAAGCGCCTAGGAGGATGAGCCTTGGTGAAAATATCAGCAGGTTGATCGGCAGAAGCAATAGGGAGAAGATGAACAGTACCACGTGTAACATGCTGTCGAATGAAATGACAATCAATCTCAATATGCTTTGTGCGATCATGAAACACATCATTGTGAGCAATCTGAATGGCGCTCTGATTGTCACAATAAAGAGAGGTAGCGCCAGAAGAGGAAACACCCATATCGGTGAGGAGCCAGCGAAGCCAGAGAAGTTCCTGAGTAGTATCAGCAAGAGCTCGGTATTCAGCTTCGGTGCTAGAACGAGCAGTGAGGGATTGTTTCTTGCTACGCCAAGTAATAAGAGAATCCCCTAAGAAGAAACAAAATCCCGTGGTGGAGCGTCGATCCGTAGGATCCCTAGCCCAATCAGCATCAGAAAAGGCACGCAATTCAAGAGAGGAGGAAGCAGAGTAGTGAAGGCCATGGAACAGAGTGCCTTTGAGGTATCGAAGGATGTGGAGTAAAGCAGTATAGTGGGGAGTGCGAGGAGCTGACATGTACTGACTTACAATGTGAACAGCATATGCAATATCAGGACGAGTCACGGTGAGATAGACAAGACTACCGACGAGCTGGCGATAAAGAGTAGCATCATTGAGGAGATCCCCATCGAAAGGAGTGAGACGAATCTGAGGATCAACTGGAGTAGAGGTAGTTTTGCAATCGGTAAGACCAGCACGAGCCAGAAGATCTGATGCATATTTGGCCTAAGATAAATAAGAACCAGTAGAATCATAAGAGACTTCAAGGCCTAAAAAATAGTTAAGAGTACCAAGGTCCTTCATTTCAAACTGACGGTGGAGAAAACGTTTGAGTTGGAGAATACCAGCTGCATCATTGCCAGTGATAATCATATCATCCATATACAGAAGGAGAAGAGTGGTACCATGAGGAGTAGTCCGTATAAAAAGAGCAGAGTCATAGGAGCTAGAGGTGAACCCAAAGTCATGAATGGTAGAACTGAATTTAGCAAACCAGGCGCGAGGTGCTTGCTTGAGGCCATAGAGAGCACGTTGTAGTTTGCAAACCTTATGAGGTGGAAAAGTGGACCCAGGTGGAGGTTGCATGTAGACCTCCTCAAGAAGATTACCATTGAGGAAAGCATTTTTGACATCCATCTGAAAGAGCTCCCAGTGGCGAGCAGCAGAAACAGCAAGTAAACTGCGAACAGAGGTAAACCGAGCAACAGGGGAGAAGGTTTCCTCATAATCAATCCCATATTCCTGGTTGAAACCCTTGGCAACAAGACGAGCTTTGTAGCGTTCAATAGAGCCATCAGAATGAGTCTTGATTTTGTAAACCCATTTGCAACCAATCGCAGTTTTGCCAGGAGGAAGATCAACAATATCCCAAGTATGAGTTTTGTCCAAAGCTTGGAGTTCATCAGTCATAGCTTGCTGCCAAAGAGGATTAGTACAAGCCTCACGATAGGAGGTAGGTTCATAAGTAGAAAAGGCAGCAGATCCAACAATATAATCACGAAGATGGATAGGAGGTTGAGTTACCCGGTGTGGTCGACCCGTAGGAGGATCGGTGGGAGGAAGAACCGGTGGAGAAGGAGGTGGTGGAATGAGAGGTGGACCTTCAGGGAGAGTAGTCTGGTCGGGAGTAGGAGTGAGCAAGGGCGTCTCAATGAAGGAGGAACCTGTATCAAAATCATCAGAGAAGATATCTATGGAAGGATTAGTAAACAATACATTAGTGGAAAGTGCGGGTAAGTGAAAGGAGGAAAGGGAGGAAAACATTTTGTGCCCCCAGAAAACGACATGGCGGGAGATACGAAGACGTTTAGAGAAAGGGTCCCAACAGCGAAAGCCTTTATGTTCAATCCATACCCAAGAAAGCAACAAAGACGAGAACGAGGTTCAAGCTTGGTGTGTTCATGAGATTGAAGTAGAACAAAGCAGGCAGAGCCAAAAACCCGAAGATTAGTATATGGAGGGGGAGTGCCATGCAGACATTCAAAGGGAGTTTGATTATGGATGACAGGGGTAGGAGCACAATTGATAGTGTAGACAGCAGTGAGGGCAGCTTCCCCCCAAAAGTTTTCAGGGCAGGAAGAAGAGAGAAGGAGAGCGCGAGTAGTGTCAAGAATATGCCTATGTTTCCGTTCAGCACGGCCATTTTGCTGGGACGTGCCAGCACAGGAGCGATGAGGCAGTGTACCATGACTCTAAAGAAAAGAAAGGAAATCTGAGTCCCGATATTCCATAGCATTGTCAGAGCGAAAAAGTTTGATGGTTTTGGAAAATTGGGTGTGGATCATTTGGGCAAAATTATAATAAATGGTTTTGAGTTCAAACCGAGTTTTCATGAGAAAAATCCAAGTAAACCGTGAAAAATCATCAATAAAAACAACAAAATAACGAGATCTCCCCATAGTAGGAGTAGGGGAGGGGCCCCAAATATCTGAATGTATAAGATCAAAAGGTGCACAGGAAACAGAAGTACTTTTATTGAATGATAAAGCAGGTTGTTTGGCAAGTTGACAGGGTATACAATCGAAAGTATCCGGAAGTACATGACCCAATTGTCCACTAGAAACCAAAGACTTAAGCGATTAACAGAAATATGCCCTAACCGACAATGCCAAAGATGAAAAGGAGATAAGGAGGAAGCAAATGCAGGAGCAGCGATCTAAGGAGAATCAGGAACATGAAGGTGAATGAGCTCATAGAGACGTCCGTGCTTACGGCCGATCCCAATAGTCTGCCCCGTCTGAGGGTCCTGCACCAAACAATGAGTAGAAGAAAATGTGACAGTTAGACCAAGTTCACATAATTGACCAATAGAAATAAGGTTTAAAGTGAGAGCAGGGATATGATAAACTTGAGGCAACGATAAAGAAGATGTGGAAACAGTACCAATATGACGAACAGTCATGAGAGAACCATCAGTAGTTTGAATTGAGGGAATATGAGGAGAAAAAGAGATAGAAGAAAATATAGTAGAACTGGAGGTCATATGATTACAACAGGCAGAGTCAAAATACCAAGAAGAGTTACCTGGAATCACAGACAAAGCAGTAGGAGGAGGAGTACCGGAAGGGGAGAAAAGGTGTTTGAACATGGCCTCTACATCCGTTAGAGAAAAGAGAGGGGTAGATGGAGCAGGAGACTCAGAAAAACCCTCAGAGGTAGCAGCAACTGTCACGACCCAAACCCGCCCCTAAAAGGTTGGCATCGTAACCGGCCAGTAATTCTAGATTACCACAGGCCTTTCTGTACATAACATAAATAAACGGGGCTCGCGGAAGCGAACACAAAACACTAATAGTCCAAAGAGCTGTGCATTTACATAAACAATATATATACATGCCAAAATGTTAATTTACCCACTACTGTACATCACATGGATCAAAAGATCATATACAAAACATAGGCACTTGCCACTAATACAACTCAAACCAAAACTCATACGGCCTTCCAGGCCTAGCCCCAGCTCGGAGGCACACAAGACATCTGGTTGGCTTCAAAACGGCGGCTCGAACAAGACCCCGCCTAGGCTTGACTCCCTGAGGGCTCACCTATAAATACATAAATACAAACAATGAGCTAAAGCTCAGCAAGTAACATTAACGTAAAGGATTAGTGAACGAACTCCAACATTTCATATAAATCCATAAAACATAACATTTATATACATAATCATACTCATCATAGAACATACATAATGGCATACTCCATAGAACATAACATGTGTCGACTAACAACTAGAGTAACCGGTCCCGGACACCGATTAAACACATACCGAGATCTCGTAAACTGGTCCACTTAGGACTATCTATGGATGCCATACTAGATTCGCAAACTGGACATTCGTTCATAGAAAACATTTATCATTTCAAAACCATAGCATAACGTAGCACTTTTAAACATAGTTCATAATAACATATCTTTACAGAAATGTTACTCACAGTGGGTTTCCAGAACCGGTTGCACGGTCTTCACCTCTTGACCTGCAATTAACAACATTATAATACATATCCTTAACTCATATTATCATCAAATCAAGTTCATGCATTCTCGTAATGGTGTTTCAATCTCATAACCTCGTTATCTTAACGTAATTAAAGCTTAAACATGCTCAAAATGCGATGAGGATGCCAAAACATGCATTGAAACATTTCCTGAAATTTCTGAAAAATAGGTCCCCGCTTGAGCGGACTGTGAACTGAGGCAGAGATACTGGATGTGCGAAATCCCCGCTCGAGTAGCCAAACCCCCGCTCGAGCGACCTTCGAAAATTCTGAGTGAAAACCAGTCCCATTTTCTGTCAAACCGTGGCCTCCATTTTTGCAAAATCAACTTCAAAATTCATGGAACAAGGCTCAAAAACTCTTGGAAATCACTTAATCTCAACTCATGATTCTTAAACAAAACCCATATGCATCATATACATAAGATCAAACCCATGAACTAAGATGAAAATCCATAAACTTGTACATTAAAGCTTCATATCTCAACATCCATGGAGGTTTTCCCTCAATGTGCCAAATAATCATAAATTCATGCCATGCATGCTCAAATTCCACATGATTTCCCTTTCAATTCACTTATTTACCATGAAATCATGAAGGAATCAACTTTACTTCAAGAAATTAGAGAATAAATTCTTACCTTGGTCACTTAAATGAAAGAGTTAAGCTTGTTTTTCCCCTTTCTTCTATCTCCTTCCTTTGTTCTCCCATTTCTCCCGAATGTTCTCTCTTCTCTCTCCCTTAGATATTTCTTTTCTTGTTTTTGAGTCCAAATGGGTCAAATAAGAGTCAACAATCCTTATCTTATATCATATATGTAACATTGTGCCATAAACTCAAGCCAAACAAGACTTAGCGATTCAGACGAAATTCAGTCCTCAATTTATTTTCTCAAATGGTTCTAAAAATTCCCGGTCTCACATAGGCGTGTTCAATTTCGTTTTCTGAACCCATTACGGTCATCGATTTCAGTCCCGAAGTTGTAATTCCAACAGATATTTTGCTAGTTTAAACAGATATTCTTCAATTAATTCATGTAATCACATAATTAATTATCGATAATTACGCCATACGTTTTGGGGTCATTACACTCTCCCCACCTTAAGAAGTTTGGTCCTCCAAACTTTGCTTATCCTGGCATGATCTCAATCAGCAGTTTTGATCACATATGATTATTCATTCCGTAGTCATTCAGTAGTTCACAAAAGTATCATCATTTAAAGAGAACATTTCAACGGTTCTATTCAGTTATTCAGCATGAACAAGCAGTTCTTGTGTCAATTTTATAACAGTCTGACATATAATAAACATATTTTACACATGCTGAAGTCAGCTAACAAGTTCTATAACGTTCAATTCAAAAGTAGTGACGTAGATATAACAATACATAGCAAAGGTAATAGCAAAGGGAATTTGTTCCATCATAGTCATAGTCAAGTGTTCTAATATCATTTAAATATTCCCATGTTCAATATTCTCCATCGCACAGGTATCAATGCTAACATCATAATAGATAATTAAAATCATACCTGTCTTCGCTTTGCCAGTATCCTGTGTTTTATCAGAAACTAAGGTGTAAACTCTTGCTTGCCTCAAGGTATTCCCCTCGGGGGTAGCTGTTATGGTTGTTCTCGGTGTCGCTGTTGAGTTAGCTCCACTAGTAACGGGTCTATCATTTCTTGCGTAAACTTGTGGGCAAGCTTTGGCTATGTGTCCTTTCTGTCCGCATTTGTAACAAACTCCGGATCCACGGCGACAAATACCCCAATGCTGCTTTCCACATTCTTTACAAGTAGGCACACCTCCCTTTGTATTATCATTAATGGTTAAGTTCGATTTATCATTCACGGAGCCCACTGATTCACTAACCATTTCCACTTTCTATTTCTTGAATTTCTTACTTTCTCCTTCAGTCATGGTAGTTGATTTGGACATTCTCAAGCTAGCAATATTGGTTTCAGCCATCAGGGCTCTGTCAAGCACATCAACATATTTTTCTAGTTTCAATACATTCACCCGGTCAAGTACTTCAACATGTAAACCACCCTCAAATTTCCTCGCTTTCTTGTATTCTGTATCAACCATATGAGGAGCATAACGAGCTAATTCAGTAAATTTACTTTCATACTCTGCTACTGACATAGTGCCTTGCTTCAACTGTTCAAATTCAGATATTTTCCTGTCTCGCATACATTGTGGGAAGTATTTTTCATAAAACATTTCTTTGAATCGGTCCCATGTCAAATCCTTATGCTCACCTCGCACGAGCATCCACCATCTTCTAGCTTCTTCTGTCAGAGTAAATGTTGCTAACAGAATTTATATACATCAGTACACGGAAACACTTCAAAAATCTTTTCGGTTTCCAGCACCCATGCCTCCGCTTTTAAAGGTTCAATTCCCCCTGCAAATTCTGGTGGTTTCAATTTCTTGTACTTCTGTGTCAGAGTAATGATATCATCATTATTAATCGGCTCCATTTGAACAGGTGGCGGAGGAAGAAGCGGAAATGGTTGTCTCTGTTGTTGCTGATTTTGTTCTTGCTGTTGTCTTACCAACCTAGTTAAAGCCTCTACCATTCTTTCTAACCGATCCAGTCTAGCATTAGAAGATTCTGTCTCATCTACATTCCGTGCATTGGTGGTCTTCATTTGTCTATAGAACCCATAACAGATAGAACATTTCATTCCCAACATAATACTTCCTCTACTGTCTCTTCATTACAGTTCTTGTTCCTCATATTCATATAACACACCCATGCACACATGTTTATGCCATGCTCTATTTCTTTCTAGGACACCCTACAGCTCTTATGGACACGTGTGTGGGTAAATTAACTCGTGCGCTCTGATACCATTCTGTCACGACCCAAACCCGCCCCTAAAAGGTTGGCATCGTAACCGGCCAGTAATTCTAGATTACCACAGGCCTTTCTGTACATAACATAAATAAACGGGGCTCACGGAAGTGAACACAAAACACTAATAGTCCAAAGAGCTGTGCATTTATATGAACAATATATATACATGCCAAAATGTTAATTTACCCACTATTGTACATCACATGGATCAAAAGATCATATACAAAACATAGGCACTTGCCACTAATACAACTCAAACCAAAACTTATACGGCCTTCTAGGCCTAGCCCCAGCTCGGAGGCACACAAGACATCTGGTTGGCTTCAAAATGGCGGCTCGAACAAGACCCCGCCTAGGCTTGACTCCCTGAGGGCTCACCTATAAATACATAAATACAAACAATGAGCTAAAGCTCAGCAAGTAACATTAACGTAAAGGGTTAGTGAACGAACTCCAACATTTCATATAAATCCATAAAACATAACATTTATATACATAATCATACTCATCATAGAACATACATAATGGCATACTCCATAGAACATAACATGTGTCGACTAACGACTAGAGTAACTGGTCCCGGACACCGATTAAACACATACCGAGATCTCGTAAACTGGTCCACTTAGGACTATCTATGGATGCCATACTAGATTCGCAAACTGGACATTCGTTCACAGAAAACATTTATCATTTCAAAACCATAGCATAACGTAGCACTTTTAAACATAGTTCATAATAACATATCTTTACAGAAATGTTACTCACAGTGGGTTTCCAGAACCGGTTGCACGGTCTTCACCTCTTGACCTACAATTAACAACATTATAACACATATCCTTAACTCATATTATCATCAAATCAAGTTCATGCATTCTCTTAATGGTGTTTCAATCTCATAACCTCGTTATCTTAACGTAATTAAAGCTTAAACATGCTCAAAATGCGATGAGGATGCCAAAACATGCATTGAAACATTTCCTGAAATTTCTGAAAAATAGGTCCCCGCTCGAGCTGCCAAACCCCCGCTCGAGCGGACTGTGAACTGAGGCAGAGATACTGGATGTGCGAAATCCCCGCTCGAGTAGCCAAACCCCCGCTCGAGCGGCCTTTGAAAATTCTGAGTGAAAACCAGTCTCATTTTCTGTCAAACCGTGGCCTCCATTTTTGCAAAATCAACTTCAAAATTCATGGAACAAGGCTCAAAAACTCTTGGAAATCACTTAATCTCAACTCATGATTCTTAAACAAAACCCATATGCATCATATACATAAGATCAAACCCATGAACTAAGATGAAAATCCATAAACTTGTACATTAAAGCTTCATATCTCAACATCCATGGCGGTTCTCCCTCAATATGCCAAATAATCATAAATTCATGCCATGCATGCTCAAATTCCACATGATTTCCCTTTCAATTCACTTATTTACCATGAAATCATGAAGGAATCAACTTTACTTCAAGAAATTAGAGAAGAAATTCTTACCTTGGTCACTTAAATGAAGAAGTTAAGCTTGTTTTTCCCCTTTCTTCTATCTCCTTCCTTTGTTCTCCCATTTCTCCCGAATGTTCTCTCTTCTCTCTCCCTTAGATATTTCTTTTCTTGTTTTTGAGTCCAAATGGGTCAAATAAGAGTCAACAATCCTTATCTTATATCATATATGTAACATTGTGCCATAAACTCAAGCCAAACAAGACTTAGCGATTCAGACGAAATTCAGTCCTCAATTTATTTTCTCAAATGGTTCTAAAAATTCCCGGTCTCACATAGGCGTGTTCAATTTCGTTTTCTGAACCCATTACGGTCATTGATTTCAGTCCCGAAGTTGTAATTCCAACAGATATTTTGCTAGTTTAAACAGATATTCTTCAATTAATTCATGTAATCACATAATTAATTATCAATAATTACGCCATACGTTTTGGGGTCATTACAGCAACAGCAGTGTGATGAGACTGATTCCCAAAATGAGACTGATTCCCAGAATGAGACTGATTCCCAGAATGAGACTGATTCCCGGAACGATGAAAGCTCTCCCGGGAAGAACCACCGCGAGAAGAGTGGTTGTTGGAGGAGGAGCGGGATGGATTGCGAAAACAATCATGTTGCAGATGACCAGGACTAAGTTTGTTGCAGCATCGGCAGGTTCTGACAGGGCAATTGACCAGGAGATGTGTGGAAAGAAGGCCCCGATTCTGACAATAGAGGCAGGCAGTGGTCCGCTGGGTAAATGATGGCCGGTACGGAGGAGTGGCAAGAACAGAGTCCACATGATGAGTTTGGAGAGTGCCAAGACGAGTCTCCTCTGATAACAGCTCAGAAATGGCTTGTTCCAGAGTGGGCAAAGGATGGCGATGAAGAAGAGAGGCACGTACGGGCTCGAAAGATAAAGTGAGAGCCATGAGAAAGTGCACCAACCTTTGCTGATTACGATAGGCAGTAAACAAGACAACATCTTCTCGATGGGGCCAAGTCGGCTCGGAAAGAGCAAGTTGGTCCCAAATGGAGTACATTTGAAAAAGGAAGTCATTGATAGACTGACTAGATTCTTGGCGCATCCGATGAAGTTGGCTCTGAAGTTGATATTGATGAGCAAGACCAGTAGTCTGGTATCGTTCTTTCAAAAAATCCCAGATGTCCTTGGCAGGAGTGGTGACAGAGTCAAGCTGAAAGTGACCAAACTGAAGACTGATAGAGGTAACAGATGTATTTCGAAACCAGGTAATGATTTGGTAATTTTTACTGTACCAGTCCTCAAGTCGGTCTTCATATGTAGTAACTGTAGTTTCAGCAGTGTCTTTCACTAGGTGGGTTACATCCCCGGTGATAATTCGCCAGAGCTTCTTTCCTTTGAGGAAGGAAGACATGGCTTGGGCCCACAAAACATAGTTGGAGCCATTTAAAATAACAGAAATGGGATGGGAGGCATCATGACGATCCATAATAATGGTTGAGTAGGGCTAAATTGATAGGAATAGACCTGTAGGAGCAAAATTAGGTAAAACAGAATGTACCAGTGAGTCCGGAAGGTTGAAAATAGCTAGGAAATGTGGGCTGTGCAGAGATGATGTCAACAAGCTGAAAAATGATGTCAGCGGCGCACGTTAGCAGAACGGCGCACTTGGGGCTTACGGTAGCAAGTTGGCGCACGCGGGTGCACGTTAGCAGAACGGCGCAAGCGCGGCTCACGGTAGACAGATGCCGCACGCGGGTGCACGGTAGCAGGTACGGCGCACGAAAGCGCAGAGCTGTGGGCGCGTGAAGGCGCGTGTGAGAGTGGCAACGGAAGTAAAGACGCGCCGATCACAAATGCGGCGCGTGAGAGCGCGTGACAGAGTTTTTGACGACGGGCGTGGTGCCGTTGGAATCGTAAGGAGATTCCGAGCTGTTTGGTGTATGCCACTGTGTACGGGACTAAGCACCAAAATTGAAGAATGCCAGAATTGTATAACTGGGCTCTGATACCATGAAACAATAGTGTGTGAGAGAGAGAGAGAGAGAGAGAGCAACTGATAGCTCTGTATTGATCTGTAATGGTGTGTTTACAATGGAGAGAATAAGCTCTCTTTTATAGAGAGAATGGGATACAATGGAGCAATCATTTTACATTAAAGAATAATGGAGCACTAAACTAAAGCTTGCCGCACTATACTAAAGCTTGCCGAAAGTAGCACTAATGAACTAAAGTGATATCATATCTTCACAGCACTAAAGTCTAACTAAAGTATATCATATATTAACATATATTAACACATATAAACACATGCATTTGCCTCCCTATAGCAATGGTTAAACTCTACAATCCCCATCTTGTCCAGAAGGGACCTGTAATCAAGAATGAGATTTTAAAACTTGGCATTAGTCTTGTTTTTGTCATGAATGAGACCAACTACCATTTTTGCATCCAGTTCAACCGTGATGTTCCTAAGGTTTGCTTCAGTTGCCGTTATAACTCCATCACACAATGCCCAGAGTTCTGTTTCTATGCTTGACATCAAACCTATGTGACGGCAGAAACCCATGATCCACTTTCCCTCATGATCTCGAATAAGGCCTCCTCCACTAGCTGGGCCAGTGTTCCCTTTTGAGGCACCATCTGTATAGAGCTTAAAGCAACTTGCCAGCTGATTTCGGTTGGAGATCTAACAGGCGGTTGTATGAATTTGCCCGAGAGAAAAAACCATTCGGAGGCTTTGTTGAGGATGAGAGGAAAAGGATCGGGTTTGGACGACGATTTTTTAGTTGGTTTGAAGATTGAATTATTTCTAGTAAGCCAAAGATCCCAACACGCTATGGGGAAGATGATAGCCCAAGGAATACCTGATCTATGAATTAACTTAGAGGTACAATTCATCTTAAACCAAGCGATAAGGTCAATGGACCAGAACTCAGCTGAAGGAGGGATTAGTTTTGGCAACGTTTCTTTTGCGACAGTGGAGCATGATTTGTGTCTTCAAAAGTTTTGTGGCAGATTTGCGCTATAAGGTATAAGAATTTTAGAGACTGAATGTTTTGCTCTGTAAAAGTGATAA
This sequence comes from Camellia japonica, assembly GCA_030407325.1. Lineage (NCBI taxonomy): Eukaryota > Viridiplantae > Streptophyta > Magnoliopsida > Ericales > Theaceae > Camellia > Camellia japonica. The sequence continues at coordinate 112,855,702 of JAPPVO010000032.1, forward strand.
TTTTGTTGCAAAAGATATTTAGAAATCAATTTTTATCGTCGTAAGGATAGTCGCTAAATTGTTGTCCCGAAAAGTAAAAATTAAGATTTTTAGTGACAAAATTTTAAAATGTCACTAATATATAGACTTTTAGGAACAAAATAATTTGATAAAAAATTTGGTCCTAAAAGGATAATAATTCATCACTAATATCCAATTTTTGTTGTTAAAAATATAATAACGACACTTTCCACAAAAAAAAAAAAATATTTAGTTCATAAAAAATAATTTTGACCCTAAATTTTGATCTCTAAAACTTTAATTTTTTGTAGTATTGGCACCCAGAACGGTGTAATAGGAACTTTCTAGTACCAAGTCTATTTTGGATGCCTAGTGTACGGGAAAGAAATAAACCTTCTCGTATAATCCTGTTGATCAAGTCTGCGCTCCTCCGTACGACGTCGCTTTATCACCTGAAAATACGAACGTGAGCTGGCTGGCGGGTGTGTGCCGGAAACCTCTCCGATGCCTCAGTCAGTAAGCTTGACAAATAGACAAAAGCTCTGTGTATTCAGAAAATAAAGTTGTGTTACCTCTCTATAGGTGATATTGGTGAGCTTTTTATAGGTTTCGTGTGGCACAATCCTAGTAGGACTCTTACTCCTCCATGTAGAGTCCTCTTAGGATTCATACTCCTGAAAGATAATGCTTATCTGTCAACACCCCCCTCACTGCTTAAACCAAGTGAGATGGTTTTACCATGGCCGGACTCCAAATGACCGGAGTAACTGCTAGTTCAGCCCTTACTTTCCTTTCCCTTACGTCGGCTTACCCATGCTGAGACCGAGCTATCCACAAGAGAGTTGAGCCGAACTATATTCAAAACCAAGTCCTTAACAGGACTTAGCATACCTCGGTTTCCACATGCTACGACCGAACCAATTACTGAAGATCGAAACATTCACACTACACTACTTAACCGAAGTAGAAATCAGACCTTATGTGACCGGGCTAATCACCACGGCTGTGTGACCGGTCTAACTCCAACGCTTCTTCTTCGGACCGGAGTAACTTTATGGCTATTTTACCTGGGCTTTCGCAATGCGACCCAAAATGGCCCTTCATCCAGCTCGGCCCAATTTATCTGTACAAATTACCCTCTCAATTGCCCCTTAATTCCATCTGCGTAGCATGATAAGGATTACTTGTCTAAAAATCGGGCTAAATTTTTAGTCTTTCCAACCGAGCTAAAATAACATTTAGCCTATCCAGCAGAGCTAGCAATACAAAGCCTTTAAGGCCGAGCTACATTTTTAGCCGAACTATCTTTATCGGGTCAAAACGTCGCTTCAATCACAGAAACTGAATCGATTGCCTTTCCAGTGACACATGGCAGGCTCTGATTGGTCCTTCGCAGCTGTCACGCCGCCCTCGTACTCCGAAAATTTTGAACAGTTCCCGCCCCCGTTTCAACACAAAAACAAAACCCTTTCGTCTTTCAAAAATCACACACCTTACTATTCATTCTCTCCCCCTCGTTTCTGAGCTTCCTCAATCTTGAGCTCATTGTTGTTCTTCATTCTTGCAACTTTGAAGCTTGTGTTTTACTGTTGTTGCTTCCATCCTCAAGTCTTCCTCTCTTCCTGGTAAGCTTTTCTAAAATCTTCTTTGTAAATGTACTTTTACTGCTTTACAATCCATAGTATTTATGTTTGTTTCTGAAAAACACCTTTTTGCTTCCCTTTCTTAGCATATTCAGCAATAAAACACTTGAATATACGTAAAACCTGTAGGATACTGGTTTTTTTTATCCAAAATCAAAATGTAACCGCACTAGGGTACTGTTTATGCTGTATGTAGACCTTATTAAGTCATAACCGAACTAGAACTTGTGAAAATACTAGTAATTTAAGTCACTATCTTCCGATTGACCTTAGCCGAGATAATCGCACCGAACTAAGTTTTGAATTTAGCATTTTAGAAACTTTGACCTCCAACCGAGCTAAGTCCTTGGGGCTAAGCCAGCTTTCTTAGTGTCTAAACCGAACTCAGAAAGCTGCCCCTAGAGGCTTAACCGAAGTAACAAACCTCATAGCTCAAACCGAGATAACCAACCCTCTTGCTCAAACCGAGCTATCAACCCTCTTGCTCAAACCGAGCTATCAAACCCTCTGCTAGACCGTGCTACCAAGCATATTGTTAGAACCGAGATAAAACTTGTAGCATCCCCTAGCCGAAGTAGGACTTCTTTATCTTTGTTTTGTTTTTGTAGCACGGCCAACGATCTGTGCTTAACACCTTGTTTTCCACTTTGCAGACTTAGGTTGCCCAGGCACTGCGTGCTCAACCGAGCTACTGAGCACAGTTTCCAAACCGAGCTAATTTATTTATAACTTAAAATAAATGGGGAAATATAGGTTCTTGGTAGAAACACCAGGGGGTTTGGCCGAATTCCGTAAGGACTACCACATCCCTGATGTAGACACCCCATTTTTGACCGACCTTAAGACTCAGACGTCACCGATTGAGCGCTCGGTGGTGTTGCATATCGTGCTCGTTCAGAAGCCCAGAGTCGCGGCCGTGCGCCCTGCCTCCGGACTTCCGAACTCTCTTCTACGCCTTGTCTCGGTTTGCGAACCAGACTCGGTTTTCTCTGTTTTCTTTCCTGAGGGAAGGGAGTGGTCCTGTAGACTATCTCTCGGTGGCCGTGCGCTACTTTTCGTGGCCGTAGGCCATTTTGCCCGTTTCGGAGCCCGGTTCCCGGTTTTCGGAGCCGTCAGGCCGTATGCCTCGGTTCGGGACCGCCCAACCGTCTCCGATTCCTCCGGTTCTTGGCATGTACCTCTGTTTCATCATAACGAGGCACACTGGGGCCTCAGATACCCACTTCGTGGCTGAACACCACTTTCGGTGTCTACAGCCGGTTTTCGGGCCCCGAACCTCGCGGTTTGGCCCCCGAGCATTCATTTCGCATCGATTTTTGTTCAATTTTGGCAGGTACCTCTGTTTTAGCCCCAGGAAGATCACTGGAGGGTGGGAGGCCAGCAATTATCCCAGATAACCTTTTCTGCTCTTCCGGCGCCCGTTTTGCTCACTTCCGGGCTAATGTTGAACACCCTAGGCCCATTTTCTTCCAACCAAAGCTACATATTTGTGATGAGGGCACATGGGAGGACCCTAAAAAGGGATGGCCGGCCAGTAATTGTTTGTTTCATTTTTGAGCCTCTCCTTCAAGTGAATTGTTGTGACTCCTGTTTCACAGTTGCCAAATTCCAACCATGGGGCCTTGTTCTACACACCTAGGAGGACACCAAGGTGTGGTGGCCGGCCATTAACTTTTTGTTCCATTTTTGGCCATGGCCGGCCGGCCATGAGGAGTGGCTGGCCGACCAGTGGGGTGGCCGGCCGGCCATCTTCAAGAAAAGGGGGTGGCCGGCCTGCTTCCTGCTTTTCAACCCTTTACAGCTGTCCAGCTGTATTTCCAAAATATCCTAGCCTCCGGGGGATATTTTGGGAGGGAAGGCTTGTATGCATTTCCCTCCCTTTTACACCCCCTTTTGGCCCTTTTAAGGGGATGGCCTCCTTCTTCTCTAAGGTTAGAACAATTGACCTTAAGACTTCCTCTTCCAAAGCCTTCATTTCCATAGCCAAAAAACTCAAAAACTCTCCAAGTGTCTAGCTCCTCTCTTCATCAACCCTAAGCACCACAATCACCACCTCCATTCCAGCAGCAAAGAGAGCTCTTTCAAAGGCTAAGAAGCAACAAAGTCAAGCCAAGAAGCAAATAAAGACTTGTCTTCAAGGGTAAGTCACCAATTCCCCTTTTCTTGCACTTTTTTGCATCAATTTTCTACCTTACTTGCTCTCTGATTTGGGCTCTGACCCCTTCTAGTTTTGTGCTTATTTTGAGCCCCTCTACAACATTGTAGAAGGGCTCAACCCTGTTTGAGCCCTCTATGGCACACTTGCTTCAATATCACTCTTTATGCCATTAAATTGCATGCTTTGTTTGGATTATGTGTGATCTGTTTTCGAGCATGACATAAACTGTGAATGGGCTTATTTTGAGCCCCTCTTCAACATTGAAGAAGGGATAAACCCTATTTTACCTCTCTATCATGCACTTGCTTTGTATTTCCTTCAAATTACCGTAAAATTGCATGGTTTCTTTGGCCTGTTTATGATCTGATTTTGAGCATGCCATTAACTGAGGTTGAGTTTATTTTAGGTCCCTCTACAACATTTTAGAAGGGATCAAATTGGTTTGAGGCCTCCATGTTGTACCTCTCTTTATACCTCTCTTTGGCCCCATCTTGAATCCCTTTTTGAGCTTACTTAGCTCCTGTTTTGAGCCATCATCAGTACTGAAAATATCCTTATTTTGGCCTTCTTGTCAAGTTTTGTTAAGGGTCCAAAGTTTTTTGATGCATGCTTTTGGTACTTCATGTTGTACCCTCCATTTTTTCCGTAAAATTGCATGCTTTGTTAGGCTTGCTTAGCTTCTTATTTGAGCCTTCATCAGGCTTAGAAAGTGTCTTGAAATGACTCATTCTTCATGTTTTGTTAAGGGTTCAAAGTTGTTTGGTGATTTCTTATGGTACCTCATGTTGTAGCCCTTTATTGGCTCATTTTTGCATGCTATTTTAAGCATATCTACATACTGAATTGGAGGATCTAATCTACTGTAAATGTGCATGTTTTTGGTCCCTCTTTAATTTTGTAGAACTGTTTTTTCTGGTTTGAGCATTGTATATACTACTTGCTTTGTAATTCCCCTCTTTTTCCCCGTTTTTGCATGCTAAGTTTGCCATACTTGTGGTTGTTTTTTAGCCTTGCTTTGTACTGAAAAAAATGCCATATTTGGGGCTGCCTTGCTACTGGTTTGCATGTCATGATCATGTTGTGCATGTTTAGTATGGCTATAGGCCATTTCGGGTACTTAAAATCACATTTCGGGATGATTTCATGCATTGGTTGTCATTTCGCATCATTTCGGGGCTGTTTTCCCTTTCATTTAGGTGCTGAAATTTGGTTTGCATGCTTGCATATCATTTCCCGTGCTATTTCATGCCTTCGGGCCATGCCTCGGTTTGCGTGCCCGTGGGCACGCACTTCGAGGCACCTCTGTTTTACGCGACGGCATCTGATGTGAGTGTGGCTGAGGTCCATTCATGTTAGTATAAGCCCAATTTGCATTTCCATCTCATTTTATCATCGCCTCGGTTTGCGTGCCTGTGGGCACGCATTTCGAGGCACTTCATTCTTACCCGACGGCCTCCTATGTGAGTGAGCTAAGGCTCTCCCATGTTGGTATAAGCCCATCGTGGCATTCCGTGTGCCATTTCATTCCATTTCATCATCGCCTCGGTGTGCGTGCCCGTGGGCACGCATTTCGAGACACTTCGATTTTATCCGATTTCCATTTCGTCATCGCCTCGGTGTGCGTGCCCGTGGGCACGCATTTCGAGGCACTTCGGTTTTATCCGATTTCCATTTCATCATCGCCTCGGTGTGCGTACCCGTGGGCACGCATTTCGAGGCACTTCGGTTTTATCCGATTTGCATTTCACATCATCGCCTCGGTGTGCGTGCCCGTGGGCACGCATTTCGAGGCACTTCAATTTTATCCGATTTGCATTTCACATCATCGCCTCGGTGTGCGTGCCCGTGTGCACGCATTTCGAGGCACTTCAGTTTTATCCGATTTGCATTTCACATCATCGCCTCGGTTTGCGTGCCCGCGTGCACGCTTTTCGAGGCGTCTCATTTTCATCTCATGTTCACAGCATAGTGCATACCAGGTCGTATCTTAGATTGCATTCATGTATTTTCTCGGTTTGCGTGCCTGTGTGCACACATTTTCGAGACATCTCATTTTCATCAGCATTGCGCATACTAGAACTGTATATTAGTTGCATTTCATGCATATCATGCATATTGCATCGTGTTCGGGATAGGAGTTAGCCCGGGCACGGGAAACGAGGCACGTTTCGTACTCCGAGTGACGGAACGGGTCTCAATTCCCAGTCACCGATACTCCGGATTACCCATGATGGAGTTAGGTCTTTGTTGTAGCATTCATGTGCATTCATTCTATATTGAGTTGTGCAATCCGATTCCTCGGCCATCATGCATCGGTATGCGTGATTGGTGGCACGAGGATCGAGGCATGCATATATTTGTGAAATACATTGCTATGCCCTTTTCCTGCTCTCTGTTGCAGCAAGATAAGGAATCAGCAACTTTTCAGAGTCGGGCACGCATTTCAAGAAGCACTGCGAACAGAGGCTAAATTGGGCATCCCAGTGGATTTCCGCGCAAGGCAACCCAGCATACATCACTCCATTATCCGAAACGAAGCAAGGCAGCCCCTGGCTTGCAAGCCAATTTTAAAGCCTTCTTAGTTTAAATTGTTAATTACTTAGAAATCTGTAATATTCTTTTATTTCGGACTGTATATTTATTCGGACCCTCTGCGCGAGGGCATAACTGTAATAAGTGTGGGTGTGTGCGATGTATGTCTTCCAACCCCCATTTCTTTCTCCCTTTTATTTATCCGCTTACGATGGTTAGATATAGGGCATATTTCAATTAGCATACAGTATGATAGCATGTTGCATCATTCATCTGTTTTGCACGCACCGGGCTCGGCGCATCATACAAACTGCATTCGTATTTCAATTCCAAATTGAGTACATGTTAGCTGTAGCATTTCATATCCCATGTTTAGGGTAGCCGAGCTTGCTATAGTTGCATTATTGCATGTGTTGCATTAGGCATTCCTGTATAATTAGGATCATGCATTGATTTCTAATCAGTTTTCTGTTTTGGCTTGGAGTACTCGGTAAGTTTTATGCTTTAGCATCCTTGCATACGTGTGAGTGTTGCCATGACAGCATGCTTACCATGAGGCTATATGCTTATGTGATATAACTGCCTTGAATGCCTGTGGGTGGAGGTTGAGTTACTTGGATTGGACAATTCATCAAGTGTTTGTTTTAAGCCCACTAGATAGTGGCAAAATCATGTTTCCTAAGCCCACCTGAGGGTGGCAAATCCGCGTCTTAGCCTACCTGCGGGTAGCACCATCAAACCATTTTCAAACAAACAAACATGAAATGTTTTGTTCCAATTCAGGCGGCCCAGTCTATACTTATTTGCTGCGAGCATCACATAGTAACCTAGGCTAATAATCGGAATAAGAGCATACAAGGTTTTCAAAATAAGATATCATGGTTAGTAGAGGCCGGTCTTTGACCGGGCGAGCGGGGGTGCTCACGATGTGACCTTCCCCAATCGTACCCAAGTTCCCGAGCCAACTTTGGTGATGACGGACACGTGGCCTTTGGCACCGAGTCAGGGTTTCCTAAATTTCCCATTTTAAAAATATTTAGGTGGCGACTCTGTTATCTGGCAAAGCAGTCCATGTTTGGCACTTCTTTCAAAAAATCTGTTTTCCAAAACGATTTGCCGGAATTGGACTCTTTGGTTCAAGATTAAGAACCGTGACATTTGAGTCCTTGAACTGTAGTGACCCCAATATGAACAGAACGGGACCTAACCCTCCCGGGGCGTTCGGGGACGTCTACAGTTTCTGGCGACTCTGCTGGGGATTTAGAGAACTTGACTCGAACTCATGATATCTGTTTTTTACTACACTTGTGTGTTTCTTTGCATTGCATTTGCATTGGTGCGCCTAGGACACCGTGTTTGCCATATGCCATTCCCGAACGATTTGCCGGAGGCTTGTCTTGTCAAGGCATGTCCATAAGGCTGATCGGCTCTGGGCTCTGACAGCATGGGAACACAAACCCCGGTTTTACCGGGGCACCCTTTTTGACCATTCGACCTAGTGCATATTCGGATCCATAGTGACCATTCCAAACTAGGACAGGTTGCTTACCCGTTTATAGGTTGTTTGAAACCGCTGCGTGCGTAGTAAAACCCTAGCTCCTGACAAAATAGGATAGGGAAACCCTACCCCAACATAGGGGTGTTTTGGCTCTCACTTATCTGTTATGTGCTTTAGAGTGCGTCTCTACAGGAATGCATGTATCAGTTTGCGAGTTTGGGCATCAGGCCTGCGGGCACCAGTTCAGTATTTTGGGATTCAGTTTACCTGAGGGTAACAGTTTACAGGCAGAATTTTGGGGGCAGAATTCAGTAGAGGGCACACTCATTCAAACTTTGCTCGTATCTGTTCAGGTAAAATTAGGCTGAGATGCTGTCCATTTTCTCTTTTGCTAGGTAGTCTGGGAACCATAGCTTCAGAGGGCTCCAATATCCCCCGGGTACACCGAACTTGTGTTGATAGACTTTGTCGGGTCAGAGATTCAGTTCAAGGGCAATCAGTGTTCCTTTACCGGAGGCAAGGTGAAGAGCGTCAGTCAGGCACAGATCACCAGTTCAGTAGTTACCAGATCAGTGGCCCTTATCCACTCCACCAGTGAACAGTCAGGCTATGCCCAACCCAGCTCTCCACCAACTCTTACCGAATCATAATGGGAATAGCCGAACTAAACCGCCAAGCCGGTCTCAGCCTTGGTTTAGCCGAAATATTACACCAATACTCCATAGGATCCAAAGAGGATAGGTGGGTATATTACTTAAGAATACGTCGTGGCCGAGAGAAAATAATTAAGGATACACCGGACAAAGATTTGAACGACGACGATTTTTTCTGGGTAACTGGGAACTTTGAAGATCATCAAGCCCAGATTCCTGGCCGAAGAATAAATTGGAAAAAAGGCATACCCGGTATAGATATTTCGGCTCTATTTCATGTTTCTCTTTATTTCGGCTTTTTCCTTCTGAACCGAACTAACAGTTGTCTTATTTTGCAGATAAAGCCCATCTTCGATCAGTATACGGTTATCCAAACTTGGATACGCTCCGCGCCGCACTACGACATAACGAGAGAAGTTGGACCAAGCTGTTAGATTTTGAACCGACATATAGATACAGCGGTCACCGAAAAGCGAGAGTGACCGACTTCCTTCTTGAAGATGCACCAGAACCGGACCCATCCTTGCCCCAGATAAACCTAATCCCTCTCTCAGCCGAACAAGAGATGGCAAAGAGAAGCAGACTGAAGGCCCTGCTGACCACAACAAACGCAACCGATGTACCACAAACCGGCCAGACCACTAAGACCGTGGTGGCCCTCCCATCCCAACGGCCGTCGTCATCTCGCCCAAGCAAACGTGCCCGGACCAGCCAAATCGAGCAACGACTTGTGGATGAGACCATTCTGCCACCAAGCCCTCCTCCAAGCCCCCAACAAAGCCCTCAACCGGAGAACTCCGACGGAGCTGGCTCCTCAAAATGGGTTCCCAATCTCACCTTCAACAACCGAGATATACTGGCTTCGGATTCGGTTGTCGCTGAGAAGGACCACTTGATGGCTTTCAATCTAGCCACGAGTGTGTGCCTTCCAAAAGACATGGAGCACCACTACAAACAACTGAATACTGACCTGAAGTCCATCCGGTCTTCAACTAAGTCAATGATCCTAGTAAATAGCTCTCTTTTTTCTTTGTAATTTTTCCAACTTTCAGTCCGGCTAAAGGAAAAGTTACTACTCCTTTACAGGCCATCCAGAAAAACAATGTTACACACAGGAGAGTGATGGAGCTCAGGAGAAATACCAGGAAGCCCATGGCAGAGGCCGAAGCAAAAACAGCCGAACTGGAGGAGGCAAGAAAACAAATTGCCGAACTGCGATCCGAGAACGGCCGACTGACCGAACTGGTTAGTTCGGCCGAAGCCGAAAAGCAGAAGGTTGCCATTAAGGCAAAGGACAAGTACCTGCGCCTGCTGGCGAAGATTGAAAAGAAGAAAGATGCCGAGATAGCCCAATTGAAGGAGGGCATGAAAAAAGCCGAAAAGCGAGGCTTCAAGAAGGCAGAGGACGCCTACACCCTCCAATGTGATGCCGCCAAGGATCTGTTCTTCAAATGCGGCTGGAGGAGTGCTGTGGAGCAGCTCGGTTGTACACCCGACACCGAGGTCTATAATGCTCCACAGTATTCCATTCCGGCTTCACTGGCGCAGTACGCTGCCGATCTTCAGAGGCAATTTCTTGAAGGGTCTGATGATGATGATGAAGATGATGATGAGGATAAGCCAACTGATACTCCGGCCGTTAATGAGCAACCCAACGATCAAACAGTTCGGTTGGAGCCGGTAGTTGAAGACCTAACTGATGAGCTGCTGACTGACAACATTCAGCCGATTGATACCGAGGTTCATGCTGACACCGAGCTCCCACCTCAAACCTTGCTCCCGTCTGAAACCGGACTTCGGGCAAATGCTGATGTTGAACTAGGCGCTGAAATTGATGAACTCTTCAACTGATGTTCATTTTTCTTTTCTTTTTGTCTTGAATTTGTAACCGGGCTGCGGCCCCTCAGTTGTATTTGTTTTTCACTTTAATGAATGAAAAAAAATCTTTTGAGCTAACTTTTATTCTGGTTCTGTACTTGTAATGAATTTTCAATGCTTCTAACTGTGATCTCGGTTTGAATGCTTGCTTTCTAACTGCTATTTGAAATATTTCTGGACCGATATACCGTATTCCGGTTTTAGCTATCTAGCTTACTAGCCAACCACTCTTTAGCCGATGTCCTTACTTCGGCTAAAGAGTACCCAAAGTTGGTTTAATCCAGCCAACCATTCTTCAGCCACCCTTACTTCGGCTGAAGAGTACAAAGAGTTGGTTTAATCCAGCCAACCACTCTTCAGCCATAAACTTACTTTGGCTGAAGAGTAACAAGAGTTGGTTTAATCCAGCCAACCCCTAAGTTGGTTTTTCCAACCAACTTAGAATATAGTGTTTGGTTATTCCGACCAAACGTCCTGTAGCCTGGATCCTTATCCTGGGCTTAGGAGGGGTGTTGGTTTAATCCAGCCAACCTCTAAGTTGGTTTAATCCAGCCAACCTAGTATAAAATGTTTGGTTATTGCGACCAAACGTCCTGCAGCCTGGATCCTTATCCTGGGCTTAGGAGGGGTGTTGGTTTAATCCAGTCAACCTCTAAATTGGTTTAATCCAGCCAACCTAGAATAAAATGTTTGGTTATTGCGACCAAACGTCCTACAGCCTGGATCCTTATCCTGGACTTAGGAGGGGTGTTGGTTTAATCCAGCCAACCTCTAAGTCGGTTTAATCCAGCCAACCTAGAATAAAATGTTTGGTTATTGCGACCAAACGTCCTGCAGCCTGGATCCTTATCCTGGGCTTAGGAGGGGTGTTGGTTTAATCTAGTCAACCTCTAAGTTGGTTTAATCCAGCCAACCTAGAATAAAATGTTTTTGCTGCCCCTAACTCTAAAACAAACTATTACAGTAAAAAAATGCTTATACTGAAAAGAACAAATACTCGTTTTATTGAGAAAAGGGAAAAAAGTTATATATATTTAAGAAAAAAAAAAACTAAAAATAAAACAACTTGAGATTGGCAGTGTTCCACGGCCTGGGAATCGCTTTGCCGTCCTCATCTTCCAAGTGGTATGCCCCTTTGCCTGCTAATCCGACCACTTTGTAAGGTCCTTCCCAATTAGGCCCCAACTTGCCATCTCCTGGAACCAAGGTGTTTCCCATCACTTTGCGCAGTACCCAATCTCCGATCTTGAATTGCCTTGGATGCACCGTTTTGTTATACTTTCTGGACAACTCTTGTTGGTAGGAGGCGATGTGAACCAATGCTCTGTCTCTTCTTTCTTCCGCAAGGTCAAGCTCCAATGCTATGGCTTCGCCATTTAAGTCTGGGTCAAAGTTCTCGCTTCGAATTGTAAGGAGGCCAACCTCTAGTGGGATTACTGCCTCCATGCCATAAGCTAAGGAGAGTGGTGTTTCCCCAGTTGATCGGCGAGGTATGGTGAGGTAAGCCCATAAAACATGCGGGAGTTCTTCTGCCCACTTGCCCTTCGCTCTTTCTAACCTTTTCTTCAATCCATCCAAGACTACCTTGTTTGATGCTTCTGCCTGACCATTTGCTTGGGGATATGCCGGTGTAGAATTGTAGAACTCTATCTTGTACTCTTCACAAAAGCCCCTGAAAATCCTACCATCGAACTGAGTGCCGTTGTCTGATATCAGTGCCTTTGGTATGCGAAATCGAGTGATGATATTCTGCCAGACAAACTTTTTTACATCTTTTTCCTTGATTGATGCCAAGGCTTCTGCTTCCACCCATTTTGTGAAGTAGTCGGTTGCCGCAAGGAAGAACTTCCTGTTGCCGGGTGCTGTTGGAAGTGGCCCTACTATGTCTAAGCCTCACATTGCAAAAGGCCATGGACTAGTGAGAGGTAGAAGTTCTCTGGCAGGTTGGTGTATTTGATGTGCGAACTTTTGACATTTTTCGCATTTTTTGACATACTTTTCTGAGTCTACTTGCATATATGGCCACCAGTATCCTTGTGAGATTGCTCTGTATGCTAGTGATCTTCCTCCTTGATGGCTTCCGCATATGCCCTCGTGTATTTCGAACAGGAATGCCTCTACTTTGCTAGGGTGGACGCACTTTAAGTAGGGTCCTGAGAATGATTTTTTGTACAATGCCAAGGATGGAGAGAGCCAAAATCGCTACGACTTTGCTCTTATTCTGTTGGCTTCTTTCTTCTCTTCCGGTAGGGTGCCATCTTTCAGGAATAATATGATGGGATCCATCCAAGAAGGGCCTAGATCGGCGCAACATACCTCTTCTGCTTCTGGGTCTTCAATGCTTGGTCTAGGCAGGTAGTCGATCAGTAGTGGATGAGGAATTGAGGTATCCGCCATTGAGACGAAGCCTGCTAGTTCGTCTGCTCTGCTGTTTTCCTCCCTGCCGATCTGCTCTATCCTAACTACTTCGAATTTTTTGATCTCTGTTCTGACTAGCTCTTGGTACTTGGCCATCCTGTCATCATTTACTTCGTAGTCGCCAGATATTTGGTTTACCACTAGCTGTGAGTCGCTATAAACCATTAGCTCGGTGGCCTTCATGTAGAACGCTGACTTGAGACCTGCAAGAAGCGCTTCATACTCCGCCTCATTGTTTGATGTTGGGAAGCCAAGGTTGACTGCTTGCTCTACCACTAGGCCGTCTAGAGAGATGAGGACTATGCCAAGTCCTGCTCCATGCCGATTGGATGCTCCATCCACGAAGAGCTTCTACATCTCTCCAACAAACAACTTCCAGCAAGTGCAGGGATCAGATGATGCTTGGGGATCTTCCATGTTGGTGGTGTCTTCTTTAAGGTCCATGCTTGCTGTCTGCCCCTTGCCATCTGGTTGTACCAAGTCTTGTTTTGTTGGTGAGTCTTGACTTGGTATAACATGGTTCGCTTCTTCCTTCCTTGCTTCGTTTTGGGCTGCCTTGGCGTCTGGCTGAGTATATTGCACCAGGGGTTGCGCTATTCCGGCGTCAACTTTCATCCCTAGTTCGATTGTTTCAGTCAGGTCGATTAGGCAAATGTGATGACTTCCTGGTGTGAATTCTGCGACAAAATCCGCCAATGCTTGAGCTTTGATTGCGGTTCTGGGTTGGAATTTGATGTCATATTGCCCCAGCTTTACTGCCCACTTCAGAATTCGCCCAGAAAAGTTCGCCCTTTCAAACAAAGCTCTTAATGGGAAGGCTGTGAGAACAACTATGGTATGGGCGTGAAAGTAGTGCGACAACTTCCTTGAGGCCATCATCAAGGCCAATGCCAGTTTCTCCAGTGGCAAGTACCTTGTTTCGGCTCCCAGCAATGTCTTGCTGACATAATAGATGGGCAGATGTTGGATTCCTTCTGCACGGACCAATACTGCGCTAATTGCGTGTTGTGAGACTGCTAGGTACAGGAATAGTTCTTCTCCAGGAATTGGGGTTACAAGTAGTGGTGAAGAAGACATGTATTCTTTCAAGCTTTCCAAAGCTCGGTCGCATTCGTCGTCCCACTCGAACTTGGCCTTTAGAGCATGGAAGAATGGTCGTAATCTGTCGGACGACCGGCTTATGAACCGATTGAGCGCAGCGGCCATGCCGGTGAGATGCTGCACTTCTTTGACTGAGTTTGGTCTCTCCAGATCCTGAATTGCCTTGATCTGGGAGGGGTCTGCCTCTATACCCCGGTTGGTCACCAGGAAGCCGAGGAATTTGCCAGATCCTACTCCGAATGCACACTTCGACGCGTTAAGGCGTAACTTATGCTTCTTTAGGATCTCAAACATCTCACCTAGGTCCTTGAGATGGTCATTCTCATCCTTGCTTTTCACCACCATATCGTCGATGTAAGCCTCCATTGTTTTGCCTAACAATGGCTCAAACATCTTGGTGACCATTCTCTGGAATGTCGCCCTGCGTTCTTTAGGCCGAAAGGGCATGACCTTGTAGCAGTATAGTCTTCTTGGAGTTGTGAAGGACGTCACTTCTTGATCTGGTTCGTGCATGGCAATTTGATGGTAGCCTCTGTATGCATCCAGAAAGCTAAGTCGGTTGTGCCCTGCCGTTAGGTCTACCAATTGATCTATCCGTGGTAGAGGAAAGTTATCTTTTGGGCATGCTTTGTTGACTGTTTTGTAGTCAACGCAGACACGCCACTTGCCATTCTTCTTTGGCACTACGATTGTGTTGGAGATCCATCTTGGGTAGTGCACCTCTCTAATTGCTCCTGCCTCCAGCAGGTTTCCAACTTCTTCCGCCACTATTTCGGCGTAGTAGAGTGCTGATCTGCGAGTCCGCTGAATGATTGGTCTGGCGGATGGGTGGACATTGAGTTGGTGACAGATGAAGTTGGGATCAATGCCTGGCATGTCGTATGGTGTCCAGGCGAACACTTCGATGTTAGAGGTCAAAAATTCCAAGACCTCTAATCTCTTAGTGCTGGACAACGACGATCCGAGCAAAAAGAACTTATCCGGGTTCTTTTTATCTATTCTTACCTCTACCAAGTCTTCCACCGCTTTTTGACTTGCCGCTTTGCCTACATCTGCGAATAGTTCATTACTTTCAGGTTCTTCCACCGAATGAACGTATCCTTTGGCGGCGCGGCTGCCATTCACCGTGACAAAGCACTGCTTCGACATGATCTGGTCCCATAGACTTCTTCTATTACTCCGATGTCGTTGGGAAACCGCATTACTTGGTGGTAGGATGACGCCACCGATCGCATGGCATACAGCCATATTCTGCCTAAGATGACATTGTAAGTGGAGGGGACCTTCAATACCCAGAACTCCACTTGTTTCGTCACACTCCCTGCTCTGACTGGGAGGATTATTTTGCCGACGGGCCATTCTGGCATGGAGTTGAATCCAATTAGGGGAGATACGGCGGGTGCCAAGTCTTTATCTTGCAACTTTAGTTGTTTGAGGGTTTCATAGTACATGATGTCACATGAACTACCCTGATCAATCAGAATCCGCTTGACGTCAAAATCCTTGACTCGGAGAGTGACGACCAGGGCATCATTGTGAGGGCAGTATATCCTTGCCAAGTCTTTATACGAAAAAGACATGACATTCGTGGCCTCAGTCTTCCCCTTCTTGAGTGCAGGTTGGGCACTTAGCACCTCTCTTAAGTGCTCAGCCTTTTTGATTGATCCTCTGAGCTCGCATACACGCTCAGGTTCAAAGACTCCATGTATCACGTTGATAATGCCTTGAGGTGGGGCGTCGATCGGCATTCCGTTGGGGTTGTTATGGTCCTGGGGAGCTGGTTGCGCCCCTCCTTCGATGTATTTGTCGAGGTGACCTGCTGCAACCAACTCTTCCAGGTGCTGTCTTAATGGCGTGCAGTTCTCGGTGCGGTGCCCCTTTTCTTTATGGAAGGTGCACCGTGACCTGTCGTCGTAATTCTTCTGTGCCTCGCCTAACTTGGCTGGCCACTTGACGAAAGGCTCGTCTCGAATTTCGCTAAGTATACGGTAGATCGGTTTCTTAAAGACCGTGGTTATGGCAGTGCGGACTCTCAACCATCTCTTGTCCTGGTCTTCTCCGTTGTCTCTCCTGCCACGTCCGTTTCTGTTCGGACGGTCTACCGCGTTGACCTTTGCTGAGGCCTTCTTTTCTGGT
The DNA here is from genome assembly GCA_030407325.1 of Camellia japonica. NCBI lineage: Eukaryota > Viridiplantae > Streptophyta > Magnoliopsida > Ericales > Theaceae > Camellia > Camellia japonica. Next base: position 112,871,719 of record JAPPVO010000032.1, read on the forward strand.
ACTGCGGTCGCGCCAGAATTTGCTTTGGCACGTGCGCCATCCTCTTCCACCCTGATGTGCTGATGCACTCTTTCCATCAGGGCTTCCATGGTGAGGGGCGGTGTCATGGTGATAGAGTCCCTTAATCTGTTCCCGACTGGAAAGCCTCTTTTGTACTGTGCAATGGCGAGATTGGTGGGACAGTCCCCAATCTGGTTAAAGGTCTCCCAATAGCGACTGTTGTAGGATCTTAGGGTCTCCTTGTCGCCCATGTCGATGGAGAGTAATTGGTCGATCTCCACCGGTGTTTTGGTGTTTGTTCGGAACCTTGTTACAAACGCTTCTGCCAACTGTGCCCAGGAGGCTATGCTGCCTTCTGGAAGTTTCTCAAACCAAGTCAAGCCTAGGTCGCCAAGGCTCGAGGGGAATAGGATGCACATCAAGGCCTCATTGCGCCGATATACCGCCATAACCTGGCGGAAGTGGCTTAAGTGTGAGTAAGGGTCCATCTTCCCTTCGTACGTGGTGAACTTGGGCTGTAGGAAGCCTGAAGGTAGGGGCGCGTTCTCGATTGCTGGGACGAATGGTGAGGTCTGCAACCTCGCCAATGCCTTGTCCGTTGGTTCGTAGGCGGGGCGCGGTATTGGCATTCCAACCTCGACGCTTCCATGCGTCCGAGGAGCCAACCGCTGTAAGGCAAAGACTCTGTGTGGGTCGCGCGCCCTGGCGTCCTCCTTCCACCGTGCCTTCTCTTCTAGCACGGTTCGTAGGTCGGACGATCTGGGCAATTCTGTCTGTCTGGATCTCGTTTGGTGCGTATGTGAGGGCCAATATGTGCTTCCCTCAGTGTACGACCTCTCAGATCTCGTCCTCTCAGACCTGGAGTGACGAGTTCTGGAGGACCTAGATTGGGTATCACCTGTCCTGAGGCTTTTGATCTCTCCTTGTGAGGGTGTAGTATTCCTGCTACGATTTTTCGAGTGGCGAGGGGGTGTCTTGTTTGTGCGCTCCTCTCCTGTCGCCACTCCTTTTCCTTTCACCTGGCGCTTAAGAGATTCCATGTCCGCCGCCATCCAACGTATCAATTCATCTTGTTCCCTGACGCGATCCTCCAAAGCTTGGGGATCAATTCTGCGTCTTTGTCTTTCTGGGCTTTGCGAACGAGAGGGATGGGGGCTGTTATTCCGCCTTCATCCCCTTGCATCCCTCCTGGAATTTTGTCTTTATGGTTCCAGGTTCACCATGGGAGTGACCAAGGGTAGGCCTTCGCGCCTTGCACCCCCTTCTGGAGTTAGTCCGTCAATGGCGGACTGTGGTAATTCTTCGTTGTGCGCCATTGATTCTTAAGAGGAAAAGCTTGATCAAGAGGTTTGTTCTTGTCTGCAATTCCCACAGACGGTGCCAATTGTACGGGAAAGAAATAAACCTTCTCATATAATCCTGTTGATCAAGTCTGCGCTCCTCCGTACGACGTCGCTTTATCACCTGAAAATACGAACGTGAGCTGGCCGGCGGGTGTGTGCCGGAAACCTCTCCGATGCCTCAGTCAGTAAGCTTGACAAATAGACAAAAGCTCTGTGTATTCAGAAAACAAAGTTGTGTTACCTCTCTATAGGTGATATTGGTGAGTTTTTATAGGTTTCGTGTGGCACAATCCTAGTAGGACTCTTACTCCTCCATGTAGAGTCCTCTTAGGATTCATACTCCTGAAAGATAATGCTTATCTGTCAACACCCCCCTCACTGCTTAAACCAAGTGAGATGGTTTTACCATGGCCGGACTCCAAATGACCGGAGTAACTGCTAGTTCGGCCCTTACTTTCCTTTCCCTTACCTCGACTTACCCATGCTGAGACCGAGCTATCCACAAGAGAATTGAGCCGAACTATATTCAAAACCAAGTCCTTAACAGGACTTAGCATACCTCGGTTTCCACATGCTACGACCGAACCAATTACTGAAGACTGAAACATTCACACTACACTACTCAACCGAAGTAGAAATCAGACCTTATGTGACCGGGCTAATCACCACGGCTGTGTGACCGGTCTAACTCCAACGCTTCTTCTTCGGACCGGAGTAACTTTATGGCTATTATACCTGGCCTTTCGCAATGCGACCCAAAATGGCCCTTCATCCAGCTCGGCCCAATTTATCTGTACAAATTACCCTCTCACCTAGCCAAACAAAGTGTTGGATTCTAGGAGTGGTTAGAGTTTTCCAGATCCAAACCCAGTCAGATAAGGGGGGTTTGGTTTAGGGTCCTAGATGAAATCAAACGCAGATGAAGAATTGAAGGAGTCATCCTGACTATTTTTCCAAATGAGGGTGTCGGCTTCTTGGCCAAACCATTGAGGAGAAGTGTCAACAATGGAAGCCTTGATTTGGATTGGGAGTTCGAAAGAGATTTTATGGAACAGCTGCATGCCATTAGACCAGTACTCAGAAACCTTGGTGTTAATCTCCAATTTGTTTAGCGGTCCCGCAAGAGAGTTTCTCAATGGTCCAGAGTCAAGCCAATTCCCAAACCAAAAAGAAGTATTGAGACCACTACGGATGAGGGTTTTGGAACATAGGGAAAACAATTTAGAACCTTTGTGAAGACTTCTACAGAAAGGAGAACCACTCAAAGTTTTGCAATAGAAAACATAGTAGTTTTTTTATCACTTAGGACCAGAGGGTGGACCCTTTGTTGAGTTGCCAAAGCGACTTTATTTGTGTGTGAGTTTTGACGAATACCCAGTCCTCCTAATTTTTTAGGTTTTGTGATCTTGTCCCAAAGCATCAACATGGATTTTTCTTTTTTCAGAATTTGATCCCCAAAGGAAATCACGATTGAGCTTACCAAGGTTGTTGGTATTTGAAATGGGGAGCACATTGCATTGCATGACATACGGAGGGATGGAGTCAGTGACAGCTCTAATGAGAGTGGCTCTACTAGTAAGAGACAGAAATTTAATCTTCCAACCTGCAAGTTTATTTTGGACTTTATCCATGAAGAAGTTGAAATCTTGTTTATTGGGTCTACCTTTGGGAATGGGATAGCCTAGATAAGTGCCAAGCTGGTCCGAATGGGGGATGTTAAGGATGTTAGAAAGCTGGGATTTGGCGTCTACACTCGGGTTATCCGAAAAAAGGGGTTTTGATTTCTGGAAATTGATTTGTTAGCCTGAGAGCTGGCAAAACTCTTGGATTGTGTTGATGATGGTCAAGCAATTTTGAATGGAAACTTCTCTGAAGTAGATGAGATCGTCTACGAAGAGGAGGTGAGATAGTGGAAGGCCACTTCTAGAAACTTTGAGGGGTTTCCATTTTTTGAGGACATAAGCTTCAAAGATGGTAAGGGAGAGGTATTTAAGACACAGAATGAATAAATAAGGAGAGAGGGGGTCTCCCTGGCGAAGGCCCTGGGATGAGTGGAAGGATTCAGACACACCACCATTGAATAAGATAGCAAAGGTTGGTGTGGTGATGCAAGCCATGATGATATCTACCCAACTTTTCAGGAAGTTGAAGGCCATTAAAACCTTATGAATGAAATTCCAGTTTAGGCAATCATAGGCTTTATTAAGGTCAATTTTAATGAGCATATTGCCAGACTTTCCTTTCTTATTTTTGAGATGATGAACCACTTCTTGAACAATGATGACATTGTCCGTGGCTTTACGGCCCCGATGAAGCTGGCTTGAGAAGGGCTAATGAGATCAGGAAGCAAATGTTTGATACAAGAGACAAGAGTTTTGGTGAAAATTTTATACATCGTGTTGTGTAAGCTGATAGGTCTGTACTGAGTAACAAGTTCAGGCTTCGAGACTTTGGCGATAAGACAAATGTAGGTTTTGTTGACTTTCATATCTCTCTGAATTTCTCAATGAGGCTACTCACCCCTTAATTTTGCATGCCCCCCAGGGGAGGCCTCCCCCCGCCCGTGGGCACTTATATTTCCTTTATTTTTATTTTGTATATTTTGCAACTTTAGAATTATACTACAAAGCTTATGCCTTTAAAATGTGTTCATACGGTATGTTAAAGTTCACAATTCGTTGAATTTGTTGATTTGAAACTACCAAAATACTTAAATTAGCTTGTCAATTTTGAGGCCATGTAGGTTAATGGCAGATTACGAAATTATCAACCTATCGATGATGGTTTGATTGAAATTATTTTTTCTAAAGTGCTCCTTGCAAAACTAATAGTTATTGGAGATTAGTTTGTGTTTAATTCATTAAATTTTATTTAAAATTTATGGATTAAATAAACAAGTGAATTTAAACGTACATTTTTAGTTGTTATTTTAAACTATTTGTTGGAATTCAACTTGATAAGTTTTTTAGAATTGATAACTTTAAAATTGTATATAAAGCCAAACTACTTCAGTTTAATTCATGAATAATTCCATCAAATTTTGTTAAATATCAATCAAATAATAAATATGTCAAATTTAGACACATTCTAAAATTTAAGCAGTTTTAAAATTAATGTTAAACAACCCACTACTTGCTTACAACATTAAGTCATTCGCTATGTTTGATGTAAGTTTTAAAGTTGTTTATAACTTCTTTTTTGTTTTAAGAATCTGTATTAAAACGTTTAGTGTAGTTGTTTCTTCTCACTTTAAGAACCAAAAATAGCTTAAATAATATGAGTGTTCTCGAATTAAATTGGTCCAATTTCATAATAAACTATGAATCAAATTGGACCCTACATTTCCTTCCAGAATTAGAATCATAATGGAATCGTTGAGCCTATGTAACTAGACTATAATTGAACCACAAAAACTAATTTGATTAGAATTTGTTCTACAATTCCTAAGTAACTAGACCATAATTGAACCACAAAAACTAATTTGATTAGAATTTGTTCTACAATTCCTAAAATATTACGTGACAAGAAAAATGATACATAGTTTATTATAATAACAAATAACATAATTGAGAGCCAAAATTGATGTTTGAATTTTGCTAGTCACTTCTACTTTTACATATCACAGTTTGTTCAATATGTTACGAGAATCTAAAATTGTCAACAGGTTTATCATTTTGAAAATTGATAATAGAAGAATCGAAACTAATAAAATTGGAGTCGAATCAGCGCCTTGGAATTGGAATTGAACCAACAATTTGAACCATGGATTAGTTTATTGGTTCAATCGATTTTTATGAACACCTATTAAATAAGCTAAAAGGAAGAATTAAATCAATTATTGGTTCCATCAGTTTTTATGAATACCCTTCTTAATAAGCTATAAAAAAAAATGATGATGATCAATTTTTTTACTATCAAATGTTTAGCTTGACAAAAAGTGCACCAAACACGTTTGAAAGTCAAAATGAAATAGTTATATATATATATATATTTTTTTTTTTTTTTGACCAATGAAAGTAAACTATGATCTTATCACCAGAGCTGTTTACATCATGTATCACGCGAAGATACACATCAGTCAACAAATCAACCACCCATAATTAATAGGGTAAATTACATGCTTATTTTTTAATTTAAAAAAATAAGTTTATGAGAAATTATCATATAGGTCAAAATAATTATGTGACTATATGTACCCATTTAATAGTGTATTGTTGTTTTTGTATTTTTTTTTTTTAATTTTTTTGGTCTATATAATTGTTAGACCTCCTGTTATTGATTAGACATAGCACCTACGTGAAATTTTTAGAAAATAGGATAATTAGTTGTCGTTTGGTAAAAAGTTTTTTGAATTGAGACTTTTTTAATTTGAGACTAAAAAGTTCATTTAGCAATTTTTTTTTAGATTTTTTAAACTTTTGTGAGAAAAAAATAAAATAATTATAATTTAGATGTGGCATTTTATCTTATTAACGTATTTAACATATTTTGTATTTTGTGATTTTTTAGTCTCAACTGAGATAGCCAAACGAAACCTATTCAAGTCTTAAATAAATCAAAATTAATATAGATGGTGTGAAAATATAAAAATAAATAAGGTAAAATATATATTTTCATGTAAAAAATATGATAATATTATTTTTTTAGTCATATAACTAACAAATTATTAATGAAAATATAACTAAATATTATTTAAATTAAAATCTCAAAACTCAATATTATATGTCAAATTTATAAAATTTACTGTATTTTTATTTTAAATTTCAAGATAGAACAGTATAATTTACCCTAACTAAAAGCTCTTTTTTTTTTAATATTTCAAAAAAGTAAACTATTTATCCAAATAATCCACTTTTCAAACTATTTAACAAACTAATCAATTTTTCAATATTGTCTCATAATACTCATTCTCATTTTCATACTTGGCTCAGTTAAAGAAAATTGAACATTGCAAATAGAATCAATATTCATTAATTTAAGAGTACTCAATTTTCAATGAAATAGGTGGAGATTGTAGAGACCCCAATTTTCATAATTACTTTTGAAACCCAAGCCTTGAGACTATTACAATTAAAACTCTGAGACTATTCTAAGCAAGAAACTACCGTTGAAGTATCTAGGTTTACCACTGGGTGCCAACCCTAGCAGGAGTTTGACTTGGAGGCCAGTTGTAGAGAATTTCAAGAAAAAGCTATCTGGGTGGAAGAGAAGAGTGTTATCTTTTGCCGGTAGAGTCACACTCATTAAGTCTGTTTTGTCTGCTCTACCTGTGTATTACATGTCTCTTTTTAAAATACCAGAGTGTGTTGCAAAAGAGTTGGATAGGATTCAAGCATCATTTTTATGGGGTGATTCTGAGCATAGTAGGAAGTTGCATCTAGTTAGGTGGAATGAAGTATGCATGAGTTTGAAACAAGGAGAGTTGGGGATCAAAAATATCAAGCTAGCCAATGATAGTTTGCTGTTAAAATGGTGGTGGAGATATGGGCAAGAGGATGAGGCACTGTGGAAGATGTTAATTTGCGAAAAGTATGGTTCAGTTGGGGGTAGATGGTTCCCCGATAAGGATGTTCACGGTCCTATATCTCAGACTTGGAAAGACATCTTATCAGTGGCCCAAAGGAATGGCAGTATTCTCCAATTTTATAAGGATAATGTGGAAATCTTAATAGGTAATGGGCAAAGAATCAGTTTCTGGAGAGATAATTGGTTGGGCTTAACAAATCTTTCATGCCAATTTCCTAGATTATTCCAGTTGGTTACTGATAAAGAGATTTCCTTGAATGTTCAAGTAGCCAGTAGAATTAGTCACTCTGGGTGGGTATTCAATTTCAAAAGACCACTTCGGGCTTGGGAAGAAGGTGAGGTGGCCAGACTAACCACTGCTCTGGGGTCAGGGCCTCTTTTAAGATGTGATGTAGCTGACAGTTTGGGTTGGAAGGCTGCTCAACCAGGTATTTTCAAGGTTAATGCCGTTTATGCTTGGGGTATGCTCAATGTTGGCCCCATTCATAAACCAGTTGATCTCATCTGGAATAATTTTTCCTCACTTAAAGCAAAAATTTTCTCTTGGTTAGCTTGGAGAGGACGACTGAAAACTAAAGATTTGCTGCATAGGTTTGGAATTATAGAAAGGGAAGATGTCCTTAATTGTCTATTCTGTCATGAGGCTAGAGAATCACTTGACCATGTTATGCTTCATTGTTCCTTTACTTGGAAAATCTGGTCTGCTATTCTTGATTGGTGGGGTATGCAGTGGGTTATTCCCAGATCCATAGATGGTCTCTTACTTTGGTGGATGGGTTAGAAGTTTAGGAAGAAAGTTAATCTAGTGTGGAAGGCCCTTCCAGCAGCTGTGGTGTGGTCTGTGTGGAGGTATAGAAATGAATGTGTGTTTAAGGCAGTCCAGCCCAATTTGCAGGTTCTGTGTGAATGTATCAAGGTGAGGTTAGCAATCTAGATGAAATCTCAGTTCAGGGATGCTTCATTTTCAGTCAATGATGTCGTGTTTAATTTTCTACAAGTCAAGTGTTGTCTAGGATCTTCTTGAATTCATTGGCAGTGTTTTGCTGGCAGAGTTTTGGCTGGGGTAGTGTTGGCTGATGTATGGGTAGTGTTGGTCTGAGATGCTTGTTGATGCATTGGTTCTATTTTGGCTGCTGCATTAGTAGTGTCTTGGCTGTAATTTTGTTCTGTTTTGGTAGAGTTGGTCTGGTTGTGGTTTTGGCTACTGCATTGGTGGTTTGCTGGAGCATGGTGTGGTGTGTGGATCTGGTTGTGGTCTTGGCTGTAATTTTGTTCTGGTTGTTAGAGTTGGTCTGGTTGTGTGTTTGGCTGATGCAGTGGTGGTATGCTAGAGCTTGGATTTGATCTGGTTATGTGAATGTTTGTGCTGCTACTGATCTTTGGTATGAGTGGCTGAAGTTGATCTGGTCTTTGTGAAGGTCTGGGTTGTCTGAAGCAGGGTCACTGGCTACTGAGACTTCGATCTGTCTTGGTGTTTGATTTGTCTAGGTTGAGTGTAGTTTTTGACTGCATGGGGATGGTGTAGCTACTAATCATCTGCTGTTGTTTGCTTTTTTAATTTCTACTGTTGCTTGTGTTTTTCTTCTTTCTAGGCATGGACTCTCTCCATCCCTTTGTGGTTGAGCTCGCAGATGATTGCGCTTTCTTCTCGGTGTCAACCTAGGTGGGATTGGGTTAGTTAGCTATGATGCGCTTCTGCTCTCCCTTTCCTTTATTGATGTTCATCTCATATGTATTTGTATGTTTTTATCATCAATAAAGTCTCTTTTGTTGATCAAAAAAAAAAAAAAAACTCTGAATTTTCACTTTATCACAAATTTAGTCCTAGAATTGAAAATGCATGGCGTCTAATACTCTAATGTTAATTACTTAATTCTCTAATTATAGATTAATCACTTTAAACCCTAGTTTCCGATTTTTATCATTTTCAATACGTTATTCATCTTTTAATTCAAAGCAAAGCAACTCAACCGAATTATTTTTTCTATCACTATTTTAATTAAATTCTATACTTAAAATAGATATTTTAATTTGTAAATTTAGTCCATACTCTCATACTTTATTAATATTGCACTTTAACCTTAATTTCATTACTTTATATATGTATATATGTACCATCCATTATTATATCAATTGTTCTCAAAATATCTACTATATATATACATATTTATGTACAAAAAACAAAATAAAAACCCTGGTGAAATGGACCACATAGCCGGCCACCCTTATGAGGATTTTGTAGTGTACATCTTTGAACAAAAATCAGGAAATTATGAAAAAAGTATACCACGTACCCTCAAAACTTGGAAGTTTGTCTTGTACTTATATTATATATCTATCTAGTTTCTTTTCAACCAAGAGAGGTTAATCACCTCTCATTCCCTTACATTTCAACTAAGTATAAGTCTATTCCATTAAATTCCAACCAAAGGACATTTTGAACCTTTCACCACAATTTTTCTATAAATAGGTCACTTCCCTTAACATTTTTTATGTTGGGGAATTTTCAAAATAGGTTTTTAAATTTATAGTTTATTTTTGAGTGTTTTCAAAACCTTCCATATTTTTCTTTGGAAAGCATGAAATAAGCTTAGGGCTTTGTCCCAGATCGAAAAGAGAGGAAAACATAGAGCACTTAATAAAGGATTACATGGAATATTCCTTTGAATATGGTATTATGGGATGAATGCTAGTGTACATGCACTCATATTGGGTTGTGTGCCGTTTGATGGCACACTTTGCACTTAGCTCAGTGCCATGAGGGCGCTTTCCTATTTGCATCAGGACAGGTTGGAGCAATGACGTGGATCCAACGTGGCATGGGTGACGTGGAATACAGTCAGCTCCACGTGGCAATGACGTGGCGTTCGTTGGTTGTTAGTCAACCAACCGATCAAACGGTTGTATGTCCGATCTGGAGCGATTTGATCATAACCGTTGATTGGAGATGCGCGCGATCGTACGGATGAGATGGCACCCGTTCGTGATCAGGTATGATTAGTCAAGGCATCTATTCGGTGTGAGAATGATCTGTACCATAGATCGTCGATCCAACGGTCAGATCTAATCGGATGCGATCAAGGGACATAACCATTCGATTAGGTGCATCAAGGCCTATAAATAGGCTGTGAAATCAGCCATTTCATTCCATCCAAAAAATTTAGAAGCATTCTTGCAATTCTCTCTCTCTCCCTCCCTCTTGATTTTGAGTTTTTGATCAAGAGTTTTTTTTAAGCAATTTCAGCTTTTCTTACTGATAATCAAGTTTGGCAGATTTGATTATCAGTGTCTTGGTTTTCTTGATTATATCAAGAGTATTCTGATCTACTGTCATCAGTGCAGACGCTGGTAGACTTGATTTTTAGATCAGGCTTCATTGTATCCTAGAGGCGAATTTGTTGTAACCCTCTGCACACCTTTTGGTGGGTGCAAATATTGTCTTTAGGAAAGCGACTAAGTAACACGACTTGAAACATCATATTTTTGTTCTACATAGACAAGTTCATCGCCAAGTTTTGAAGACCCAAAGACCACCAATTGAAGAATTCAAGACGAATTGTTCCAACATTTTACACACTCAAACACATGTACACACACACAAAAGTCGGTTGAGATAGAAAGGGGAGCAAAAAGCGAGCTTGGAGGGAGAAAAAGAAAAGGAGATGATTTTGTCCAAGCCTTGGCAATCTAGCAAACAAGTAAGCCATAACACAACCTATTCTTTTATTCTTTTTCAAATACATGATATTAGAGGCTTAGAGTATTATTTTCAGATTTGTATGCATGGTGTTCTTGTATTTGAATAATAGAAGTTGAGTCTTGATTGCCACATTGCATGTATATCTCTCTTAATTAAAGTAAACCCACCACTTTCAATCTAAATCTTACATTATTCTTAAAGACACACCTTCAAACTAAAAATCTGAGTTTTTAATATATTATTTAGCATGTTTTTATCATAAAAGAAATGGAAAATTACCCATGGTTGCTCCTTTTTTTTTACTACTATTTCTATTTCAAGTTTTGTGCACATATAACTGGTATTTTCATCCAATTTTCAAAAATTCGAAAAAAATCCTCTTGACCTCATTTTTATATCAAAACCTTCCTTTAAGTGTTAACTTTCTAGTAAAATTGGTTTTGTTAAAAGAAAGTGAGCGGTTTGAGAGAAAGTCAAATTTTTGTAACAGTCGACGAATCTAAACAACACTTGAGTATTTCTTCAATAACTAAAATCTAGGAAAGCTATCACATTTCTAAAAAATGATCTTGAAACTAGATAAAATTCTCTACAAACATTAGAAAGGCTGTGTTCAAGAAAAATCTAAAAATGCTACTTTGATAGTGATTTTTAAAGTGAACCGAATTTGGAAATTTATTTTGTTAATGGTTTCATGTTCTTAGTTACTTGATTATGCTCCTTATTGTTTGTTTAAATCTTAGTAGGACATCTACATATGTTTGTGGCTATATTCCTTTAAATTTATACTATGAAACGCTCATACTTGTGTAGAATTTATTATTTCAATAGCTTGTTCTAATTTTAACTTAAAACATCTAGCTCAATAGGAAACTTTATTGAGGTGGTAAATGAGTTTTCGATCACTTGAATAACTTTATAAGATAATACTTGTGTTACATTTGAATTAGTTGTATTGCCTCGATATTTCTATACCATTTTATAGATTACCAATCCGTTACTATTAGCCAATTTCATAACACTAATGTGAACAAGGAACAAAAGACAACAATCTTATAAGCCAAAACTCACCGATTCTTCATCAAGTTCATTACATTGATTTACGATACACGGAATTATAAAATTTACATCAAATTGCCATAAGGGCTTACATCTTTCAAGGCTAAAGGCCTTGGTCATAACAAAATAAAATCATATCCTGACAAGTAAGTTCAATAGCTATAAACAAACTACATCAAAATGAGCTTCAGTGCTCCATCTAGAATCCCTCTGCTTCTCAACGAATCGGAGACACGTCTTCATCATCTAGAATGTTGGATATCTAGCCAAAAAAGAAAGTGAGCTTTTACACCCAGTAGAAAATAAACTGAATATATAAATGTTCGATATGCTTATGTTCATGCAATGCAATGCCATACTTAAGACTTTAACTTTGTTTGAAACTCAAATGCTCAATGTATAATTTAAAACTCATGTTTGAACCAACTCTTTAACCTCTAACATAACCAAGGGCTTTTCATTTTGTAATAAAATCCATGTTACACATCTCAATCACTTCCCACATTTACTGGCCACCAAGCACGATAGGACAAGTGGACATCTCTTACTTTTGAAAACATCTCCACTGTTAGGTCCCTTAGTGTTACCAATTCCACGAACAAACATAGTATATCGAGTTGTAAAGTTTCCTGGAAATTTGGCTTACTCGTTCGAACGAAGGAAGTCTGGCTCGAGCAAAGAAACTTTGGTCCCAGTAGTTTTCACTAACTGTAAAAATACTGAGAAGGGTTATTGTGCGCTCAAGCAAACCTTTTGGTGGCTCGAGCAAAGACACTTAAGGCAATACACACGTATCAGTCTCATCACTCGAATGACAGTTCCTGCACTCGAACGACCATCACGGCCCAGTTTGCTATAAAGCTGAGTTTCATTCAGATTTTAGGGTACAACTTCCAGATCATCTTTTTGGGAATTAGGGTTTTCTTTTGGAGCATCTTTGCTAGTTTCTTTGATGTTTATTTGAGTTTAACTCATGGTTTGATAAGTATACATCAAAGGATTGTTTGATTGTTCGATACAAGAGTGTTCTTCTTCAGTGGATTTCGAAGATTCGAGCGTGGAGTCTTTGAAGAAGTTCAAAGCTGCTTGTGGTCGTTGATTCGATATAGATATTGTGGATTCGACATCAAGCTGATCAATTTCAAGATGAAGGCGTTGGTGAAAGAGACACGGATTGTTGAAGACAATTTTACAGAGTTTGGGTAAATTATTTGGTAAATTTATGTTCTTTCTTTCTTCATCATGGATTGATTAGTGGCGTTTCACACGTGGTTTTTCTTCACAATTGGAGGTACTCCAACTATGGTGTTTTCTACGTAAAAATCATTTATGTTGATTTATTCTTTTTGAAACAACAATCTAAATTACAATGATTTAGATTATTAATTTTGGTTATTTGGGAATTGTTGCAATTAAATCTATTACGAAACACGTAATTTTCCATCCACATTTACCGACTTGTGAGCACAGAGAGGCAATTGGACACCATTTCATTTTGAAAACATCTCTATATTTATCGACCATTGAGCACAGTGGGGCAATTGGACACCCAACAATCTATTCAACCATATCCCCCACATTTACCGACGTTTAGCATGGAAGAGCAATTGGGCACCTTAACAATATACCGATAACATCCCCACATTTTCCGCCCTACAAGGATGAAAGGTCAATTGAGCACCTAAACACACGATGCATACCTGAAACATACAAGTACTTTTAAATTACCAGACAATTAGTCCAAAACCATGATAATGCAATGCAATGCATGAATTTACAAGTATTCTAATTTACCTAAAACTCAATTCAATTGCACAAGAATCCAATAAGTAAAAACTAATAAAAATATGGATTTGGGGTCACTGTTGTGCCTCATTTTGAGGTGCATTATGGGCTTATTTTTATGATCTGAACCGTTCATTTTGTAGGATTTGTTGAGTACTTCATGCCTACCAAAAATCATATTAATCGGATCTCAATAACTATATGATCGAATTGCATATTTTTATATTATTTTTCAAAAGAAAAACTTCTTGTTTATTTTTTTGATTATCAATCATATAGTTATTGATAGCCGATTAATATGATTTTTGGTAGGCATGAAGTACTCAACAAACCCTACAACATGACGGTTCAAATTATAAAAATAAATGCATAATACACCACAAAATGAGGCACAGCAGTGACCCCAGTTCCTAAAAATATTCTCTTTTCCATGACTCCAAATCTTTCTCATTACCAAAAATAAATCCATGCAAAATATTAATTTTACATCCTTCCAACATTCCAAATTTTCACACGATTCATATTCCATGAATCCTCAATAATATCATCATAAATAAAAAATTCATCTCACTCACACATATTCAAGGAAAATCAATTGAAATTTCAACATAAAGTATCAATTAGTTCAAACCCTCTTTTAAATTAAAAATCTCAAATCTAGGGTTTCAAGAAAATTGAGAGTTTTCCTCATTTCTTTATCAAATCCACAAATCATCAAATATTATTCATCAATATGTCAAAACATTCAAGACATTTCAAAATTTTGAGTAAAAACCTTGGTTTAGTACATTAACAACTTTCCATCAAAGTTTTCTAACTCCTAACAACCCATGATCCCAAAATGTTACAAAATCACACCAAATCATAAATATATGGAGTTAAAAGAATCTCCTACCTCAAGAATAAGAGCAAACAACGATGACCTAAGCAAGAACTTTGACAAAATCGCAATCCAATCGGTAAAAATCAAGATCTCCACATAGTCTTCGTCTTTTACAAGAGGTTTAGGCTTGGATCTTGGTGAAAAGTAAGATATTTAGAAAGAGAAAATTAGGGTTTTCAGAGTTAAGGAGAAAGGAGAGGAAGAGAAAAAGAAAAAGTAAAAGAAATGATCTAAAATGCAACTTTTAAGTTGCTAATATTGTGCAGACCGCTCGAGTAGACTTTCCGTCGCTCGAGCGGTGAACTCAAGCTCTTAGCATTTTTGTCTGCAGAGCAAAATACTGGATGCACCCTCTTCACCGGTCGAGCGGTAAACTAACCGCTCAAGTGGTCACCCAGGACACAACAAGTCACACAACTTATCTACTAAGGCACTCCCAGCACATTAACCTTATTTCCATATGTAACTATTTAAGTACATTCTTTATCATTTAGCCTCTTACATTTATATTTCATTAATTTAAGTTTACAATGTAAATAAGAAAATACCCCTATTTGGATTCATAGAAAAATACAATAAATAAATAAAAATCCAATTAAATCAAAAAGTGGTTCCCCCAATTTTAGTACGAAAATAATTTTCCGACTGAAATTTCTAAGTTTAACGTTGAAGTAAAGTGGTTAATTACTCGTAGAAAAATCTCATAAAATCAAATTAGTGCCAAAAATTATTTTCTAAATCGCAAATTTTGAAAAATCTAATTTTTACACTTAGAAAATTTTACAACCATCTTTATATGAACAAGAATAAAGGTCGGATCTCGACCCGAGTCGTTACAAGTTGGCGAGATGTGTTCTTTATTGAAAGTTAAGTCTTGCACAAATAGTTATTGGTTGTATTCGAACCCTAGGTGGTTTTATTGTGATAAGATTGGAGGAGGTTATGAGCAAGGCCCTTATTTTTACCGTCTCTTTTGAGGTCCTCAATTGGTGCTACACGGTATGTAACTGTTGTAGGCATCTAGGATAAGGTCTGCAAAGCAGTAAAAGATTGGGTATACCGAATAATTCAAATCCAATTCTTACATTTGGGAGGATGAAATCTCTTTAAGAGATTTTTATATTACTAATTTGTATGTTTAAAAAATGACATTTTATTTAGTAGCAATATTGACTACTTATAAGATATGAAATTTTGGCCTTTATTTTAATTATAAAAAATGAATAATAAAAAAATTCGGACTCAAATAAGACCCAAAATAATAATAAAAAATTTCTCTAAAATAGTTTTTTTTTTTTTTTACATAAAACAATAAAGTTCAAATCGCCAAATCAATTTGCATCCATATGCCAACACACACAACCCGCTCAATTCCCATCCACTAACTAAAAAGAATAAATACATATTGATTTTTTTTAATTCACCTAAATATAGACAGATGACGAATTGGAGGTCACCCGACCTCACCCGATTCGCGAGTACCCCCTACAAAAAATACGCTTAGTTATGATCATTTTCTCCCACCCCACTCCGCACCCACATTTCCCGCCTAACCCTGATTAAGAAGTAGGACAAGGCAGGTTTTGTTTCCCCCACCCCAATTATGTTAGGAAAAATTACCAGTAAATCCTATATGGTAGAAAGTTAAACCATTTAGTCCTACGAGTTTTCTTATGCACCATTTAGTCCCACTATCTACATCAGCAACATCAACAATATTATTAACATCATCAAAACATTAGCTACATTAGCTGAAGAACCTTCTTGATAATTATTATTATTATTCCTAGAAGGGTTTGCACTCGCAGCCATCGACCCACCAAACCAATCAATCAAAACCCCTCAAAAAAAAAACCAAAAACAAAAACAAAAACAGAAAACAAAAACCAGAAATCTTTTACACCTCTTTCGAATCTCTCTGTGGTTGTTTACGAACCGACTTAATCTGTCAAAAAAACCCTAACCCTACCTTCTCTCTCTCTCCTCTTCCCTTTCTCTCTCTACTCTCTCTCTCTAGCCGGCGATTAGATCGGATCAGATCGGAGTTTTTGTCCATGGAAGACGACGAAGAAATCCAGTCACAACCCTCGCCTGACACCGGATCTCCGGCCTCGCCAGGTACGAACGGTAGAATCACGGTCACCGTCGCCGCTGCGCCGCCGTAGAACACCTTGACCTTGGCCCTCCCCATCCAGCAGCCGAGGTCTGCCGGAAGCGGCGGTCGAGGAGGAAAAGAAGATTGCTGGAGCGACGGATTGATGATGAGAATTTCAGATCAGATCCCTTGCCATGATGTTTAATGTTTAATGTTGATGATGAATAATGTTTGATGATGATGTTTGATGTTTAATGTTTGATGATGATGAATAATGTTTAATGTTGAAGAATAATGTTTTATGTGTGATGTTTGTTGTTTGATGTTGATGATGAATAATGTTTAATGTTTGATGATGTTTAATGTTTTATGATGATGAATAATGTTTAATGTTGAAGAATAATGTTTTATGTCTGATGTTTAATGTTTAATGTTGATGATGAATAATGTTTAATGTTTAATGTTTGATGATGTTTAATTTTGATGATGATGTTTAATGTTTAATGTGATGTTTGAAGTTGTTTTGATGATGTTGATGTTGTTTTGACGATGATGTGTTTGATGTTTAATGGTCATTAACATTGTGATAGGACCTAATGGTTCATAAGAAAATTCATAGGACCAAATGGATTACAAGATACAAATTTGGGATTTATTGGTGCATCCCCCTATTTTTTATCTTATAAAAAAAATTCTCATTAAATATAAATTATTTATAATTTTTATTAATATTTTTATTTTTTAACTTAAAAAATTAACTCAACTCGACTCTCGCTCCGCTCCCAATGCTCCCAATTCATGATACATGACGAAAATAGATTTCTATAAACTCGTTCCAAACTCAACTTGTGACCATCCTATATACACTAGTGAAATCCCTCGGATCAGACCAACTCAGTGAGGTATCATAATCAAGCGGTTACAGACAAATTAATATCAAAATATTATTATCATGAGGGCGACCACTTCCTAACATCTCACCACGAATTAAACCAAAATGCACTGTACTTTTCTCAGTCGCTGTTCGTTGTTTTCTAAGTTCCAATCTCACCTCTCTCTCTCTTTCCCTCCACTTTCTCTCTCTACCCCTCTTCTCTCTCTCTCTCTCTCTCTCTCTCTCTCTCTCTCTCTATATATATATACAAGCATGTATGTATGAATCAAAGGCATAGAGTTCGCCGATCCACTTCGATAGTATGCATTACAATCAGAGAGCTCGACGGTCCGATTCGAGCTGGTTCGTGGACGATTGATAGGTATTGAAATTTGGTTTTGGAGTGTTGAGTTTTAGAGAGAGAGAGAGATGTATAAGAATCAGCTGCAAGAGCTGGCTCAACGGAGCTGCTTCAATTTGCCTTCGTACATGTGCATAAGGGAAGGTCCCGATCACGCGCCGCGCTTCAAGGCGACTGTGAATTTCAACGGCGAGACCTTCGAGAGCCCTAGCTTCTGCACCACTCTCAGGCAGGCCGAGCACTCGGCGGCCGAGGTGGCTCTCAATGCGCTGTCGAGTCGAGGGCTGTCGCATTCGCTCGCCGCCAGGATACTGGTGAGTCAGTGTTTGTGTATGATTTCTTTCTTGATGTTAGGGTTTGATCTTTGTTCTGTGTGAATTTCTGTTGAAATTAAGTTAATGCTGTCACTTTTTCCTGCATTAGTGGTGATTTGGTAAAGCAATGAGTAGTGAATTTGTGTTGAAATTGAAAACAAAGGGGGAATTAGCATTGCTAATGTGGACAATGTGCTGGTGAAGTTGTATGTTTTGTGTTCCGGTAATCGAGCGCGTGTTTGAATACCCTATTGCATTAATTTCGGTTAAAAATTAAGTGAATGCTCACTTTTTGCCTGATTTGGTGGTCATTAGGTGAATCAATGAGAAAAGAATTGGAGATACTTTCTTTTTCTTTTGCTTCTTTTTTTCTAAGTGAGAATTAGCACTGCTAGTTTGTGTGTGTGTTGGTAATCAAGCAATTGTGATAATATCCTACTGCAACTGCATGTATAAAAGGTTGTTGCCAATCAAATATGTATAAGTATATATGCGTGTAAAAGGTTGTCACCAGGGATGGACCGAGAGGGACTAGTAGTATTTGTTATGAATATTTATAAACTATGTAAAAGAAAATTGTTAGGTTATTCTTATCCAAACAACAAAGATGCCTTCCAAGGTAAAAACAAATTATTTTAACAATTGAGTGAGACAGTCTTGAATTAGATGGTCTATGCCTTCTAAATTCAGTAATTGAGTTATCAGCATTTCTTGTTCTTGAGAAGAAAGGCACGGATCTAAAAATGAAAATAAATTATTGAGAAGGCAAGGTAAATGATACGGGTCTAGTAATTTGTGAGTGGAAATTTAGAGGCCAGTGTCAAGAAGCAATAAGAATATCTTTAAGTTTTTGTTGGATGGCAACTACCTAACATTGAAGGCCCTTGGAAGCACTGTACTTTTGTAGCACTACCAATTTGATGGCTTTCATCTATTATACAAGTGGCATTTGCAGAATAACAAATAGTATTTGATTTTTGTGCCCTTACAGACTCCTTCAGTTGCCCTAATTGCAGCCATGATGTGGCGTTACCAGTTGGATTGTTTGGAGGGTTGAAGAAGTAAAAATTTAACTGAAGTAGTTTATTTGCTATGTTGCACATTCTATTGGAACCCAGAGCAACAATGAAATCAATTCGTCTAGGTAACCTAAACAAGTATAAAAAGGTGGCAGTATTAGTATTGTTGAACTACTGATGAAACCAAGTATTGTTTGCTGTTTTATAGAAAGTAAACATGTAGTTTGTAAAGATAGTTTTTCTTTTTGCATTTTTTACGGGATAGTTTATATAAATTCAGTGTTACTTGACTTGTAAATAGAGTGTGCTGGTGTGAAAATATAATGATGGATGTAACACAATATAGATGTAATATTATCTTTTGTTGAAAAGAGTGGTGGAGCCCCTCACAAGTATGGCTACAGACACAAGATACAACGATTTTGGAAAAATTAAGATACAGACACAGCAGGGATATGACCAAAAAAGAAAAAAACACTAGTTTATATATTTTTTAATCGCTATCTATGTCAATAGAAATTTAGGGCACAAAAATATAAGACACATCAATGTATATGTGGATGTATACTTATTTTCCCACTTTTCCGCTCTTTGTTTCCATATAGTTTACTTTGACCCCAAATCGAACTATCTACAATTAAAAAAAAAGAAAAAAACTACAAATGTGTCCTAACGTGTGTCCAAACACAGGACATGTGTGTCTGTGAAGAGTTCCCAACATGCCTTGCAAAAAGTTGATATTTAAAAAAATTGACACGCCACGTGGCATGTTTGACTCGTGGACACAAGTCTTTGGTGTGTGTCGGTGTATGATACGTGTCAGACATGGACACGGTGCCCATTTTGAAATGTCTGTGCTTCCTAGCCTCCTAGAGTATTAGATTTTTATATATTGTATGTAAATCGAGTTTAATGCAACACATACAGCTGGTGTAGCTTTCAAAGGTACAATTTGGGGATGCTTTTACATCCCACTTGGTTTTCATGATATACTTTCAATGCCATAATTGATGGAGGGATCCATTTTTGCCTGAAATTGTTATTTGGATTACCTTTATGCCTTGGCTAGTGTAACTTTGCTGACTATAGTTTCATTGGTATAATGTTATGAATGATATTGAAATATAGGTGTAGGTCCATTTTTGTTTGTTTTTGGATACCTTAGGACCTATGAAGCATGGGTGCTGGTACAGATAGTAGTATGGGTACGTTACAGTTACGTTGATATGGCAAAATCTAAAAAAAATAAGATACAGGCATGGTTAGGGTACGCCAATAAATTTTTTATTTTGTATAATTTATAGTTTCAGATTCAACCTACAATCAAAGTTCAATACTAAAACTAAAAGGAGAAATTATAAATCAAAAGAGAAATCATAGTTCAACAATACCAATACCTATGAAGCACCGACGCGCCTCCTAAGGTTGCGTATCAGAGTCCGACATGTGTCAAACACCGACATGCGTCGGATACGCGGTAGACATGTGTCCAACACATCGTTTGATATGTCCTCTTTTTTTTTTCTTTTTTTCTTTTTTCATCTCAGACACGTCCGGACACTCTATCGACATGTTTGAGACACACCTGAAGCTTTTTGAAACCCTAGCCTCAAAGAGAGAGAGAGAGAGAGAGAGAGAGAGAGAGAGAAGTCCCTGAATCGAAACTCCGTAGTCTATGTTCAGAGACATGCTTGAGACGAGATCCATCTGCGACACAAGGATGACAGAGAGAAAGAGAAGAAAACAAAGCTTCTACTGCGATGACACCAATGCTTCTATGGGATCCATCTGCGACACAAGGATGAGAGAGAGAGAAGAAAACATCCTGCTGCAATGCAAGAGAGAGAGAGAGAGAGAGAGAGAGAGAGAAGAAGAAGAAGAAGAAGACGGACGCCCCAAGCTTTTTTTGTTCTTGCTATAACCAATGTTTGTTTACTTTGTCTTTCAAGAAAAGGGTTAATGCTTATGAAAGCTGCCTATACCAGCTAATAAAGCTCACCTTTTCACCTATCAGTCAAAAGGTCAAAACAGCTAGCATCCACCAACTAATTAAATGGTCAAAATGGCTATTTCAAAATAAGTATATTTATATGTTTTTATGTTGATCATTGTGTGCCACGTGAGTGTGGGTGATTTTATAATGTTTAAATTCTTAGTTAATGCTAAATTATATTTTTTTTTCATAATTTTAAAAATATATTTATATATATGAGGTATATCATAAAAATAAATATTTATATTTTTAACGTGTCCTTAGCGTGTCGTGTCCCTCATTTTTTAAAAATTAACGTGTCGGCGTGTCCATGTCGTGTGCATGTCGTATCATGTGTCCATGTCCATGCTAAATTGACCAATACCAAAGCAAAGTCCATAGGCTAATTTAATACCATTAAATAGGAGAATTTACAAAACAAAATTTTATTTCAAAAGCAAGCTAAACAAAATTGGAAAACTTGAATTTTCAATTTTCAATTTTCACTTCTATTCACTTCATTATTAAATAGTACATCTTTCATCTCTGGCACATCAAGTAAAGGATTTGCAATTTCAAGAAAATTAGAACTCTCTGATAAATTAAAGAT
This sequence comes from Camellia japonica, assembly GCA_030407325.1. Taxonomy (NCBI): domain Eukaryota; kingdom Viridiplantae; phylum Streptophyta; class Magnoliopsida; order Ericales; family Theaceae; genus Camellia; species Camellia japonica. Next base: position 112,893,260 of record JAPPVO010000032.1, read on the forward strand.
ATCTCCACTAATGTTCTATAGCTTGGTGTATCCCCGATATACCCATCTCGCACTCATGAAGTACCCACAGAGTACCCAACTGCCAAAAGAATGTATAAAGAGTACCTTGTACATATTTCAAGTACCCAGTGTGCATGGAGCCCTATTAGTACGAGTACCAATACCCGATAAGTACTCGGAACGAGTACCGCAACATTTTTGGAGTACCCGTGCTTCGTAGCTTAGGACTTTTGTATCCCTGGAGAGTTTCTGTTGTTGCAATTCTCTTGTATATTTTGGGTTATCAAAAGATAGTTAGTTGTCATGCATGCATCTCCATCATATGTCTCCGACAATTACTACTTATAATGTTTTGGCAGTAATGATGACTGCCATATCTGACTGCTAAACAACTAAGGTTTTCGTCATCTTCCAATGCAAGTGGAGAGAAACAAGGTATTCCACTGATTTGGTTCTCAGATTGATGTACTCATATCATCAAATCTTGACCATGAACTGGAAAATAGATTACGGCTGACAAAACAAGCTTGAAGTGGTTTGACATCAAAGATAATTTGTTATAACCTTGTTGAGTGGTTATAATTTTATTTGTTAGTGAAATTATGGTGAATATTGATGTCCTGCTCAGCATTTCCACATAAATTAGCAGGGTGCTATTATTTTGTTCTATGATGATTGTTTACTTTTAACTGAACTTTTCGTTTCCACTTCAAACAATAATTTAAGCTGCTGACCAAGTAGTATTTGTTAGTTCAGATTCTGAAAGTGGTTTTACTAGTCTCAAACCTTTACCTGGCATCTCAGATCTTATTAGTTACATCATATTTGCATATGGTAACATCTTGTCATAATTCAGGTCGACTGTGCTACCCTTTTTCCTTTTTTCCAACTAAATAGGGTGGTTCTTGATTGGACAATGGACAAAATTTTCATTTTCTGGACTTTACCTATATGTCTATATTGGCCAACTAAAATAGCCAGATTAAAATTTTTAAAGGCGAATACATAATGCGAGGTGTTTTACCTCTCATGAGGCAAAGCGTAAGCCTTAACGCACTGAGGCTTAAGCATTTCAAATTTCTAGTTTTTATATTTAGAATAAATGAAATATTTTAAAATAGTAAATAAATATTAAAAAAATTAAATATAAAGGTGTAAGTGCTTTTCTCCTTAAGGTGTCAAACATTTCACTACAGAAAAGGCAGTTTGCTTTGCCCTCATTGAAAGTGAAATTAACATTCTTAGCTTTTGTGATTGAGCTTCTCACTTTAGTATTCACTTTTTGTTCTCTCTTGATTGGTCATTTCCCTGTAGAATATAGTTGCAAAAGGTTTTATTTTTTATTTTTTATTTTTTGTGTTTTATGTTTAAACCATTTACTAAGTTTGACAAGAGTTTAAGTCAAGCTCGTTGTATATGTTCTCCTCATATGCTTCTACACAAAAGGCATACAAGGCGCATGCTTCAGACTATGATGCGTATGCCTTTGGGGAGTATAGCCTAAAAATCAAAGCCTTTATGTGTTTTTCCTTGGCCTTGTCTCGAAGCGAGCCTCAGTAGAAGCCTTTTAAAACTTTAAGCGAAACAAGCATTGCTTGTCCAGAATGTACTGTTTTATGTAATTCTATGACATGTTCCATTTTCCTGATACATACTTGCATTGATAATTTGAGCATGATCGTGGTTTTAAAGTTTGACGATGTAGAATACCCATTGTCAAATGACTGGGATTTTGTATGAACCCAAATTGTTGGTTGGACTAAAGTTTGCCACCATAAAGATTATATATAAAGTCAAATCTAAGATATTTTGATAGAGCGACTGATGTGAACTGGCTATAGTGGTTGCCAATATGTACATACAGACAAATATATCTTTTTATTTTTATTTTTTGGTACATCATAAGAACATCAGGAAGAACTACTGACCTAAGGGAAAGGGAAAGAGTGGCGGGAATACCCACAATAGGCTCGAAACTGACGGCCAGCAACCTGGTGAAAGGATGCCGTGACCACTGGGCCATCCCTTTCACATCTCAAATATATGTATCCTATGTCTCTATTTATGATTCACAAGGCATACCCATTGATTGCCATGTCTAAGACTGGATAAATATGTGTAGCATGATACCATTGTAAGTTTCAGTCAAATTGTTGTCCCTATTATAATTGAATGCCTTATGCTGAGACTTAATTCCCCAATATGTTTAATTTACCATTCTTACTGCTATTCTGCTAGTCATCTGTCTATAGCCTAACTAAATCTTGCAATTGACAGGATGAGACAGGGGTCTACAAGAATCTTCTGCAGGAAGTTTCACAAAGAGTTGAAGCATCTTTGCCAACATACACCACTTTCCGATCAGGCCTTGGACACCTACCTGTCTTCAGTTGTACCGTAGAGTTGGCTGGTGTTAGATTTACTGGTGAACCAGCCAAGAACAAGAAACAAGCAGAAAAGAATGCGGCTATGGCAGCTTGGTCATGTCTAAAACTATGTAAGTCCTCCTTACTTATATACTCACTAGTGGGTGTGTATCCACCCGATAGGTCTGCTGTTAAATCTATAAATATATATTTTAATTTAAAATATATATGTTGTGTGCTATTGAAGTGGTAAATATGTTATTTTCTTTACCTAAGGTCATGGGTTCAAACCTCATTCGCCTCACTATATAATTTTTTGTTGAAGCAACTATTATAGGGGTATTTAGGAAAATAAAAAATACAAGACATTTTTATGTCAAACACCATGAGAAGCCCTCACATAGTAGTATAAACTAGCATCGTGTGTGCAACTCAAAAAAAAAAAAAAAAAAAAAAAACATTATAAGAATAATGACAAAGATAAATATATATAGTGTGTGTTCAAGTGGTAAAAACCTTCATTATTAAACCCATAGTCATGGATTTGAGACCCATCCTCTTTGCATAATTTTTACAAACACTCCAAATATAGCGGTATTTTGGGAAAACCCAAAATATAGACATATTTGTGTCAATACCACCAACAACCTTCACTTTATAATAGTATAGTATAGTATAGATAGATAAATAGATAGATAATAAAACCATGGTCATGAGTTCGAGGCCCGTCCTCTTTGCGTAATTTTTACAAAAACTCCAACTATAGGGGTATTTTGGGAAAACCTAAAATATGAGACACATTTATGTCGATACCACCACCAGCCTTAACTTTATAATAGTACAAATAGATAGATAGATAGATAGATGTATATGAAAACATATGCCAAATCCTGATTTTGGATATTATTTATGGAGATGTTATGAAAATATTTGCAAAATGTCTAGAATCCAATTAGATGAATAACAAAGTAACGTGTGTTGAAAATAAAGAATCATTCAATAGTTCCAAATTACTTGGGACTGTCAGAAATATTTTCTTGGAAATTTTTAATTTTTAATTTTTTATTTTTGCCAAATCCATGAAATATTCAATTATTGGCCCCTCAATTTTTTTTTTCTTTTTTTTCTTTTTTTTTTTTTCCATTCACTGGGGTCCTTCCAGTTTTTTTTTTTGTTTTTCACTCACCATAGCCCCCCAAATTCAACCACTCCAGCTTTGCTCCTGCTTGAACAATTCCTGAATTCTCAAATATTTGAAGCTTTTGTTTGTCAATCAATCCATTGCTCATCTAATTGTATGTATTCAGTAAAAGAAGAAAGATAATGGGTATGTTTGGTTTGGTTTTGGGAGAGTAGTTTTTAAAATTGTTTTTTGGGAGAGAGTTTAGAAATTTTTTGGTTTGTTTGGTTGTGTATTTTGAAAGTAGTTTTAGAGTTTGGAATGATTTGATATTTTGTTATAATTGAGCAGACGTGTGAGAGAAAAAGTGATTGAGAAGGAGAGAGGAGAGAGAAAAAGTGATTGATTGATTGATAGGTAAGAAAGAAAAGGTGATTTTGGAAATTGTTTTGGAAAATTTACAAACCAAACAAATTTTTTAGAAATTTTTTTCCAAAATTACTCTACAAATCCATACCAAACATACCCAATATTTTTTGTTAAAACGGTGAACTTATTGAGAATTGATTGATCAATGGACGCTAAATCTATGCACATGCATACTATGGTAGTCAAACTTCCTTTGTTAATGAAACATTTTGATGCATACTTGAGTAGGTAAGCTTCCCCTACTGCCTCATGCACGTGCATGTGTGGAAGGAAATAATTAGGGTTTCATGGTGATATGATATGTCATCAACTTGTTTGGATGTGAAATTTCATGTATGATTGCTATGAATCAATAACCAGAATAAGAGGAAAGTGTGGAGTGAGAGTAAATAAATTGTGTTACATGGACTCTTCTATTTCTCCCACAATACCCCGTGTCCACCGGATATGATATGGGTAAGGTTGTTGGATATGTGTCTGACACTTATACGCAATTTAGACACTCAAATCCTTTAATTTGTGACAATACATGACGCAGATGAAACTCACTTTTGTTAGTAAAGCAATATTTTTAGCCTCTCACAATAATTAGATATAAAATTTTCATATTTTTTCTGAATCTTATTTAATTTCTAGTATATTTTTACATAATTTAAAGCATCTCATCCGAGAATATTATATAATGTGCAATATGTATGTGCATATGACGTGTCTCCGTACCCATATCCAATTTTGGATATGTATCCCAAGATTTAAATTTATGGAGGTCTGATACTTAAGAAACTCGCATAAGTAGGGGCGGAGCCAGGGATCTTCAATCGGGAGGGCCAAAAGAAAGACATGGGCAAAATTCGCACAGGCAAACAGTGGGTCGGGTCGAGTTTAAAAGGATTAAATAATTATTAAATATAAATCAATATAAGGCAATCAGCCCCATCAAAAATTATAGGAGGCCAGTCTAAATTTACACATGCTATTCACTTTTTGTAAGTCTATGGTCCTGTTTGGTGGAATTTATTTGGGTTGTTTACGGCTTCTTTTTTCTTTTTTCTGTTTTTTTCTTAAGAATATATGCCAAAGAGTATGGTGCAACTTTTGCTTGCAGTTTATGAGATAAAAAAATAAACATGACTTAAATAAATTGAAAAGAGCTCATTATTAGAATGTTGGGGAGGAATGTTTCTAGCTTCAGTTTTTTTGAATTATCAACTTTAAACTTATAAGCTACACCCAACCAAACAGGCCTTTGTAATTATTTGAATACTATTCAATGGGCTTAAGCTCATAAAGTTTCTCAAGTGACCTATTTATCACCCCCAAAAAAAAAAGGTTTCTCAAGTGATCTGATTAAAAAATTATAGAAATTTACATAAGAAATCAATTTTCTCTTGCAGAATTTAAGCAAATTTTTCTCCGCCTTAAAATATGATTTTATGCCAATTAAGTGGACTGTTCTATATTAAATTTTTTGAGGATCATATAACATGAGACATTTTGAAGGACAACCTTTATATAAAGTGAGAGTTCCAAAATTTTGGGGGGTGCCGGATTGAGTTTGGAGACGCCATTACACAGAATACACATTTTTTGGAAAATTGCATGTATATAGCATTGGAATTTATCAATAATTCCCCCGTCCCTGGTTCCAAGGTGGGGATTTTTTTTCCTTCCATTTTGGTGACGATCCAGACTCATTGGTTCACAAGCTAGCTTTTTATTTTTACCTGTAAGTTTCCCTTGCGCCATACGAAATTAAACTCAATTTCATTTACAAGCTCAAATAGATCATGAAGTGTCTATTTTTATCTTATGTTGACTTTGATCTATTCCCTTTTCTGGTTGTGCACAACCCAAATGTCAATGTAGAGAACTGTCCAACTTCATTGTATTTGCGCAGATGCAACTTAAACACATGGTTCTGTGATTGACTTTTGAAAGTGTCATTTCTTTTATGCAACTAACATGCTTCTTTTATGTCTGTCCAGTAGCGCAAAAATCTGAGGGCTCATCAGAAAAGGTGAATAATGATGAGCAAGAGCACGTCACTGTAGCACGTGCTCTGCAGAGTTTTCTTAGGAAGGCAAAGATGTGTAATGTATCATTCCCAATTAAAATTCCAATACAGAATCCAAGACCATTGACCACACAGCCATCTCCTATGAGATCATCAAAGATCCTTCCTTTAATATGCTCCAAGACTGTTCCTCAGAGTAGACCCATTATGACACCTGTAAGTAACAGCCCGATGTTCCCAAAGACAGGTTCACAAAGCAGACCTGTAACCGCTAATGCCCCCTTGCCATCACCTGAAAGCCCTAGTTTCCGACCTCAGAAGTTCCCTGCAACCGGAGCAGAACCCTATATTCCTGTCCGGCATTTTAGTGCACACTATGGAATTGCACCACCAGTGACGATAAGAAACGCAATACCTGTTTTCTCTGCACCACCACTTCCTCCACCGAGCCAGTCCCCACAGTTGAGGCTTCCACCGTCATGTATTGCCCCACCTGTCTGCATAAGGCAGGCAGTGCCAGTTTTTGCTGCTCCAGCTCGTGTTGATGAGCAACCTGTTTCTATCACTCCTCCATCCGGCTCTTCAGCGCAGATATAGAAGAGGAAGAGCGCAGTGCCGGACAACTGGCCGGAATCTGTGGTGATACAAGGCTTGCAAGGGCTGAAGATTTGATAGCAAGCACACGAGGTTTTGAATTGCAAGAAAGGTTATTTAGGCTATGTTTGAATCATGGATTTAAGTAGTGATTTGGAAATGGAAAGAAAAAGGAAAAGGAAAATGTGAAAGAAATGGAGAAAAAATTTAGCTTATATTTCATTCACATTTTCTTCACCGTTTCTTTTTTCTTTTTAAAACTCTACCCAAATTCATGATTCAAACACAACCTTTAAGGTTTTTTTATTTATTTTATTATTATTACATATTATGAGTTATATGTAGAGTTTATTTTTCTTCTTGAATTTCCTTTTGCTAGGAAGATGAAACTATATAGCCTATGTCTTCGATCTGGGGAAATGTTGTCCGGCTTGATGTTGGGCGGGTTCTCTGGGAAGAGTACCAACTAAATTTGAACCCCGTTATACATAATAATAATAGTACAGACATTAAAATGAATGAGGAATTATAAACTATTATTGTTGCTTTCTGGTTGGCTCCTGTTTGTTCTCTTGTAGTAAACAACAATAAGGAAAATGCTATATTGGCCTCAATGTTCCGAAAGACAGCCTTCTTTATGTATACTATGACTCCACTTTCAAACTGAATTCCATACTAGAAAGGGGGCTCGTAGGGCAGATTTCGGTTTTAAAAGATGCTTAGCCAGTCTAGGGTTGTGGCGATGCATGCGCTATGTTTAAACCTATCTCCCAAAACAATACAATATGATAGAGGTGCTATTTGGTGCTGCTTAAATGAGTGGATTATAGTTTGTTTTAATTTGGGAGTCTGTATTAGATTGGAGCTATTTAATGTAGTTTACTTGAGTTGTTTATAACATTTTTATTATTGGAGTTTCTATGTTAGACTATTTAGTATAGTTTCTGCTTATAGTTTATCAAGTAAAAATTGCATAAATAAGTTGATTTTTAAAAACTAGGTAAGAGAACACTTTTAACTTCTGTTTTTGGATTATTAATTTTTAATTTACAATTAGCTGCATCAAATAGCACTATTGTTTGATTCAATTTATGTTTATAGTTTGTTAGGCAGAAATAATCGGGAAAAAAAAATTAATTATCTAAAAGCTGATGGAAGGGTATTTTTTATTTTTGTTTTCTAATTATTAATTTTTGACTTGAAACCAAACAAGTCCAGTGACTGTACGAGGCTCCAAGTTTGGGGCATGTATACCGTCAAGGGCAACTTAATTTTTGAATGGGGCTGGCTTTATTTCAGTGCCTGATTGGACTGAAGGATACTGTTGGACCTATAGGGATTTATCACGGATTCCGTTTTGATAATCTGAACCATTCAATGTATAGAACTCGTCGAGTACTATATGCCTGTAAAAAATTACATTAATCGGATATCGATAACTATGTGATCAAATCGGTTCTGTATAATAAAAAAAATAGACAAAAAAAATATACAGTTGACAAAAATCTAATCTAATGAGATATCTATTGATATCTAATTAACGTGATTTTTTACAGACATATAGTATTTATCGAATTCTATACATTGAACGGTTTGGATTATTGAAATGGAACCCGTGGTAAACCCTCACAAACTCAACAGTATCCTCTAATCCGATCACGGACTAGAAGAAAGGCCAGTCCTTTTTGAATTGTCTGGTCGCTTTTAAAACGGCTGCTAGAAAAGGGCGTTCTAATATGAAGATACCAGCTAACTTATCTGGCAAATGGGCCTGTAAAATGAGTATATTTGAATTAAGCTGGTGTGTAATTTATTAAAAAATTGTTCGAAATTCTCTTGATATATCTATTAACAAGTTAAAACTTTGACATTTTGAAACATTAATCTTTTTGAGTCCAACTTAAACTGAACTTAACAAGCTCATGCACTATAGGATCATTAAAAATTAAGAAAAATAATATACATGTCTACTTTTTAAACTCATTTTCTAAATCCAATCATGTGTAAGTAAGATAATTGATTAATAATTAAAGAAGATAGGCGAGAGAATTGTCTTACATATTTTAATTGATTATTACATTATTAGAAAATAAAGTCTAATTTTTAAATTTGAATAGTAATGCTTAAAAATTAAACTACTCAAGTTTAGCTAGTAAACTTGTTTGAGATCAATTCCAAATGTGTTGATCATTTCAAAACTTCCAAATGTGTTGTTCATTTCATTTCAAAACTCATTTAAGTTCTTCAAACGAAGAAGGTTGACTCATGATACCTGTGCATTTGCAACCTCGAATGTGCTAAACATGGTTCAGACCTTTGGGCCTCAAGATTCAACAGTAACAAGCTCGCAATGCAACAGGTTGGACAGAAAAATCTCCTACCGATCATCAATTTTCAGCAACGGATCCAATCAGTTCACCAAAAGTTATTATTACAGATGGTCTACTCATCCAGTATTTTTACTGGCACTTCTCAGAAGGAAGCTAAAATTGAGGCCAAAATCCACTCTAAAAACACATCTCAACATAATTACATCCACAAAAGCAACCAATAAGGGCGGCTAAAATGGATCATTCTCTCTCGCGAAGTGATTTAAATTAAATCAATTTTTTTAAGTGCATTAGTTAAGTTGACAAATTCAGTGAAGTGATTTAAGTATTTGCCACTGGAGTTTCTGTACAGAATATATACATATAATCCCAAACCTGGTAATCTGATTCTGACCCACAAAATAACTAGTACAGCTACCAACGGTAACATGAAGAACAGGCCATAAATGCTGTTGAGAAGAATACTGCACCACAGCGACAACCAAATATCAAATTAAAATTCAGCATCACAAGGAGAAGGAAGTTTCCATTGCTCGGAATATCATATTGGTATCAAACCGGAAATCTCTGAAGCTTTTTCCCGGGCCCGTGTCAGAGAAATGGGCATCTACTACTACAGGTTTAGTTAGTTGAGTCTCAGTTATCATTGAGCTGCTCCCTGTGGAACTGTTCGTTGCTTTCCATACACTAATTCCTACACAAAATCCTCAGAAAAACGGATCAAAGGCGGGAATAGCACCAATGATTTCAACAAAAAGTAAAGCAATTTCTCACTATGCCAGGAATGCAAACACGCAAATGTAAAAATCAAGATTGCCGGCTTGGGTGCCTAACTCTAAAATGTTGCAACCGTTTTACCATTCTGACTCTTTTAAATTCCTCACCACATTTTCCTTCATGCTCCTTTTGGCTACTGAGAAAACATTGGGAACATGAAAATTTATAACACATGAAGGGTGGAACATCTGTGGTGAAGTTCAACAGGTTTTAAGATGGGTGATAGTAACATTCATTCTATCTTGAGCTACAACATAGGCCAGTTAGGCCAATCCAAGCCTAGATTGGGTTGAACGGCCTGCTCACAATCTTACACAACCCACCTTGGATTGGATTTGGAATTGTTCAAATCAAAGCTCAAGCTATGTCAACTTAGCTAGAGCTTAAATCAAGCTAATAATTGCTCATATGAAGAAGGAATATGACCTCTATTGCAACTGTCACACATTTGTTTTCTGCCTTCGAAAGAAGATTTGAAAACCTTTGGTCACTGTTTGGTTCGCTAACAGAAAGAAAATATAAACGCTAGCAGGTAAAAAATTCATAAATTTTTAGATTTTACTTCCTTTTTCTTAAATTGCACAGTTTAACACAGAAACTTAAAATTTTCAGTTTTAGTTAAGCAATGGAGAAAATGCTAACGAGATCATTTTTTGGTTTTACTTCACCTTCCTCTTCCCCTACCATTTCTGCGAACCACACATAACCTTAAGATCACAAAATAAGTAGATATAATTCTCACAAGTGCCAGGACACAGTGAAATTAATCAATATGGCATACAATGAAAAGCATCCGAAACTACGGTTAGAAATTCTAGTCTTGAGCATGGTTGTTAGAATCATGCAATTCACGATTTGATAAGAGTTTCAATCAAAACTATTCAAATCATATTGTTGAATCAGCAGTTGAGTGAATCGTGCGATTCAATTTGTGATTCACTTTTGATTCATTGCAATTCACAACTCTTCACTGCGATTCAGTTCTATTTTTGTTTTTGTTTGTATAATACATAAAACGACGTCATTTTCATCTCTATCAAAACACCAAAAATATATATATATATATATATTAACTAATAATATTGATATATGTTATTTCATAAGTACATACATAAATACAATTTAATTATATTGATATCTACTTTATTTTAAGGGATAATCCTTGATAAATCCCCATTTTCACCCATATAAGTCATTGAGGACAAGGGTGGTTTTGTTGGGGACATAAGGGCATTTGTTGATGAAAAATCCATGTACTACGGGTTTAAGAAATTTAGGTCCATAAATACTATCTATTTGTACAAATTTTTATTTTCAATTTTTTGAACCTATCTATCTAAATTATTTTAACCTATCTGTGTTGGTTTTTTTTTTTTTTTATCTGTCCAAATTGAATCTATTTGTCCTAGTTTTTTTACTTATCTATACAAATTGAATCTATATGCCCTAGAATTTTTGGCTATTTGTCTTACTAATTTTTCCTGAATCCGTCCAAATTGAATCTATCTGTCGAAATTAAAGAAACTGAGCTTGAATCTATCTCTCCAAATTAAACAAATTGAATCTGTCCAAATTGATTGTTGTCCTCTGTCCTCTGATCATCCTTGCATCGCTCTCCTTCCAAATCTACACTCAGAGCCCCCTCGCCATGCCCCTCCCACCGCCTTTCCCCAAGGGCTTCCACCACCGCCACAACTCTGTCGTAGACGGCGGCAACACCACCGAAAACTAGTGGCCCCAGCAGAAAGATCACTGACGAGTTCACCGGTGCCGACTCCATCAAGAAGGTTTGCCAGGTCATCAGAGAAGGCAAAGAAAGAAGAATAATGAACCGAAAATGAACTCAAGTAAATTGGAGATCACAAAAAATGGTGAGAGAATTTCAAAGCGATTGTTTTAGTGGCCAAAGCTACAACTGAAATTGAGGAAGAGCGAAAACAAGATAACGAGAGAGTTGGGGAATGAGAAAGATTTGAAGGGGTTTGAGACATTATAGAATCAAGGGTTTTGATTGTTGATGATGGGTGGTTGTTGTTGCAAATGGATTTATAACTGAAACTGGGTTTGCTTGAAAATTTGATGGTTTTGATTTGGAATTGGAAGCAAGTTCACTGCTTTTCTTTTCTGATCTGAAATTGAGACTTGTTTGTGATGATTGCATTTACATACAAGAACGTGGGTTTGTTTTGGAGGTAGCGCAGCATTTGGGAGAGAACATGGTAAGGACCATAGCTATCAACGACGGTACTGAAGGGACTGTCCTTATGGACCCAAACAGAAGGTGCGTGGATCTATGCCCTTAAAAGCCTATAAAATGGACTTATGGCCGGGGTACTCTTATTTTAAACACTGTGGATGTATTTTTTAGGAGTGGGGAAAAATAAAGTACAAATTGAACGACTGACCGAACCAGATCAAATTGACCAAACTGATCAGTTACTTCATTAGTTTTGATATGAAAAAAATTCACTTTTCGGTTCGGTTGCAGATTTCAGAATTTTATACCGAGATGAACCGAACCGACCGAATTAAAATGCACAATAATCTTTTACCCTTTCCAGCACCCAATTAAACTATAATAACCCTAATATAAACACTTCTCCTTTACACTCACAGTCTCTCTCACAGCAGCATCAAAACCAGAGGACTATCTCTATCTCGAACTCCTCTAGGTTCGAAGAAGACTCCGGCACTACAAAAAAAAACACTTTTGGCGACAAAAGTTTTAGTCGCCAAAAGTCCTGTTTTTAGTCACCAAATGTCGAATTTCTACTTTCCCCGACAAAAACTTTTAGTCGCCGGTGTTGTCGCCAATAAATGGTCGCGGATACCTTTGGCGACTAAAAACCTGTTAGTCGGCAATATTGAATGTCTTCAGCAGCGAAAGAATTAGTCGCCAAATGCAATTCCATTTTTGGAAATTACACATTTCGCGACTAAACGTTTAGTCGCCAATACTATTTTTTTTTATTATTATTTAATCATTTGCCAACTAAACTTGTTGTCGCCAAAACCTATACCTTTCGGCGACTAAACTCTTTAGTCGCCAAAAGCATTTTTGAAAAAAAAAAAAAAATCCCTCTCTGCCTGAGGACCCCCCTCCCATGTTTCGAACCTATGACCTGCATGTTCCAAACCTTCATAGCACAGTACCCTCCACTATGCCACTGAGCCATCACGTGAAATTAAGTGCAACTTATATTATTTATATATTACTTTGACCGGTATTAATACAACACTATATATATAAATATAATTATATATATTCAACATAATTTATGTAAAAAATAAATTATTTCCTAAAAAAAAATTTAGCTCACTTTTGCGACTAAATAATAGATTTAGTCGCCAATTCTACGATTTTGGGCTACTAAAAAATTTTCAGTCGCTAAAAACATATGTTTCGCAAAAAAAAGCTCACCTTTTGGCGACTAAACCTATCCCCTTTTGTCGCCAAAAACGTGGCTTTTTTAGTCGCCAATTGACCGTTTTCAGCTACTTTTTTTTTAGTAGCTACTAACCAAAGTGCTTTTCAGTTGCCAAAAATCAATCAGCGACCAAAGTGGTTTTTAGTCGCCACCTTAACGTTTTTTGTTTTAGTCGCCAAAACCTTAACGTTTGGCTATAACCTTTGGCTACTAAATTTTTTTTTGTCGCGAAAACCCCTATATTTGGCGATTGACTTTTAGGCGACGGCGAAAAATTATTTAGTCGGCAAAAGTGACCAATTTTGGCGACTAAAAGCAATTCTACTACTTTCAGCGACGAAAATTCTCATTTTAGTCGGCAATAGTGTTTTTGTTGTAGTGCGGTGACAATATTGGAAGAAGATGGCGAGATTGGAGTTGGCAAAGATCATCCTTCAGACTTCAATAGATGAACCTTGCAGCAGGTCTCCCTCTCTCATATGTATATACATGTATATATATGTACAAAAATCTGACTCACTTTATTTTTATCTTGATTATAAATATACATATATAAAGCAATATATTATATTTATATAAAATGGATGTTACAAATCACAATTTGATACAATTCACGATTCAATAAAACAATTCACAATTTGATAACAATTGTCTTATATTATCTAAGAATTTTTTAAATTGGATAAATGTGTTACTTCAATTTATTTTTAAACAATTACTAGTGCAAAATATGAAAGAATTACATGAGTAATTTCACGGACCCAAAAAGTTGGCCCGAAATTTTACCAGAAAATAGCCACATCAGCCTATTGACTGCTTACTATGAAAAGAAATAAAATACATCGAAGTTAAATAATAAAGAAAGGAGCTCACATGCTGATGTGGCTATTTTCTAATAAAAACTCAAATAATTTTTTGAGCACGGTAGAATTACTTCGTATACAAAAAATTATGTTAAGCAAAAATTTCATTTTCACCTAACACAATTTCACTCATGTGGCACTACGTCAAATGAGCTATTATGTAGGTCGAACCCATTTTAGAATATAAATTCCTTGTTTGAAGAAAAATACCCTTTGATTTTAGCTCCTTAATATCACGAGTCCCATTTTGACAAGGGTAATTATTATTTTATATTTTAGGGTTGGACCTAGATTATTCATACGTTAGAATGACTCAGGAACTTGCCATTTATTTGTGAAGAGAAATTTGCAAATTTAGTACAGTCAAGCCCAAACAAAATGCTTTATTTCATAACTTGCAAAATTTTATGAAGTTGTCTAAGGCTTTGCCTAAGTTTCGGACTTTCATAATGATAGCCTAAAATAGTTAGTAAAATTTAAAATTGTGTATATCCAGTGTTGTTTTTTATGTGCTGTATTTTTACGTCTCTTGGAAAACCAAACACGTGCATTATCCTGGACTATTTTTTTTGAGGCACTTGCCATGGAAGTGAATTTTTTAGGCCATAGGGTGGGCTATTTTTTATACCATGAAAGGGAAAGTAAGCATTTTTTGGGTCACTAGATAGGAAAATACTGACATATATGCTTACACAAAAATATATTTACCGGCATACATATACTTTTTGACAAAGTATACTTACCGACATATATACTTTGCCTCTTTTGTTCGTTCCTTTCTTTTATTTCTGTTACCTCTCTATATATATATTTTTTTTCTAAATATTCTTTTCCTATCAAAATCAATGGATATAAAGCTTTAGTAGTAAATTTTAAATTAAGCATTAAACTAAATTAAAGATTGCTAATGCATTGTTAGTCTTTTATCATTGAATTCCAAGTTATTTTATTCAAAACTTGTAATGTATTTCATGTGTCTAAGCGATATGCACATGTTCCCCAAGTGCTTAAAGCATGTTGTCTAAAATATTTTAAAAAATAGTAGAACATGTTTGGAGGTGTTTCTGGCAAAGGTCAAGAAGTTTCCCATGAGTGTCGTGTTGTGTTGGTGTCCGACACGACATGCCACCTTCTTATAAACTTTTAATTCAAGCAAACCTCACACTTTAAAAGCTTTAGCTATTTCAAAATGATTCCATGAATAACCCAACCATCTTTCATCCTAGCTTCAAAATTACAAGCTTATCATAACCTTAGACCACCATTAAACCATTTGCAGGTAGCATAATTCTAGTTTTTTTATTGATTCCCTACGAAGTTTGGAATCAAAGCTCATGTGAATATGCTCATGTGAATATGCTTCACTAGAACACAAAGGCATCAGCCAAGCTCAAGTCCAAATTATGACAACGATTTCTACCCAAACACAACTCTTCCCTCAAAAATTAAATTCAAAATTGTCCACATGCCACGTAGCTCCTCTTGGGCATTGTAGACATCCCATTTTTGACCGACCTTAAGACTCAGACTTCATCGATTGAGCGCTCGGTGATTACGCATGTTGTGCTCGTTCTGAGGTTACGGGGTCTCGGCTGAGAGCCTTACCTCTAGACTTCGGGACTCTCTTGTGCTTTGCCTCGGTTTGCGAATCAGGTTCTGTTTTCTCTTCCCGAAGGGAGGGAGAGGTCTCGTAGACCATCTCTCAGTGGCCGTAGGCTACGTTTCATGGTCGTAGGCCGCTTTTCCCGTTTGGAGATCAGTTTCCAGTTTTCGGAGCCGTCGGCCGTGCGCCTCGGTTCGGGACCGCTTAACTTTCTCCGTTTGCTCCGATTTTTGGCACACACCTTGTTTCCTCTCTTTAGAGGGACACTGTGGCCCGGGAGACCACTTTCGTGGTCGCACACCACTTTCGATGCTTAACAGTCAGTTTTCGGGGCATCCGGCTATGCGTTTTGGCCCCCAAACCCTCGTTTTGCATTCGTCTTGGTTCATTTTTGGCATGGACCTTGTTTTTATTGTTTGGAAGGTGGAACAAGGGTGGGAGACCACCTTTTCTCTTGGAGACCACCTTTTCTCCGCGGCCGGTTTTCTTGTCAGGAAGCTAGTCTCCTTGGTTTTTGAGCCACTTTTGACTGGTCTCCACCACACCACTAGCTTGCTTTCAGCTTGGAGACCACACTAGGAGGCCACCGATCAGCTGAACCTTTTGACCTTGGTCGGCCAACCAGGGGGAGTGGTCGGCCGACCACCTGAACTGGTCGGCCAGCTTTCTCCTTTTCTGTCTCACTGAGTTGGTGCCAGCTGTGCCAGTTGGAAGCCACAGATTGCATCCTCCATACACGTGTATGGAGGATGTTTAACCTTGGTTTTAAGCTTCTTGAAGAAGCTTTAGACCCTTGTCTCTATAAAGGAGGGCCTTGCCTTCCTTGTAGAGGGTTCAGAAGTTGGCTGGAGCATACATACATATATCTCCCTTTGTCTTTTTATTTTAGCCTTTAAAGAGCCAAACTCTTGCCCCTTTACACACTACCTCTTAGCCTAACACCTCCAACACCAACCTAAGGTCCTTGGAGCTTGTTTTCAGAGGTTAAAGAGCTACATTTTTTGTCCAGAAGCTGCTGGAGTTGCTAAGCTACAAGGGTAACACCATATTCCCTCTTTAAGGCTTTATTTTGCTTCATCTTTTAGCCTTACTTGCAAGCATTTTTGAGTTTTGTCATAAACTGAAAAAAGTCTTATTTTGAGCTTCTTAACATGTTTGTTTAAGACCATTTTTCTATTGGGGGCCATCTACCCCCTTGCATGCTTCATTTCCCTTTGTTTTGAGCCATGCATTAGGGCCTTTGTATTGAGCTTTGTTGGCCCTTTTGACCACTGAAATCCAGCGGATTTTCAGTGGTTATTATGTGTTTTTGAGCACCAAAATCAGAGAGGGGTGACCCTCTCACCCCTTGTTTTGTTTTCTAGCATATTTGGCCTAACAAAGGAGCCTATACTTGCATGCTTTCTAGCCTTATTTCAGGCCCTTTCCAGTGAGTTTTAGGGCCTGCATAACCTCTGTCCAGAGGTGGTTTTGCCATATTAGGTGTCCTTCTTGCATGTGTAGAACAACCCTCTTCATGGCCTATCAAAGGAGTATCTCATTCTTGCATGCATAGACCATATTTCAGTGGGTTTTTGGGGTTTATTTGGCATGTCATACCTCTGAATTTTGCTGGTTTAGTGACTTCTTGAATGCTCAATATACTTGTAGTGTAAACCCTCTTCACTAGCTTGTATTGCATGCTATTTCGGTCCTCGATTCTAGCACTTTTTGGCCATGCCTTAAACTAATTTTGTGCATATTTTGGACTGCCTTAGCTCTGTTTTTATGCCTCATGGTCGAATGATGCTTGCTATGCATGGTTGTAGTTTAACACTCTTGCCTAGCTTTGTGTTTTGGGGCCTATTGCATGCTTATGTTGAGGTGTTTCCATGTTTTAGGACCATTGTGCATCATATTTCAGAGCTTACATGTATGCCATATTCCCATATTTTCCACTCTTTAAATGCGTTTGAGAGTCGTGCTAGTTTGCCTCGTTTTTTGACCATTGCATGAGCTTCATTTCTATGCATGTTGAGCCATCTTTTTAGGCCATTTTCCCACTGTCTTGGACCTGCCTAGGGTCTGTTTGGGGCTGGTTTTTCCATTTGTGCATTGCTTTGTGTACCTCTAGTGTAACGCACTTCACTAGTTTCGGTATTCGGCCATCTAGCATGCATTGTGTGACATATTTGCATGATTCGGGACCATTGTGTATCATGTTTCAGAGCTGGAAAATGTGTGTTTGTATGCCATATTTCATCCCTTGCCATGCTTTGATAGAGTTGCATTTGGTGCCTTAGGTTCGGTCCCTTGCACTTGTGCATATTGCATGTGTTTTGTTGCCTAATTTCATGTGTTTGGCCACTGATTTGGGTGTGGCTGAGGCTCACCCATCTTGGTTTAAGTCCATCTTGCATTGTGTATGCCATTCTAGTCATAGCATTGCGCATGCCATGTAGTTCGTTGCATCGAGTATGCCATTTGATATTCGCATTGTGTATGCTAATCATATGTTGTCATATTGTTGCATAAGGTGTCTTGCATCGAGTATGCCATGTAGTTCATAGCATTGTGTATGCTAGTAGCATGTTTGCATGTCATTTTCTGCATGTTTGCATCATTTAGTCGCATTGCATTTAGGTTGCATAGTCCGAGTCGCATCGCGCATGCCATGTATATTGCATTGTGTTTGGAGTAGGGTTTAGTCCAAACACAAACAGGGAAACGAGGACGTTTCGTAAACGTGCTTCGATTCTCGGTCGCCGACACTCCGGATTACCCATGATGGAGTTGTTGGCTTTTGTGTTTATTTGTGCATTCATTTCACATTGAGTCGTGCAATTCGACTCCTCGGCCATCATGCATCGGGATGCGTGATTGGTGGCACGAGGATCGAGGACTACACTCCCTAGAGCTTATGCAATGACGGGGAGAGTGGTCATGCATACATATGTTGAAAATACTTTGCCATGCCCCTTTCTTGCTCTCTGTTGCAGCAAACCGGAAACCAGCAGCAAAAACTGGTCAGCAGCCTTCTGGAGCTTTGTACAGTGTTCCGGGACCAGTTGCAAACAGAGGCAAATCGGGGCATCGCGATGGATTTCCCGACAAGGCGACTCGAGCATGCATGCATCCCTATCATTCGGAACAGAGCTGAGGCAGTCCGTTTTTGTTTAATTTGCATGCTAGCTTATTTATCTTAGTTAATTTGTTAATTAATTAGGGTTATGTAATAATTAGCTGTGATTCGTTATTCATTCGGTTGTGTATTATTTATTCGGACCCTCCGAGGAGGGCAATGTTGTAATAAGTGTGCGTGTGTGTGATGTATGTCTTCCAACCCCACGTCTTTCTCCCTTTTATTTACCAGCTTATGATGGTTAGTTTTAGGGCACGTTTCAATTAGCATACTTATGCTCGCATGTTTGCATCCATTCATCTGTCTTGCATGCACCGGGCTCGGCGCATCATACTAACTGCATTGTATTTCAATTCCAAGTTGAATACATGTTATCTGTTGCATTTCATATGCCATGTTTAGGATAGCCGAGCCTATTCCTAGTTGCATTCTTGCATGTGTTGCATTAGACATTTCAGCATAGTTAGGATTCATGCATGTTTTCTAATTAGCTTCTTTCTTTGGCTCGGAGTACTCGGTAAGTGTTTATGCTTTAGCATCCTTGCATGCGTGTGAGTGACTGCCATGATAGCATGCTTACCATGAGGCTATGTGTTTATGTGATATAACTGCCTGAATGCCTGTGGGTGAAGGTTGGATTATCTGAATTGGAACAATTCATTGATTGCGAGTTTTAAGCCCACTAGATAGTAGCAAATCACCATGTTTTCTAAGCCCACTTG
This sequence comes from Camellia japonica, assembly GCA_030407325.1. Lineage (NCBI taxonomy): Eukaryota > Viridiplantae > Streptophyta > Magnoliopsida > Ericales > Theaceae > Camellia > Camellia japonica. The sequence continues at coordinate 112,912,627 of JAPPVO010000032.1, forward strand.
AGAGTGGCAAAATCCACGTCTTAGCCTACTTGCGAGTAGTACCTTCAAACCGTTTTTCAAAACGAACATGAAATGTTTTATTCCAATTCAGGTGACCCAATCTATACTTGTATGTTGTGCGCATCACATAGTAATTCTAGGCTAATAACCGGAATAAGAACACATAATGTTTTCAAAACTTGATATCATGGTTAGTAGAGGCCGATCTTTGATCGGGCGAGCGGGGGTGCTCACGAAGTGACCTTCCCCAATCGTACCCAAGTTCCCGAGCCGAGGCAACTTTGGTGATGACGGACACGTGGCCTTAGGCACGAGTCAGGGTTTCCTAAATTCCCCCAAAATAAATATTTAGGTGGCGACTCTGTATCTGGCAAAGCAGTCCATGTTTGGCACTTCTTTCAAAAAAATCTGTTTTCAAAAACAATTTGCCGAATTTGGACTCTTTGATGATTCATCGGTCTTGCATTGCACTCTGCGAGATTAGATACAGGACCGTGACATTGAGTCCTGAACTGTAGTGAGCCCAAATGAACAAAACAGGATTCCCTCCCGGGACGTTCGGGGACGTCTACAGGTATGGTTCAACCGCCAAACACAGCCTAAATTCTATCAACAAGATAAACTGAAGTAGTTGCTATAGTGAAAAATAAGAAAACAGAAAAACTACCAGTTTCTTTGCTTTCATTTTTTATGTACTCTTACTAGAATAATTAGGAAACAGAAAGTGTCAGCATTTCCATTTAAGAGAAAAGGAAATGACAAACCTTTCAAAGGCAAATCAGATTTTGGTGCTACTGGGGGCTTATGTGCTAAAATCCAAGCTTTCAAAGATCTGCAAGAAGACATTGGATCTTATACAAACTGGCCAAGAAAGAAAAACCTGTGCGGATACTTTATAGACGCAAGTGCCATGACACTTACACCAAGAAAGGAGCAATCATATAGAGCTTGAGGCCAGTGGTCCCACGAGATATCACATCCTCATTTGCAGGTTGAATCTCATCAAGCCGCTGCCACACAATTTCTTGCAAACAGCATACAAGAAGGCACATTTCCAACATCACAAAGACATTGTTATAAAGTTTCTCTATTTAAACCTGCTTCATCATCTTTTGACTGGACAAAACATTCAACCAACCATTCAGCTATTACAGTCAGCTTATTCTTCTCCTTCATTGTAATCCATTAAGGAGAAAGAAACCCAAACTGTCAGTTACACATATCAAATGTTTATGTGTATATATTTAGATCTCTCTATATATAGAAAATATACGGGGGACTTTTTAATTCTTTTACTTTAGAAGCAAATTATTAATAGTAGAACTACAAACAAGAAACAAACAAGATAAGGACTCAGTTCAATGACCCTAGACATACAACAGAAGTGATCTTTTTCACAATCTGGACAGTTTTAGATGGGAAGAGGCAACATACACTGATCTCTTTTTGGTAAGTGGGGCAAAGGCGGTATCGTCTTTCACACCAGCAATTATGTAGAGCCGCACCCTCTGCTGTCCAAATATCATCTCAGTATAGTCATCTTTGTTTAGGAATTTTGAAACATCAAAACCTGTTTCCTCAAGGACCTACGTCCAAAGAGAGAAGTTAGAATGCAGCATCAGAATCTAAATTTGTAAATGCATTTTTTTTAGTAGGTTTTTTTTCATTAGGAAATTATGGTTGGGCTTTGGTTCTTAAGTGCAGTTAAGTACTCATTTCAGTTTGAAAATGGATTTTAAGATTTAATTTAAAACAGAAATTGAAAATTCAAATGATGAAAGGTGAATGGTAGTGTTCCAAATGAGATGTAAAAAATGAGATAGCAGTGAACTGGAGGTGAAGGAAAACAATGTTGGTGGCAGAAGACAGTTAGTGTGGCATATTGAAGCAGTTATTTGGTGGTAATAGTGATGGAAAAATGGTGATGGTGCTGCTGGAGGTAGTGGTTGAGCGGGCAATGGCAGTACTAGGGATGTCAAGAAATGCATGATGCTGGTCATGGTGGGAATGTTGGCAGTGGTGATGGCAACATTGATGGGGGTGAGGGCGGTGGTAAGTAAATTGTAAAAATTGTAACAGCCATGGCAGCATGAGTGTTGGTGGCAGTGCCTATGGTTACAATCCTTCTAGTGGCAATGACACCTTTCTTTCTTCTTTTTTTTCCATTACTACACAGCAGTCCAATTGTCAATCGAAGAATCAGTGAGTTAAATCTATTCACTGGGATTTACGTATCGTCATTATATCTAGAATACAATTCTCAGATTTATGATGGAATTCCAAATCAAAACCACAAGTAATGGTTACTAAAAGGCCCCAAATCCAATTCCACCCCCAACTACTTGATCAAAGAGAAGCCTACAAGGCATTGACTAGGTCATTGCAAGCCTCGATAAGGAACATTATTGTAATTTTGTAACCTACTTACATGAAATGCAAACTCACCATTCCAACTTCAAGTGGTAGAAAAGCTAAGACACCTTCGGAATGGCTTTCTTTGCAGGGGCAAAAGGGAATGGTTTAACTATTGCTTGGTAAGTAGAAAAGCACAATTTTAAAAGTATCTAAAAGGAGGTCCAGACTCTGAAGATTTTATCAAGGGTTCGGGGGGGGGGGGGTTTAGAGATTCATTTCTTAGTAATAGAGAAGATCAAGTAACAGTGGAGAGTAAAAAGAAGCCAGATAGCTAGTGAGAAAGAATCATCATGGCATGTTAAGTTGAATTTCAATGAGGTGACTGTTAGCTCAGCTCGAGATTGTAGATCCGAGAAGAGCAATGTGAGCAATCCAAAGCAGTCATACAGTCGTGTCCAATGAGTGGAACTATCAGTTTCATTTTGTTATTAGAGATGGAGACCCCTTCATGGGGATCCAAATTGATCAGTCAGCACTCCGCACCCGCCCAAAAAAGAAGCCTTAATTGAAGAATATTTATTCAAGGTTCAAGAAAGGTGCTCTAGTTTCAAGGGTATACTGACAGCTATTTTGTTTGATTAATAGTATGCATCCCATGGACAACCTATTAGGTAAGCTTGATGCACTGCAGAAATGATGAATCAGCAAATCAAGCATATTACCCTTTCATCTCTTCCACAGGCCTTAAGGAAACATGAAGGATTTCAAAACCGCCATCAGCAACAGCACATTACATATATAAATAATAATTAAAAAGAAAATTATGCCCTCTCTGACATTTTGTTCAATTTTATATTAATGGCATAAGTTTCTACATCGATGGCCTAAAGCTAAAGAATAAAGAATGTCAAGAGAAAAGAAAGGAAAAAAAGTTCTCCTGTTTGGAATCACGTCACCAATTCAAGTCTTGTAAAAACTAGTGTTCAATACGAATTGTTAATTACTATAAATATGAGAACAACTAAGAATTCCATAAGAAACAAGAATATTTACTTCTCTAACAGCACATGCGTGGTCTTCCTCATCTTTGTTCTTTTTCCCACGGGGAAAACTCCAGCTTGTTCCCTTCCATCCTTTCACTAGCAAGCACTGCAGATTGCACAAATTTAGCATATAGGTAACAAGTTAAAACAGTTGTAGATTGAAAATGAATGTTGTGGATCGGGGGCACACCAGGGAACACACACAAGCAACAACACAAGAGATTTAACGTGGTTCGGCAAGTCGCCTACGTCCACGGGCAGCGGATTCACTATATTGAACAAAGAAGAATTACAACACTCTCGGAATAATTCTCTCTCTCTGTATTCACTCTCTTTAGCTCACCTCACTGTGAATAAACTCTACTCTCACCCTCTCTATATATACACATTACAAAGGAGGTAGAGAGGCTTTCAAGTGAGCTGGCTGCCAGCCCACTTTTCTCCTTTCAGTGGCTTTCTTCACATGGCCAACTCACCTTTGTTGGTTGGCAAGCATGGAGAAGAGATCACATGGCCAGCCTTGCATGGCTAGTTGGCAAGCTGAATCTTTAGCCAATCTCCAACAAATCTCCACCTTGGCGAGGATTCTCTTATCCAACATAGTGATCGATCAACACTGCCTTGCACCCGAAGGTGCTCAGTTCCGAGAGATGGTGACCAAGTCCAAACAATGTTGGAACTTGATCCCAGAAACCACTTTTGTGAGCATATCGGCCGGATTATCTGCAGTACTAATCTTTTGAAGCAGAATATCCCCTTCATTCACAATTTCTCGGATGAAATGGAAACGGACATCAATATGCTTGGTGCGGGAATGATGAACCTGGTTCTTTGCCAAACAAATGGCACTCTGACTGTCACAGTACACCTCAACGTGCTTCTGAACAATACCCAAGTCCTCAATCAACCCGTGTAGCCAAATAGCTTCCTTAAAGGCTTCTGTTACTGCCATGTACTCTGCCTCTGTAGTAGACAAAGCCACCGTTGACTGAAGCGTTGACCTCCAACTCACCGGCCCTTTAGCAAGCGTAAATAAATACCCTGTTGTTGATCGGCGTTTGTCCAAGTCACCAGCATAATCTGAGTCCACATATCCAACCAAATTCTGCCCGAGTCGGTTATCTCTCTCGAACTTCAATCCCAGATTAACCGTGCCATGTATGTACCTTAGGATCCATTTCACTGCCTGCCAGTGATCTTTTCCTGGATCATGCATATACCTGCTTACCATACTCACAGCATGTGAGATGTCAGGCCTTGTACAAACCATAGCATACATTAATGCACCAACTGCATTTGCATATGGAACTTGTGCCATATGCTTCCGTTCTTCTTCTGTGCGTGGAGACATCGAAGCACTGAGTTTGAAATGAGGGGCCAATGGTGTACTTACAGCTTTGGTTTTCCCATTTATGCCAAATCTGTCTAACACCTTTTTCAGATACTGGGTTTGTGTCAGACAAACCGTGCCCTTCTTCCTGTCTCTCTTGATCTCCATGCCAAGAATTTTCTTTGCTTCTCCCAAATCCTTCATTTCAAACTCTCTTGCTAACTGTGCCTTGAGTTTGTCAATCTCCACCTTGCTCTTAGATGCAATCAGCATATCATCTACATATAAGAGCAAATAGATGAAGGAACCGTCGGGAAGCTTACGGAAATATACACAATGATCAAATTGACTTCTTGTGTATTCTTTCTCTATCATGAACCGATCAAATCGCTTGTACCACTGTCTCGGGGATTGCTTCAATCCGTACAACGATTTGTTCAGCTTACAGGCCCAATTCTCTTTGCCAGCAACTTTGAAACCATCTGGCTGGGACATGTATATCTCCTCTTCAAGATCTCCATGTAAAAAGGCAGTTTTGACATCGAGTTGGGCGAGCTCGAGATCAAACTGTGCAACCAAAGCTAGCAAGATACGAATAGACGTGTGCTTCACAACAGGTGAGAATACCTCATTGTAGTCTATTCCTTCCTTCTGAGCATAGCCTTTAGCTACCAATCTAGCTTTGAATCTGATGTTGTCTTTGCCTGGGATGCCTTCTTTCTTGGTGTAAACCCACTTACACCCAATTGCTTTCTTGTCTTTTGGAAGTTGCACCAACTCCCAAGTCTGGTTCTTGTGAAGTGACCCGATCTCTTCATCCATAGCCTCCTTCCATTTGACACTTTCTGCATTCTGCACGGCTTCTTTGAAAGTGCAAGGAACATTGTCTTCAATGATTGGAAGTGCATAGGCTACCATATCGGTCATCCAACTGGGTTGCTTAGTAACCCTTTTTCCTTTCCTGATTGCAATGGGTTCTGATTGTTGCGGAGCCTCTGGATCTTCATTTTCATCTGAACTCTCTTCAGAGCTATCCTCTGAGACTTCTTCAGGATGGTTGATTGGCTGACTAGTCTTTGCTGGAGTCTCAAACTCCACCTGCACTGACTTCTTCAATGCTTCCTCATTCTGTTGAGGATCTGGTTGCTTCAGCATTGCAGACTCATCAAAGGTAACGTCTCTTCTGATGAGAACTTTCTTTGATTCAGGGCACCAAAGTCTGTATCCCTTGACTCCGTCACTGAAGCCCAAGAAGATGGCTTTCTTGGCTCTTGGATCCAACTTAGATTCTGTAACATGAAAATAGGCTGGACATCCAAAGATACGTAGCTGATCATAATCAGTAACTGGCACTCCTGACCATACCTCCATGGGAGTCTTACCATCTAGTGCTGCAGTAGGTAGTCTGTTGACAAGATGACGAGCATAGTTCAATGCCTCGCCCCAAAATGCCTTGCTCAATCCAGACTGTGACAGCATACACCGGACTTTCTCCACCAAAGTGCGGTTCATGCGTTCTGCAACTCCATTCTGCTGCGGTGTTCCAGGAACTGTGAAATGTCTCACTATCCCTGCATTCTGGCAAACCTCAAAGAAGGGATCTGATGTGTATTCTCCACCATTGTCAGATCTGAGCTTCTTGATCCGTCTGCCTGTCTGGGTCTCAATCATCTTCTTCCACATAAGAAAGATGTCTAAGACTTCATCTTTGTGCTTCATTGTGTAAATCCAAACTCTTCTGGAGAAATCATCAATGAACGACACAAAGTAGTGTTTACCTCCCAACGAAGCATTCTTGGAAGGACCCCATACGTCGCTGTGAACATAGTCTAGAATCCCTTTGGTACGATGAATAGCAGTACCAAACTTGATTCTTGTTTGCTTGCCCAGTACACAATGCTCGCAGAACTCAAGCTTCCCTGTCTTGGCGCCTTTCAACAGGCCTTGCTTTACCAACCCTTGTAAAGCCTTCTCACCGACATGCCCTAGGCGCATGTGCCAAAGTCTGGAAGTGTCTGATGCATCATCTTCTGAGCTGGTGGAGACAGCCACTCTCCCAGTGACTGTAGAGCCGTCTAGGAAATATAAATTTCCCTGTCGAGTACCCTTCATTGCAACAAATGCTCCTCGAACAACTTTGAGGACTCCACCTTCCATGGTTACTCTGTAACCTTTGGAGTCTAAAACTCCCACTGAGATGAGATTCTTTGTCAGATCCGGTACATACCGAACATCTTCAAGAATTCTGATTGTTCCATCATGTATCTTCAGTCGAATTGTCCCAATCCCCTTTGTCTGGCAAGCTTGGTCGTTGCCCATCAGCACAACTCCTCCATCGAACTCTCGTAAGCTCGAGAACCACTGCTTGTTCGGACACATGTGGTAGGAACATCCGGAATCTATTATCCATTCATCAGACTGGCCATATGATGAAACTGTGAAGGCTGCTCCTTCACCATTATCTCCATCTCGTGCAACGTTCACCTTTTCTTTTTTGTCTTTATTGGGACAATCTTTTGCCCAATGCCCCTTCTGGCGACAAGCAGCACACTCGTCTTTTGCAAGACGTCTTCTGTCTGAAGATTTCCCTCTGGATTTTGAGCGAGACTTTCCTCGCCCTGCATATCTTCTGTTATTTGTTCTGCCTCTGACTGTCAATGCCTCGGATGCTGAGTCCCTGTTTGCAAACTTATCTTTCCTTCTGAACTCATTGTTCACCAAGGCGTTTGCAACATCAACATACTTGATCTTCTCTTTACCGTACAGTAAAGTAGTAGTGAGATGATCATACGAGTCAGGCAAGGAATTCAACAATAACAGTGCTTTATCTTCATCACCAATGTGATCATCCAAATTCTTCAAATCCGTAAGAATTTTGTTGAAGTTATTTAGGTGTTCGTTCATCGAAATACCTTTCTTGTAGTCGAAACGAAACAACCTCTTCTTCAAGTAGAGCCGGTTTTCAATGCTCTTTGTCATGAACTTATCTTCCAGCGCCTTCCAAAGCTTCTTCGCAATATCATATTCTGTGAAGGCGTACTTCTCCTCTTTTGCAAGGCAAAGTCGGATGGAACTGCAGGCCAGGAGATTTACCTTCTCTCATTCTATCCCATCCAGGTCATCTGGTTTGTCTCCCAGAGTGAAGTGCAGATTCATCTGGACAAGCATATCCTTAACTTCGTATCTCCACATGCCGAAGTTGCTGCTTCCATCAAACTTCTCTACCTCGAACTTAGCATGGGACACCGGGGTCTAATGCCTAGAGTTGCTTGTACTCGCTGAATTACTTACGGACTCGGTTGATCTGGCCTCTGTAGATTCTGCCATTTTTTAGAAACTGTAATGCAAAAAACTGACCGTACAAATGTGTCCGGAATACTCCAAATAGTTGGAAAACACTATTGGATCGTCAAAAACAGACTCCGAATGACTTCGATCTGGCCAAAACAGGTTTGACGGTTCAGATCTGCAGAATCTGGTGTGTTGAGATGCACCGGATAATTACTCCTGTCAACGGCTCGGTCAACGGCGCAGGCGGTGCGGTCAACGGAGGCTTGGCGGCGCGGTCAACGGCGGCGCGGCTTGGTCAGCGGCTCAGGGCTGACGTGTCTGACACGTGGCTAACACGTGGGCTGACGTGGCGTTTGACGTGTCGTCTGCGTGGCGATGACGCGGCGTCTGCGTGGCACTGACGTGGCGCCACGTGGCTAGTCTTCTTCCTAGAGATGCGCGTGGGAGCACGTATAATGACGCGCCGAGCTGCAACCGGCGCGTGGAGGCGCGTGGTGAGAGTGAGCTTCACTCTCTTTCTTCAAACGGCGCATGGTAGTGCGTGGGACCTCTTCTGGGGCTGTTCTTTGCTTGGTTGGACTCCGCTCGTCGAGATCTTGCTTCTGGTATGCTCAAAAGTGAATTTCGAGCACTTCGAAATCTGGGCACTTTCGGAAAAAAATCGATTTTTCACCACCCGAGCTCTGATACCAATTGTTGTGGATCGGGGGCACACCAGGGAACACACACAAGCAACAACACAAGAGATTTAACATGGTTCGGCAAGTCGCCTACGTCCACGAGCAGCGGATTCTCTATATTGAATAAAGAAGAATTACAACACTCTTGGAATAATTCTCTCTCTCTGTATTCACTCTCTTTAGCTCACTTCACTGTGAATAAACTCTACTCTCACCCTCTCTATATATACACATTACAGAGGAGGTAGAGAGGCTTTCAAGTGAGCTGGCTGCCAGCCCACTTTTCTCCTTTCGGTGGCTTTCTTCACATGGCCAACTCACCTTTGTTGGTTGGCAAGCATGGAGAAGAGATCACATGGCCAGCCTTGCATGGCTAGTTGGCAAGCTGAATCTTTAGCCAATCTCCAACAATGAAAACACATACAACATATTGAATAACGTTTTCATGACATATAGTTTAAGTTTTACAATGGAATTAACATAGCACTTCTAATGATGTTAATACCCAACAAAAATGCCACCTACAACATTTTGAATTGAATAACCTTCATCTAATAACTTGATAAGACTACTCCCCTACTAGAAGAGACCTCCTTATTCCATCATAAATAACAGATAATGATTCACATATGTTAACAATAATTATGAACCAACACTAGATTAGCAAATTGCTTAACAAGGGTACTTTACTAAACAACTCTCTTTTTTAATATGTATATAGGGACATAAACATGCATGCAATCATACATCAAAATTTTTAAAGATGGGAAACTGGTGTTAGATGCTTATTAACTGTTCTCTGTCTAGAGATCTATGGAACTTGACCCTTGTTACGTTTGAGATGTCAGTTGGGGAGGTGTTGCATTGTTGGTTGGGCGGCATAACGGGGAAGCAGACGAGAAAATTTTGGCTGTTGACTTTTTTGCCTCGTGGATTATTTGGGGTGAATGTAATCAAAGAACCTTTCAAGATGAAAAGCAGTTGTTACATATAGGCTAAAAATCTCATTTAGGGCTATCTTGTGTAGTTAGTTGTTGGGTGGGGTGGATCCAAACCTTTAATTTTTTATTTTTGGAGTTTATAATGACGATACAACTGTAAAGAGTGTATAGTGGATGTGGTTGTGGGTGTTCGCTGTTTTTTGTTGCCACATCCCCTCAATGCTTCTGCTATTTATACATATTTTTACCTGTCCCAAAAAAAAAAAAAAAAAAAGAAGACGAAGTGGGACCAATGAACCTCAAGGGTTGTTTGGGAAGTTGGGTAGCCAATAAAGACAAAAATAAATAAATAAATAACTAATAAAACAAAATGTCACATCTTACACATCAATCAATTATTTTTCTCTCGCAGCCATCTATTCAACTACAAAAAAAACACACAAATTATCCCAAAGACAACTTTTTCATCTCATAAAATAGCTAAAAAGCTACTAAAATAGCCAAGTTCCCAAACAAACACTGAGTGTAGGCTGGCACTATTGGAGGAGGACCTAGGCTATAAAAACCAATCCAACTTTAAGAAAATATCCAAACCAAGGAAATTAAAATGTATTATTAGATCAAGGGACCAAAGAAGTATTTATAGAGTAGAAAATACAAAGTTTTGGTTATTCTTAACAAGAAGGATTTTAGAAGCAAGAGAGTCGGGTTAGGAAAGAGTTTGACTGCAATACCAAAGAAGGTAAGACTAGATTTTTACGAGGGAAAGAATAAGCAGAATATCATAATGTGCAGACCATTAAAACTAATATTAACATTTATATTATTATGTTAGCATAATCAATTTAATACTTGAATTGGTGTATGGATTGTGAATTTTGATTTTGTGTTCATGAGATGATAGGTGAGTTCAGTGTAAATGGAAAAGAGGAATGTCTAAGTGTAAATAACATCATTTTTATAATACATCAATTAAAAAGGTACAATCTAGCAATGGTCTCTTATGTCCCAATAAATAGTATAAATAAATAAACAATTTTTTCATCTCTTCACTCCCCTCCCCTCGTTTTGATTTTCACCAGGATCAGATCCAAACAGCCAACACCAACTCCAGGGACAGCAAACCAAATTTGTATCCTATCCCCTCTCCGACCCCCGCCACCTTCTTCTTAATCTCCGTTGCCGACATAAATTTTCTCTCTCTGTCTTCCCATTCAACGTTGGCTCGAGAAGCCCTGGTAAGTCCAACCCAAAAGGTATTGAAATTATCAAACGCATTTATGACAGTTGTGGGTTTGCATTATTTGGTTGGTACTATAACGAAAAATATGGGGGCAGAGCAGTTTAATGGCAGTGATTTCTTAAACCAAGCATGACCCATTAAGGTTTCGATGCTCGTTCCCCCTGAACTTGATTGAACTGGGGGTTTGGATCAAGCATTTTACAGAATATGAACTTTGCTTGATTTTATACCCACCGAGGCACCAAAATTTGCAGCAGCAGATTTCTGGTGCATAGTTGTAAATTTGGAGTCATCGAAATTGAGGAGGTTGCCAGTGGAAAAAGGGAAGAGGATGACCCCACTAGACCAAGCATTGGCCTTGGGCCTCAACCTACTGAGAATCATAACAAATGGATGATGGGGTGAAACAATGAAACCTGTTTTTTTTTTTTTTTAATCTTTTTCCCTTCTATTAGAGATAATAGTGAATAAGTAATAAAATATCCAAACAAAAAAATTTATGAACGTGGACTGAATTATCCTAACCAAATAAAAGTTGATGTCACACCAAGCAGCAACAATGTGGACATATTGTTGAAAAATGTACAGTGGTATCATTCAGAATTCATAGATAACTCCCAATTGGATCAAATAATATAGGACCACCATGGTAATCTCCTCATCCAATCAGCATTGAATCATTCGCATCCCTAGATGAGCCCCATCATATAATTATAATACAACTCTCTCACATAATGGCTATTGAAGGAGAGTGGAAAATATAGAGGTGAAACCATACAACATAAAAGAGAAAGAGGAGGGGAAAAAATGGAGGGGTCAACAATCGGAGTACAAGTGTGGCTGCAAAGCTAGAAGTAGATTGTGGGTGGTGATGGTGATGGCTGTGGTTGAGATAGCCCATTGGAGGAGAAAAAGAGAGTGTAAAAAGAGAAAAGAGAGGTCGGTGGCTGGTATTGGGTGACGGCCAGTTTGGATAGGGGCTAGCAGATGTGCTTGTGGACTGAGAATTTGGCCAAAGAACAAAATTGTAGAGATAGCAATCATACCAGTAATACTAGTGCTTCAGTAAAATGGGTGAGTAATGTGTGATGGCTAGTGGGTGTTGGTTGATGCTGTTAGGCCAATGCTTATCAATTAATCAAGAAAATGCCTATGAAAAAGATTAAATACATGCATGTTTTCTTTTTCCCCATGCTATTTGGTTCAATGTTACTTGGGCTCTTAGTCAACATCTGTGAAGTTGATACCTGAAAATTATGCGTTGAAACAGTGCTAATAGTTAGAGTACACAAACAATACTAATAGTTAGTTGTTACAATTTCTATTTTGAAGAGAGAAATTCACCCACTGGATGGGAAAAAAAAAATTGAAAAGATAAAATCTGCCCCAGACAGTAATTGGAAATCAGGCTCTAAGATTTCAACCAAACAATTTAAATGCTAATGCCAAGTGGTATCCCTGGTATCAGTTTTAAGTTCACAGCACTAAGACAAGAAAAATTAAGATCGCCCCATAAACAAACTTCAAATTTTTTTTTCCAAAAAAATAAAATACAAGTAAACTATACAAGGAACACCATCTACGCCATTTTAAAACAAAAATTTCTTAGACCGAGTCTTTGGCATGCAAAAAGAACAAAAACATTGCCCAAGCATGGTCATTACATTCACTTGCCCCGAGCTCATACAAAACCTTAGTCCTCATCCATCCCCGCAGCAGGCTGCTCCCTCCTTGGTCCACCAGCTGGTTTTGCCATTATAATCTGCAGTATATACAAGTCAAGGGATGATTTAATTAAAGAAATGACACCGGGTGGACTGCATGGGTTGACATTACACTTCCAAAAGAAAAAAACTAAATATTGCAAAAACAATAAGCTCCAATAAATAGACTGAAAATCACTGGACAAATCATTTCCGTATTTGGAGACAGCTCTAAGTGGCCTTTTGGATTTGGTCTGTCAAACCAAATTCCCCTCCCCACCAGAACAAACAAAATAAAAAAAGTTTTGGAAACAACAGTTCTGCTTTTTAACCCGAGCATCAAATCCACATTTCAACCAATTTCCACTCAACACTCTAGTGGATCACACGGGTAAATCTGTGATGGCACTGGCATCACACGCTAATGGAGATTTTACCACAATGCCCAAATCATTTTCAGCAGTTGATTTGAGTTTTTCAAATATTGTTCTGACTGATGTGTCTTTCAGTGTGACACCTAATTAAATTTTGGGGAAAATACAATTCAGTGTAAAAAACCAAAAATAATTACAAACACACGGGGCTGCAACTTTTTCTGTGCAACAAAACCACAGCAAGAGGTGCACCCCCCATCTTTTGGTAAATATTTCCCCATTTCCCACTGTCTTGTAATTTCCGCTTAAATTTTTGTCATCTCCTGTCATGCATATTCATTAACTACATGTTTTAAAGTTCATTATTCATTTCTCTTTAGTTCTCTTACTTGGTCTCCCCTCCCAAAAGCCAAAATATACGTAACAGCCGTTTTTGCCAAAATGTACCCCTTGATTTATGTATTATTGGACAAATTTTACAAGTGTCTACAACATTCTCAAGTTTAAATTCCCTGTATTTTTCTCTATATTTTGCGCACTCCAATCCTATAGTCTTTGATGATACATGTTCATTGAACTCGATGTCCATCACAAAATAAAAATATTTCTTCCCACTAGGGATCGGTACTTCACCTATTGTTCATTCAAGAGAATTCATTCTCTACACCAATTCAGTATTATATTAATGACCTATTACTGCATTGTGATTTGAACAAGTTTGTCCAAGGAGCCTCTGAATTCTTTAGTTCTTTGATTTGAACAAGTTTGATTTGTTCCTTTTTATGGCCCAAATAAATCCCATCACATCTTGATTTATGAACTTTACCCCTCAAAATGAAATCATTAAGAAGGATGAATTGAACAGCCAGATATGAGGGATTCAATAGTCAATTCAAAGGTGGTATCTCAGAAGAAATAAACCATGAAACCAGTAGTTAATGGCTTACCTGATCTACACGCAGCACAGTGCAAGCAGCATCTGCAGCATATTTGAGAGCAAAAAACCTGTAAACAGCAAAATAGTTTGCATCACATAAAATGAGTAAAAGTTTTAGCAGGGCATGCATACCAATCCCTCATCTAAGTAACAGTGAATCCGTAATTGTATTTTCAGAACTACTCAGGCAGGGTATATTAGTGTTAAAGGCCAGCACAAGTCCAACCTTGCCTCAGCTTCAAAACACTTTGGACAAATACTTCAGGTACACACAATATGATCAAAAAAGAAAAGGTTGGATCACAATAACCAAGTTAATATCTGTAAATTACTTTAGTATGAAAATTTAAAAACAAAAAGCAGACAAATATACTAGTTAAAAGTCCCCCCAAGTTCATAACCAATATACACCAAAAACATGATACATATACTATATAAGCAAACAATGATTTTTATACCATATATACCATGCTATATTTTGACAACAGCAAGCTTTTTACCATACCATTGCAGAAGCTCTTAGAAGGAAAGAATAAATGGCTTTAAGACAGTGAGAAGTAGCTTACTTGGCGACATGCAGGTCCCAAATATTCATGGGCGAGACATCCTTGCATACACCTTCCTCCAAGTCAATGCCTACCTTGCTGTTTCCAGATGCGTGTTCAGCATACAAAGAAGATATTATTTCCATTGCGTTCAGGCCAGCATTCTCAGCCAGGGTTTTAGGTACCATCTCAAAGCTCTCAGCAAATTTTGCAATAGCATATTGATCCAATCTGCAAAGAAAGAGTGTCAAATCCTATCACCGAGCTAGTGGAAACACTACACACAGTGAATCTTTATGCGAAAGAAGAAAAACTACATATTTAGCCAGTTCACAATCATTAGTTTAGAAGAAGAAATATCCAATGCACAGGTAATAATAAAACGTACGGTTTTGAAAAATAGCCATCCGCTGAGATAAGCACCAATCAACAAATCAGAAAGGTAACATCTATTTTGCACAGACATCTTAGACATGGTTATCAAAATCGCAATCTAGATCGTAGGATCATAAGATCCTAAATTGCCAAAACGATCTAAATCGTTGTAGAATCGGTGTTATAGCAGGATCGCAAGTAGGATAGTGTGGGATCGTGTAGGATCATAGGTAGGATTGTAAGTAAGATGCTGAGTTTTTGAGTTTTCACCTTCTAATACTCATCATCCTTGTTTGCATTTTTTATCTTACTTTTAATAGAAAGCAGAATCTTACGCACGAGACCCTCTCACCAATCCTACATAGGATCCGGATTTAAACAACCATGATCTTAGAATGTGTAAAATAATTGTCTCAAATGATAAATGGGGGTGGAAATGACACTAATATGTGCTGAATAAGCCTGCTGTAAGATGAGTAACAACTAAGAAGAAGCACAATTTTGACAAACATGATCAAAACAGAATTCAAGCTTCTTCTCTGGAACCTCCCCAAGATACTGTCATCATCTGCCATAATGCTACACAGATCTCCAAAAACAGAGATGTAGCATGTTGGACATGCTAAAAAGATACATAGACAATTCACCCAACCCTGAAGTACAGGAGAACATTAAATTAGGCACTCCCATGAGCATCACAAACATTCTCGCCCATGCATCACAATATATACATCATAAAATATATCTCAACATGGCATATCTCGTAATATACCAATGCATCATATCTATCTTTCTATGGAGAGAGAGGAAACTATGTACCCTGTTTCCTTAAAAGAAAACTCCTTCAGTCTTCTAGCCAACTCAATTTCAGTAGCTGCAGCTCCAGGTACCATACGGCTGTCCCTGCACATTGCCTGGCACAAAGATGCATAAAGCCACATTCAGATTAGCTCCTTAAGGTTCAGTAGAAACTGATGCAACACTTTTTTTTTTAAACATCAATATGCAACACTTTTTATGAAGTGAAGAATAGATTCAAACAAAAATGACAGGTAAAAGATGACCTACCTAAAATAAGTATCATAGATGTGTTATAGACAGAATTACCTTGTATGTATTGACACCATCATCAACTGCTCTTTCAAGGTCATCCAATATACTATCGGTACTTCCTCGTAGGACCACAGTGCATACAGAGTTCCCACCTTCTTCATTTCTCACAATGGTGACCTATTATTATTAGATATAAAGATCATGTTAGGGGAGAAGATGAAGAAACAAAAGGAAAAAGCCCAACAAAATTAAAACCAAAAGCAGCTTGATCATACCCTAACACCGCCAATTTCCTCCACTGACACAGAATCAACGTACCCCAAATCATCTGGATTTGGTGGGCCAAGCTTCAACTGTCTCCAAAATTTAATAAGAACATGAGAAAGACGTCAAATAAATTTTTGCACCAAATGAAATGCAAATGCGCTAGTATGCTTACAAGAGCAACAGCACCAGTTGTACGGCAAAATCGTCGCAGTTCAAATTTGGAGCTGATTTTTAAGACCATAAGCCTGTGAATAAATTTGTTGTGAATTAGATTAGTAAAGCAGGCTTAAGAGAACCTCCGGAAAAGCATATGTAAGGTGGTAGCACTACATAATAGAAATTTCCTGGATAGAACTTGGCTTCAAATTGGATGGGGAATGACAACACTGCATCATCCATGCCAATCAGAATAAAATCAACAGAAAAAGAAAAGGAAAGGAAATAAAATAAAATAATGACAAATAAAAAAGATGTAGATGATACTGTCTAATGGACATGGATACACAAACGCTTACCAAAAATATTATACATACACAGACAGGAATACAAGAGAGTATGTGAGAATGATAGCTGATCTCTGTAAATGCATCACTAGAGGCTTATTTAAGGGACATTATTCACTTCACCAACTACGAAAGTGGAAGAAAAAAATATTGAGTTACAATTGCAACTGTTCATTAAAAATCAGTTGCTGCTTCAGAAGGAAAAGAATATTGTATGGCTCCGAATATACACATATCCTTGGCTATGATTCTAATATGTTGCATATAAGCAGTGAGAATCATACACATGTAATAAGGACCATTCCAACTGGCAAAATAATTGTGTAACATGAAGCATTAACCATCTTTCAAAACTATTCAAACCACAATTGTTGGTAAACACTTTTGGCCACAGGTTCAATAGAAACATGATAGCAAATGAAATGACAAAAGAAAAAAAAAAAGTTGGGGAGACAATGGAGAGACTATACTTGTAACGCTCACAGAAATGCAGTGCCATCTCTCCAACTGCTGCTCCACTAACAATAACCTTGGCACCTGAGTCTGCAACTGCTTTGATGAGTTCCTCAACTTTGGCTTCTTCAGTTTTTGCATAATTCTCTAGCTGGAGGATTCCAAAATGACAAGAGGAAGATCGCTAGGAAAATTTAGTATCAAATAATGAAGGAAGCTATACAAACAATATCTGACTACAAGTATATCCATCAACTATTACAAAAAAGCTATAGAAAAATATTTGAATCCAAGCATGCATTGACAATCCAAAGAACAGTTAACGAAGAATTACGTAAGAGCTGGTGCATCCAACAACAGAACCAAGATATAATGTACATCACAACATATAGTTCTTCACCAGAGGCAAACAGGAAAAGAAGGAAACTAAGAAGATGCCATCTCAATAAATCATCTCATGAGACATCATCACTATCAGCAGTATGCACCAATGAAAAAATTAGCAATCATTAACATCTATCCATTCTCAGAGCTAGTTGGATCCTATATTTCTTGAGGAATTTACACACAAGGCAAATTAGTTACTCAACTAACACTGAGTGGAAAACCTATGCACAAATTCTTTCAATTTTGAATGACAACAACTCATTCCAAACCAAAACAAACAAACAATCAAATACTATCGAAAGCCAGGACCTTTGGGGAAACTGAAAAAATATACATATTAAAAGCATTCTCAACTCAATGCACAAATACCCTATCCAGACTCGCAACCAATATGTTAACTAAAAAACACATGTTGCAATCAAAAGAGTGAGTCCAATAAGCTAAGCAGACAGTCAAACTCCAAGTTATCAACTAAACTATCACTCGCAAGATGATAAGCCGTTTGTCAACACTTACAGTTTTTTCAATTATTAGCTTTGAATAAGTAGTAAACAAGTCAATTATGTATGGAGACAATTTTGCACATTATAAGAAAAGAAGCATTTTGAGGTTCACACACAACACCCCCACCCCCGCCCCCACCAAAAGTAAAAAGAATTAGGCTTGATTATCTAAGGAAGACATCAGAAATAGTAAAGTACAGAAAGCACATGGTAGAATGTAGACAAGAGATCAACCCATCAATTTCTTCATCAATAATGTACCTGCTCAGCACTATGAATAAGGACTGTTCCTTTTGTTTCAGTTGCAGATGTATCAACACCACCAACAAACACGGCAACCTACAAAATTATGAATAAAAAATGAAGTTCAGGAACTTGATGCACAATGAATTTCCACTTCAAAGCAATATACCCATGCATCTTTGGCCTATACATATAAAGTCGTCATTCACATAATTTGCTCATACGGCCAAAGAATTGTGTTGATAGTCTATAAAACCCATTTCACAACGAGCTTTTTAAGATGCAAGCACAAAAATACAATTACAACCTACCTTCAATTGCAATTACAAGATCAAAATGATCATAGAATATTATTCTTATTATTTTTTTCATAAATAATGATAATAGAATATTATTGATATCAGTTAGTCCACTAAAAGTTGATGAGTGTAATCTATCTCGCGTCAGGTAGATATAAACTTCTAAGCAACATTTAAAATGTGGAAAAACAAGGGAAATAGAGAAGGGCAAGGACCCATGAGTCTGTACGCTGCCACAAGTCAGAAACTGCCTAATTTAAACATCTTGTGGTGACTTGCAAAATAATATGCCCAGCAAAGAATTATGCAAATACTGCAAGCAAGAAGTTGAGCTACACAAGGCTATATAGAAACCCCATAATATGTTACAATGGTTTAACCCTCAGGATCATAATCGTTAAAAGATGCCATTCTTATTTTTGTTCCCAGTCCTAGTTCAGGTTTGAATAGTATGCTTTGGAGACCCACATCTGGGCCTTTTATCTAATCGAGTAGCAAGAGAACTTCCAGAAACATGTAATACAATGGTATGCTTCCACAAAGCCTGTAAATTGATCAACCCAATTTAATTTGATATCAAATTTAATCTAACCAAGTAGATTTACATATTTTTATACACACATGCACACTTTAGACTTTTATGTTAAATTTTGTTGCAATTAATTGATCTTCTATTGATTTATATTTGGGACCTTCTGGAACAAAATAACCTTGAACTGTAGAATGAAAACCGAACCAAACTAATTTCTACAGTTTGGTTCTAAGTCAGTTGCATAGCTTCAACAGTCTGGTTTTGGTTCCAAGTTTTCTCAAACTATAGGGATCAGTTTGGTGCCAAATCCACTTTGAAACAATACCAATTCAGTCCATGAACACACCTAAATTCTTTCCCATGACGGAATCACAATGATTTAATTTATCAAACAAAAAGTGCCAATAACAATTCATTCTACATGTAAATCATTGGAGTTTGATAATGCTTCAAATTAGTTCCTTACTAGAGAAATTCCATAAACCCATTCCACCATATATATCATTTACGCTCCATATCAATAATAAAAACAGTAGCATCCAAATAAAGGTTAATAATAGCAAGTAAAAGTTTAAACTTATATATGAATAGGAGTCAGAGAATGACAAGTACTAAACTAAGTTCCCTATCCTATTCCAAGCATCAAACAAAAGAAAATTGAAATTTTCCTCTAGGGAAAAAATAAAAGTAAAAAAACTAGAGAACTGGAAGAAATTCAAGATAAGATCATAGGTGGAAAAAAAATTGCAATATATCCTATGGTTCAACATCAGTGCGTGAGAGAAAAATGTCTGTGAAAACTGGAAAGACTTTAAGAAAATGGATAGATTGGAGCCTACCTTGGCTTTCTCTACTCGCTTTATGGACCCAACAGCATCATTCTTCAAAACCATACCTCGAACAATAGTGCAATTATGCAAACCTCCACCCAAAAGCTTTGCAACCCGGACATTATCCACATTAAAGTTTGCAGGGTTCTTGGGGCATACTTGTATGCAAGCCTATATTGCAGCCATTTACTGGTAGTTAGAATCTAATATACCTGATGCTATTGCTAAAAACAACAACGGCAAAGGTAGGGAAGATTCACCTCAGCAATAAGAGGACATAAAATATCCTCCAGCCCAAATTGCTTGCTAGCAACAGCAGCTTTCATTCGTTTAATAACTTCATCCTTGTTCCTTACATCCATCTTTTCAGAACCTTTTTCAACCAATTCATCCAAGATTTCAACAGTCTACAAGCATGGTAAGAGATAATGAGATAGAACAACTACTTGTACTTTTTGTACATAAGAAATACCAGTGATTCCGGACACAGTAAGATTGGCAAACCTTATTAATTGCTTTCGTGTAGCCTATGATTATCTCACTTGGGTGCAATCCCATCCTTATGAGCTCCTCAGCATTTTGAAGGAGCTCCCCAGCAAACGAAACTGTCAAATTAGCTCCATCTCCTATCTCCTCCTGTTGAGCCTTGCCCGCCAAAACCAAAATCTTGGCTGCGGGATGCTGAACCTCAAGTTCATTCACAATAGTGGCAGCATCATTTGTAATGAAAAGCTTGTCCAAATGATTGATAACCATCTTGTTCATACCTGAATATATATTAATGCATTCACAATAAAAAGAGAATGATGGAATATTCCAGAAATTCACTAAGTGAAAAATTAAGACTTCAACTGCTTCTACAATAGCAAAAACCACAGGCGTTGAAATACTAGTTATGCAAAGCAAGTCGTTAATCTTTAATTGAAGTAAGTATTGCATAAGGATCCCCCCCCCCCCCCCCCCCCCGGTCCTCCTCTTCCTACAGGCTTTGTTTCAATTAAGGATTTAACCCAAAAAATAAAATATAGAAGAAAACTTAGATATTTCATTCACCTTCCCTTCTCCTTTTATATTCCCTCTAAAAATCCCTACCCAACAACCCCCCCCCCCCAAAGGTCCTCTTCCTACAGGCTTTGTTTCGATTAAGGATTTAACCCAAAAAATAAAATATAGAAGAAAACTTAGATATTACATTCACCTTCCCTTCTCCTTTTATATTCCCTCTACAAATCCCTGCCCAAACCCTTGGTTCAAACACAGGGTACTAGCATTTGATGGTTAGAGTGTTGTAGAATGTTCTCCCCCTACAAATTATTCAATCAAGCAATTCAAGTTTTAATTCCTCACAAAACTTAAGTGGTAATTGTTTCCACACACCAACGTTTAAGTAATATAGTACATAAAGGGACCAACAAACTCTCTGGAAATTCAAAATGATGTCTATTTTATGTTCAAATCCAGTACTTGAACGAATATTTTTTAATGTTTAGATGACAAAATTTTGAAATATGTAAATCATAAACAAGCAAATCTACTTATCTACACATTTTAGAAAACAAGTAGCCTCTTTACATATCCGTTTTCATTAACACGCACATATATATATACACCTTGTTTTTGTGGCACTGATTATCAGTTAGATACTCAAAAGTTTGCATACATGCAAGTGAATGTACAAATCTTGTCAAAGTAAAAGGCATGGAAAAAATTATGAGTATGCAGAGATCTAAAAGAGGGAAGAGAGAAACAAAGAGAATAGGAGTACCATTGGGACCGAGAGAAGTTCTGGTGATGATAGAGAGCTGTTTGCAAGCATCAATGTTCTTGAGCACAGCTTCATCCAGTCCAGATAGATGCTTGTGCCCTTCTTTAAGCATTGATTGAATCCCATACGATGGCATTCCATACACCATTTTCTTCCAACTACGAAAAACACACAGAGAGAGAAACCCTAGCAAATGAGCTCTGTAGTGTGGTGTACTCTACTCTGATCGAAAAAGGGAGGGAAACCTAAACAAAACCCTAGAACTTCACTACTCTGCCTGTGTCTTGCATTGAATGACAGACACCTAGGGGTGCAACTCGGGCGGGTTTGATAGGGTTGGAGGTTTGCCCAAGCCCAGCACGAATTGTGTTTGGCAGTGCCCAAGCCCGGACCAAGCTTCATAATTTGAACTCGGTTTAGCCCGAATTGCCCGAATTTCACAAGGCAACAAACAACTTCTCAATTTTTCCATACAACAAACAGTGTTTCATTATATACATAAGTACATTCAACAGAGTTCTAATTCAATACGACTCTGTTTTAATTAAACCAAAGACAAGAAATGCAATCCCAGATTATATATATATATATATATATTTTAATGTGAATCAATATAATTATTATATACATCACAGTTGCATTGCAATTTGCAACTGCATAGAAGGAAACATTGCAACAATGGTTATTTTGTGGAAAACTCAGAATTTCCGTTAGACCCAAGAACACGAACCATATGCAAGAACAAAACAATGTTGAGTATGGCACTTCAGCACAAAATTTCACTAACCCAAACAAATATATACACAAAATTTCACCAACATAAACATATTTAGCGAATCTATTAAGAAAAAATTTTAAATTCATAGATCCACCGCTTTTGAGTGGTAATCGAACAAACGAGTGACCAAAATAGACAAATTGAAGCACAAATACAAAAACAGAGAGGGATCTACCAGTTTTGTGTGGCGTCGAAGCTTATTGAAAGGGTGGCGGCGTCGTTGTTGGTGCCTGCACTTCGTCGTTGTTGGTATCTCCGCCGTTCTTCAACTCTCGTGAAGAAATAAAATGAGAGTCTGAGAGAGAGAATAGGTGAGGCAAATTTTAATCTAATGGTCCAAGCGCCAAAGACCAGCCAAAACAAAAAAAAAAAAACAAAAAATTAAAGGCCAGCTATTAAATTTATACATATATTATATAATTTATATAATATATTAAATGCAAATCGGGTTCAGGTTGCTCGAGTTAGCTATTAATTCTACCCAAGCCCGGCCCGAATTATAATTCGGACATCAAAAATCTGTCCAAGCCCGTCCAAATTACAAGATATTGTTGCCCAAGCCTTAAAAAAACTCGGGTTGAGCACGGATTGCTCGGGTTGAGTCCGCCTAAGTTGCACTCCTACAAACACCTGGTAACAATTTTTTTTTAAAGAATAAATTTATAAAGGTTTGCTTCAAGTACAGATTGTCCTCTGTAATTTGTAAAATTACAAATACCTCTTGTTATGATTTTTTATTTAATAAAATTAATTAAAAAAATGAATTCCATAATTATTCTCGTATACAATAATAAAATTACCTAAATTATTAATTGAAACATATTTCTAACATCATTAAAAATAATTAATTGACTTTATGATGTATTAATAAAATAGGCATTTTTTATGAATTTAAAAATGTAATTTGTATTTTAATCAAATTTTAGAGGTGTATTTATAATTTATCCTTTTTTAAAAACATACTCTATATAATAATAAATAGCACGTTACTAACAATTTAATTTTTAATTAATATGTCATAAATTTAATTAAATTATTTATGTGTATGCAATGTATAAATTATAATTTTAATCCTATTGTGCTATACAAATATAATTTAAATAAATATACATAATAATAAAATTTAGTTATTTCCTTTCCGATGTATCTAAAAATAATAATAAAATTTAGTTATTTACATTTATGTCTATGTGCATATATTTAATTATTTTAAACTTTATGTCGCAATATATGTAATACAAAATAATAAATATTTTTTATGAAAATTATGTTTATTTTCAAATACATTTATAAAAATTGGTATAATCACAATATCATAATGTGCAGACCATTAAAACTAATATTAACATTTATATCATTATGTTAGCAATATCAATTTAATACTTGAATTGGTGTATGAATTGCTAGGAAGCACAGGTGAGGGTACGAGTACGGATACGAGTGCGGGCAGGCCGATACGACAAAACTCAAAAAAAGTATGATAAGGGTACGACTGTGGTACGCCGATATTTTTTTTTTATATATATAATTATGGATAAAGGATCCAACTTGCTTGATGAACTCATTTTCCTATAAGCATAAAAAAATAATATTTGTGATTATTAAAAATAATATTTGTGATCATTAACATTCTGTTGAGGAATAACTTTGTTCTAAACTTCTAATTAATTTTTTTGATTAACATTCTTCTGTTGAGGAATAACTTTGTTCTAGTTAATTTTTTCGATTATTAACATTCTGTAAGTATGATTGATTATTAATTTTTTTGTTCTAATTTTTTTTTTGGTTCTACTATACATTCTGACCAGGTTCTACCTCTCTGAAGAAGAAAGAAGAAAGAAGAAAAAAACAAGAAAAATAAAGATGAAGACGAAAAAATATAAGACGAAGAGATGAAGAAAAAAATTCTGACCAGTTGCTTGCGGATATGCCAGGGCACCCAAAAATTCTGACCAGTTTCTCACCGGAGGGAAGACGAAGAGATGCAAGGGACAAAACCAGTTGCTTGCTAATCTGCAAAACAAAAAATATATAAGACGAAGAAGACGAGGGTGGAAAATGAAGACGAAGAAGAAGAAGAAGAAGAAGAAATGAAGAGCACTCACCGAAACTCTCCTTGCGTCGCCATCGCCGTCGCCGGAGGCCTTCGAAGGGAATGGATGGGTCGCCTCTTTGCTGCTGTGCTGCTGAAGTGAAGAGATTAGGGCAAAACCTAGGTCATTTGTGTGCATGTATATTCCTTTTATGTTTTTTTTTGTGAAATTTTTCTAAATATTGCTCCGCTACCCCTCAAATCTCCTGGAAATTTGATTTTTGCTTCGGCGTATCTCGAAACGTATCAAAGGCATACCCAAGTCGTACCTGATTGAACCAAACGTACCGGACTCTTTTTTGCCGTACCCGATATGCGTGCAGCTGTACCGATACACGTACTTACACCCGATAAGTAGCTGGTACATGTATGGCACTATTTTTGAAGTAACCGTACTTCATAGATAAATTGTGATTTGTGATTTTTCGTTCATGAGATGATAGGTGAATGTAACACACCAAGACCATCCATAATAATACCAGTGTAAATGGAAAAGAGGAATGCCTAAGTGTAAATGACATCATTTTTATAATACATCAATTAAAAAGGTACAATCTAGCAAGGTCTCTTATGTCCCAATAAATAGTATAAATAAATAACAATTTTTTCATGTATTCACTCTCTCTCTCCTCGTTTTGATTTTCACCAAGATGAGACCCAAACAGCCAACACCAACTCCAGTGACAGCAAACCAAATTTGTATCATATCCCCTTCCCGAACCCGCCACCTTCTTCTTAATCTCCGTTGTCGACATAAATCTTCTCTCTCTGTCTTCTCATTCAACGTTGGCTCGAGAAGCCCTAGTAAGTCCAACCCAAAAGGTATTGAAATTATATCAAACGCATTTATGACAGTTGTGGGTTTGCATTATTTGGTTAGTACTATAGTGAAAAATATGGGAGCAGAGCAATTTAATGGCAGTGATTTCTTAAACCAAGCATGACCCATTAAGGTCTCGATGCTCGTTCCCCCTGAACTTGATTGAACTGGGGGTTTGGATCAAGCATTTGACAGATTATGAACTTTACTTGATTTTATACCCACCGAGCCACCAAAATTCGCAGCAGCAGATTTCTGGTGCATAGTTGCAAATTTGGAGTCATTAAAATTGAGGAGGTTGCCAGTGGAAAAAGGGAAGAGGATGACCCCACTAGACCAGGCATTAGCCTTGGGCCTCAACCTACTGAGAATCATAACAAATAGATGATGGGGTGAAACAATGAAACCTTTTTTTTTTTAATATCTTTTTCCCTTCTATTAAAGATAATAGTGAATAAGTTAGTAATAAAATATCCAAACAAAAAAATTTATGAATGTGGACTGAATTATTCTAACCAAGTAAAAGTTGATGTCACACCAAGCAGCAACAATGTTGACATATTGTTGAAAAATGTATAGTGGTATCATTCAGAATTCATAAATGAGTCCCAATTGGATCAAATAATACAGGACCAGCATGGTAATCTCCTCATCCAAACAACATTGAATCATTTGCATCCCTAGATGAGCCCCATCATAAAATTATAATACGACTCTCTCACATAATGGCTATTGAAAGAGAGTGGAAAATATAGAGGTGAAACTATACAACATAAAAGAGAAAGAGGAGGGAAACAAAATGAAGGGTGAACAATTGGAGTACAAGTGTGGTTGCAAAGCTAGAAGTAGATTGTGGATGGTGATGGTGATGGCTGTGGTGGAGATAGCCCATTGGAGGAGAAAAAGAGTGTAAAAAGAGAAAAGAGAGGTCGGTGGCTCATATTGGGTGAGAGCCAGTTTGGATAGGGGCTAGCAGATGTGCTTGTGGGCTGAGAATTTTGCCAAAGAGCAAAATTATAGAGATAGCAACCATACAAGTAATACTAGTGCTTCAGTAAAATGGGCGAGTGTCACGACCCAAACCCGCCCTATGGGTTTAGCACCGTAACCGGCCAGTAATCTAAGATTACCGAAGGCTTGCTTAACAGTAATACAGTAAACAGAGTACAGGGGCATGGCGGAAGCCAAAACAGTAAATAGACGATGTCCAATGAGCTGTGACAGTCTGTATGCAAAAAGACTTTTCATAGATATATACAGTCGGTGACAAAACAGTATGTACATATATACAAACATTCAGTTCAGGGATCTAATCCCTATTAAACAATAGTAACAGTCTATACAGTAAATACAGTAAACCAGACAGATACAGAGACAGACAGGGGACTAAAACACCCCTAAGCCATAACTTGGCAGGCTCGGAACCTCGCAGTGAGGCACAGTAGCTGGCTTGACAAAAAGGAGAGGTCTAATCCACGCTCCTAGCTCCGGTCTGGTGCCTGAACACCTACATATATATATGAACAGTGAGCTAAAGCCCAGTGAATAACATAATGCGTAAAGAGGTTTAGAATGAATGTCCTTACAGTAATGAAAACAGTTCATTAATTCAATATGTCAGTCATTCAGTCATATGTGGTACATCCATTAGCATAGCAGTACAGTAAACAGTAGGTCTTGAAAGACCGAACAGTCAATGATGGCCATCAATCAGTAAACAGTGGTGGTTCCAACAAGGGAACCGACAGAGATCTCTGTAACAGCAACAGTAAACAGTCGTTGCTAAGGATGCCACAATACAGTTCAGAATATAGGACATACATTCATTCAATTAACAGTATTACTTCAGAAAACAGTTCAGTTAAACAGTCAGAAAACATTCTCAGTTGAACATATCTTTACACAATTGTTACTCACAGAGTTCTGGGCTACAGTAAAGCTAGAGCGCGTCCCCAGTCGCCAACTCTACACAGTTAACAGATCGAACACACACTAAGCTACACAGTTGGGAAAGATAATAACTTAATCCCTAATTGCCTCGGTGTGTTCTACATCTATATCCTCAATAAGATGCCTTAAACTAGGCCTAAGAATGCCTAGAATGGAATGAGGATGCAAAGATACACTTTAAAAGCATTTTCAGAATTTTCAGAAAACAGAAGTCCCGCTCAAGCGTAGGTTTCCCCGTTCGAGCGGACATGCAGACAAAGGTTTCCGCTCGAGCGTTACTTCCCACGCTCAAGCGTACTATAAAACATGGCAAAAGTACTAGATGCTCGAAAATCACGCTCGATGGGCGCTCGATAGCCGCTCGAGCGTAAGACACAAGGTCCCGTTCGAGCGTCAATTCTTCCGCTCGAGCGGACTTCAAAACAGTGCAAAGTACTGGGAGCACGAATTTCATGCTCGAGCGCCAGTAACCCCGCTCGAGCGTGAGTTTAAAATCTGGAATTCCCAGATTTGAACCTCAAGCTCAAATTCAACTTTTAACAACTCAAAACTCGACCTCTTGGGCCCAATTTCTGGAAAACACTTGTAAATACATAGAATAACATGATTCAAAGCTCAATTTGTAAAATCAAGGCCCAAAGGTAGCTCAATTAAATCCAAATTTCAAACCAATTTTCATGGACATGAAGAACATGCAAACATGCATGAATTTAAACCATTTTAAAGCTTCAATGTTTGCTCAAATGAGCTCAAATCTTGCAAAACATGATGAAAACATGAACTATAACAATATTTTGAACATGCATGTGAGGAATTATGAACTACAACCTCAAAACTTCAATATATATACATGCATGCAACAATTAAGCTCTAATTCAACAATTTGAGCCATAAATTGGCTCTAGTCTACAACCTTGCTCTAAACCATGCATGAATCAACTTAAAGACACAATCAAAAGGATGAAATTCATAACTAGGTCCCTCAATTCCAAGTCTAGAGGCTCAATTGACAATCTACACATTAATTTCTTCAAGTTCTCTAGCCAAACTCTCAAGAACAACTCAACTCTCTCTCTCTCACTCTCTTTCTTGATCGGTTGTAGGCAACAAATTGGCTGATGAAAAGTTGTATCTAAGTGTAATAAGGCTCAACATGTCTTTGGTAGTGGGCCACCAGAGTGGCATTTCGGTAAATAAGTCCAACAATGCAATTTAGCTTATTTTAATCTAATTTAATCATACCAAATCACATTTTAATTAAATATGCCATAAAATCACATAAATTATGATTTACACATATCACTAATCAATTTCAGATTCGGCCGCCGATAAGGCCTTCAATTTGCAGTTTAAACGTAAAAACATGAACAGATAATCAAACAAGCAACAGATAGAAATGCAATATAACAGAGATACTTAATCAATTCAGTTTTAGATTTCAGTCAGTCAGTTCAGTATTTCAATTACTTCGGTTATCAATCATAATCAGTCTCAGTTTAGCAGTAATCGGTAATTAATCGGTAATCAGTGGTGAGGGTTATTACAGCGAGTAATGTGTGATGGCTAGTGGGTATTGGTTGATGCTGTTAGGCCAATGCTCATCAATTGATCAAGAAAATGCCAATGAAAAAGATTAAATACATGCATGTTTTCTTTTTCCCCATGCTATTTGGTTCAATGTTACTTGCGCTCTTAGTCAACATCTGTGAAGTTGATACCTGAAAATTATGCGTTGACACAGTGCTAATAGTTAGAGTACACAAACAATACTAATGGTTGTTACAATTTCTATTTTGAAGACAGAAATTCACCCACTGGCTGGGAAAAAAAAAATTGAAAAGATAAAAGTTGCCCCCAGACAGTAATTGGAAATCAGGCTCTAAGATTTCAACCAAACAATTTAAATACTAATGCCAAGTGGTATCCCTGGTATCAGTTTTAAGTTCACAGCACTAATGCAAGAAAAATTAAGATCACCGCATAAACAAACTTCAAATTTTTTTTTTTCAAAAAAAGAAAACACAAGTAAATTATACAAGAAGGAACACCATCTACGCCATTTTAAAACAAAAATTTCTTAGGCCCAGTCTTTGGCATGCAAAAAGAACAAAAACATTGCCCAAGCATGTTCATTACAGTCACTTGCCCCAAGCTCATACAAAACCTTAGTCCACATCTATCCCCGCAGCAGGCTGCTCCCTCCTTGGTCCACCAGCTGGTTTTGCCATTATAATCTGCAGTATATACAATCAAGGGATGATTTAAAAAAAGAAATGACACCGGGTGGACTGCATGGGTTGACATTATACTTCCAAAAGATAAAAACTAAATATTGCAAAATAATAAGCTCCAATAAATAGACTGAAAATCACTGGACAAATCAATTCCGTATTTGGTGACAGCTCTAAGTAGCCTTTTGATTTTGGTCTGTCAAACCAAATTCCCCTACCCACCAGAACAAACAAAATAAAAAAAGTTTTGGAAACAACAGTTCTGCTTTTTAACCCGAGCATCAAATCCACATTTCAACCAATTTCCACTCAACACTCTAGTGGATCACACGGGCAAATCTGTGATGGCACTGGCATCACACGCTAATGGAGATTTTACCACAATGCCCAAAATCATTTTCAGCAGTTGATTTAAGTTTTTCAAATATTGTTCTGACTGATGTGTCTCAGTGTGACACACCTAATTAAATTTTGAGGAAAATACAATTCAGTGTAAAAAACCAAAAATAATTACAAACACATGGGGCTGCAACTTTTTCTGTGCAACAAAACCACAGCAAGAGGTGCACCCCCATCTTTTGGTAAATATTTCCCCATTTCCCACTGTCTTGTAATTTCCGCTTAAATTTGTCATCTCCTGTCATGCATATTCATTAACTACATGTTTTAAGGTTCATTATTCATTTCTCTTTAGTTCTCTTACTTGGTTTCCCCTCCCAAGAGCCAAAATATACGTAACAGCCGTTTTGGCCAAAATGTACTCCTTGATTTATGTATTATTGGACAAATTTTACAAGTGTCTACAACATTCTCAAGTTTAAATTCCCTGTATTTTTCTCTATATTTTGCGCACTCCAATCCTATTGTCTTTGATGATACATGTTCGTTGAACTCGTTGTCCATCACAAAATAAAAATATTTCTTCCCACTAGGGATCGGTACTTCACCTATTGTTCATTCAAGAGAATTCATTCTCTACACCAATTCAGTATTATATTAATAACCTATTAATGCATTGTGATATGAACAAGTTTGTTCAAGGAGCCTCTGAATTCTTTTGTTCTTTGATTTGAACAAGTTTGATTTGTTCCTTTTTATGGCCCAAATAAATCCCATCACATCTTGATTTATAAACTTTACCCCTCAAAATGAAATCATTAAGAAGGATGAATTGAACAGCCAGATATGAGGGATTCAATAGTCAATTCAAAGGTGGTATCTCAGAAGAAATAAACCATGAAACCAGTAGTTAATGGCTTACCTGATCTACACGCAGCACAGTGCAAGCAGCATCTGCAGCATGTTTGAGAGCAAAAAACCTGTAAACAGCAAAATAGTTTGCATCACATAAAATGAGTCAAAGTTTTAGCAGGGCATGCATGCCAATCCCTCATCTAAGGAACAGTGAATCTGTAATTGTATTTTCAGAACAACTCAGGCAGGGTATATTCGTGTTGAAGGCCAGCACAAGTCCAACCTTGCCTCAGCTTCAAACACTTTGGACATATACTTCAGGTACACACAATATGATCAAAAAAGAAAAGGTTGGATCACAATAACCAAGTTAATATCTGTAAATTACTTTAGTATGAAAATTTAAAAACAAAAAGCTGACAAATATACTAGTTAAAAGTCCCCCCAAGTTCATAAGCAATATACACCAAAAAGATGATACATATGCTATATATAAGCAAACAATGATTTTTATACCATATATACCATGCTATATTTTGACAACGGCAAGCTTTTTACCATACCATTGCAGAAGCTCTTAGAAGGAAAGAATAAATGGCTTTAAGACAGTGAGAAGTAGCTTACTCGGTGACATGCAGGTCCAAAATATTCATGGGAGAGACATCCTTGCATACACCTTCCTCCAAGTCAATGCCTACCTTGCTGTTTCCAGATGCATGTTCAGCACAGCATTCCCAGCCAGGGTTTTAGGTACCATCTCAAAGCTCTCAGCAAATTTTGCAATAGCATATTGATCCAATCTGCAAAGAAAGAGTGTCAAATCCTATCACCGAGCTAGTGGAAACACTACACACAGTGAATCTTTATGCAACAGAAGAAAAACTACATATTTAGCCAGTTCACAATCATTAGTTTAGAAGAAGAAATATCCAATGCACAGGTAACAATAAAACGTACGGTTTTGAAATATAGCCATCAGCTGAGATAAGCACCAATCAACAAATCAGAAAGGTAACATCTATTTTGCACAGACATCTTAGACATGGTTATCAAAATCGCAATCTAGATCGTAAGATCCTAAATTGCCAAAACGATCTAAATCATTGTAGAATCGGTGTTATAGCAGGATCGCAAGTAGGATAGTGTGGGATCGTGTAGGATCATAGTTAGGATTGTAAGTAAGATGCTGAGTTTTTGAGTTTTCACCTTCTAATACTCATCATCCTTGTTTGCATTTTTTATCTTACTTTTAATAGAAAGCAGAATCTTACGCACGAGACCCTCTCACCAATCCTACATAGGATCCGGATTTAAACAACCATGATCTTAGAATGTGTAAAATAATTGTCTCAAATGATAAATGGGGGTGGAAATGACACTAATATGTGCTGAATAAGCCTGCTGTAAGATGAGTAACAACCTACTGTAAGATGAGTAACAACTAAGAAGAAGCACAATTTTGACAAACATGATCAAACAGAATTCAAGCTTCTTCTCTGGAACCTCCCCAATATACTGTCATCATCTGCCATAATGTTACACAGATCTCCAAAAACAGAGATGTAGCAAGTTGGACATGCTAAAAAGATACATTGACAATTCACCCAACCCTGAAGTACAGGAGAACATTAAATTAGGCACTCCCATGAGCATCACAAACATTCTTGCCCATGCATCACAATATATATATCATAAAATATATCTCAACATGGCATATTTCATAATATACCCATGCATCATATCTATCTATCTATGGAGAGAGAGGAAACAATGTACCCTGTTTCCTTAAAAGAAAACTCCTTCAGTCTTCTAGCTAACTCAATTTCAGTAGCTCCAGCTCCAGGTACCATACGGCTGTCCCTGCACATTGCCTGGCACAAACATGCATAAAGCCATATTCAGATTAGCTCCTTAAGGTTCAGTGGAAACTGATGCAACACTTTATATGAAGTGAAGAATAGATTCAAATAAAAATGACAGGTAAAAAATGACCTACCCAAAATAAGTACCATAGATGTGTTATAGACAAAATTAGCTTGTATGTATTGACACCATCATCAACTGCTCTTTCATGGTCATCAAATATACTATCGGTACTTCATCGTAGGAACACAGTGCATACAGAGTTTCCACCTTCTTCATTTCTCACAATGGTGACCTATTATTATTAGATATAAAGATCATGCTGGGGGAGAAGATGAAGAAACAAAAGGAAAAAGCCCAACAAAATTAAAACCAAAAGCAGCTTGATCATACCCTAACACCGCCAATTTCCTCCACTGACACAGAATCAACGTACCCCAAACCATCTGGATTTGGTGGGCCAAGCTTCAACTGTTTCCAAAATTTAATAAGAACATGAGAAAGAGGTCAAATAAATTTTTGCACCAAATGAAATGCAAATGCGCTAGTATGCTTACAAGAGCAACAGCGCCAGTTGTACGGCAAAATCGTCGAAGTTCAAATTTGGAGCTGATTTTTAAGACCATGAGCCTGTGAATTAGATTAGTAAAGCAGGCTTAAGAAAACCTCCAGAAAAGCATATGTAAGGTGGTAACACTATATAATAGAAATTTCCTGTATAGAACTTGGCTTCAAATTGGATGGGGAATGACAACACTGCATCATGCATACCAATCAGAAATAAAATCAACAGAAAAAGAAAATGAAAGGAAATAAAATAAAATAATGACAAATAAAAAAGATGTAGATGATATTGTCTAATGGACATGGATACACAGACACGCTTACCAAAAATATTATGCATACACATACAGGAATCAAGAGAGGATGTGAGAATGATAGCTGATATCTGTAAATGAATCCCTAGAGGCTTATTTAAGGAACATTATTCACTTCACCAACTATGAAAGTGGAAGAAAAAAATATTGAGTTACAATTGCAACTGTTCATTAAAAATCAGTTGATGCTTCAGAAGGAAAATAATATTGTATGTCTCCGAATATACACATATCCTTACAATGTTGCCTTAGCTATGATTCTAATATGTTGCATATAAGCAGTGAGAATCATACACATATAATAAGGACCATTCCAACTGGCAAAATAATTGTGTAACATGGAGCATTAACCATCTTTCAAAACTATTCAAACCACAATTGTTGGTAAACACTTTTGGCCACAGGTTCAATAGAAACATGATAGCTGTTAGTATATAGTTGTTATAATAGCTGTTATAGCATTATATTATAGCTTTATCTTTCATATTTCTTAATGTAAAGTATACAGCTTTTCCTTTATGCTTTCGGTGCCTACAATTTGGCATCCAATGTATCATCTCCTCTCTATAAAGAGAGTGCATTCTCTTTGTAAATGAACACACACAACACAGATTAATACAGAGTTATTCATTTGCTCTCTCACTCTCTCAAACTATTGTTTCATGGTATCAAAGCCCAGTTATACAATTCTGGCATTTTTCAATTTTGGTGCTTAGTCCCGTACACAGTGGCACTACACCAAACAGCTCGGAATCTCCTTACGATTCCAACGGCACCACGCCCGTCATTAGAAATGCCTTCACGCACTCCCACGCGGCACCAAACAGCTCGAATCTCCTTACGATTCCAACGGCACCACACCCGTCATCAGAAACGCCTTCACGCGCTCCCATGCGCCGCCTTTGTGCTCGGCGCGTCTCTGCTTCCGTTGCCACTCTCACATGCGCCTTCAGGTCTGCTCTTTCGTGCGCCGCATCTGCTACCGTGCACCCGCGTGCGCCATCCCTCTACCGTGAGCCGCGCCTGCGCCGTTCCACTATCGTGCACCCGCGTGCGCCATCCCTCTACCGTGAGCCGCACCTGCGCCGTTCCGCTATCGTGCACCCGCGTGCGCCATCCTGCTACCATGAGCCGCGCATGCGCCAGTCTGCTAACGTGCGCTGCTTACATCATTTTTCATTCTGCTGACGTCATCTATGCACAGCACACATTTCCTAGCTATTTTCGACCTTCCGGACTCATTGGTACACTCTGTTTTACCTAATTTTGCTCCTACAGGTCTATTCTACTCAACTATTATTATGGATCGTCATGATGCCTCCCATCCCATTTCTGTTATTTTGAATGGCTCCAACTATGTTCTGTGGGCCCAAGCCATGTCTTCCTTCCTCAAAGGAAAGAAGCTCTGGCGCATTATCACCGGGGATGTGACCCAACCGGTGAAAGACACTGACACTGCTGATACTACTGCTACTGCTACTACTACTGCTACATATGAAGACCGACTTGAGGAATGGGACAGTAAGAATTACCAAATCATTACCTGGTTTCGCAATACCTCTGTTACCTCTATTAGTCTTCAGTTTGGTCGCTTTCAGCTTGACTCTATAACTACTCCTGCAAAAGACATCTGGGATTTTTTGAAAGACCGATACCAGACTACTGGTCTTGCCCATCAATATCAACTTCAGAGCCAACTTCAACGCATACGCCAAGAATCCACTCAGTCCATTAATGACTTCCTTTCTCAAATGTACTCTGTTTGGGACCAGCTTGCTCTTTCAGAACCGACTTGGCCTCACCAAGAAGATGCTGTTTTATTTACTATCTATCGTAATCAGCAACGGTTAGTGCACTTTCTCATGGCTCTTACTTCCTCTTTTGAGCCCGTACGTGCCTCTCTGCTTCATCGTCATCCATTGCCCACTCTGAAACAAGCTATTTCTGAGCTACTATCAGAGGAGACTCGTCTCGGTACTCTCCAAACTCATCATGTGGACTCTGTTCTTGCCACTCCTCCGTACCGACCATCATTTACCCAGCGGACCACTGCCTGCCTCTATTGTCAGAATCGGGGCCTTTCTTCCACCCATCTCCTGGTTAATTGCCCCATCAGATCCTGCCGATACTGCAACAAACTTGGTTCTGGTCATCTGCAACAGGATTGTTTTCGCAATCCATCCCGATCATCCTCCAATAGCCATTCCTCTCGCGGTGGTTCTTTCCGGGGAAGCTTTCATCGTTCCGGGAATCAGTCTCATTACACTGCTGCTGCTGCCTCTGAGGGTTTCTCTGAGTCACCTGCTCCGTCTACCCCTCTCTTTTCTCCAACGGATGTAGAGGCCATGCTCAAACACCTTCTCTCTCCTTCTGGTACACCTTCTCCTACTGCTTTGTCTGTGTTCCCAGGTAACTCTTATTGGTATTTTGACTCTGCCTGTTGTAATCATATGACCTCCGGTTCTACTATATTTTCTTCCATCTCTTCATCTCCTCATATTCCTTAATTCATACTGCTGATGGTTCCCTCATGTCTGTCCGTCATGTTGGTACTGTTTCCACATCTTCTTTATCTTTACCTCAAGTTTATCATATCCCTGCTCTCACCTTAAACCTTATTTCTATTGGTTAATTATGTGAACTTGGTCTAACTATCACATTTTCTGCTACTGATTGTTTGGTGCAGGACCCTCAGACGGGGCAGACTATTGGGATCGGCCGTAAGCACGGACGTCTCTATGAACTCATTCACCTTCATGTTCCTGACTCTCCTCAGATCGCTGCTCTTGCATCTGCTTCCTCATTATCTCCTTTTTATCTTTGGCATTGTCGCTTAGTGCATATTTCTGTTAATCGCTTAAAGTCTTTGGTTTCTAGTGGACAATTGGGTCATGTAATTCCCGAAAATTTCGATTGTATACCCTGTCAACTTGCCAAACAACCTGCTTTATCATTCAATAAAAGTACTTCTGTTTTCCTTGCACCTTTTGATCTTATACATTCAGATATTTGGGGCCCCTCTCCTACTACTACTATGGGGGATCTCGTTATTTTGTTGTTTTTATTGATGATTTTTCCCGGTTTACTTGGTTTTTTCTCATGAAAACTCGGTCTGAACTTAAACACCTTTATTATCGTTTTGCCCAAATGGTCCACACCCAATTCTCCAAAACCATCAAACTTTTTCG
This sequence comes from Camellia japonica, assembly GCA_030407325.1. NCBI lineage: Eukaryota > Viridiplantae > Streptophyta > Magnoliopsida > Ericales > Theaceae > Camellia > Camellia japonica. The sequence goes on from JAPPVO010000032.1 coordinate 112,949,273, forward strand.
CTCTGACAATGCTATAGAATATCAGGATTCAGATTTCTTTTCTTTTCTTCAGAGTCATGGTACACTACCTCATCGTTCCTGTGCTGGCACGTCCCAGCAAAATGGCCATGCTGAACGGAAACATAGGCATATTCTTGACATTACTCGCGCTCTCCTTCTATCTTCTTCCTGCCCTGAAAACTTTTGGGGGGAAGCTGCCCTCACTGCTGTCTACACTATCAATTGTGCTCTTACCCTTGTCATCCATAATCAAACTCCCTTTGAACGTCTACATGGCACTCCCCCTCCATACACCAATCTTCGGGTTTTTGGCTCTGCCTGCTTTGTTCTGCTTCAATCCCATGAACACACCAAGCTTGAACCTCGTTCTCGTCTTTGTTGCTTTCTTGGGTATGAAATTGAACATAAAGGCTTTCGCTGTTGGGATCCTCTCTCTAAACGTCTTCGTATCTCCCGCCATGTAGTTTTCTGGGAGCACCAAATGTTTTCCTCACTATCCTTCTTTCACTTACCGCACTTTCCACTAATGTACTATTTACTAATCCTTCCATAGATCTCTTCTCTGATGATTTTGATACAGGTTCCTCCTTCATCGAGACGCCCTTGTTCACTCCTGATCCCATCCAGCCTGCTCTCCCTGAAGGTCCACTTCTCATTACACCACCTCCTTCTCCACCGGTTCTTCCTCCCACCGATCCTTCTACGGTCGACCACGCCGGGTAACTCAACCTCCTATCCATCTTTGTGATTATATTGTTGGATCTGCTGCCTTTTCTACTTATGAACCTACCTCCTATCGTGAGGCTTGTACTAATCCTCTTTGGCAGCAAGCTATGACTGATGAACTCCAGGCCTTGGATAAAACTCATACTTGGGATCTTGTTGCTTTTCCTCCTGGCAAGACTACAATTGGCTGCAAATGAGTTTACAAAATCAAGACTCATTCTGATGGCTCTATTGAATGCTACAAAGCTCGTCTTGTTGCCAAGGGTTTTAACCAGGAATATGGTATTGATTATGAGGAGACATTCTCCCCTGTTGCTCGGTTTACATCTATTCGTAGTTTACTTGCTGTTGTTGCTGCTCGCCACTGGGAGCTCTTTCAGATGGATGTCAAAAATGCTTTCCTCAATGGTAATCTTCTTGAGGAGGTCTACATGCAACCTCCACCTGGGTCCACTTTCCACCTCATAAGGTTTGCAAACTACAGCGTGCCCTCTATGGCCTCAAGCAAGCGCCCCATGCTTGGTTTGCTAAGTTCAGTTTTACCATTCATGACTTCGGGTTCACCTCTAGCTCCTATGACTCTGCTCTTTTTATACGGACTACTTCTCATGGTACCACTCTTCTCCTCCTGTATGTGGATGATATGATTATCACTGGTAATGATGAAGTTGGTATTCTCCGACTCAAACGTTTTCTCCACCGTCGGTTTGAGATGAAGGACCTTGGTACTCTTAACTACTTCTTAGGCCTTGAAGTCTCTTATGATTCTACTGGTTCCTATTTGTCCCAGGCTAAATATGCATCCAATCTTCTGGCTCGTGCTGGTCTTACCGATTGCAAAACTACCTCTACTCCAGTTGATCCTCAGATTCGTCTCACTCCTCTCGATGGGGATCTCCTCTTTGATGCTACTCTTTATCGCAGCTCATCGGCAGTCTTGTCTATCTCACAGTGACTCGTCCTGACATTGCCTATGTTGTTCACATTGTTAGTCAGTACATGTCGGCTCCTCGCACTCCCCACTACACTGCTCTACTCCGCATCCTTCGCTACCTCAAAGGCACTCTGTTCCATGGCCTTCACTACTCTGCTTCTCCTCTTTTGAACTGAGTGCATTTTTCGATGCTGATTGTGCTGGGGATCCTACGGATCGACGCTCTACCACAGGATTCTGTTTCTTCTTAGGGGATTCTCTTCTTACTTGGCGTAGTAAAAAACAATCCCTCACTGCCCACTCTAGTACCGAAGCTAAATACCGAGCTCTTGCTGATACTACTCAGGAACTTCTCTGGCTTCGCTGGCTCCTTACGGATATGGGTGTTTCTTCTTCTGGTCCTACCACTCTCTATTGTGACAATCAGAGTGCTATTCAGATTGCTCACAATGATGTTTTTCATGATCGCACCAAACATATTGAGATTGATTGTCATTTCATTCGCCAGCATGTTACCTGTGGTACTGTTCATCTTCTCCCTATTACTTCTGCCGATCAACCTGCTGATATCTTCACTAAGGCTCATCCTCCAAGACGCTTCAGTGATCTTGTCTCCAAACTCAACTTGGTTGATGCTTTCCATTCTTGAGTTTGCGGGGGGATGTTAGTATATAGTTGTTATAATAGCTGTTATAGCATTATAGCTTTAGCATTATATTATAGCTTTATCTTTCATATTTCTTAATGTAAAGTATACAGCTTTTCCTTTATGCTTTCGGTGCCTACAATTTGGTATCCAATGTATCATCTCCTCTCTATAAAGAGAGTGCATTCTCTTTATAAATGAACACACACAACATAGATTAATACAGAGTTATTCATTTGCTCTCTCACTCTTTCAAACTATTGTTTCAATAGCAAATGAAATGACAAGAGAAAAAAAAAGTTGAGGAGATAATGGAGAGACTATACTTGTAACACTCACAGAAATGCAGTGCCATCTCTCCAACTGCTGCTCCACTAACAATAACCTTGGCACCTGAGTCTGCAACTGCTTTGATGAGCTCCTCAACTTTGGCTTCTTCAGTTTTTGCATAATTCTCTAGCTAGAGGATTCCAAAATGACAAGATGAAGATTGCCAGGACAATTTAGTATCAAATAATGAAAGAAGCTATACGAACAATATGTGACTACAAGTATATCCATCAACTATTACAAAAAGGCTATAGAAAAATATCTGAATCCAAGCATGCATTGACAATCCAAAGAACAGTTAAAGAAGAATTACGTAAAAGCTGGTGCATCCAACAACAGAACCAAGATATAATGTACATCACAACATATAGTCATTCACCAGCGGCAACTAGGAAAAGAAGGAAACTAAGAAGATGCCATCTCAATAAATCATCTCATGAGACATCATCACTGTCAGCAGTATGCACCAATGAAAAAATTAGCAATCATTAACATCTATCCATTCTCAGAGCTAGTTGGATCCTATATTTTTTGAGGAATTTACACACAAGGCAAATTAGTTACTCAACTAACACTGAGTGGAAAACCTATGCACAAATTCTTTCAATTTTGAATGACAACAACTCATTCCAAACCAAAACAAACAAACAATCAAATACTATCGAAAGCCAGGACCTTTGGGGAAACTGAAAAAATATACATATTAAAAGCATTCTCAACTCAATGCACAAATACCCTATCCAGACTCGCAACCAATATGTTAACTAAAAAACACATGTTGCAATCAAAAGAGTGAGTCCAATAAGCTAAGCAGACAGTCAAACTCCAAGTTATCAACTAAACTATCACTCGCAAGATGATAAGCCGTTTGTCAACACTTACAGTTTTTTCAATTATTAGCTTTGAATAAGTAGTAAACAAGTCAATTATGTATGGAGACAATTTTGCACATTATAAGAAAAGAAGCATTTTGAGGTTCACACACAACACCCCCACCCCCGCCCCCACCAAAAGTAAAAAGAATTAGGCTTGATTATCTAAGGAAGACATCAGAAATAGTAAAGTACAGAAAGCACATGGTAGAATATAGACAAGAGATCAACCCAACAATTTCTTCATCAAGAATGTACCTGCTCAGCACTATGAATAAGGACTGTTCCTTTTGTTTCAATTGCAGATGTATCAACACCACCAACAAACACGGCAACCTACAAAATTATGAATAAAAAATGAAGTTCAGGAACTTGATGCACAATGAATTTCCACTTCAAAGCAATATACCCATGCATCTTTGGCCTATACATATAAAGTCGTCGTTCACATAATTTGCTCATACGGCCAAAGAATTGTGTTGATAGTCTATAAAACCCATTTCACAATGAGCTTTTTAAGATGCAAGCACAAAAATACAATTACAACCTACCTTCAACTACAATTACAAGATCAAAATGATCGTAGAATATTATTCTTATTATTTTTTTCATAAATAATGATCATAGAATATTATTGATATCAGTTAGTCCACTAAAAGTTGATGAGTGTAATCTATCTTGCGTCAGGTAGATATAAACTTCTAAGCAACATTTAAAATGTGAAAAAACAAGGGAAAGAGATAAGGGCAAGGACTCATGAGTTTGTACGTTGCCACAAGTCAGAAACTGCCTAATTTAAACATCTTGTGGTGACTTGCAGAATAATATGCCCACCAAAGAATTATGCAAATATTGCAAGCCAGAAGTTGAGCTACACAAGGTTATATAGAAACCCCATAATATGTTACAATGGTTTAACCCTCAGGATCGTAATTGTTAAAAGAGCAAGGTCGCAGACTTTCTCCTAGAGCCATCACCTAAACCTGATCCTATCTTGCTTGAAATCAACCTTATTTCATTGACCAAAGAAGCGGACATGGCTAAAAGAAGGGCACTCAGGGCCTTGATCAGCTAGCAAACCTCTACAGCGCCTACTGATGTTCAGACTGAGCCACCTCCTGTCGAGTAAAGAAGGGGGACAGTTGTTACCCTACCAATAGCCAGGGCTTCTTTATCTCAGCCTAGCAAAAGGGCCCAAACTACACCCACTGAGCAGCATCTAGTGGACAAAGAACAACCCGAGCAGCAAACCGCTAAGCTATTCGATTTGGAAATGCCTTTAGGGGGAAGCCAAACTAAACAGGCTAACCCATCCACCCCCCCGGTGTGTGCACTGGCCTTGACCTACAAGGGCCGAGCTGTGACCACATCTGATTCAGTCTGCGTTGACAAGGACTTTCTTTTGGCCTTTAATCTAGCCAAGAGTCTCTACCTTCCTACCGATATGGAGAGGCATGAGCAGCTAACCGAGCTGAAGGCTATCAGGTTAACCACCAAGTCGCTATTTCTAGTGAGTGATAACTCTTTAATCGTTCTCTTTTCTTCTCAACTATTTGCTCAGTCTTTCTGACGTCAACTGTGTTTTACAGGTCGTGCTGAAAAATCAAGTGGTACATCAACGCGTGCTGGACTTAAGGAAGGCTACCAAAGTGGCCATTGCTAATAGCAACACCAAGACTGCCGAGCTAAAAGAACTAAGAGCAAAGCTGGCAGAGATAAGCACTAAGCGTGACCTGCTGGCTGAACAAGTTCGCATGGTTGATGAAGACAGATAAAAGGCCTTGGTTGAAAAGAAAAATAGGTATTTGCACGAGCTAAAGAAACTCAAAGACACCAAAGGCGCTCAAATCAAGGTGCTAGAGAAAACGATGGAGGACGCCAATGACCTAGGTTATGCAGAAGGTGAGCAAGCCTATCTTCAACAATGCGAGGCCACCAAGGATATCTTGTTTAAGTACAGCTAAAAGGCGGCGGCAGAAAAACTCAGCCAATTCGCTAATTCTAAGGTCTTCCTAAATGCACCTCTACATTTTATCCCAAGTTATATGGCGGTGTATGCTAGCACCGTGCAACAAAGACTACTAGAGGTGGAGGATAGTCTGGCGACCGATACTACTCTAGTCTTGACATCTACTAACCTAACGCTATAGCTGATCTCTCAGCTCAACCAAAAATAGCCAGCCAAACTCAACCGAGCTTCACCATCGAAGAAGATGCCATTGATCTTGTCACGACCCAAACCCGTCCCTATGGGTTTAGCACCGTAACCGGCCAGTAATCCGTGATTACCGAAGGCCTGCTTAACATTAAAGACAGTAATACAGAGTACAGGGGCTGGCAGAAGCCAAAACAGTAATAAAAGATGTCCAATGAGCTGTGACAGTCTGTATGCAAAAAGACTTTTCTGTAACATATTCACATTCAAAACCATGACAGTATATACATACATCATACAGATATTCAGGTTAGGGACCAAATCCCTACCATAACAATACAGTGCCAGTCTAGACATTTATTACAGAACAGAGGCAAAAAGGGGAAATCTAAAACACCCCAAAACAGCCTTGACTTGGCAGCACTTGGAACCTCGAAGTGAGGCGCGATGGTTGGCTTGACAAAAAGGGAGCTAACCCAACGCTCTTAACTCCGATCCGGTGCCTGGACACCTACATATAAATATAAACAGTGAGCTAAAGCCCAGTGAATAACAGTTGTGTAAAGAGGTTAAGAATGAATGTCCTTTCAGTCATTAAACAGTCATATCAGTCATTTAGAAACCATAGCAGTCATGTGTGGTACATCCTATAGCAAAACAGTACAGTAGGTCTTAACAGACCGAACAGTCAGTTGATGGCCATCATAACAGTAAATAGTAGTGGTTCCAAACATGGGAACCGACAGAGATCTCTGTGATAGTAGCAGTAACAGTACAGTAACAGTAAATTGCTATAGATGCCACGAATACAGTTTACAAATAGGACAAACATTCATTAAACAATAACGTTTCAGTAAACAGAACAGTTGATCATTCAGAAAATATTCATAATTGAACATATCTTTACAACATTGTTACTCACAGAGCACTGGGCTATAAACAGCTAATGAGCGTCCTCGGATGCCAACCCTACACAGTTACAGAATGAACACACACTAAGTTACACGCTTGGGAATCAACAACTTAGTCCCTATCTTGACTCGGTGTGGTTCTACATCAATATCCTCCTTAAGATACCTTAAACATGGCCTAGGAATGCCTAGGATGGAAAGAGGATGCAAAGATGTACTTTAAAATACTTTTCAAAATTTTCAGAAAACAGGGGTCTTGCGCAAGCGTGGCTTTCTACGCTCGAGCGGACATGCAGACAAAGGAGCTCCTCTTGAGCGTGACTTCCTTCGATCGAGCGGACTGTAAACTCAAGCAAAAGTACTGAATGCATGCAATTCACGCTCGATGGGCGCTCGACCTCCGCTCGAGCGTGAGACACAAGTCCTCGCTCGAGCGTGCATTTCTCCCTCGAGCGGACTGTAAACACATGAAAAGTACTGGATACACGCATTTCACGCTCGAGCGTTACTTTCACCGCTCGAGCGGGATGCATGTACTCAGAGTGTACGTTCGAGCGTGAAGTCTTACGCTCGAGCGTGGGTCCAAAATCTGGAATTTCCATATTGAACCTCCAAACTCAAATTCAACATTTAAAGCATCAAATTCGATTCTTTTGGGCCAATTTTCTGGAAAACACTTTAAAACTCATAATATGACATGTTTCAAAGATCAATTTGCAAAATCAAAGCCCAAAGGTAGTTCAATGAAACACAATTCCAAACAAAACTTCATGAACATAATGTATATGTAACATGCAAGTGTTCAATTGAAATCAAAGCTTCAAATACTTGATCAAATGAGTCAATTCACTAAAAAACATGATGAATTCATGGACCATAGCTAGAATATAGACATGCATGTGAGGATTTCCATGAAATCAACCTCAAAACTCAACAATGTAAACATGCATGCATGATTCAAGCTTCAATTCAACAATTTAAAACCAATTCTAGACTTAGATCACTAATGGCTCATGGACCATGCAAGATACAACTAGAATTCATAAACTAAAGGATAAATATCCTACCTTAGGTCCTCAATTCCAAGTCTAGAAGCTCAAATACACAATGGATTCTTCAAATCTTCTAAGTCTCAAGCAAATTTTGATGAACTCAAGCTTACTTCCAACTCTCTAGCTCTCTCTCTCTCACGTTTTTGGTCTCTAGAGGAAATGAATGGCATATCAAACATGAGGGAAGTAGAAAAAGAATAGTCTAGGATTGTCCACTAAGTGGCAATTTGGTAAATACTTAAACTAATGAGATTTAGCTTTATTTAATCTAACATAGTCATACCAAATCAAATTCAAATTAAATCTATCATAAAATCACGTAAATTCTAATTAGCATAAAACACTAATCAATTTCTGATTCGGCTGCCGATAAGGCCTTCAATTTATAGTTTAAAACATAAAACATAAACAGATCATTTAGCAGTCAAACAGATAGATTTGCATTTAAACTAATACACTCAATCAATCAGTTCAGAATTTTAGTCAGATCAGTTACTTAACATGCTTAACCATAGTTTAGCAGTAATCAGAGGTATATCAGTAAACAGTGGCGAGGGTTGTCACAGTCTCCCCTCCTTATAAAGAGTTTGGTCCTCCAAACTCGAATTACCTTCGTTTTGGAAGAATACTGGATTCAGTGGGAACAATTCAGGATATCTGCTCAACATATCATCTTCTCTTTCCCAAGTGGCATACACGCCACCATGGTTTTGCCAGTCCACTTTCACTAACGGAATTTTTTATTCCTCAACTTTTTGATTCGTCGATTTACAATCTGAATAGGTCGTTCTTCATAAGTGTAGTCGTCACTTAGCACTACACGGGTAGGCTCAATAACATGGAAGGGATCCCGAAGATAATCCCTCAACATTGAAATATGGAAGACATTATGCATATGCTCCATTTCAGGAGGAAGCACTACTTGATACGCCACCGGATTAATCTTTTCAATAATCTCATACGGCCCGACACATATCGGCGCTAGCTTACCCTTGACTCCAAAACGAGTCTGGCCTTTCATCGGTGTCACTTTAACAAAAACTTGATCACCTACTTCATATTCCCTGTCTCGTCTTCAGACATCCGCATAACTTTTCTGTCAGCTTTGTGCGGTTTTCAATCTTTGCTGAATCAGTTTCACCTTTTCGGTGGTTTCTTGAACAATCTTGGGCCCAAGCCAAGGTCCATCTCCAACTTCTGCCCAGCAGATAGGAGATCGACATTTCCTACCATACAAAGCCTCGAAAGGCACCATACCAATGCTCGAGTGAAAACTGTTGTTGTAGGCAAACTCAACTAAAAGTAAATGGCTTTCCCAATTTCCTTGGAAATCAAGAACACACATCCGCAGTAAGTCTTCCAGAGTCTGGATGGTTCTTTCTGACTGGCCATCTGTCTGAGGATGGTATGCACTACTCAGTGCAGTTTGCAGACTTTGCCAAAATCTCGATGTAAACTTCGAGTCCCTATCAGAAACAATGGACATAGGCACTCCATGCAATCTAACAATCTCATCAATATAGATTATAGCCAATTTGTCCGCATTATAAATTGTTTTGACAAGTAAGAAATGAGCAGATTTAGTCAATCTATCAACAATAACCCAATTTGAGTCCATACCTTTACTGGAGCGAGGTAAACCAATAATGAAATCCATAGTAATATGTTTCCATTTCCACTCCGGTATTGGTAAGGGTTGCAGTAAGCCTGCGAGTCGTTGATGTTTAGCTTTAACTTGTTGGCAATGAAGACATTTCGATACAAAGTCAGCAATCTCTTTCTTCATTCCCGGCCACCAGAAATTCAGTTTCAAGTCTTGATACATTTTCGTATTTCTTGGATGGATAGACAGTTTCGAATTGTGGCCCTCTTGCAGAATTCGTCTTTTCAGCTCAGAATCATTCGGTACACACAACCTTCCTGGAATTTCAACACATTGTTCTCAAATTTAAAGTCTGGCCTCGGTTTAGATTCTCGTTCATCAATGACCTTTTTCAAGAAGTCATCCTGTTGATGTTTCTCGTTAATTTCCTCAATCAGTGCCGGTTGAGCAGAAATAGCGACTAAGGTTCCACCTTGTTCACGCAAAACAATCTCAACTTCAAATTTTTCAAGGTCACATAGCAACTCTTTCTGCCCGGTGAGTAAACAGACTAAATTTCCAACTGATTTCTGACTCAGTGCATCGGCAACGGTGTTAGCTTTCCCCGGATGGTACAAAATTTGCAAATCGTAGTCTTTTATCAGTTCTAACCATCTCCGCTGTCTCATGTTCAGTTCTTTCTGTATGAAGAAGTATTTCAAACTCTTGTGATCTGTATACACTTCACATGTCGCCCCATAAAGGTAGTGACGCCAAAATTTCAATGCAAATACCACTGCGGCAAGTTCTAAATCATGAGTGGGGTAGTTCTTTTCATGCGGTCTCAGTTGTCGGGAAGCATATGCAATAACTTTACCATTCTGCATTAAAACACATCTCAAACCCTTATAAGAAGCATCACTAAATATGGTAAATCCATCCGTACCTGAGGGTAAGGTGAGAATCGATGCAGTCACAAGTCGGGTTTTCAATTCTTGAAACACTGATTCTCTCTGATCGGTCCAGTCAAATGGTATCCCTTTTTGAGTCAACTGAGTCAACGATAGGGCAATTTTGGAGAAGTCTTTCACAAACCTCCTGTAGTACCCGGCTAAACCTAGGAAACTTCAGACTTCAGTAACATTAGACGGTCTGGGCCAATTCACTATTGCTTCAATTTTCTGTGGGTCAACTGTAATGCCATCCTTACTAATCACATGTCCCAAAAACATTACATGTCTAGCCAAAATTCACACTTTGTCAGTTTTGCATACAGTCTCTGTTCTCTTAGGGTCTGTAAGGCAATTCTCAAATGATGTTCATTTCTTCTGTGCTTTTGGAATAAATCAGAATGTCATTTATAAAAACAACTACAAATTCGCTGAGGAATGGTTTAAAAATTCTGTTCATAAGGTCCATAAATGCAGCAGGTGCATTAGTAACTCCGAAAGGCATAACAAGGAATTCATAATGTCCATACCTCGTTCGAAAGGCAGCATTTTCAATGTCCTCTGGTTTGACTTTCAACTGGTGGTATCCAGATCTAAGGTCAATTTTAGAGAAAACCTGGGCACCCTGTAACTGGTCAAACAAATCATCAATTCGAGGCAATGGATATTTGTTTTTCACTGTTACCTTATTCAGTTCACGGTAGTCAATGCAGAGTCTCAATGAGCCGTCTTTCTTTTTTACAAACAAAACTGGTGCGCCCCACGGTGAAGTGCTGAGCCTGATGAACTTCTTATCTAACAGTTCCTGTAGTTGAATTTTCAGTTCTTTCAGTTCGGTAGGTGCCATTCTGTACGGAGCTTTGGAAACTGGCTGTGTACCCGGAATCACATGATGGTGAATTCAATGTCCTTGTCAATCAATTCCCCTGGCAAATCATTTGGAAAAACATCTGGGAATTCTCTGACTATAGGAATACTGTCCACATTAGCTTTAGCATCAGTAGGTACAGTCAATATACAACATAAATACCCTTTACATACCTTCTTAATCAGTTTAAACGCTTTCATGGATCAAAACAGGTATGGAGGAGATACTACTCCAACTCCATTAAACACAAATTCAGGTAGTCCAGGTGGACGGAAAACAACTTGTTTCGTTACACAGTCTATGGTAGCATGATATTTTGTTAACCAGTCCATTCCCAATATTACATCAAAATGGTCAATGTTCAATGGCAGTAAATCAATATACAAATGCGCATCTCCAATAATAATCTCACATGCAGGGTACATATAAGCACAAGTCATGGATCCCCCAACAGGTGAAGATACAGCTAACAAATAATTCATGGGTTCCAATGGTCTATTCAATTTCCGTGAAAAAGCATGCAAGACATATGAATGTGTAGACCCCGAATCAATCAGAATATAAGCATTTTGAGTACAAATTGAGAGTATACCTGACACAACAGTCTCGGTATTCTGTACATCTCCCTATACAAGGGCGAACACTCGGCCTTGCCTCATAGGCTCTTTTCTAGTAGCTTTGGGGTTAGGTTTCGGTGCAACAGTTGATGCTGCTGCGCTAGCTGCAGCTTTACTATTGTCTTGAGCAGTGGAAGGGCAATCTTTAACCATGTGGCCCACCTTGCCACACCTGTAACAAGCACCAGAAATTTTATAACAAACCTCTTTATGTTTCTTACCACATTCTGAACAGGGCGGTATAGAGCCACTCCCCTGACTGGAACTAGTTGTTGATCCTGTATTCTGTTTTTTGTTCGATGAATTATTTCAGCCTTTCTTGAACTTAAAGCCTCGTCTCTTACCGCGCCATTCAGTTCCCGGTGTTTCAGTCTGTTTCAGTGCCTCGATATTTGACTCAGCTATTATTGTTCGGTCAAGAACATCTACATATTTCAGTAGTCTCAGAACATTGATTCTGTCAAGTATTTCAACATTCAGGCCGCCTTCAAACTTCCTGGCCTTTTTGTAATCAGTGTCCACCATGTGTGGTGCATATCTGGCGAGTTCAGTAAACTTTGATTCATACTCTACCACTGACATAGTACCTTGTTTCAATTGTTCAAACTCAGTCACTTTACGATCCTTGACACACTGGGGGAAGTATTTTTCAAAGAAGGCTTCTTTAAATTGAGCCCAAGTCATAACAGTGCCGGTGTCACGGATAAGCATCCACCACCGTCTAGCTTCCTCTTGCAAAGTAAAGGTAGCCAATAGCACCTTATGTGCTTCAGAACACGGAAATACCTCGAACAATTTCTCTATTTCTAGCACCCATGCTTCGGCCTTTAATGGTTCAAGGCCTCCTTGAAATGATTGCGGTTTCATCTTACTGAACTTCTGCGTCAGAGCAATTATATTATCACTAACATTGTGCTCGGGTTGAACTGGAGGAGGTGAGGGCTGTTGGTTCTGTTGTAGCCTCAAGGCCTCAGTCAATAGTTCAACTGTTCTTTCTAATCTTGTCATTCTGGTATCAGATGATTCTGTTTCATCGGCATTCCTTGTATTGTCCATTTCACTATATGCAATACAGTAATAATGAACATAGGCAGTTGCATACTTAAACACCTTAGCACATTAGCACATATATTCATATCATGGCCACACACACTTTTCAATGCTAATGCAATGCCCTAATCGCTTTTCTAGGACATCCTATAGCTCATTTGGATACGTGTGTGCGGTATAACTCGTGGTTTAGTATCACTCTGATACCACTCTATCACGACCCAAACCCGCCCCTATGGGTTTAGCACCGTAACCGGCCAGTAATCCGTGATTACCGAAGGCCTGCTTAACAGTAAAGACAATAATACAGAGTACAGGGGCTGGCGGAAGCCAAAACAGTAATAAAAGATGTCCAATGAGCTGTGACAGTCTGTATGCAAAAAGACTTTTCTGTAACATATTCACATTCAAAACCATGACATATATACATACATCATACAGACATTCAGGTTAGGGACCAAATCCCTACCATAACAGTACAGTGCCAGTCTAGACATTTATTACAGAATAGAGGCAAAAAGGGAAAATCTAAAACACCCCAAAACAGCCTTGACTTGGCAGCACTTGGAACCTCGAAGTGAGGCGCGATGGTTGGCTTGACAAAAGGGAGCTAACCCAACGCTCTTAACTTCGATCCGGTGCCTGGACACCTACATATAAATATAAACAGTGAGCTAAAGCCCAGTGAATAACAGTTGTGTAAAGAGGTTAAGAATGAATGTCCTTTCAGTCATTAAATAGTCATATCAGTCATTTAGAAACCATAGCAGTCATATGTGGTACATCCCATAGCAAAACAGTACAGTAGGTCTTAACAGACCGAACAGTCAGTTGATGGCAGTAGTAGTGGTCCAAACATGGGATGACAGTAGCAGTAACAGTACAGTAACAGTAAATTGCTATGGATGCCACGAATACAGTTTACAAATAGGACAAATATTCATTAAACAATAACGTTTCAGTAAACAGAACAATTGATCATTTAGAAAATATTCATAATTGAACATATCTTTACAACATTGTTACTCACAGAGCACTGGGCTATAAACAGCTAATGAGCGTCCTCGGATGCCAACCCTACACAGTTACAGAATGAACACACACTAAGTTACACGCTTGGGAATCAACAACTCAGTCCCTATCTTGACTCGGTGTGGTTCTACATCAATATCCTCCTTAAGATGCCTTAAACATGGCCTAGGAATGCCTAGGATGGAAAGAAGATGCAAAGATGTACTTTAAAACACTTTTCAAAATTTTCAGAAAACAGGGGTCTTGCGCAAGCGTGGCTTTCTACGCTCGAGCGGACATGCAGACAAAGGAGCTCCTCTCGAGCGTGACTTCCTTCGATCGAGCGGACTGTAAAATCAAGCAGAAGTACTGAATGCATGCAATTCACACTCGATGGGCACTCGACCTCCACTCGAGCGTGAGACACAAGTCCTCGCTCGAGCGTACATTCCCTCCCTCAAGCGAACTGTAAACACATGAAAAGTACTGGAAACACGCATTTCACGCTCGAGCGTTACTTTCACCGCTCGAGCGGGATTCATGTACTCAGAGTGTATGTTCGAGCGTGAAGTCTTACGCTCGAGCGTGGGTCCAAAATTTGGAATTTCCAGATTGAACCTCCAAGCTCAAATTCAACATTTAAAGCATCAAATTCGATTCTTTTGGGCCAATTTTCTGGAAAACACTTTAAAACTCATAATATGACATGTTTCAAAGATCAATTTGCAAAATCAAAGCCCAAAGGTAGTTCAATGAAACACAATTCCAAACAAAACTTCATGAACATAATGTATATGTAACATGCAAGTGTTCAATTGAAATCAAAGCTTCAAATACTTGATCAAATAAGTCAATTCACTAAAAACATGATGAATTCATGGACCGTAGCTAGAATATAGACATGCATATGAGGATTTCATGAAATCAACCTCAAAACTCAACAATGTAAACATGCATGTATGATTCAAGCTTCAATTCAACAATTTAAAACCAATTCTAGACTTAGATCACTAATGGCTCATGGACCATGCAAGATACAACTAGAATTCATAAACTAAAGGATAAATATCCTACCTTAGGTCCTCAATTCCAAGTCTAGAAGCTCAAATACACAATGGATTCTTCAAATCTTCTAAGTCTCAAGCAAATTTTGATGAACTCAAGCTTACTTCCAACTCTCTAGCTCTCTCTCTCACGTTTTTGGTCTCTAGAGGAAATGAATGGCATATCAAACATGAGGGAAGTAGAAAAAGAATAGTCTAGGATTGTCCACTAAGTGGCAATTTGGTAAATACTTAAACTAATGAGATTTAGCTTTATTTAATCTAACATAGTCATACCAAATCAAATTCAAATTAAATCTATCATAAAATCACGTAAATTCTAATTAGCATAAAACACTAATCAATTTCTGATTCGGCTGCCGATAAAGCCTTCAATTTATAGTTTAAAACATAAAACATAAACAGATCATTTAGCAGTCAAACAGATAGATTTGCATTTAAACTAATACATTCAATCAATCAGTTTAGCATTTCAGTCAGATCAGTTACTTAACATGCTTAACCACAGTTTAGCAGTAATCAGAGGTATATCAATAAACAGTGGCGAGGGTTGTCATAATTTAACCACAGTTCGAAAGGCAGATTTAAATCACATGATATTCTTAATTAAATCATCAAAAATCTAATTTAATTTAAACTAAACTTAATCATACTAATGTAAATTAGGCTCTAAGTCCCTATCCAAATATTTAATTTTCATGCGTATAAATTATTGATTCAGACAGGTTCAATTCATATCCTAACCATATATGTTCACAATATCACAATGCATAGCACATAATTGCACATAACACATAATCAATGCAAATCATATGATTAACTTAATTAATCAAGGAGGTGGTTGTCACAATCAGACCCAATTCCCCAAGACTCGACGGAAACAAAATGCACATCAAGGCCTCATTCTGCCTATATATAGCCATTACTTGTTGAAAGTGGCTAAGGTGCATGTACGGATCTGAATTCCCTTCGTGGATCGTAAACTTAAGCTGGTTAAAGCCTAAAGGCAGTAATGCATTCTCTATCACTAAAATGAACGGCGAGTTATATTGCCAGCGTTTTGTTTGCTGGCTCACAGGCAACGTACGACATTGGCATTGCAACCTTGACGTTTCCATGCATCCTAGGAGCCAATCGTTGCAAAATTAATACTCTTTGGGGGTCCTGTACATAGGCAACTTCTCTTCTTCGTGCCCTTTCTTTCAAAACAGTTTGTAAATCTACAGATGTGGGCAACTTAATATATCGCGAAGATGTTTGATGAGTGTAAGGTCCCGGTGTCCCACATCGAGAATGGAGGAGGAGTTCCTGGGCTATAAAAGTAAAAACTTGAACCCTTATATAGCATCGAGGCCTTTTCCCAGGTAGTGAAATCCCTAGCAGCACTCCCCAGTTAAGTGTACTTAGGCTGGAGTAGTTCTAGAATAGACGTTACAAATAGTATTAGAGCCGACTCTCCGGAGTACCGAATGTGGGCCCCTAGCGTCTCTCGGTGCATATGGGTGGCTTGCGAGTTGGCAGGCTACTACACTAGGACGTACAACCCTAAGGGGGGTAGATTGCAAGGTCTCGGTGTCCCACATCAGGAATAGAGGGGGAGTTCTGGGTTATAAAAGTAAAAACCTGGACCCTTATATAACATCGAGGCCTTTTCCCGGTGGTGAAATCCTTAACAGAACCCCCAAATTAAACGTGTTTAGGCTGGAGTAGTTCTGGGATGGGTGACCCAATGAGAAGAACAAATCCGTGTGGGCGTGAACTAAAGTAGACAATATCGATGACATGTGAAGGGTTGAGGCGTTACAATGAGTGTGTGAGGGTCGGTAGCTGCTCCCTCCAGTATACGATCTTTTAGACCTCATCCTCTCAAGCCTAGAGTAACAAGTTCTGGAAGTTCTTGAATGAATGTCGCCTGTCCAGGGTTTCTACTTTGAGAATACATGGGCGTGACGAGCCTATCCCGATCTCCAGAATTGAGGGATTGCGTTCGCCCTTCGCGGATCTCTGCACCAGCCACGCCTTTACCTTTCACTTGGCGCTTCAAAGTCTCCATGTCTGCTGCCATCCTCCTTATCAACTTATCCTGCTCCTTCACACGATCCTCTAGAACCTGGGTGTCCGTTCGTCATCTTTTTCCATCTAGGCTTCGGGAGTGGCAAGGGCTTAAACCTTGTTTTTCTCGCGTACCCTTAAGAGGGTTCCATCATTATGGGTCTAAGTCCGCTATGGGTGGAACATGAGGCAAGTCGTCACGCCTCCTATTCCCTTTTGGCATTTGGCCATCAATAGAAAATTGCGACAGATTTTCATTGTGCGACAGATTTTCATTGTGCACCATTGATACCTACTGAAGAAAAACTTGATCAAAAGGTAAGTTCTCTGATACTTCTCACAGACGGAGCCAATTGTACGAGCACGAAATAATCTTCACTCGTATAATCCTATTGAGCAAGCTTGCACTCTTTGAACATCGTCGTATCACCTGAAAACACAAATGTGAGCTAGCCGGCGGGGTGTATGCCAAAAACCCCTTCGATGCCTAAGTTAGCAAAAGACTTAAAAGGCAAAAGCTCTGTAAATTCGGAATATAAATTGCAATACCTGGATGAGAGTTTGGTTTGAGTTTTTGTAAATTTCGCATGCCACAATCCTAGCAGGACTCCAACTTTCCTTAGTAGAGTTCTTCTAGGAAACACATTCCCAAAGGATAATACTTATCCTTTGACACCCTCCTCACTGCAAGGCAAGTAACATGACACAACTCTTTGCTTGGCTTCCTGCTGCGTGATCAGACTACCTTTGCTTTGTCCGCCACTAGCTTCGCCGTGCAACACGTAGCGCCGTGCAATGCTTGCTCAGTGCATTGTCGTGCTAACATTGCTCGGCTTTCCTCTTAGCTCGGTCAAACATTCATTGTTTGTTTCCTTTAACCACGTTCACCGTAGCTCGGTCAAAGCATTGACCGCACTTAGGAAGTAACTAGGTCCGAGAACATGTGATCAATTACTAGTCTGATCAACCATCTTGATCGATCTAGCCTCTGTTTGGCCCAAAACTGTGATATTTCAACTCATAGCTTGACCCACTATGCGGCCCAACTCTCGAAGACAATTCCATCTAGCTCGGCCCAATTTGGCTACACAAATTACCCTCTCATATCCCATAATTATATATACTTATAAAAATATATTGATATAGCTTGTGGATGGGGCGAAGAAGACTAAACTTTAACTAATTTTTCCAATCCCAACCCATATTATAATTGGGCTCAAATCATAATTTCAAATTAAAAAAATCATAGACATGTTTTTTATTTTTATTTTTATAGATTGATAACAGTCAAAACAAAAGACAATAAAGATAAAAACAGAGGTCTCAGTAGATTCAAGATGCAATAAAAAGGAAGGAATCTCCTCTATTTAAACCATGGGTTCTTCAAAGTTCACCGCCATATGAGTAAGACAACGTATTAGACCTCTTTCTCATCAAATTTCAACATGACAGCTTGAATGGAGTGAATAACACGGTTAAACCCAACAAAGCATCTCGCAGAAGAGTACACCGCATTAATCACATTCAAGGAGTCCCCTTCAAACATCACCTGATGAAGGCCCAAATCCATTGCAAATTCAACAGCACAATAGAGTCCATACAATTAACTTCAAGCAGGCCATCCATGATCCTTGATAGAGCACCAATTACCACGCTTCAACAATCAGGCACTACCACCACAAAACCCATATTAATAAGGCTTCCTTTATAAACAAATTGTTTTAGTAATTTTTTAATTTTTTAATTAAAATATAATGTAAAAAAAAATTAATATATTTGAGAATAATTTTTAATTTTTTATAAAAAAATATTTTATAAAATAAAAAAATTAGTAAATTGACATTTTTTTCCCTTTGACAAGGCCTGTTGTTCAACCTGTGAATTTCAGTTCACCAGACGTGTTGTCAGGTGAAGTGACGCAGCACATTGGTTAACGAGTTGCATGAAGTGGGAAGCATAGGATTGTGAGCAATCATAAATAGAGTGATGATTTAAAACATTAAATTTGGAACTCTAAAAATATCACTAATGAGGTGGCAATATAAAGAAAAAAAAAGGTAGTGGCTTTGGTCCAGTTTAAGATTGGACTGGACCATATTGTTGGGCCCGTGGGGGTCCATCACGGGTCCCGTTTTGATAATCTGAACCGTTCAATATGTAAAACTCGTCGAGTACTATATGCCTGTAAAAAATCACGTTGATCGGATATCGATAGCTATGTGAACAAAACAGTTTTTTATTAACCGTTAATTTTTTCACTGTCTATTTTTTTTTAATACAAAACTGATTTGATCACATAGCTATTGATATCCGATCAACGTGATTTTTTACAGGCATGTAGTACTCGACGAATTCTACACATTGAAACGGTTCGGATATTAAAAAGGGCCAAAAAAATGGGCCCCATGGGCCAAACTGGACGGGTCCAGTCTTGATCTCAACTTGAGACAAGCTGGACCCAAAAAAAAAAATAAAACAAAACAAAGGCCAAACTATCACATCAGTGGTAGGGTTCACATGATGCCATATCATTAGTGGTGCATTAATGGTGATAAATTAATGGATATAAAGCATTTTTCATCATGAATATTAGACTTTACCATTTTTTTATTCGAAAAAATACTCATAGATAGGTTTTTATGATAGATTTGAGCAATTATACATCACGCTATTTGAATTTATAGATAGGTTTGTGGTAAAATGATAGATTTTTTTTTTTTTAGTAATTTTTTAATTTTTAAGTTAAAAGAATGTAGTGCCAAATGAGACCTAAGTTATTTTGCCAAAATAAAATTTTATATTAATAAGTTATTTTTTAATTTATTTCACCATAAAATAATTTTGATATTTTAAAAAAGTCTCATTAAACTCATTTACTTTTTTACGATTACAACTTTTGTGAAAGTTTTTTTTTTCTCATTGTTTCTCACAATTTCATACCTATCTAACTATTTTACCTAATTAACCATCCAAACCAAGGAAGGAATATGAACTCAATTTTGAACATAGAACTAAATGCATAAGAAACAAAAATCTAGCCACCAACCCATCAACACAATTGTTATAATGTAAAAAATATGTATATTATATATTTAATATTATCTTAATTATTTTTATTAAAAATTAATATATAAAAATGTAAAATAATATTTTTTTTATAATTGTTTATTATTTATTATTTTTGTAATTGTAATATCTATATTTTTTTTATATTTATAAATTTTAATATATTTCTGATATAATTATGACATTATGGTTCAATTTCAATGAATAAGTGACCGATTCGCCCGGTCACTTTGGAGGTGTTTAGTATAGATTATTTTGGCCAACTTATAGATTCTAGTTTTGAAAAATCTACTTTTGACTGTTTAGTTAAATTTATTTTAAACAGTTTTTAATTTTAGCAACTTATTTTAACTCAAAAAAATTAATTCTAAGAAGCTGTATACCCATACTTTTAATTATCAGTTTCTACTGTAGATATATTAATTTACGATTATACCCTTAGTATTTAAAAAAAATAGAAAAAGAACCAAACAGACTATGGATTAATTATTTATTTTTTTATGAAAAATGTGCACTAATAGTAAATAATAATAAAAAAAATTAATTCAATTTACAACTAACAAAGATTAATTTAATTTACAATTAACAATAATAAAAATGACATTTACACATTAAAAAATTATTTCACAACTAATTTATGAAACATTACTCAACATCTTAAATTTATTCTAAAACTATAATTTAGCCTTGTTTGGAAATATGCTATTTTAATAACTTTTTGACTTTTTACGAAAAATATATAAAAAAAAAAAATAGAGAAAGTAATGTGACAAAACTTTTTAACTTTTTAGCTAAAATATATAATTGATAAATAAAACCTTTAGACCATCTCCAACCATGTATCAAACTCAATATCAAATTTGAATTTGATGGAAACATCTAAAAAAAAAATAATAATTTGAATTTGATGAAAAAAGGGTCCTTTTTCAACTCCAACGATTTCATCAAATCGGTATCAAATCAAGGATTTCACATTTCTTTCATTAAACTGAGGACTAACTTTTCTTTCATCAAATCACTGTTCATTACCATTGCCCAATATCCTTTCGAATGACCACCTCAAGACAAAAAAAAAAGTGAAAAAAATTATATTGGCTAGTCGACCACCTTAAGGCAAAAAAAGAAAAAAAGAAAAATTTATATTGATCGATCGACCGGCCGGATATCTGTTTAATCATCCTCATAATCGATCGGTGGTCTGATAAAGCTCCAAAATCTCCCGTTAGAACACTTTAATATCAAGGAAACCTTTTACTCAAATTTATACTCAAATTTAATAAAAAAAATTAATATACCGTTAAAATACTCTTAGACCATCTCCAACGCTGTACCAAATCTGATATCAAATTTGAATTTTGATGAAAATGATACTGTTCATGGCTCCAACCGTTTACCAAAGCTGGCACCAAAATGAGATTTCACCAAATGTTTCATCAGATCGACAAGGAAGAAATAAATTCACCAAAACACTGTTACGGATCGTTGGAGGGGGACTCGGGTCGACCAACCGGTTGCCCACCCGGTTGACTAACCGGTCGCCCGGTGTAGCATAAGATGGCCCTGACACGTTTGAACCCTCTGAACCCTGCAGCTGAAACGGTGGAGGCAACGGTCAACCACCCCGGTTGACCGGTGGGTTGACCACCCGGTCGACCGGGTTCGGCTATTCCAGCTTATTTTGTTTGCAAGGCTGTTTGCAAGGCTCCTTGTTTGTTTCAGCTATATTTTTTTTTGTTTGTTTCAGCTATAATTTTTTTTGGGACGTATGAAATTATTGTGATTACCAATAATTTGAAGGGTCATTAATTTACATTTTCAATATATTTGACATGTATATTTCATAATTAGCCATGTATATTTCATAATTAGCCGTTATAATAATTTACCGTTAGATTGGCAGAGTATTTTGAAAAGAGTATTTTGAAAATTTACCGTTCATGATTTACTCTATAAAATCAGGTCTGATTTCTATATCAAGCTAAGATAGTGTTTCAGTTTCAGAATCGTATTCATTGAAGACTGTGAATATTTTTTTCTTTTCAGTGATTAGATATATATTTTCCTTCAAATTTTAGTTCATACTATCTGCTTCTGAGTATGTGGTGCTGATCTTGACCTTCACAGTTTTAGCTTCATATCATTACAATCTTTTTCAGTAAGTATATTGTATTATTGTATTTTTTTATGCTATGGAAGATTTTGAAATGTTTGAGGAATCACAAATGTTTGAGCACAACAGTCATAGTAATTTTATGTCAGAATCTTCACGAGAACAGAACACGCAGAACAGTGCTACTCATTTCATTTCAGAATCTTCTCGTATTTCTCGTGGTAAAGCCTTCACAATTATAGAAGATGAAACATTATGTAGATCTTGGTTAGCAGTCTCTCAAGATCCTATTACTGGTAATAGTCAGAGTATGACTATATTTTGGGAACGAGTACTTGTTAATTTTAATTCACAATTGGGCGGTGAATCCAATCGAAATCGTATTTCTTTGACTCACCGTTGGTCAGCCATACAGAAGGCAATTAATAAATTTTGTGGTTTTCTTGAACAAATTCAACTGAGGCAACAAAGTGGAATAACCGAGGCAGATATGGTAAATTTTATTTGTGTTATTAAATATCAAATTTATTTTTTAAATCTATACTTGTTATTGAAATTTTTGTAACTTTTTTTTCAGGTCACTGAAGCAAAACGGATGTATCATGTACTACAAAAAAAACACTTCACATTTGATACATGTTGGCAGATTCTGCGCCAGAGTTGTAAATGGGATGAATTTCGATCAAAAAAACCCACGCAACCTACTGATCCATGTTTGAATGTACCAAGTGAATATGAGGCTTCTCAATCCAATCCAGTCAATGCGGTGCACGACCAACCATGTAATACATCAACACGACCAATTGGTACGAAGGCCGCAAAAGAGAAGTTGAAGAATAAAACAACGCATGATAGTAGATTTGATGAAATGGCTGCTAACCAATCCAAGATTGTTGAAGTGTTATCAACTATCTCTGCTAGAACTATTCAGCGAGATGAACAAAAGGCGATAGACCGTGCACAGAAGGCTGCAGAGCGTCGAAAAAGGGCCGAAGATAGGGAAGAACAACTAAAACTCCTATCTATGATGAATGAAAGAGAACAACGAAATGAAGATCATAAAATTATGTCAATGGACATGTCAAATTTAAATCCTATGCAAAAGGCGTACTACGAAGATCTTCAACGACAGATTTTATTTCGAACAACTAATAGACTGCCTTGAAAGTTTCCATATTTTGTGGGTTTTATGTATTTATTTTATGTATTAGTTTTATGTATTGAATTAACCTGGATATGTATTATTGCCACATTTCGAATTGAATACGTTTTGTTGCCATTTTCAAGTAATGCAATGTGTTACTTTTTTTTCTTATTAATCACAGTCTTCTATAAAATGATATTTAAAGTGAAGTCATTGACTACTATAATATGATTTTTAGAAGAGGAATCATAACTGCATAATGCCCTTCATTTACGCATTTTCAGTCTGTACATAATCATGTCCTTAGTCAACTAGGCATTACACTGAAAAACTACAATATACACCAAAATATGAACAAAAAAAACAAAAGGTTTTCAAAATAACAACATACAAACTGACTGCCTACAAGTTGAATCACAGCTTCACTGATTATCTGGTGGTGGTGGTGGTGGAGTAGGGTAGTAGTGCTGGTATATATCATTTACGCGATGCTCAATCGTATCTACACGATGCTCAATGTCCACACGGAAATCACCAAATTGTTGAATTAAGGAGTTCTGTGCATTGGCAAATGTATCAAACTGACTGCCTAACGAATTGACCTGACTTGCCATCTGCTGTTCCCATTGAACGCGTTGATTATAACGTTGCTCTTCCATGGCCAAATAGTCAGTCCAATATTGAGGTTGTTCAGCTGATGGCGTCACATTGGCATGAGAAGGATCTTGTGGAGCATCACCTTCGGCGCCTTCATTTTCTGAATCTTCTGAAGCATTATCACTCCCCATTAAATTGGGGGCTGCACCAGCACGGGTCACTGTATACTGATTAATTGGTGAACTGAGCTTCATTTCCATTTCATCTGCAAAATTAACCTTAAAATGTTTGAAAATTTTTGTTAAGAGTGCCCCAAACGGTAATGACCGACCTGTGAATTGACCTTGATTTGTTAGTACCATTTCTTTCATAATTATGTAACACAAATCTAACTTCTGCCCAACTTCAAAAGAGTATAGCAAATATGCATTAAAATATGGGACAGCATCATGGTGTCCTTTTTTTGGAGTGACATTTTCTACAATCCATCGGTGGAGAATCCGCAGATAAGGTTTTAAATGTCTTGCTTGTAAGCTAGTCCCAGTGAATCTGTTTCGACAAATAGTAGTAAACACATCAGTAGCATTACCAACAATATTAGCTAACTCATCCTCAGTTTGAAAGTGAATATTTTCATCACCATTTTCAACTCCAATAATGCCTGCCAAAGTTGGAATATCAAACTGTATACCTGTTCCTTTCACATATGACAAAAGTGTAAAATTTCCATCTTCTTCTGTAGTAGCCCGGAGGTGAGCATAAAATAGAGCTACTAGCCTTGGATATACCTTTTGGGGCAAATTAATTAAGTTTTTCCACCCCATTGCTTCAAGTTTACTAATTAGTAGTCCATCATATTGAGATGGAAGATTTACCCTTCTCCCTGTTACAATCGGTCGGGCAGAGAAGTTTGGAAAAGCTAATGCATGACTTTGACTGAGAAAATCATCAGTAGGATATGACCATATTTGAGCCTGTTGTTCTTGGCGTCGTGAAGGGTTGGAACTTTCACCAACGTGTTGTTTCGCTCTTTTAGTTCTAGGCATGGTGTCAAAATCTGTGGAATTTCAAATGAATATATTCCAAATATTACAATGCATTTAATTAGTAGGAGTTAAGGAATTTGAAATCACACCAATTTTCAGTATGCATACTAATCCAATAAAAACATCAGTAATTGTAAAAGCATCATATGCCAATATGCATATAATCAGAACTGTAATTTGTTCAACCATACAAGCAATGATCAGTAATTTGTTAAACTATACAACCAATGATCAATATGCATATAATCATATGCCAATATGCCAATATGCATATAATCAGTAATTTGTTAAACTATACAAGCAATGAAAGAATCAGAAGATGAAGGTCATGTTAAACTTGAACAAATATAATTTGTTGAAGTGAAGGTCAATGTATGATTCTTTCAATATTAATCATAAAGTTTGATTGAAACATGAAGGTGATGTTAAACTTGAACAAATTCAACAATGCATGAATCAAATACAACATACACACGAAATTGAATTGTAGTGTAGTGTAGAGCACAGAATGCACAGAGGGAAAGAATGTGAAAAAAAAAAAAAAAAAAATTAAACCGGGCCGGTTGACCAACCGGTTGACCCACCGGTTGACCAACCGGTCGCCCCGTGAATATACCTCTGTCCTGCCTTCGGATGCTGCCCTGCCTTGTGATGCTGCCTTTGGATGCTGCCTTTGGATGCTCAGGAATCACACTTGTAGTAATATGAATATGTAGAGTTTGGGATTTTCTTTTGGATTCAAAACACGATTTTGAAGATAGTGGATGGAGGAATACAGTGTGATGCTGCCTTTGGATGCTGCCCTGCCTTGTGATGCTGCCTTTGGATGCTGCCTTTGGATGCTCAGTAATCACAGTTGTAGTAATATGAATATGTTGAGTTTGGGATTTTCTTTTGGATTCAAAACACGATTTTCAAGATAGTGGATGGAGGAATACAGTGAGTATGGTGTTAGAGCCAATCTGTGGAAAGAGAACCAATATTTTGATGGCAGGTCTGGCTAAGTTTTGAGCTGATATAGACCCTCCATTCTTCAGGTAGGTGGTGAGGCTATTACCTTTTCAACAACTATATGCCGTATGAAACTTGAGGCATGGTAGATGGCATGCATTCAATAGCTTGGTAGGTGGTAAATTGAATGTTAGGTGGTGTCTATAGCTTGGTAGGTGGTGTATACAGCTTGGTAGGTGGTGTCTATACATAAAAATACTACAGAAAGGCCCTTCATTGAAAAGGTGACGTTGAGAGGAGATGGATAGTGGAGCCATAAAAATTGATCAAAATAGTATTAAATCAGATGGCAGGGCATTAAACATCTCCTCTGTATTGACATTGAAAAGCTGCACATGGCCACTTTTGAAAATGTCTCAAAAGCTTCTCTAAAACCCTAGCATACTTAGTTCATTTCTTAGGAAGTTATATGTAATTATTGTCATTTATACTATACTGAATTCATATTATAATTGTTAATTAGTAGGAAGTTAAGAGTATGCAGTCTTTATTAAAATGAAGGAAGTTAAGAGTATGCTGAATTCATACCTCTGAATTCTTTATTAAAATGAATTCATATTATAATTGTTATCAAATGAAGTCTAAACTCAGTTACAAAAATGAATAAATGTCAAAAATCTACTACTAAGTTAAACTGCATACTCTTAATAATTATAATATGAATTCAGTAAAGTATAAATGAATTCAGTATAGTATATGAACTAAGTTAAAATGAAGTCTGAACCTTTTAATATTTATTTGAGTCTTTCTTTCACTTTAAGAATTTATATATAATTGTTGCGATTTATATTGCATTTCATCATCATTATAATTGGTGATTACATTGTAATTGAAATATATAAAAAGAAATGGTGGACTGCATAAAGAAAACCAAACAATGCATTAAATAAAGAAAAGATGAGATAAGAAGTAAACATCCAAATATTCTATTCTTACTTGGAAGATGACCAAATTATTGTTCTGATAATGCCTGATGAAGAAGCAAAAAGGGTTAGATACCGTAATGAATTCCCACTTAGTAATTGACCAAATTGCCCTTATACCTTGCTTCCCCTGGGACACTCAATTATGAATTTATACTTCAATTCTACTGGACTCCAAATGAGAGCAGTTTAACTTAGTAGTAGATTTTTGACATTTATTCATTTTTGTAACTGAGTTTAGACTTCATTTGATAACAAGTTTTATAATGTGTTTAAAATTTACTTATTTATCTAATGAGTCAATTTTCAATGAACTACTTTTAACAAGTTGGACAGAAGTCAAATTCGAGTTGTTTGAATTTTTTTTTTAGTACATATAATCATATCAAGTTGTGTAATAAGTTTTTATTTATTTATTATTGTCTTGGTCAATAAAAAAAGATAATAGGATAGTACAAAAGTTGACTCATCAATAATGAAAACATCCCTGCAGAATAATCAATCCCATACAAACTTAGTGAGTCTTGCTCAAACTTGATTTGAAAACTTAAGAAGTCAAATATATGTGGTTAAATTAGACTTATTTATCCAACAAACAAATGTGAACCGAACAGGACAGCATCACATAACTTGTGATGTACTTAGTTCATATACTGCATGAAAATAAAGATTACAAAGAACAGCAGCTTCCATTCCAAAAGTGTAAACCAAAATGACATGTATTTATGTGGTTATTTCAGTGCTCACCACGAAGATACCACATATGTTCTACTAAATCATTACGGAGGGCATGATACGCATCCTTATCTCTAATACCTAAATGACGAGACAGAAATGACTGGAAGTCATTGGTAGGAGTAGCGGACAGCTGCACGGGTGTGTTGGTTGATGCAATATCATAATTGAAATCAAGGTGCTCCTCCCTCTCATCTTCGACAATCATATTATGTAATATGATGCAAGTCTTCATTATGTTGCCAAGCATTTTCGAATCCCAATAACGTACAGGACCACGTATAATTGCGAAACGAGATTGAAGGACTCCGAATGCCCGCTCCACATCTTTCCTGGCAGCCTCTTGCATCATTGCAAAATGTTGTCTCTTTGCTCCTTGGGGAGAAGAAATTGTTTGAACCAATGTTGCCCATTGAGGGTATATACCATCAGCAAGGTAATAACCCATATCGTAACTATGTCCATTAATTGTGAAATGGACAGGGGGAGCTTTACCTTGCGCAAGATCAGAAAATAAAGGCGATCGGTCCAACACATTCAAGTCATTGTGTGAGCCAGGCATTCCAAAAAATGCATGCCAAATCCATAAGTCATAAGATGCTACTGCTTCAAGAATAATGGTTGGCTTTTTTTGATGACCGACATATTGACCTTGCCATGCCTTTGGACAATTTTTCCACTCCCAATGCATACAATCTAAACTTCCCAACATGCCAGGAAACCCCCGAACCTCCCCAATAGCAAGTATTCTGTCAATGTCAGTTGGCGTCGGGGATCTCAGATATTCTTCTCCGAATATTTCAATCACCGAATTACAAAATTGTTGCAAACTTTGAATTGCAGTACTTTCCCCAATACGAATGTAATCATCAACTGCATCTGCTGCGACACCATATGCTAATATTCTCATCGCTGCTGTCATTTTTTGTAGGGCAGATAATCCAAGGACATAAGCTGCATCTTGTTTTTGAACAAAATATGAATTGTGTGCTTGGATTGCATTCAAAATACGTAGATACAGAGGACGACGCATTCGAAAACGTCTACGAAATATTGTAGGTGAATACACAGGATTTGTAGCAAAATAATCTGTAAATAATCTATCATGACCCTGCCTTCTATTTCTATATATATCTATGACCTACCACAGAACCACCTATCTTCTTTGAGCTATCATTTGACTGAAGAATCTGAAGCATACTACTATTATTCTGATCATAAGCTCCTAAAAGTGGGACAATATATTCATCATCAGACTCATCATCAGAGGAGGAAGAGGAAGAAGAGGAGGATGAAAATGATGTAGCTATCATAGATTTCAAGGTATTCATGGTGCTCTGTTTTGTTGAAGTTTATGATCGTATTTGTCTGGTGTATGGATAATAGGTGAATATGAGAGCACAATCTATTTGGCAGATATATATATGTAATGGAGGGAAAAAAAAATGGAAAAACAATTGGGAAAATGAAATGGAGGGAAACAACAAAAAGGAAAAAAAAAAAAAAAAAAAAAAATGGTAACCGGTCGACCCGCCGGTCGCCCTAGCGGTCGCCCCCTCCCCGGTTCAGGCAGCTGGGGTGCAGACAGTTCAAAAGGGTAAAAAAAAAAAATTAGATTTTACACATACCGGTTGACCAACCGGTCCACCCACCGGTTGACCAACCGGTCGCCCCACCTAATTTTATGCAAATCTGATGCAGCGTTGGAGCGGATGATTTGAGATTTGGTGAAATCGCTTCTTTTGTACTCAGATTTGATGAAAAATTAAGTACACCATTGGAGATGCTCTTATAAATTATTAAGTTATAATCTATAATTTATTTTAACCAAACAATTTTTACGATTTACTCACCAGTGGGATTTTCAAAACACTGGATCAAAACCATCCATCCAAACAGAGTGTTAAAGACTGACCAAGCAAGGGTTAACGTTGCGATTTCGCTGTCAAATTATACTGCTTCGCCAGTGGTTCCGCGAATGATGTTGCCAATTTCATGTTTATTGTTACTCCCCCAACTCCACTATCCCTATCAGAGATGTTTTCACGGTTTCAAATTAGCTGATTTTTGGCCACTTTGCGATTCGATCAAGTTCTGAACAATCTTGAAACCCTCACAACTTCTAAACTGAAGATTCAGAAGAACACTTACAGACTTCAAATCGTTGCACAAATGGAGTAAAACAACTCTCTCTCTCTCTCTCTCTCTCTCTCTCTCTCTCTAATATATGTATGTATATATATACGTGTGTGTATGTATGTTGTAACCCACAAGAATTTTGATTGTGAAAAGAAAAGGACTGTTATAAGTTAGCTTTCTTTTCTTTAAATCTTAGCTCATTTTGAGCATTGGGTTTTGAAACACAACTAATTAATGTAATTGCTGGTGGGATTGTGGCTATTAGAAGAATCGATTACTATAATTTTCTCATGCTTGGCCAACAATGTGGTTTTGTTTTTAACCAAAATGGTGTGATTTAATGAGTTCATTTGAGATGTTCAACAAAATTTCAAACAAGGCTGGAAGAAATTTCAAAGTCGTCTTTTTTTTCTTCACTGGATTAGCATACCCAAGTTGATGAATTTGATGAGAATAAATATATATATATAACAAGTATATAAAATTATATGTTTTGCATGTGTCTATTTTTTCATTTTTTGAAAATTTACGGGTCTGCTGCAGTATCTGTCTTTAAGACCCCAGAAACAAACAAGAATTTATTTTTTGAAAAAATATAAAATAATATATAAGTAAATTAGGTAGAACATAATTGTTTTAAATTGAAGAATTGGTATCAAATATGGATTATGTATTTACTATTTTGCTTAGAGCTGCTGCATTGTTTCCTCCATGTTTCCCCCTAAAATGGTTTAACACAATCTTCCCTGCTCTTTCCATCCATTCCACTGATGCTTCACTGGGAAATAGTGTAAATGGTGTTTTGACTTCTTTTATTCATTACATGTCTATTGGGAGTCAGCTACTCTGAGCAGAGATGTTCTTGCGGAGAAAACTCAGAAAATTGTTGGTATTTTGCAATTCTGTAAAGTCTTGAGGACTGTAGCTGAAAATATGTACATTCTCCAAATTGTTGCACGGATGCTGTAAAACAACCCTCTCTCTCTCTCTCTCTGCCACACACACGCAACATTCATCGTATACACAGGTATGTTACTCGTATCTTCTAAGAAAATCTGCTGTGAAAAGAGGGGGACCTTTTTAGTTAAGCTTGCCTTTCTTAAATTGGAAGTATATTTAAGTAATCCTTTACCTCACATATATGGATATTGATATGTTGTCAAATGCATATACGTTGCCCAGAAATTTAACTTCACTGTGAAACAGAGAGTACCAATTTAGCTTGGCTTGCTTCTATAGAGGTGAAGCTATAATTGAGAAAACACTATGTTACTTAGAAACATGGATTGTTTCGGTACATAGAATGGGAACGGGAATGTGGTACGCTACATTATCTAAAATGTAGTTTGATAGGGGTAGACTTGTTTACATTACACTCTTAGAATTTAAGGTACATGTAGAGTAATTTTTTTTGAAAAATTAGACATCCAATAAATGTTGCTTTTTCTTTTCAAATCATGTGGGCATTATGACCCATTTTTTACTTTTTGTCATACCAAAACTCTACTCTCCTTAGATTTTAGTTTATTATAATTTGATTTGTTTTTCCGCTAAGGTAACTTTTAAGGTTTATATTGGAAAATATTTTTGGGATGGCTTGGGATTGCCAAATTTACCGTATTGGAACAAAAGTGTACAGCATTTTGGAACATGCGTTTCAAAACGTAAATCACTAGAGTATTGGTGGTGTTTTTTGGTAACACAGCCTCTCCTTATCTTTGCCCACTCCCTTTAGCGATATTGTTTTGAAATGGAGAAGATTATTACAATCACTTTGATTGTGTCATTGATGAATTTATTACAGTAATTTTCTCATACTTGACCAAAAAGGAGGTTTGTTATAACTAAATTGGTGACCATTAATGAGTAAATTTAAGATGCTGACAGATGTTAAAATACCAGACTGGAAGACATTGAATATTGCTTGTCGTACTTGACCTGTTTTTTTATCGTGGTTCAGAGCATAAACTAGTTAATTTTGAGCTCTATTGTAAATCCTGGAAACGAACTAGAAAAATTTGTGTGTTACCCAGCTACGGTGTTTCTAATAGTTTTTGTTCTCAAGCTGATGATGCTCTTCCCATTACACACTGCCTTTTACCTTGGGCGGAGTTTACTAAGCTAATCTCATACTGAAACAGCCTGTTTATAAGCAAACACTAGTTCAAGCCTTCAACCATTCTGTTTCACATCCTAGGCTGCCCCTGACTAAAGTTTCAGTGGCTGAAATGGAAAGAATGGGGGCTTCCCGTGGGGGGTGTAGCAGCAGGAGATGCGATGCGAGTGGTGATCTGCAGGAAAAATGTGGAAAGTATATGCAGTACACGACTGAGCAGGTTGAAATTCTTGAAAAAGTGTTTGCAGAGTGTCCAAACCCAACCTTCTCGCACCAGTGGGAAATGATCCGAGACCATCCAATTCTTTCCAACATTGAACCTAAGCAGATCAAAGTCTGGTTTCAGAACCACAGGTGTAGTATTTTCGTTGGATATGGTGATTAGCTCTGTTTTTGTTGCTTTTGTGTTATTGAAGTTGATTCCCACATGTTGGTTTACTAGCCTTTGACATGCAAAAAACTTTTGTGAGAAACAATTTATCAGTTCTTTTTTTAATTAATATGTATATATACGCTTGATATTGTTGTGTCTGTGTTGATTTATAAATCTTTGTCTACTTCATTTGCTGCAACTTTAAATTCTTTCATACTTTCAGGAAAGAGAAGTAATGGATTCATGGTTTATATGTGCAATTAATGTCAATTGAAAACCTGGTTTGTAGAATTCAACAATGGTTTTTAAAGATGTTCATTCTTGTTTCATTCATTCAAAGGCACATTTGCTGGTTCTTTTCCATGGATTCTGAATTTGTCCAAGGCACTCAACAATAGAGTACCAACTCTGAAAAAATTCTGCCCACACTATGCTTATTATTATTATTTAAATACTATAATTTGGGGTGTTGGATTTTGGTTATCTGAGAGCCAACCACTTGGGCATGGATATTGGCTCATTAAGTCCATCCTTGCAGACAATCCTCATACTGAGCAAGTTCTGCTTACCATTGTTGTCTTTTAATCTGGTACTTTGATTTTGAGAGTTCCATTCACGGTTTGTCTTGTCAGCATTTAAAGACTAGTAGTGAAATTGAAAGAAAGACTAATTTTTCTTTTCTTTCCTTCCTTTAAGGTGCCTTGAGAAGCACAAGAAAGAGGCTACCAACATTCAGTTAGTGAACAAGAAGTTGACTGCAGCAAACAGGCTCTTGAAAGAAGAGAATGATTGCCTTCAGAAACAGGTTTCGCATCTGGTATACGAGAATGAATACATGTGGCAGCAACTGAAAAATGTATGTTCAAATCCTTGCATGCATCGACTATTGATATTTTGGGCAATTTATTGTTAATGCTTTCATTTCCTTTTCATTTTTGTTTTTCCCCAGGATTTGATGGTTTTGAATATTACTCAGATTCCTATTTGATCTACTAAACCATATTATTGTTTATTTTTGTCCAATTCATCAACTTTTACTTTTTGAGAGTATTAGCATATAAACTGACTGGGAAACCTTAATAGATATCATACTTCCATAGGCATCTAAAATAATATATATGTTAACAAATTTTTTGTGTGTTGTTTCCTAAAATATTTTTTCAAATACCTTTATGGAATTGATTTAGTTTTTATTTTTTTATGTAATTAAAATTATAAAATAAGAGCTGCCTGATTTGGGGAAATGACACTTCCAATATAACTCTTTTTTTCTTTTTCTTTTTTCTTTTTTTGTGCTTATGTGGATCATGGCATGTTCATATTATTGTCTGCCACCTCATAGCTGCAGCATGAGATAAAATCATAAAATATCCACATACATGGATTAATGGACCATCCCTTATGGACACATACATGCATGGGGTAGTAGATGCCAGACAACTTAATAAGCATGATTGAATCACCATAATTTTAAGAAGTACATTTTTATCAATATTCTATATATATATTGGTGCTAGTAGTCATTTGGAGTAGTTCCATTGCTTGACTAATCTGTCAATTCAGATGCAAGAAATACCTTAAACTAAGATATGTTGGATAGTTTAAAGTCAGAATTTCTTTGAAGGTGTAGGAATTACCTTTCTTTAGTAATTTATGAAGACACAATTTGTTCGAAGTTAACATGTTTAATTTGATTATGATGTCATAGAGATAAAACATTGTGATTCAAATCCTAATATCCATGTTTGAATAAAATCCTAGAGTAATAAGCTGGCATCATACACGCTGTTCACACTTTTTGTGAATTCAATTGTCATCGTGTGATGTGATGATTTTTTTTTTTTTTGGTCATCATGTGATGTGATAATACTAGCATGGTTAATGCACTTTGATTAGGATTTCATATATTTTCTTTGTGTCAAAGTTTGGGAAGGACATTTTTATGGTGCCTTTTTTCTTTTTCTTTTTTTATACTGAGAATTTTGGGCTTAATTAATAAAAATCTTCTATATCTTTTGAAAAGGAAAAATTCTGTTTAATACAGAATACAACTTGAGTGTTTCACATATATTTTCATCTAAGAGAAATGGTTTAATTGCAATAAGCAATTATAATTGGGAAACTGATCCATTCGTTGAATTTAACATCTGTTTGCTTGATTTTTAACAACTTTGTTAATCACTGATCTTGCACATTTGCAAAGTAATGGCACAAAATGAATTTTCTTCAGCTAGGTTTTGAGATGAAAATCAAGAATATGTTAGTGTTGGTTGCTTATATTATATGATACCCCTTCTTTCCAAATTGTACTATGAAATAGTACAATATTTTAGAAAAGTGAATTAAATATATGCATGCCTTTTGAGAGTTGGCATGGTCTGTATGCTCAAGCTGTAACTCCAAAAGCAAATTTGATTTGGAGATATGGAGAATTTTTTTTGAACTTTTTTTTCCTGTGATGTCAACTTGAGAAAGCAAATCCCAATTACTTGGGGTTACATGTATCCTATTTTACATGTGGCTATATATGGAGGGATATTCTCTTCCACTTCTTGATCGTCATGTTTTGCATTACCTTGTCGTCAATCTTCTTTCTTCTTGCCCTTGGTGCCTTAAATTTGAATGAAATCACTCTTCCTTCTTGTTCATCTCCAATGATCATAACTGAAATAAACCATTTCAGACAACATTTTCTTATTTTGTTCTCGATTGGCACCAGTTTTTACTTCTCATAGATGCATTTCTTACTACTAAGTCTTTCTATTCCTACATCATTTTATTTTGATGAGTTGATTCCAAGTAAGCTTCATAATTCTTTTCCATTTCTATTTAATGTTGGCCATCATTCTTGTTGTACAACAGCATTCTGAGTTTATATGCTCTTTATTGTTGAAAAACTAGCTGTATGACTTAAATTTTTGTACTGTTCTCACCCCTTTCCCTTCTTTCACAGGAGGAAATTGTTCGGTGTTGATATTTTAGTGGCTTTTTTCAAAGTGCTTTTTTGGGAATAAGAAATTGAACTCATGCTTTATTCACACCAACTGCATAATCTTGTGAATCAATTTCAGACGAAATGCAAGACAACGACGCATTTTGTATTTTTAGAGAGATTAATGCACCCTTGATTTGAATCAGTTCCTCGTGAAATTATTCCTTAGGCTTTATCACATTTTTGTTTAATCTGCTGACGATGATTTTTGATGCAGGAATCTCCAGCTACTACCGACACAAGCTGTGAGTTTGCAATCAACTCTCCTCAACACTCTTTGAGGGCTGCTAATGATCCTAAGGCATGACTCCCAAATTCTGAGATTTCTGTTGAATTAAGGACATTTAGGAGCCTTAAATAATCAAATCAGATTTGAACCTATTGTAAGATCTCTAAGTTTCCTTCTTTATCGTTTGTCTTCTTCTGCAATCAAGTGTAGCAAAGCAAACTTGTTTTCCTTTAACAGTTGGAAATTGTGGAAGGATTGATCTTATATGGGCATTAAAGTAGTGTCAGTATACGTGTGCGTGTCGAAAAATGCTCAACTCTAAACAGCTAATTTCATGTACGATTCAAGTTGTATTATCATGTCGTGTTGTATACCACATGATTAGTTTTTGTGATGTGTATTGGAATGGAAATTGTTTCCTTGAAAAAAAAATCATGAATGCTTTTTAAAATTAAAATAGCAGAACTAAAATTTTCATTATTGAATTTCTTATGTTGGAATATTTAAGTAGCGAATTTGTAAAATTCAAAATTTATTTAAGATTACATTAAAAACTAACTTCCATTGAGCAGATCTATCATTGATAAATCAAGTCACTCTTAACTTACGTTGTGTAAATGAGTGAGTCTTCAAAAAGTGTTTTGTGATTGTTATTTAAAGATTAACAAAAATGATAAAAAGATAAGGGGAAAAAAAAGGAAGTAAAAGAAGCCAGTATATCTTTTCTTTTTTGGTTGGCTTAGGAAAACAATATTCAACAACCCCGCCCCCCCCCCCCCCCCCCCAAAAAAACCAAAAAAAAAAAACCAAGGCTTAGGAAAACAAGAAGAAAATGATTTTTTTTTTTTTTTAAACGCGGAAAAAAGAAATATAAACCATTAATTTCCTTGTCTTTAAAAATCCAAGACCCCCCCCCCTGCCAAAAAAAAAAAAAAACCAAGGCTTAGGAAAACAAGAAGAAAATGATTTTTTTTTTTTTTTTTAAACACGGAAAAAAGAAATATAAACCATTAATTTCCTTGTCTTTAAAAATCCAAGATCTAATTCTAAGCTCAACAGTGGCACATAAAACTTCGGATGAATTACATTAATAGACTCTATAATAGGTGATGATTATGTAATAGGTGATGATTTTGTTGATGTTTTTAAATGATAATCATGTAATAGATTGTTTTTGTTAAGATAAATACCAATAAATCTCAAATTTTAATATGTTAAACTATTTGGTCATGTCTTTTATTTTGTAGACTAATAAGTTTTATTTGAATGTTAAAAGCTCACTATATACTTTTTTTTAGATTTCCGTCCTTTCTGAACATCAGCAACATTAACTACACTAATAACATCGTCAAACATCAACTACATCATCAAACATCACCAACATCATAAAACATTATCAACATTGATCAAATATCAATTACATCAACATTACCAACATCATAAAACATCATCAACATGATCAAACATCAACTACATCATAAAATATCATCAACAACACCAACATCATAAACATCATCAACATCAACTACAATATCACTAACATCATCAACATTGTGAATATCATCAAACATCAATTACATCTTCAACCTCATCAAACATCATCAACATTATAAAACATCATCAAATATCAACTACATCATCATACATCATCAACATCATCAATATTGTGAACATCATCAAACATCAACTACATCTTTAACCTTGTCAAACATCATCATACACCAATATGGGATACAATATATTGGTGTTTATACAATATAACAAACAAAGATACCATACCAAATATAAAAAGGACTAAATGATTTACAAAAAAACACTCAGGACTAGATAGAGTAACATTTCCCAATATGAGTAATTTTTCCCTTTTGGTAATAGATATTTTGGGATAATTATTAAGTTTTTAATGTATAATTGATATATTTAATATATGAAATATTTTTAATTTTTAATATTTTGATTTAATAGATCAATTTAATAATAATATCAAATTTGTCGTCAGGTTTGACTTTTGAAAAAATATAAACTAATTTAACAAAAACAAATTAAAAAAAAACATTATTTTTACCCTATCAAAAGATAAAATTATATAAAAATAATGTATTTTTAATTTTTTTTACCAATTTAATTTTTAGTTTCTTAAATTTTTTTTTCTAAAAATAGATTCTAAAACCAAATCAACCAGAAATTTATAATAAAAAAATGCCAGTATTATTCGTTAAAAATAAGATCATTACATTTCTAACAACATACAAGTTAATTAATACAAAATAAATTATATGACGATTTTGCCATTCAAATAGACCGTTTGCAGAAAAAAACATCTTTGATTGTTCTTGTTTGAAACAAAATTCAAAATTTAAGATCAAATGTATCATAATTAAAAAATTTGATACTAAAGTAAAGCAAATCCCAAATTAAGGGGCTGTTAGTGTAGTGCACACTACAACTTTCAGACAACTCAGATTTGTTTTATTTTGAATAGTTATAAACAACTTTCTTTATTCAAATTAGAATTTTTTGATTCCCTGAGAAATAAACTAGAGTTTTCCTATTTTCCGGACATGTTCAACGGAGCAGAGAGAAACCTCAAGTAAATCTGTGCATCAAAAAACTCATACATACACATGAGAGAGAGAGAGAGAGAGAGAGAGAGAGAGAGAGAGAGACAGAGAGAAATTACACCAAACAGTGCTCAGAGGGAGGGATATGTAATCAGGCTTGGAACTAGATTGTAAGCCATATAGTCATTCTTCAGGCTCTCAT
This sequence comes from Camellia japonica, assembly GCA_030407325.1. Classification (NCBI taxonomy): domain Eukaryota; kingdom Viridiplantae; phylum Streptophyta; class Magnoliopsida; order Ericales; family Theaceae; genus Camellia; species Camellia japonica. Next base: position 112,987,337 of record JAPPVO010000032.1, read on the forward strand.
TACAAACTATGGACAATAAGCACGATAAATATTACACGATATCGAAGTTCTGCACCCTATCAATGAAGTTGACTAGGGTGGGGGCATAAAACAGGATGTCAAGTGAGGGGGGGAAAAAAGATTAATCATGTACCAAAAACCTGCTTCAAATGTCATTTTGAATCTATCGCATTGAAGCCAGAGACCAGAAATTCAAGAGAAAGGATGGTGAAATGGCAAACCAGCTCATGAAGGCCATAGCTGTAGCTGTTTCAAACCTAGTACAGTGATTTTCTTCACAATTGTTGAAATCATTGCTAACAAGGACTGTTATACCAGCAGCTGCAGATGCTGCAGCAAAAGTAAGCGTTGATGTGATCTGCAGATGCAAAGAAAGAAGCCCATTATTTTAACTCCGCAAATATAAAGAAGTGCAGTTCATTCTAATGGAGATGATGCAATTCATCCTCGATAAATCAGTGAGCATTACCTGCATATGGACCTAACCTTTGCATTATTTGCAAAAAAACTGACTGCTCAATGATTCAAATCCAACATACTTATGCTTTGCAGCCAGACATTTTACCATTACACAAAGCAATGCTCCTTGGTGCATGAAATCAGCAAACATAAATGAACAGGACTAGTTTTCATGAAAAGGGAGGTAAAAGAATATGAAATTAGTCTTGCTTATTGTTTGGAGATGCTATATAGAATCAAACAATCAGCAAATCAACTTGCTTTGATTGTTTCCCCACTACTAGAAAAGCTATATATGGAATAATAATAATAATAATAAATATATTAAAAAAAAAAACTTAAAATACACGTATTCAACACTGTCTAGTGAATAGCATTGGACAATCATGATTCATGATCCACTGGCTGAAAAATGACAGAACTGTAAATTAATCCTATTTTGAGTTCAAAACCTTTTGAACGGGTTCCTAGTTTGAGTGCCACTGCCATTCACACTTGCAATCCTTAAATTGATGGCTATAGTGATAATCCTTCTCCATCCTTGCCAATGCCAACATAAACTAAGGAGTAAATAATGCAAGCAGTCCTACCACAGTTCCACTAGTTCAACTTGTTTATTTGAAAAAAGTGTCTACAAATTATGCATGGCACAAATTGAACTCGGGGTTGCTTCAAAATACTTAAACTCCAAAGATGCCATTATTTCTAGGGATAAACTTTGTTGGATATCATACATCTGAACTAGGTTCAAGTTTCCTGAGTAGGTTGAACTCCATCTTCATTTATTGCATTCCAAACCACTAACCTCCACCCTGCTTGCCAGTCTCCGATAAAATATTCAGGTTACCTACCATTGACTTTTTTTCGACTTCTTATTGCAAGAACAGTTGTAAGTTGCGTGAGTAATACACCATTCATTTCCAACTTCATGTATGGACAAAGACTTCAATGTGCAAGCACATGTTTCTACATGATCTATGTGTCATCACATTAGCTTTCACATTTCCCATTTCTCCCTTGCTTCACACTTCTAGATAAAAAAATCCATAGAGCTGAATACTAGTGGACTGATTCAGTTAAATCAACTCATGCAGAGGTAGTAGCTATGGAACAACTACTTGCAAATTGGAAGTAGAACTTCTATTAAGGATCATTTTTTGTTCATAATGCACAATCCTAGGACAAGAAAAACATTCACCTTAAACAATTCCCAAGGTAAGGAGAATCAAATCTGCTTGTAGATTAACCATGAAATATCCCACAAAAAAAGTACCAAGCACAAACTATTTTCATTACAAGCATAAAAGGGCCATTAATGTTGACTGCCTCTACCTCTCTCTCACCAACACAAACAAACACACATGCATACAGACACATGTTGAGAGAGAGAACAGTCTCTTGTGAGAATGCTAAAACATTGACTAACAAATTGTCTAGTCATGGGAGAACCCTACAAACTTTAAAAAAGGATTTTGAGTCTTTCTCTAGCCTAAACAGTTGGTTACACTAATGTGTCCCCAACCCATTACCGTTCGTTCTTGAGATGTAAAAGCAATACACTAAAAGCTCCAGGAGGCACAATGCATGTACACATACCAAAACAAGATGAAAAAAATATATAAATTTTTTTTTTTTTTAAAATGAACCCATCGGACTCCCTACCACTACAAGGCGTCCTTAAAGAGAAAACACGAAAGCAGCAAAACCAGCCATGAAAGCATCTCACTAACCCAAACAAAAGCACCTCCTTAAAACCTGACAGCCCCAAAACAGAAACTAAGCCAGTAAATCAACAGAATATGTGCTCTTCTAGGATTATCAGCATCATTCAACGACCTTCCAGATATCCTTTCCCCTGCTGTACGAAGAACGGATTTTCCCCTCTTGCTTCGCCACTCAAAGTTAATTGACCTGTACAAGTTTGAAGCTTTCTCACATTTGACTTAGAACACCAGAACAAGCCCTGCTTCCTATGGTCTTTCTTAACACTCTACCCTCTTTCAACCATTGGGTTTATCGGCATAAACACCAAGTTGCTTTCCCCTTCCTTTGAATTATTTTAACAATTGGGTTCCGTACCATGTGACCTTACTACTCTTTTTTCTACTTGCCCTCAAATCAAGTGGAGGTCCACTGCAACTTAAAGAATCGTTTTTGGCACTCAATGTGAGCCCCATGTTAGAATCATAGCAAGAAGGGGCCCAATTTCTCACTTGACTCATTACCTTTCTCTATACTAATTGCAAGTACACAATATTATCAACAAAATCAAGTGAATTTATAATATGTCAAAACAGCCCCCAGTTGGACGCCATATCAACCCCAGAACTAGAATCATTACTCATGAATAAAGTGTCAATTATCTCATAAATAAAGAAAATGGCCAGGATAACCTAACAATAATCTCCAAGGGCTTGCAAGAATTGACATGGTACCCACCAAGATATGCTCACAATTTTGCTTGGACTCCTCAATAATGTCAAAAATTCTGCAACAAACACTTCCTTACCCCATCTCCAATAGTAAACAAGCTGACAACTTTGGAATTTCGCAGGCACCGCTTCACCAAGAGTGCATGTATATCAACAATGGTAAGCGAGAGACTCCACAAGCTTTGCAGGCCCACAGCTGCAACAAGGTAGCTGACACACAAAAATACCCAAAAAAATATATTATTTGCAACAATCTTTTACAATTTACCACATTCAATTATTATAAATACATCCCATTGCCTCACCAAGCTTTTTAAATGAGAACCATACAGAACTAGACATGCAATTCTACAAAGTAATGGTGCCAAAGGACGGTACAGTTCACAGATAATGTCTACAATAAATTCTCTCTAAGAAACCAACCTAGCAATTCACAGACAGAATGTTAAGTAACTCTCATCGTAACAATGAATATATTTTCAGTTCTGATGCTCAAGTCTTGACAACAATCTGATTTCATGTTCAGCAATGGCTATGGCACAGGTTAATCAGGGCTCCTTCCAAGGTCCTACAGAAACAAGTTGAAAAATACTAAAATGAGGTCTAGACAAGCAATTTTGAACTGAATCAGATTAGGTTTGAGGCTTCGAGCATATTCTAAATCAGGGTGAGGTTCCCTCCGATCAGGTCAGCATAATGGCAAGGGCTGTTGTCATCCCCATTCAAGTATAAAAGGCAGCAAAATTTATCATTCTTGTTTGAATTCAACCTACATCTGCTAATTCTCTTCACAGGCATAAAACTGCATTGTCACCGAAAGTCATACAATTTGTACTCTCAACAGACATGAATCTATTCTACAAAATGGATATCAAAACAATAGCTGTACTTTATGGTTCATTTTGTGCATATTAGGTCCCTGAAAAGTGACATTTCTTGGATTACCCAGAAATGCTTGAAGAAATGTAGAAGTATATTCTTGATTAAAGGAATGAGGTTACACAGTAGATGATATTTATATATATATATATATCTAACTCAACTAACTAGTCACTAAAACTAATCTAACCATATTCAGTTTACACTAGAAATACTACTCTACATACAACACACAGTACCTATTGTACACTAACATTTCCTCTCTTATTTTTGTCATGTAAGTCTGTTCCTTATCAATGCTAACATAAAGCCACGTATGAACCTACTCTAAATAGATTTGGAAATGAGGTTTAACAGTTAACTTCCAATTATTTCATCTTGATAGATTTCTTACAATTAACTAACATGGTCCAAAGACATCAAACCTATATGAAGAAACTATCATCAATTAAAATAACAATCAACTTACATAATTGTAATATCTAATCAAAGAATCCCCACTGTGGTCCAAAACCACCAACATAAATCTTGCAACACCATCATGCAGGTTTGGAAGGAATTGAAGGTAACAAGAAAATATAACATGGCAGAAAATAAAGAAAAAAAAAAAAAAAGGTATATAAAATAATAGGAATCAGTTAGATAGGAGACCAACAAATCCATAAGTTGTGACCACCAAAGAGCTGAAACAAAAGGCGTACCCCAAGAGTGTAATGAAAACAAAACAAGCAACAATTCAACAAATTTCACACAATACTTGAAAATTATTCAGTACCCCCAGGGCATTACCATGGCATGTGCTTATGCCATGGTGGTGCTCCTGACTAATGAGGTTGTGCAAATGGGGGGATGGATGTAACGTTAAAATTGGCTTCCTAATCTTTTGGATAATATCCCACATCATCAATAATATTTCCTACACTTTCTGATTTTTGTTATGTTATTTTGTGTATATATATGACTTTATCATTTATTGACAGAGATCAATATTCAGTCTTTCTTCACCTCTCCTTTTACATTGTTCCTTGTGGACGTTCATTATATTGATTTTCTAACTAAGTGATGGACAATTTATGGTTCGTGAAATTTACTTAGCTGCACACAAGTGATTTTGAAGGTCGTTGTATCTTGGGGAGGAACATCGTTCAACTCAGTGCAAAAGATTGTGTATCATTCTAAAGAGAACGCAGTTTACGTGCCTCAACCACCATACATGCTTTTCTAAACCATTTTTCTAATAATATTTTTTATTGTTGTTTTCGGTCAATTAATAGTTTGATATTTTTATTCTGACAATAAATGCTGATTAATTTTTCCAACAGGATGGGGTTAACCTTGTCCCGTACCTCGTTAACCAAAGTAGATCAAATCAACTCCACCATTCTGCAATTACCAGTTTTGTTGGTGTGGGACTCTGTTATCATCAGAATCTTACGATTCACAATTTGATTCACATTTTTGGCAAAATCGATATAAATCTATAAATGAATCAATTTTGGAAATGAATCTCTAGTGAATCGCACGATTCATAATCGATTTACGATTCGATTCACCTTTTACGATTTATGCAATTTTTAAAATTATTATGTCTGACATATTTTCGACTTTTTTCTCCCATCTTTTTAGTGAAAATGATATAATACAACTTCTAATAGTGTTTAATACCAAAATAACCAACATATATACATGATTTGTTGTTATTTTAGTGATCAATGAGTTTTAATAGGATTCAATCAGATTCAGTTAGACCTAATATTTTTCACCTTTCTTCCCATTTTTTTTTCCTTTTAAAAAATCATAATATATCTTATAAAGATAGTTAAGATTAAAGTTACACTATGAATTATCTATTACTATTTTATTAAATTGAATATGATTGAATATTACATGTGGGAGGTCAGTTATACTTTTTTAAATGTTTTAGGTTTTAAAATAAAATATTCTATTACTTATTGCTCATTGTCCATTACTATTAATATTGTTGTTAATTATTGTTATTTTAGAAATTAATAGTTTGTGTTTTTGGTTATTACCTTTATTAAGAATGGTTGATAAAAAATATCTAAAAAAGAAAAAAAGTAAAATGGTGATCTTACATAGGAATTTTTATTAACTTCTTATCTATTAAATTACATGATTATCATTCAAAATAACATTTTCAATGATTTAAGTCTAAATATTTCATATTCATAACACATATTTAATATGTAAATCTAAATATGTAGATATATATTTTTAAATAATTTAGAAAAAGTGATCGAATCTTTATGATTCACAATTCGATTCGTGACTCGGTACGAGGCCCTTTTGATTTGCGATACGAATCCCGATTTGACAACTATGTGTGGGAGTACGATATCATTATGCTCTATTGGTGATCCAGGTACTTATGAACGATTGAGACTTCCCAATCTCCATAGCTTCAAGTGTCACAAACTCTTGAAGAATTGAAGACCTTTAAGCTGTATTTTGATCACTGATTTAGGTAGTGATTTGCAGAATGAAATGGAAAGGTGAGGGAGATGAAATGAAATGAAACGAAAAATTTAACTTCATTCACATTTCCCTTACATATTTCTTTCACTACCCAAATCCATGGCAGCCACAAACAGCCCTAAGAAAATGATTTCAGTCCAAAGCATCAGTTGCATGAAGTTTCTGACACCGAACTCAGTACAATTATGCCCGTCCGTTGTTAAATTTTAGCAACCATTGCAATGAATTCCAAAGGATACCATATGTGATGCTTCTTTACTAATGGGACAAATCTAAAAGGGCACCACAAAAAAAAAAAAAAAAAAAAAAATGCAGACAGCAACATCTAAACAGGATCCATTAATAGGATTAGCAATGTGGAGAAGCAAATGCAAGCATAAAGCCATTGATAGATAAATCATCAAACAATGATAGAGTGAGTTTATATTATATATGCAGAGTCAAGACAAGACAAGACAAGACATAAAAAGAGAATGATGATGATGAATAATAGAATACATTATACATACCGGAAGGCAGTGACGGAGGGGAAGTCGGAAGTGGTGGACATGACGCAAAGGGAAAGAACAGCGAAGACGAATTGAGAGAGACGCAAGGCGAGGCCGGCGGGAGTTCCAGGCATGCCTTGGATATCCTTCATCCTCACCCGAGGCCCAGCAGGGTTGCCGGCTGTCACCGGAGGACCCTCCAATAGCTCCAATGGGTGCACCGACGGGTGGCTCTGGCTCATCATCATCATACTCTACTCTACTCTACTCTTCTCTTCTCTTCTCTTCTCTAGCCTAGTAGTATATCTTTAATTTTTGTGTAATCGGAAGAATTTAATCTAATTGAGTTGCATGAGTATGTATACTACAGAGATGGAATTGCAGAGTAAAATCACAGTCTAGGGCAACCAATGGAAAGAATAGTCGATCGATCGAGAGAGTGTGTGTGGAGGGGGTTGGGAAAGTCTACAGTCAACTTGAACTGACGAACAGGATCAATTATTGAAATCAGCTATTTTGGTATTTTTAAATTATTTATTTATTTTCGTTAAATAAATTAATCCAGAAAAAATAATGTTTTAATTATTAAAGTTAATTAAAAATATATTTTTTATATTGAGTTTAATAATTAAAATATTTTTTTTATCAATTTTATTTAATAAAAATAGATTAATGATTTAAATTAAAATTTTATTTTATTATACATTATCAAATTTTGAATATTTTATTATTATTTTTTTTCAATCATGTTACATCCCACTAAATTTCTACCACTAATACCATCACTAATGATGTGGCAAACCAAAAAAATAAAATAAAAATTAAGACATAAAACACATGTGGACCCACTGTCACATCCCTAGTGCAACCACTAATTAGTAGTCTGTATCATTTTTCTATTTTTTTATAACCTCCAATTTTATTGTCTAGGGCCACTTTGGGGTGAAGTTTTTTTTAGCAACAATATCCAAAAAATCAAAACACCTAATCACATTATTTTTTTTGGATTTTAGATCTAAAAATCCAAAATCAAACTTTATTTCTTCAAAGATTCAGGTGTAAAAAAAACTTTTTCCATATAAGCATACTAGCTCAAAATGTCCAAACTACCCTTATATATATATATATATATATCCGGTTATATCAAAATGTCTGCTCTCTTTCTCTCTCTCTCTCTCTCTCTCTCGTCTAACCATAACCTTTCTTTCTTACTCTCCTTCTCATCTTTCTCAGAGTCGCTCTCCCTTCGTCACGCATATCGGTCTCTCTCATTTCTTTCGTCGCACCCATCTCTCTCTTTCTCTCTTGTTAGTTTAGGGTTTTCGATCTCGATGGTTCTACAGCCATCCAAGCACTGGAAACCGCCTCTTCCATCGCCGGTCCTCCATAGCCTTCGTGATCCTCCTTCACGGCTTTCATCTTTGGATCCAAATCCAGATCTGTTATCTCTACCACTGCCAACTATGAGATCTAGATCCAAATCATAATAGAGTTTTAGAGAGAAAATTCATGACTTCGACTGATCATCTACGGCGTCCGCCGACTCCCCGACTCCTCGAACAACAGGCAATGAGGAAGAGGCAAGCACAATTTCTAGATTCATCACCACCATCATCGAGGCTTTTCCCATATTAAGCCTATTTTGTATTTTAATTCCCAAACTAGGCCTAGTTTGGACAAAATTCCCAAACTAAGCTAAAGCGCTATTACAAATCGCGCTTTCACTGTTTGGAGCTCAAAATATGATGAATAGTGAAAGCGCTATTGCAAATCGCACTTTTAATTAAGAAAGCGCTGTTCAGAATCACGCTTTTAACATAAAAAAATTTTCTGCATAAAACGCTATTTGAAATAGCGCTTTCACTGTTCACTATTTGAAATCGCTATTTGAAATTGCGCTTCTACTGTGTATCTGTGTTTTCTGAAGAAAACGTTTAAAATATATTAAAATTTGACCAAAATAAAACATGAATGCTTTGTAGCACAAATGGTAGTGTGCTTGTTTTGCCACAATTATGGCGTGGGTTCAATCCGCGGGAATTGCAACTTTTCAATTAAGCTCAACTTTTTCCCTTCTTCTTTTTTTTTTTTTCCACCCACTCTATACTCCATATATTTATTATGTAATTTTTTTATCAAAAAAAAGTAAAATGTTTGTTTGGTTAACTAAATTTTTTTTCTATAAAATACAATTTTTTTCAAAATGTCAACATGATTATTTAAAAAGTATTCAGTGTATTTGGTTTGAATTTTTTGGATTTAGTTATTTGAAAGCTGAGTTTTTTTATTTTCGTATTTTTTTTTTTTAGTGAATATTTTTAAAATTGTAAACATTTTTTTTTAAAACTTTTTTAGATGCACCTTAGTTAGATGTATCTAAAAAGTAAAAAAATTGTGAAAAAATATTTTTCAAAATTAATAAATACATAAAAATATAAAAAATGTACTGAAAAAATATTTTTGTATTTGTAGTATCTTTTCAGCAAATTATCATTTTTTTAGCAAAATGTACTCAAAAAAATATGCACAGTGAAAGTTTATTCCAAAAATATTTTTTCAGCAAAATGTACGCTTTTAAAATGTACTAAAATATTTTAAAAGCGTACATTTTTTTATTTTTTCATAAATATATAAAGTATAGAGTGAGTGAAAAAATATAAAAAATACAAAAATACAAAAAATGTACTGAAAAATTAATACAAAATATTAATTTCTTCAGCAAAATGTACTGAAAAAATGTACGCTTTTAAAATAATATTTTAAAAGCGTACATTTTGCTGAAAAAATATTTTTTGAATAAACTTTCACTGTGCATATTTTTTTGAGTACATTTTGCTGAAAAAAATGATAATTTGCTGAAAAGATACTACAAATACAAAAATATTTTTTCAGTACATTTTTTGTATTTTTATGTATTTATTAATTTTGTAAAATATTTTTTTACAATTTTTTTACTTTGTAGATACATCTAACTAAGGTGCATATAAAAAAGTAAAAAAAAAATGTTTAAAATTTTAAAAATATTCACTAAAAATAAAAAAATATGAAAATAAAAAAACTCAGTTTTCAAATAACTAAATCCAAAAAATTCAAACCAAATACACTGAATACTTTTTAAATAATCATGTTGACATTTTGAAAAAAATTGTATTTTATAGAAAAAAATTTTAGTTTACCAAACAAACATTTTACTTTTTTTTGATAAAAAAATTACATAATGAATATATGGAGTATAGAGTGGGTGAAAAAAAAAAAAAAAAAAAAAAAAAAAAAAGAGAAAAAGTTGAGCTTAATTGAAAAGTTGCAATTCCCGCGAATTGAACCCACGCCATAATTGTGGCAAAACAAGCACCCTACCATTTGTGCTACAAAACATTCATGTTTTACTTTGGTCAAATTTTAATATATTTTAAACGTTTTCTTCAAAAAACACAGATACACAGTAAAAGCGCGATTTCAAATAGCGATTTCAAATAGTGAACAGTGAAAGCGCTATTTCAAATAGCGTTTTATGCAGAAAATTTTTTTTATGTTAAAAGCGTGATTCTGAACAGCGCTTTCTTAATTAAAAGCGCGATTTGCAATAGCGCTTTCACTATTCATCACATTTTGAACTCCAAATAGTGAAAGCGCAATTTGTAATAGCGCTTTAGCTTAGTTTGGGAATTCCGTCCAAACTAGACCTAGTTTGGGAATTAAAATACAAAATAGGCTTAATATGGGAAAAGCCTCACCATCATCATCATCTTCAACACCTTGTGGCCTCGTTTGGCATGCGAGTGTTTTAGTTTAAAAGTCAAAAAAATTACTAAAAAAATCAAAAAGTCTATAACATATATCAAAAAGTTAAATATTTTCTTTTCTTTCTATTTTTTACACATCTTTTCGTAAAAATTCAAAAAATCATTCTAAATATATTAATTTTTTTTACATCATATTTTAAGAAAAAAGACAAAAAATTACTAAAATAGCCTATTCTAAAACGAGGCCAGTGAGTTCACTCACCTCCAAAATCGACCCTTTAGGTGTCTTCCCCAAGAGCTTCAATGCTTTCAAACTGTTATTTCCGGGGCATTTCCCTAAATAAGCCAAAATAATAAGGGAATTCCCAAACTAAGCCTAGTTTTGAAAGAATTCCCAAAATAAGCTAAATCGCGGTTCACAATCGCGAGTTCAACACTTTTCCACCCCTCTCGCGCGAAGCCAGGCAAATTTGAAACTCGCTGTTACGAAAAGCGAGTTTAATTAAGAACTCACTGTTAGAAAACGCGAGTTTTCTTAGTTTGAACTCGCTTTTTGAAAGCACGAGTTCATCAAAAATAAGATTTCTTCTGAAATCGCTGTTCATAACCACGAGTTTCTCAAAAAATTATGAGGGCAAATTTTTTTCTGAACTCGCTGTTTGTAAGCACGAGTTTATCAAAAAAAAATTTCTAATGAACTCGGTCTTTGTAACCACGAGTTCATCAAAACCCACGTTTTATGAAAAAAAAAATTTCTTCTACCCTCACTCTTTAAAACCACGGTTTTTTGCCAAATTTTTTTATGAACCACGCTTTTAGCGTAATTTTTTTTTTTAATTTCAATTTTACTGAACTTTAAAGAAAAAATTTCGTTCTTTTGTTTATGTTGTCATTGTTTTGGTGATAATATATTTCAGAATAATTTTTTTGGTTAAAATTCTTTTACTAAAACCGTTCTCATATTAATTTTTTTTTTCCTTTTGTCTTTATTTTGGGTTAGAATGTGTAATTCAGCATTTTTTTATTTTGTTTGACTAAAGTAAATTTATTTTGTTTTTTCTTGTGTTTGTTTTGGGTTAGAAGGTAATAATGTAATTCATAAATTTTTTTAGCTTTAGTTAAGCCGTTTTGATGTCAATTTTTTTATAATTTTTATTTATTTGTTTTGCGTTAGAAGGTTTTATTCAGTAATTTGTTTGGGCTGTAAAAAATCTGTTTTCATTTAAATATATATATGTTTTTCTTTTGTCTTTATTTTGGGTTAGAAGGTGATAATGTAATTCATAAATTTCTTTTCACTTTACTAAAGCCATTTTCATGTAAAGTTTTTTATTTTTTATTTTTTTCTCTTGTCTTTGTTTTGGGTTAGAATGTGTCATTCAGAATTTTTGTTTGGCTTTACTAAAGCCGTTTTCATGTAAATAATATATATTTTTTTCTGTTGTCTTTGTTTTGGGTTAGAAGCTGATAATGTAATTCATAAATTTCTTCTCGCTTTACTAAAGCCGTTTTCATGTAAACTTTGTTATTTTTTATTTTTTTCTCTTCTCTTCGTTTTGGGTTAGAATGTGTTATTCAGAAATTGGTTTTGGCTTTACTAAAGCCGTTTTCATTTAAATAAATTTTTTTTTTTTCTGTTGTCCTTGTTTTGGGTTACAAGCTGATAATGTAATTCATAAAACCTTAAGGAAAAACACACATAAGTCTCCCACAAAAATACATAAGTAGTACAAACATAAGTCTCGAACAACAATACATTGTGGACACCATGAACTGAATACACAATACATAGATAAACATAACAGTTAGACAGACAAATATTAGCCAAACAATCTGACCAACTCATTACGGAAACACTTACTCTAACACATACATTACATATTAATGCATGACCTAATATTGCCGAAGTGTAGACATTAACGCCTAATTCGCGCTTAAATCGGTAGGTGGCTCAGAGTCTGAACAATCCGAAAGCTCAGCATCAGAGACAAGCTGAGGATCCTCCATGATACCCTTGATAGCCGCATCATTTGGTTCTGTTTTGTTCTTCTGGGCATCCTTCTTAACTATGTATAACTGCATATCGCGGGCTAACCTACGGTTCATTTGAGAAATCTCACGTTGTAGTCTTTCGCATAGTCGATCAACATTATCAGGATCTTCCTTTTGGATCTCAACAGAACGTGCTTTTGGCACCTTCAATCGATTTTCCCGACATAATCTTTCCATTTGAACTCGCTCTATAAATAGTGTGGGCCACTTCAGAAGTCTAGCGTTTGTTAAACCATATCCTGTTTGATTATCTGATGGTTCCTCCACCAAACCACATGGTTCTCGATAGTACTTGGGCATGACAAAATGTCGCTTCCCAAACCTATCATGATAAGCACAAGAGGCATCTAACGAAGCAAATGGTGTTTCATCTTCAGTATCGCCACTTCCCCTTCCCCCTCCTCGTCGTGAACTGTCACCCCTTTGCAAGTTCCTACCACCTCTGCGATTCCCACTCCCTCCGATGAACCATGTAGCCATGCTAATTTTGTAAAACAAATGAATGATAATTTTGGAGGGCGAAATGAGTTGTAAGGTTATGTCTTCACCTATAGTCGTTTATATAGTTGGTTATGAACAGCTTTAGAAATATGGCCTTGCATGACAATCCCACATAAACGAACAAGGTATGAGTTGTCAGTAGAATGAAAAACCAGAAAAAATGAAATATTGTGCACCAAGTCACATGACTTGACAATCCATCTGCATATACCGACAAAATAAGGGCATGCTCACTGTAAGGTAAATCAGTGAATTCACTGTTGCCATGTGACTTTCTGAATTGAGAATCGCACATATATTAATAAGAAATGAGTTGTCATTGTAATAAAAAGTCGAGCAAAAATTTGAGAAAACCAAAGTCTGTGCACCAAGTCACATGACTTGACAATTCATCTGCATATACTGACAAAATAAGGGCATGCTCACTGTAAGGTAAATCAGTGAATTCACTGTTGCCATGTGACTTTCTGAATTGAGAATCCCACATATATCAAGTAGAGATGAGTTATCACTGTAATAAAAAAATCGAGCAAAATATCGAGAAAACCAAAGCCTGTGCACCAATTCACATGACTTGACAATCCATCTGCATATACCCACAAAATAAGGGCATGCTCACTATAAGGTAAATCAGTGAATTCACTGTTGCCATGTGACTTTCTGAATTGAGAATCGCACATATATCATTCAGAGATGAGTTGTCATTGTGTATCAAATAATCGAGCAAAATTTCGAGAAAACCAAAGCATGTGCACCAGGTCACATGACTTCACAATCCATCTGCATATACTGACAAGTCTCTCCACGATTTGACTACTCAATGTTTGAAAAAATAATGGTGCACCTTGTGAGTGAAACGTGGGTTAGGTAGGAGTACTTGGCCACCAATGTTTGTGAATATCATGGTGCATTCAAATCTGTCCAGAAAACTGGTGCATTAAAATCTGTCTGGAAAACTGGTGTTACACAGTAATTTCAGAAGTGTTGTTCTCTTTGGGTATAAATCCGAAGAATAACAAATCATCGTCATTAGAACTGGTTACAATTCTAGTTTCTATACTAAGAGAATCGTCAATTTCTTTAAAAAGGTGCAGAAAACAATCTGTTTGGGTATAATTAATTGTAAATAGTGATTCATCCCAACCAAATCAAGTAAAACCAATTGGGTTTTAAACTTAGTCCCCCAACTGGACCAACCACTTGGGTTTGAGCTTGTTTGTCCAGGCCCCGAAGTTTAGTTTTTTGTCAACCCCCCATTCCTTACCAGAGTCATCATTTGTACTGGACTTACAAGAATTGGAAGGCGACTCCTTCTTCTTTCCTGATGGAGATTGAAATTCTTTACGTAGAGGATCCCTATTTGACGAGGCGCAGTTAAGGGAAGCTTTTCACCGAGCTACCTGTTCTATTTTATGTGTTATTGAAGGCGGTAGTTCGTTTCACCGAGTTTAGTTTTCTGTCAACCCCTCATTCATTACCAGAGTCATCATTTTTACTGGACTTCCAGGAATTGGAAGGTGACTCTTTCTTCTTTCCTAATGGAGATTGAAATTCTTTGTAAATTGATCCCTATTTCACCAGCCCCAGTTAAGGGAAGCTTTTCACCGAGCTACCTATTCTGTTTTATGTGTTTTTTTTAAGTATTCACATAATTCAACATACATTAATCCAGGATCCCTATTAATTCAACATACATTAATCCGATGGAGATTGAAAATTTTCACGTACAGGATCCCTATTTCACGAGCCCCAGTTAAGGGAAGCTTTTCACCGAGCTACCTGTTCTGTTTTATGTGTTTTAAGTATTCACATAATTCAACATACATTAATCCATTTGTTAATCCAGAACATTCATTAACTCATTGCAATTCAATAAAGAAAGTCATGAACTAATAAATGTGCTATTATAAATGTAATTATTTCATAAACTTCAGGTTCATTAAACAAATACTTCAAATACATCCGTACCTTAGATGAACAACAACATTGTCTTACACTCCAGACAACATACAAATATATATGGAAGATAAAGGTGTTTGATTTCTCATTCCTCATCTGACATGTAGTAGTCAGAGAGATATTTTTCATTGTTTAAGACATTATTTCGCTCAATCACTTTCAAATCTCTATTGCTTGCTTCTGCCATTTCGGTGGCTAGCTGAAGCATGAAATGTCGACATCTTCGCATCAACATTCTGTTGTTCTCCTTCTTAATTCTACTAACTGCTTTTTCATAGTCACTGACATTTCGTCTAGCCATGGTTAATGAACGACGATGAGGTACGGGTGCCCCAAAGTTACGTAGATCATTAAACAATCCTTCTTGCTCCGTTACCCTGAACGCCCATTCTGCTCGGATACCAGCATAATAATCCTTCGGACTCGAGTACTTTTCGCTCTTGTAGTCATAACTAAATGGAGGTAGCAGCCACACTTTCGGATTTCTTTGTTGGCGTGAACTTCCTGCACCTCTTGAAGACATTCCTAAAACAAACAAACAAATAATAATAGTAATTGTAGATATATTACTATTGTTATGACTTGAACAAACATCATACTGGGATTGTCGCTATTTATAGACATCATACTGAGGGTTAACTAGACATGATCTAGTGACGATAATGCATGCTGGGGCACTATGGAAGAAGTGATACTCATGATATTATTTTTTAGCTTTTCATTTCATACAATCCTGAGTACCCGTGACTTTGTGTACCTGTGATGTAGTCACGGACGTAGTTGTCAGATAAAGTCATCATTGTAGGACAGAGGATCGCTTCATATTGGAGCAGTGATTTGTCAAATAAAACAATATGCAGTGAGTTGTCACATCGCCCCATGAAACTATTTTTTCATGCTTACTTTTTTAATACAGTAAGTAGTGACTTGGAATTGACGATTTCAGTACAAATTGGTATTTTCAAAAATTTATAAATGAAATTAAATCCTTAAATTTTCTTTGTTTTAAACTAATATTCTTCATAAACAACCTATATTTTATTTTATTTTCACTTAATGAACTTCACAGTCATCCTATTTTCTCCTATTTGCATTTTGTGCTTCTTTTTGTATATTCTGCAATGTGATAAAAAAAATAAAGCATTTACTTGCGCTGCAGAAAGTCACATGCATCATGTAATGTGAGGAAAAAAGTGACAAACTATATAGGCATGGCAAAGTCAGAAAGTCAGATGCACTACTGCATCACTGCATAAAGCGACCTGCATTACTGTATCACTGCACAAAGTCACATGCATCGCTGCACAAAGTCAGATGCATCACTGCATCGCTGCACAAAGTCACATAGCATCTGAGGAAAATACAAAGCATCCAAATTATTTTTTATGTTCAAGTAATTGGTGAGCATCACTGACAAATGTTGGACGTATCACCACACCGAGCTACAATTTATTATCGTACCATACCTACTGTGCCCTTGTGAATTATGCAATCTATTAAAATTTTTTCGGGGTGTCATAACAAAATAACAATAAATTAATAAATATGTTAATACACCTAAAAAGTAAAACAAATTTCTGAATAAATATTTCAAAGAATTTAAAAATATTTTAAAGATTTTGAAATTGTAATTTCACATTTATTTTTTAAAAAAAATTTCAGGCAGAGAAATTTGACTACTTCAGACGTTTAGTCGGTTGATTAGCTTGGTTTTTATTTTATTATTTTTTTTTATGTTTTCAGTTTTTGTTTTGGAATAACAATAAATTATGCAATTCATAAAAGTCGAAGTGACAACTCCTATCAAGTTGATGCATAGTTGTTCAGGTCATAAAAGTTGACGTGACAACTCTGCCGCATAGTTGATTACAATAATTTCATACATACAGCTACCATGTGTATATATGGTATAAATATCGCATCATACCATAACAAAATTTTTACAGCTATTTCGAGCGATATCATCATGAGAAATACGGTGGTTGATCTATATTCAGCAATGGGTCGCTATTGGGTTGCAGATGGAGATGAATTTGAATACCCAATGAATCCAAATCTGCGTTACTCACGTGCCACCGTCAATACCATGAGAGCTGAGTGAGAATTTCGCAAAACACGAGCAAACGTTCTCGTTGAGCTATGTCGTGAAGTTAATCTTAAATTTCCTCGCCGGTTAGCCATGCGTATGCCAACTGACACTCCACAGTTGTTGCAAAGGGCATTGCATCGTATCCGCGACGAGGTTAGTCGCATGACCCAACGTTTGCAAAGGTCCGGACTAATGAAGACTGCAAATGAGCGTGCCGAAGATGGGTTAATGGATGATGCACACCAGTACTACGCCTGGAGCATGGATGTTATGTATGAATCTGATATTGAGATGTCAGATGATGATGATAATGAATGAAATTGTTTGGATGAACGCCCAAACCATTTCTGTAATGCATGCAATTTGTAATGTTTATCCATGACTTATCAATGAAGGGAGCTATTTCAATTGTTTTCGAATATTTATTGTAATTCTACCTTTACTTTCTCTCCGTTATTGTTATTTTGAAGAACGCTACTTGAACTAGACTTGCATGATTTCATGAACACAAGTGGTCCTCCAATCTCATTTAATCATAAAATCCTATCAATTCTTATCATTTTTTTCCTATTTTCATTTTCATTTTTATGGAAATCATCAAAACAAGTAAGAAAAAAAAATTGTGAAATTATATTTTTCGAAGAAATAAGTATGACACATTTACATCATCTGTACAAGTTTGATATACAAAAACTATAAATAAAATAAACTATACACTCCACATCACACCCGCTAATGCCCTAACCTGCCTCCAGTCCCACAACCCCGACCGTGGACCTCCCTCCTCGGTCTCCTGCGGTAGACTCTCTGAATATCTGGCTCCTGTGGAGCTTGTGACTGTGACTCCTCCTCTACTGCATGTGCTGCCCCTGATGCTGGCTGTGGCGGAAGATCGAATACTGCCACGAGCTGTGAAACTCCATCATCTGGTGCAACTGTATCAGGATCTGCAGCTGGAGCTCGACCTCTGCCTCTGCCCGCACCCCGACCTTTGCCGCGACGTCCGCCACGACCAAAACCTCGGCCTCTCCCGCGCGCTCTGGGGGGGGCTCAATATGGCCCTCAGCGTCAACATGGGAGATGTCAGTGAGAACTGCATCATGTGTACTCATGGTCGCGGTGGAACTGTCTGGTGGTGGTAACTGAGTGGGTGGGGTAACAACGTCATGCATGTATCGGGGCGGTGTCCAATCAGGGTCAGGCTCATAAGGGATGCCAGTATACTGCGTAAGAAGTACGTCGAGGGAATCTGTAGATATGTATGGGGTAGTATGTGGTGGGGTCGAAGGCAGTGTCGAAGGAGCTGATGTGGCAGGCGCTGAAGTGGAAGGCGCTGACGTGGATGGCGCTGATGTGTCTGGAGCAGCTGCTGAAGTGTGTACACCGTAGTGGCCGAAATGCAAACGATCTCCCCGATGGGCAAGCTGGAATGCCTGGTACAATAACTCCCGGATCTCTGCAACGGCCTCCAAGGCATGCTGTGCATCACGTCTCAAATGGGCGTCCTCAGCCAAGTGAAACGACCTCCCAGCTCCAGCCACCTGAACAAACATTCAGACGTATTATTAGGCTACAGTTCACTGAAAGTAAATCAAGTATGTTTTTAATAATTATCTGACACATAATATGATACTCACCAATGCCTCAAGATAAGGGCCAACTCCCTGATATCCAGACTCAGACACGTGGCTCGTATTCCCGACTAGTAGGTGTGTATGTCGCCGATACCACAACATGTAAGGGTCGGAAGAGGGGATCACCTCATCGCTAGTCAGCCTGTACAATATTGTCCCGGCGGGCATCCCACAACTGTATGTATCGCATATAAAATAGACGCCAGTCAGTGCCAGCTCGGCCACGCCTATCAGTGACGTGCAACTGCCACTCAGTGTCAAACCGATCCGGCACGGACTGCACCCGACCAAACTGTCGGAGGACACGATGGGGAAGATGCCACTCAACTATGTCAAAACAAATAAGTGGCACTCTCGCCATCCATATCTCCTGACCCAGTCGGCAGTAGTCGGGGAGCGTATCGAGGACCCCAGCGTAAGGCTGCCAGATAAACTACAATGACGACAAATAATTTAAATTTTGCTCGTGAATTGAAAACATATACAATGAAGAAGACAACTAAAACGCAATAAAAAAAGTTCATACCTCGCCCTCGATCATCCGGTCCAGCTGGTCTCTATAAACTACCACTACGTGGGTTGAGACGACCTCGTGGCCCATGTCAACCCTCCACTGGCTACCTCGCGGTCCGGTGGGCAACTGCATGTCCCCGTCACCCATAGGAAGCTCACCAGGACCAACCGGTTGCCGCCTAGACGGGGCAATGCGAATCAATCTCTCCCATGCCCAAATCTGCAATAGTTTGAACACAATTACAATACTGATATATGGCTATAAATATGAATTGACATGTAATAAAATTGTTACTAACCTGTAGCAACACAAGTGGTCCTCCAATCTCCCTCGTACCACCTGAGCTGCTCGACATAGCATCCTATACAACCATGCCAGAGCCGCGCTACCCCAGCTGTACTGCCCAATCTCCTCAATGTCTCTCAGCAATGGCAAGTACATCAGCTTGAGCAGGTTCTGTGACTTATTAGGGAGAAGTACCCCCCCAATAAGCCACAGAATATATGCTCGGGTATGCTGCTGTACCAACTCATCTGGAGCATGATCTGGAAGATGAGCAAAGTGCTCGGCCAGCCACCTCACCCTCACTCTACCTGGCTATAAATCTGCTGGTGTAGGTGCTACTCCTAATAGCTCAGCACATAGGGCTATCCACTGCCCCGTCATGAGAGAAGAGTCAACTCCAGTAACTGCTCGGCCATCAATCCGAAGACCATATAGGACGGAGACATCCTGCAACGTGACGGTGGCCTCCCCGATCGGGAAATGGAATGTATGAGTCTCTGTGCGCCACCTCTCAACGAGAGCAGTGATGAGTGCGTGGTCCAGTCGAATGTGCCCGACACGATACACACCATAGAATCCCGCGCGTAATAGATACTGCAAGACTCTATGGTCCAACGGATGCTCCCACAATCCAGAATCTGCCCGACGGCATGTCAACACGGTGCGTGCCTCATCCTGCATAACAGAATTACCAGTTCAAATAATAACATTATCCCGAAATATACAACAAAATGCAATGTTTTTTAATTGTAGTCGTAAAGTGCAACAAACGTTATTGCATACCGGACGGTCCCACATACTGTCAGCCCGATGTGCTTGTCTCAACAGTGGAACCTCCTCAGGTACATGTGCCATGAAGCCTGTACAATTGAAATATTAGATCATCCATATCAAAAGCTTATTTAATCATAACATAATAACAGAGAAAACTGTAATTATTGATTTTGTACTGAACGATGTAAAATACAATGAACCACTTACACGGAAGACAAATTTGTACTGAACATGTTATGGGTTCGAGAAAAAGACAAATTTATGTACCACTTACACGGAAGCAATTCGAAATTAATGATTACATTTATGGCATATTTGACAAAATTGAAATATTTATTTTGTAATGCTAAAAGTTTGAATAAATTATAAATTTTGCAAAATACATATAAAATTTTGTAATTGTGAACAATGACCGCAACATTCCAATTTTTAAAATTTTAATTTATAAGAGGTTAATTTTTTTAAAATTTGTAAATTTTTAAAAAATTATAAAATCTGAACAATGATTGCAGTATTGGATATTTAATTTATTCAAAAATATGAAATTTTGAAATGGTAAAAGAACTACGTGATTAGTAGACCGTGAATATTGTAATACACATTTCGAATCAAGTACTCCGTGAAAAACTAGTACACATTTTCAATAAATTATAAAAGTTTGAATAAATTGTACACATTTTCAATTTTGCATTACACATTTTTGACTGAAGTACACATTTTGTAATACACACTTCAAATGTACGACCCCGTTTACAAATAAAGAATTTAAAAATACATAATTAAATGTTCTATTACAAATGAAGAATTTCAAAATGATATATTACAACATGTAAGTATTACATAGTCTTTATCGACCAAGTCGCGCCGGACATGTTCGCCTGTCATGACCTGTCTGGTGGCACTCACTACAACGAGCTGTCAAACGCCTGTCTGATATATCCATCTCATTCGGAATACGAGCCATAGATGTACGACCCCGTTTTACTTCTCGCAGACGAAGGTCATTAGGCATTAAGGTCCACTGCGGATCATTCCAATAATCTTCATGCGATATTGGGTTGAATTTAGTTTCCCAAACTCTCATGTATACAGGAAGCCTGTATACTGGATCAACGTACTGGAATGGATTGTCACCGCATTCAAACATTACAGCGAGCATATGAGAACATGGATAGTGTCTTATCTCATATTTCCCACAACTGCACGTGGGTTGATTCATCCGCACAATCTGTCTATTGTGACCTCGTCCACGGCGAAAAGATGTTTGCACCTCAAATACACGGCGGGGCCTATAAGATAATATTGAAACAAACTAATCAAGTTCATGTTTTTAGATGTAATTAACTAAACAACATAATAATAACAATTTTTTCACATTACAAACTAACCTGTCATACGATATCAACGTGAAAGTATTTCCCCTTGTGATACCCTCCTCCATAGTTCTTTGCATCTCTCTAGGGTATTGGAATTCATTGCGTACATCTATTTCAGCTTGGGCTCCCATCTCGTCAAAATATTTGACGAGTCGTCGAAATGTGAATTCAACCATAGCTGAAATAGGTAAGTTCCTTGCACCTTTCAAGACGCTGTTGAAGCACTCTGCATCATTACTAGTCAATACCCCCCAGCGATATCCACCGTCATATGCAAGGGCCCAGTCCTCAGGATTTATCTTGTGGACCCAATCGATGGCTTCTTGGTTAATAACCTGTATCTGATCTAAGTAACCATTACACTTTCGTCGTTGATCAGCACTCCCTGCTTTCCACAGAAGTTGTTTGAGCTCCTTATTTCTGAAATGTGTGTTAAAGTTACTGCAAACATGTCGAAGGCAGTGCCGATGATATCCAACAAATTGTAGCAAGGGATTCAGCCAATGCCGCCTCACAGCAGCTAAAATACTCTCAGCTCGATCAGATATCAAAGTAACTCCTTGTCGGTCCATGACAATATGTTCCTTGATATTTTGAATGAAGAACGACCAAGACTCCAAACTCTCCCTGTCGACAACAGCGAATGCAAGCGGTAATATTTTGCCATTGGCAGTGACAATCGTTGCTACAAGCAACACACCAGTGTATTTACCGTATAAGAATGTACCATCTATAGTTATAACAGGCCTACAATATCTAAAGCCATCGATGACGGGTTTGAAAGACCAGAAAACAAAGTGGAAGACGGGTATAATGGTTGCATGCCCAGTATATCTATGCTTCCATGTCACGATGGTGCCAGGATTAGATGTCTGTAATGCATGCATGAATTTAGGCAATTGCCTGTATGATTCATCCCAATCACCGAATACCATTTTAATTGCCTTTGCCCTTGCATGCCACGCCTTCTTATATGATATACTATAGTTCATGGTCTTTTTTATATCTTCGATGACATTCTTAATTGGCATATCAGGTTCATTCTGCATACGACAATCAAATATGAGTTGGATTATCTAGATGTGAACACTATAAACAAACAAATATGTATGTATATGTAAACATTTATTTTTTATACTAACCGCAACTTGTCCCAAAATATGAGAAGCAATGTAACTGGAGCTAATATTAGTGTGGTCCCTGTTCATTCGTGGGTATAAACAATGGTGAGGACCCCTGTACTGCTTTATTTCAAAAAGACCATGTTTCCTACTAAGAGATGCACGCAACCACCAACTGCAGTCGTGCTTGCAAGCAGACACCCAAAGGTCTCACTTGGAGGTTACGACCTTATACTCTCGATTATTTGTTGCATGGTACAATTTCACAGCATATAGAAGTTGCTTCTTATCAACAAAAACCATTCCTCTGTCCAACTCTGGATTTTCAGCACTCCAAATCCGGTTACGGGGAACGACATCACGGGTACTAATGTCAAAATCACCACCCATGTGAATGTTGTCATAGAAAGGGATTTCAACTCTAGGTGGAATGGGGGCATTTTCAGGTTCAACGGGAGCCTGGGCATCATATTCTTCATCATCATCATCATCTGATCCGCCTAATAAATTTTCTTCCTCACACATTTCATTGTCATCATCGTTTAGGGCGACATCAGGACCGTACATGTCACTGTCAGCAAACTGCACCTCGTTCACTGTTTCAGCCATATTACCAGCAACTTCAACTGGAGTGGTATGATGGCTGCATGTCGGCACATCTTGTGTGTTACTGTCAAATTCATAACCATATCCACCACGTGAACTTGATTCTACACCATGGCCCTGAAATGACTGTTGTGTGTAGCCCAGTGGATAACATTGATCTGATTCATACATAGGAGACTGAAATGCTGTTGTGTCAATCCCATGCGTCAGCAATGTAGTGAACGGACGAGAATCCATATGTGTCATGTTCGGGATATTGTGTACAATCTCTTTATCAATGTAGACTTCCAAACAATTTGGTGCTTGAAAACTTGCACCGATACTTAATACGGTGTTCAACGCCTCATCGTCATTGATCGGTAATATCTTGTATTTGCTGTGTGTTTGCCACTGGCGATAAGGATATCTACATTTGAAGGTCAATCGGACACTTTCCCCGTAACTTGCCACCTTTGACGTAAACATCTCCTCCAAATTGCTAAGCGTGGTGCCAATTTGCACCGCATATATCCCTTTCGGCTCAGCATCATATGCAACGCCTTCATCAGGATCCCGAATTATGTTTCCCCCCCAGTAGAAAATAATTGGAACAGTCTCCATATACTTGCTTCAATTAAGACAAAAAACATTAAAATAGCAACAATATACTTATATCTCCTTGTAGTTGTAAAAGAATTATATGAAATTATACTCATTCAATTACAATTACTTGTGACGCAAAAACTTTATTTAAGTAATCATCAATTGTAATCCAACATTCATTATTGATTTTTTAATTAAGATATGAGTTAAAATAATGATAATGGTTTAGATTTTTTAGCTTTTTAAGAAAAACATCTTACAACTTATGAAAAAATTAACATCATGCTCTTATGCTATGCTTTTTACATTACTTATTATTATTAAGATCATGCTCTTTTGCACATTAAATGTAATTCAGCTACATTTTAAGTCTAAAAATCTTTTATTAATTTTGGATTAATTTTGTATAAATTAGAAAGTAACAACATCTGTAATCATTAAACAAATATAATTGATGTAAGTTGATTTAGGTGATTGATAAATTATAAATCTAAGTAATTTACATAAACTTATAAGTGTAAGTTGTTAATGTTGTTACTTTTACTGTAGGTAAACTTATGAGTGTAGGAAAATCCAACAATCTTATAAGGTAAGTAAACTTATGAGTGTAGGAAAATCCAACATCACTTATGTTGTTGGTAGCTCAAGTGGTAGTGCAATGGTCAAACAACTCAATTTTCAAACAACTACCTGGGCATCACCATTGCACTACCACTTGAGCTACCAACAACATAAGTGATGCTTTATTCACAGTTTAATATATATGTTTTGAGTACACAAGTCCTTTTTTTTTTTTTTTTTGGATAAAATCGTGGTTTATAACAACGCATTTTTTTAATGAAAAGCGCGTTTTGTAACCGCGATTTCTTAATCAAAATCGCGTTTTGTAACCACGATTTTAAGATTTTCCAAATTCCACGCGGGACAGGAATTGGGAATTCTTATTTTGGGAATTCTTTCAAAACTAGGCTTAGTTTGGGAATTGAATTAGTATTTTGACTTATTTTGGGAAATGGCCCTAGGTTGTGACCTTATATAAATTATAAAGTGTTGGTAAACTTGATTTATACATAAAGAAATTTGATGTATACATATTCATGACCACGCTTGTAAGTAAAATATGTAAAAACGAGTTTTCAAAACACATTTTGAACAAAAATTCAAAACCAGCACTCCCTCTTATTTGTCACAGACACTGAGACTCACTCTCTCTATCTCTCTCTCTGACACACACACCCACAACACTTACACTCACATGAAACATATATAATTTTTAATATATATAAATTTTATTTTATAAAATTCAAAACAATTAATTTTTTTAATTAAATTTATCTTTTTAAGTAATTTATTTTTCAAATTATTTTTATTTTTTTCCAAAGAATTTGTTTTTCCAAATAAACCTCAGCGGTGTCAGTGTAATTTACCTAAAAAGAAGAAAATTACATTTTAAGGATTAAAGTAAAAAAATAATCATTTTATATAGTTGATTATTATTTGCTATTATCAATTATTATATATATATAAAATATTGGTATGAATTTTACAAAATAAAATTTATATATATTAAAAATTATATATGTTTGATGTGAGTGTGAGTGTTGTGGGTGTGTCTGTCAGAGAGAGGGATAGAGACAGTGTCTGTGACAAACAAGAATGAGTGTTGGTTTTGAATTCTTTGTTGAATTTAGTGCATAAATTTAGTCAAACCAATTTTTCTTATCGTAGGGGCATGTGGCATCATTGGCATATTTTAAAGTTTTCTTCTTTTTTTTTGGTTTGGGTCAACATTCTAAGTAGTTAGATTTTTATTTTGTTAATAAAATTTTAGTGTACTACTTAAAGGGTCACCCATAGAAAATATTAACAATGACAATCACTCTTTAAAAAAATTTAATAACAAAACGAAAGAAGGCCTACACCGACATAAAATTCAATTATCTGACTTTTCTATTTTGCCATATCCCTATCTCCAATATATATATGTATATATATATTTTTCTTCCTGGCCAAAATTATGAGAAAACTTCCATAGCAATTTCTTATCACAAATTTTGTCCCTTACTTTTCAATTTCTTATTCTTACTTAAAAAATTGAAAGTTAGACCAAAATTATTTTGTTACTTTATTAATTTTAAGCTATTACAACTCCACATCACCTAATTAATAATAATTTTTACAGCCAAATTAACGTTTCTCTTTCTTATGTAATTAATTAACAGCATTAAAATTATTGTAAATATTTAGCTGCATAGGACTAAGGTAATTTATTAGAATGACAATCAAAGGGAATGGCATGATTATTCCTTAAATATGTTTTGATTCAAAAGAAAAGAAAATATGTTTTGATTATTCCTTAAATATGTTTTGATTCAAAATATGTTTTGATACCAGAAAATTATTATTATTATAGATAATTATCTATTCATTATGTAAACATTATTTGTTCCTAAAAAAAAATTATATAACATTATTTAAAAAATTTAACTTATCATAAATTTCTTAAACCCTAATTTCTGAAACCATAACCCTCATTTCTGATTTCACAATTTAAAACCGTTAATTGAAAAATGATTTCACATTCATCAATTCAAAACCCTAATTCAAAACCAAAACCCTCATTTCTGATTTCACATTCAATAGAAAACCATAACCCTCATTTTCTTATTTCAAACATAATATTTAAATTTTTCTAAACAGATGCAACATTCAACATATTTCACATTCAACAGATTTCACAATTATAAACAGATTTAATATAAATATAAACCATTCAACATTCACATTCAACAGATTTCTAAACAGATTTCACAAATATAAATCCTAACCCTAACCCTAATTTAAGATTTAAGATTTCACATTGAACAGATTATCTATAATTAAAATTCAAGAAATTATCTATAATTAAACACATTCAACAAATTCAACAACAAATTATCTATAGCAAAAGATTTCACATTCAACAGATTATCTATAATTAAAATTTAACAAATTATCTATAATTAAACAAATTCAACAAATTATCCATAATTAAAATTCAACACATTTAACATTCACATTCAACAAATTATCTATACTTAAAATTTCACAAATATAAACCCTAACCCTAATTTATTATTTCTGATTTCACAACATTTTATTCACAAATATAAACCGTAACCCTAACCCCATGAACCCTAACCCTAATTTATTCACAAACATAAACCCTAACCCTAACTCCACATTCATGAACCCTAACCCTAATTTATTCACAAATATAAACCATAACCCTAACCCCACATTCATGAACCCTAACCCTAATTTATTCACATTTTCACAAACACAAATATATTCACAAATATAAACTCTAATCCTAATTTATTCGCAGTAAAGTAGATGATAGAAGCCATACCAACGAGAGAGAGATAGTACTGAAGCAGGGGAGCTCGAGAGAGAGAGAGAGAGAGAGAGAGAGAGAGCAGGTAGCTCGAGAGAGAGAGAACAGAGAGAGAGACAGCAGAGGGAGAGGAGGAACGGGAGAGAGACAGCAGAGGGAGAGGAGAAAGCGTGAATTGAAAACACGGGGCTGGGGGGTGTTAAATATAAACTTTAAAATCGTGGTTGTGAACCACGATTTCACTTACCAAAATCGTGGTTAGAAAGAGCGAGTTCAAAAGAAAACAATTTTTTTATGAACTCGTGGTTCCAAACAGCGAGTTCAGCAGAATTTTTTTTTTGATGAACTCGTGGTTCCAAACAGCGAGTTCCATGTAAATTTTTTTTGGATGAAATTGTGCTTCTGAAAAGCGAGTTCAAAACAAAAAAAAAATTAATCAAACTCGCATTTCCTAACCGCGAGTTCTTAATCAAACTCGCGTTTCGTAACAACGAGTTTAACTTTGCCCAGATTTCACACGAGATTGTTGGAAAAGTGTTGAACTCGCGATTGTGAACCGCGATTTAGCCTATTTTGGGAATTCCTTCAAAACTAGGCTTAGTTTGGGAATTCACTTACTATTTTGGCTTATTTAGGGAAATGGCCCTATTTTCTACCAGGTCTGTGTGTGGTTTATTTACTTTTATTTTTATTTTTTTTAAAACTTGCATAATCTAGATATACATTTGTGAAGAAATTTGAAAAAATTTATTGAAAAAAGAAAAAAAATAAATGTATTAATTTTTTTAAAGTATTTTTTTATAAAAAAACATTTTACTTCTTGAGTTAGGTGGATTAAAAAAACAAAAACTCAAAAAAAAAAAAAATTGAGTTTCAAAAGTTTTTGCTTGATCGAACACCAATTGAGTATTATGTATTTGTATAAATGTGTATCGTGTGTGACGTGTGTTGAACTGAATGTTTGGAGTGAATAGTGGATTGTGATGCATTTGGTATGGACTCAAATCTACAAGGCATCATGGGGTGCACCTACATCATTCCCACTGGTTAGCCTCCGTTGGTGGGGCCATCATAGGGTATTATTGTTAATTTGTCAGACTATCAACCAATCATAAAACTGTTAGGACGTGTTTGATTAGAAGTATTATAATATAAGATTGAAATTATTAATTTATGGAATTTATATTCTATTATTTGTGTGACATTCTAAAATATATTTACTTAATCTTTAAAAACAAAAATGTAATTACAATATTTTTTGAGTCATAGTAAAATATAAGGAACTTGCATAGTTTTCAAGAAACCTCATGGAAAGCATGGTGCCATGTGGTACCACGAGGTTGCTGCATAGTACAACATAGTAAGGGTCTTCTCATCTATAAATAGGTGAGTTGTATAGTAATGAAATTACAAAAATAACAAACGAGGGGAATCTGAGAGCGTATGTCGAAGTCAGAAGTAAGAGTAAATAATCAATTTTGAGGTGAGTTGTATTATATTTTGAACTATCATAAACTATTTTATATAAAATCTATTTTGCAAATTATATTAGTTTTAAAGTATATTATTTGTTAAATAAACCCTATTTGCTTATAAAAGGAAACTCATGGATAAAGCTGTTTATTAAATGTGTTTTTGAACAATTATTTTGTAAGTATCACCATGGAAGTCCTATGCCTTGGGGGACTTAAATAATCATTGGCCCTCTGTATTGTCACTTTAAGTGACCATCTGTTTGTCATGGATCCACTGACCATTTGATTTCTGGTGTGGAGCAAAGTGTTGTGCGGAGTTAAGTGCTACACTATTGTGGGAGTCACCTCTAGAATTCATACGAGCCACCTCTTGAGTTCATACATCTGTTATGTTCTGTATCTTGGTTATGATTATTTGCTTATATGATTTCTGTGTTATGCTTCTATTATTTATAATGATTTATGTATTTTTGGTATCAAACAAATCTCTGTTTAGCCCAAATAATTATCCATGTTGAATTTTATACTATTATGCTCTCAGTATAATATTTCTTACTCTGCCATGTGGTTATAGTTGTTAACTACGTTCAGGTGGCGTGTTAGGACCAATGCGTGGGGTAAGCACAAGACACTTTGTAGTCATAGTTCAACTATGGCAATGTAAATGAATAGAAGCTCCAATATATATGTTTTTGTTATAATTAAATTAAGATTTGGGTACTTTTTTATTTTACTCCGCTACACTATTAATTTGTTATGACTTCAGTTATTGTCTTGTTGCGACACCGAACCTCTGGGTATCAGGTTTGGGTTGTGACAATTTGGTTGTAATTTTTGTTATTTGAATTAAATTTTGATGAATATTTTATCCAACAAAATTGATGAATTTTTTAATACTACAATTAATAATGCAAAATAAATATAAATTAAAAAAATTATTTATCTCACTAATCTAGCTGAATAACTAATCTTACAATATTTTCATGAATCATTAATTTCCTCACTATTAACTGACTAATTAAATAGGATTTCAGGAAGGGCATTTGGTTCATAAATCTAATTTTGGATTTTCTTTGACTAAAGATCCACACTCTAAAATACTTTGTCCATAAGGATAAGCTCCCACAAAATGACCAAACTACCTATGTGTATATATATATTTTCCCAAACCAAACCGTTCTCCGTCTCTCTCTCTCTCTCTCTCTCTCTCTCTCTCTCTTTCCACTTCATTTCCCTCATTTGTTGATCTCCTCAATCAGTGATCTCTCTCTTTTGCCGATCTCCCTCATCCACCTTCTTCAGCCACCGATCTGTTTCTTCCACCAATCTCCTACTTCGTTGCCTCTCTCTCTTTCCTAAACACCACTGAGAGGAGATTGCAACACCTCCTTCTGCCTTAACCCCTTATTCTTTCTCTCGCTCTCCCCCTCTGAACTTTGTCTCTGTCTCTTCCTTTATCTCTTTCTCTCTCTTCTCTCATTTTCTCTCTCTCTCTCTCTCTCTCTCTCTCTATCTCTATCTAAAACCATCGCACGGGATTCTATTGCTTCATTAAGTTTCGTTGCTTCGGCATCGCTGTTGTCTCCATTCTGATCGATCGGCCTCTCTCTCTCTCTCTCTTAAAAAATGCTTGGCTTTGGGTAGTGTAGCGGCCGGTGTTACGACCCGCTCATTTATACTCCATGGTTATGAGTTTTGTATATATTGGTGTTTTTATATCTATTCTAGTCCTTGTTGTTGATTGGGGGTTGAAATTTAGATTGGTGGTTACATTTGAAACAAGTTGAGAGTTAGTAATTTTGTGAAAAGTTGCTCGAATAGTCTTTTCTTCACTCAAATGGTCTTTGGTTTCTCCCAGATTCTATATTTGCAGTTTGAACTTCTGGGAGAGGGTCGTTCTTCACTCGAGCGGTGTTTTGGTCGCTCGAGCAGTCTACTTGCAGTATGGAATACTAAGAGTTTATATTCTTTGCTAGAGCGGTGTTTTGTTTGTTCGATCGATTTATTCTGCAAGGTTGTTATTCTAGGAGTTTGGTTTCTCCACTGGAGCCATGTTTTGGTCGCTCGAGCGATGTGTTGTGTCTGACACTCTGTCACAACCCAAACCCACCCCTATAGGTTTAACATCATAACCGGTCAATAATCCGTAGATTACCAAAGGCCTCTTAATAAGGAATCAAATTATTAGGGGCTAGCGAAAGCAAATAACAAATATATAATGTTCATTGGGCTGTGCAGACATATATGGGACAGAAAAATTTTAAACTTTACATACATATATCATATATCACCTTTACGACATCGCATTTATATGGATAAGACAAAAAGCGACTTAGCCCTAATTACAGAATAAACAAAAACTTGAACTTTAATCACATAGCCATGACTACTTGACATATCTAGAACCTCCACATGAGGCACATAGGTTGGCTGACAAAAACAGAATTCAGGAAAAAGCTCCAGGCCTGGTCATGCGTCTGATCGCCTACATACATAAATAATACAGTGAGCTAGAGCTTAGTGAATAACAACAAAGTAAAAGTTCTAATGAATAATGTCCCATAACAGATTCAAAAATCAGAATTCAGATAAGAAATAGATTCATATTCATATCAGATTCTCACAGATAATCATACATGGTACATCCATTAACGTTAATAAATCTGATGGCTCATGAATACATGAGACGTATAGATGACCCATAAAGGGACCAGATGACCCATAACACATATAGAGAAGATAACCAGTTATGTATAACCAACCCTGGTACCATATAACATATATCATATGATGCTAAGGATGTCACGAATACATTTTAGAAAGTTGGACAATCATTCATTTAATTATGAAATAGCATTTCAGAAAACAGATTATATCATATCATTCAGAAAATACTTAAAGTCAAACAAAGCTTTACAGAGTTGTTACTCATAGATAACTCTAGAAGTAGATTAGAAAGATCAGACAGATCAGGTAGACGATAGCTCGCGACCTACACAAACACATAACATATACACATTGGAACACAGTATCACTTTCTTAATTAAACTTGGCTTCTCTCCTTTTTTTTTTTTTTTTTTAAATTTTTTGTTAAGTAATTTGAAGTTCTACTACGCTTATTCTTTCTTACTCAAATAAACCGGGTTCTCATGTCATATATCCTTTCGTTACTAAATCCTTCTTTTCCAAGTAGATCGATTTCTTACTCAACTTCTTAATCAATTACTACTAAAGATTTAGCTCCAATCTTCATTTCAAAACTTAGGCTCATGCTTGACTCAATTTAAATATTTAATTTCATTAACAAACATAAACCCATGATTACTTTTAAATTATAATACAAAACCCTTCTTTAATTGTCAAGATTAAAACTAAAATTTCATAAATATAATGATTTCAAACTTTTTCTTTCTTTGTTTTATAAAATATAAAATTGAAGTTATAAAGCTCTTTGAAAAATATTTGCATATACGAAATTCAAATCAAAATCAAACCAATTTTTGGTTCTCAAATATAAATTATAATTTTTTTTCTTAATTTGTCCAAAGTTAGATTTAATTTATTTTCTTTATATCAAACCCAATTCCAAACTCATCAATTTAAATTAAGCTTTCAAAACCCAATTTCATGCTCAAAACTCATGCAAAACTTCATCAAAACATGAAAATAAATATGAGCCATGATCAATCTCCGACTTACTTCATCCCTTCCTAATTTCTTTCTATTTCAATCTCCATAATTTTCATAAATCCTGGATTAAATTAGAATAATGGGCAATTAAAATTCAAATCTCAAATCTCCTTAATTAATTAAATGCTAATTATTATACGTTGTGGGGTCGTCACATGCTCGATCGGTGTTTTAGTCGCTTGAGTGGTCTATTTGTATAAAGTTGTGAAAAAATATATCCTTTTTCACTCTTCTGCTTTTCTCTCTTTCTCTAACAACCTAGAAACCATTTTCTCCTCATCCTCTCTAACTTTCTTGCGTAAATCCCTCTATACACTCAAATTCTCAAATCCGTGACTCTTGCCACATTGGTGCTTTGGAATAAAAGATAGAGCTCGAGAAGGTGATCATTCTAATATGAAAAAGTTCAAGTTTTGTCTCCATCAATTTTGGATTGTTCTTCCCCTCTCTTTCTACTTTGAAGTGGGGGTTTCTTTAGTGTTTCTGCATGATATTTAGCTATGTTATGTGTTGTTAGAATAATGTAGCATTTTGAGATATTTGGGGTTTGATTTGGATTTGAAATGGGTTTTAAATGAATTATAAAGAGGGGTTTTTGGATAGGTTGCTTTGAAAGGTTGTTGGGATGGTTTTGTTGATGAGTAATATTAGAAATTATGAAATCTTAAATGGGTTTTTGAAATAAACAAATATTGTTTTGAAAATCTTGAGAATATTGGAAATTATTGGTTTGAATAAGGGTGAGAATGATGGGAAATGTTTGGACCCTTGTTGAGTTAGGAAGTGGAGTTTGAACATGTATTGTTACTCCTATATTGAAATTTTGAAATTTATATCTGTTTACTTAAAATTTATCTTTTGATTAGATGTATCTGTTTCGGCTATCGGTGGAGGGTATCATTGATTATTGTAGCAATTGCACAAGAACTACGTTAATTAAAACCCATTTACGCATGCATTACATTTATAACCCTGTTTCATATTTATACATTGAAA
Organism: Camellia japonica; assembly: GCA_030407325.1. NCBI lineage: Eukaryota > Viridiplantae > Streptophyta > Magnoliopsida > Ericales > Theaceae > Camellia > Camellia japonica. Next base: position 113,020,864 of record JAPPVO010000032.1, read on the forward strand.
ATGTATCGTTTTGAGAAAAATAGGTGAAAACCTTGGTAAATCTGGTTATGGGGTGTGGTTGTGATTATTATTATGTTGGCCTGTATGTCTTTGGTGAAAGTTTAGAAATTCACGCAGTTAGGTACCGATCCTTCCGGTTAGTACTGATAAAATGACTTTAGTAGAGCTTGTATAGCCTTTTAGCAAATACGTACTTAGAAATTCCCAATATGTGTATCCGCTACCCTGTTTTTTGTTTGAAATGGAAAATGCATCGTTTTGGTTAATGACATTCATGTACATTCACCATGTGGCTTAGTTAAGCATCATACAAAACATGGAATTAATCTCTACTGGGTTGTAACTCACCCTATGTGGAAACTAATTTTCAGCATTGATGATATACCTCCGCCAAAGAATATGTTTGAGAGGATCGTGGAGCTGAAGACTCATTTATTTTGTTTATTAAATATCTTTTGTGCAAACCTAGGGCTTTTATTTTTATTGGGCTTGACCTACTTTTGTTATAACCAAGTATCTTCGTGGAAACTTTTATCCTTTAAGGCATAACTTGTATTTAATTACCATTGTTTCAATATGTAGTTCACATGCTATAGATTTAGATCCTAAGATTGGTAAATGTATTAATGCATATGACCCCTTTTGTAATATTCTATGAAAATTAATAGATTGTTGATAATTAACGTCCGCTTGTCTGTTGAGAATTATGAGGGTATTTGTTGTCTATATTTTTAGGGTGTTACAACATGATATTAGAGCATACTGGGAAAAATTTATGAGTTCTTTGATGTTGGCCAATTGTCTAGCACATGTCTAATTCATAATCAAGTTTGGACGGACTTATTTGGCGTGGTCCATTGTAAAGTAAATGGTGATAATCAAATTATTTTTATTTAATAAGTTATAAAAAGAAATTGTATTAAATAATTTGAGATAAACGGAGGGTGCTGTCACAGTACCGTGTTGGGACACCTTGGTTGAAGTTTGTCTTGATTCTATTTTGACAATCCAAATTGTTCATAGTATAAGATTCGTCAAGCATATTATCTATATAAAAAAATGTGGTTAATTAGACATACGTAATCCCATGACCAAGACCTAATTGTTGTTTAAAAAATTATTAAAATTATGTTAACCGTTTATTTTTTTAAACTTAAATGTGGTCTTGTTATAAGTTACAAATGTCTAATTGACTAGATTTTTTTCATGAATGATCTACTCAACGAATCCTATAATATGAACAGTTCGGATCATCAAAATAAATTCAGGAAACTCCCTCACATGCTCACAACATGGTCACCCCAAGTTTAATAATTTGACACAAACTTTCAAAATAAAATTTAAAAATAAAATAAAAAATAAAATTATAAACAATGCATATAAGTTGTACCACACAATTCGATTAAATGTAGATTTGGACTGTGTGACGCTATTTTCATTTGGAGGTAGATTCCCTAATGTTATAATTTGGACTGGAAGGCATTGTTTAGGCATTTAGGGCCTACTAGAGTTCCCGTTTCGATGTAAAGAATTTATTTTGTCGAGTATTTTATGTATTTATCTACAAAATGATTAGGTCAAATTTGATAATCGTAACATATTCAAACATGATAAATTGAGTAGATTACTATTATTGAATCAACCTAATTTTTGTGTGGATAAATGCACAAAAGTATCTAAAAAAATAAACAGTTTAGATTATGAAAACGGAACGCGTAATAATTCTCACAAGCTTAAACAACACCCTCTAGTCCAAGTTATAGATCGGAAGGAATCCACTACTTTTGCATTTGGTTCGTAGTGTGACATATGTCTTGTTGTTCATTTATTGTGTTTAGATTATTTAATTGATTGTTATTTGATTTGAATTTTCTTCGTAAAACTTCATGTCTATGTAGATTTGTCCTTTGTCTAATTTCTGTATTTTATTATGTAAAATTGTTTCTAGGGGTGAGCATGGTCCGGATTGGACCGGATTGGGATAAAACCAGGACCAATCTATTTTCTACGGTTTCTGAAAAATTAGAATCAATCCAATCCGTTTAAATCATGGAACCAATCCGAACCAATCCATTTAAACACGGATTGGATCGGTTTAGAACCACGGATTCACATAATTAAATAGCAAAAATATATATATATAACACTTTAATTTCATAAAAACATAAACATAGCGCTATATTTGTTCCATAATAGTAACATGTCTTTCTATAATAGTGACATACTGTTCTAGAATTTAAACAACTATAAGAAAACTGGTTTCACCATAAGTATTTAGACCATTACAAATTAAAACTAAAAACTAACAAACAAAAGTAATAAAAGAAGATATTATGCGTGTTTAGGTTTGAGTTTATGTTTTATATGGAATAAGAGAAGATACTATGGAGGATAATGTATAATAAAAATATAGACTATTTGTATACGATCCGGATCAGTTCCAATCCGGAGCTGTGGGGTTCAATCCGGAACCAATCCGTGGACTACGGATTTTTAATTCTTCAATCCGGAACCTAACCACGGATTCAAAAAAACTAATCTAAACCTACCGGATTGGACTAAACTGGATCGGATTATGGATTTCACGGATTCCTTGCTCAGTCCTAATTGTTTTTGTTTTTAACAAAATTGAGAAATTAACCATCAAAGGTCCAAAGTGGGAATGAAAAACCCAAAGCGAAGTTAAATATACATATATATATATATATATATATTTGTTTCTATGTTACTCTTTCTTGGACACTTAAAAGGTGTTGTATTGATTTGTATTGTATAACTTAGTAAAAAATGAAAAACTTTGAATCTAGATGCAATTTTTGTATCAAGATACTCCATTTATTCAATGAACTAAATAAATGCACTTATCTTTTCGAATTAAAAAAATAAATAAACGGGAAAAAGAAATAGGGAAATGAAGAAGTTGAGTTTACTAATTTAAAATTATATGTAAAAATTTACACTGAATAGTAATTGTCCCAAAAAATTAAGACCTAAAATTTAATCTAAGTCTCACAATTGTACCCATAGGTTTATATGGCAGTTTAGTTGTTAATTTTTGATTTGTTATAAACTCAATAATATAAGATCCAATTCCCTTTTCATATCATTGTGACTAAATTATGAGGATATAAATTGTAAATCTCTAACATTTCTCATTTGTGGATTCTCTACACATCTATCATAATGAATTTGTACCTTATCAAAAAAATATTTGTAAATAGAAATGTAGAGAGAAATTTAATAACCATAGCAAAAACTTGTACTAAAATTTAAAATTTGCTAATTTTTACAATAGTTGCGATCATAGTCACAAAACTATTTAGAATTTCATCTCAATTATATACCAAGCTTTATTTTTTTAATTTGTTATTTCTCATATATATATATATATATACATACACACACATAAAAATTTAACTAGAAGCTCCATTTCCTGATGTCTCAATATTTTTTCAAATTGTTTGGATATGAGTTGAAAATTTGGTTTCTCTTTAAAATAAAATAGTGAATTTAATTTGCTAGTTGAATCAAATTGTTTGGAGAAAAAGTTAAAAGTTGAATTTCATAAAAAATCATATTAGTGACCATTTTATGAATTGTGTCATTAATAAAAATTATTACCATATATTAAACTTATCATTTATATTTAATGATTTTAATAATTTTTTACATACATCATCATAACTGATAATTTTTCACCTTATTTGAACTGAAAACGAAATCTTTTGAATATTTAACCCGCTTCTATGATCGACCTACCAAACCTCGCAACAATTCACTTAAGTCTTCAATTTTACTATAAGTTGAGAACTACTGAGCGATGATTAGGTTAGTCAAAATAAATAAATAAACATATTGACAATTGTTTGCTTATCCCTTTTATATGGAAGAGAGCATGTCATATGAAAATAAGTGTAATAAAAAAATATAATATTTTAAAACTTGCTTAATATATACCCCAAGAACGCATCTTAATAAAATTCAAAAATATAATCTTTCATGTATAAGGATAACACCATTATTACTTTAATGGTCTTCAACTTAAATTAATTCTCAAACATTTGTAGATGACTACTTTTAACTAAAAATTGTTAGAGAAAATGGTTTATCACCATTAATTTCCGGAAACTTTGAGCTATAATTAATGTAGGACCCACACCACGGGTTTGGTGGGTCTGAGTGGCAATGCGTTCCTTGCTGTGTGGTGAACAAGAATATATACCCGGGTGGTCAAAATCATTTTCGAGTGAATGAGAAGTTGATACCGAAGTGAGCCTCATAAACATGAATATGTTTAGTGTGGTTCCCATAAGTTGGTATCTAAACCTTGTCCCACAAAAGAAACATGGAAGAGTTTTTATAAGTATATATGCTCTAAGTTAGAGACCTTGGGTTGGGCCTCAAGAGGTGTAGACACTCCATTTTTGACAGACCTTAAGACTCAGACGTCATTGATTGAGCGCTCGGTGATTGCGCATATTGTGCTCGTTCTGAGGTTACGGAGTCTCGGCTGAGAGCCTTGCCTCTGGACTTCGTGACTCTTTTGTGCTTTACCTCGGTTTGCGAATGAGGTTCTGTTTTCTCTTCCTGAAGGGAGGGAGAGGTCTCGTAGACCATCTCTCAATGGCCGTTGGCTACTTTTCATGGTCGTAGACCACTGTTCCCGTTTGGAGACCGGTTTCTAGTTTTCGGAGCCGTCGGCCGTACGCCTCGGTTTGGGACCGCTTAACTTTCTTCATTTGCTCCGGTTTTTGGCACACACCTTGTTTCCTCTCTCTAGAGGGACACTGTGGCCTGGGAGACCACCTTCGTGGTTGCACGCCACTTTCGGTGCTTAACAGCCTGTTTTCGGGGCACCCGACTGCGCGTTTTGGCCCTCGAACCCTCGTTTTGCATCCGTCTTGGTTCATTTATGGCTTGGATCTTGTTTTCATTGTTTGGAAGGTGGTACAAGGGTGGGAGGCCACCTTTTCTCTTGGAGACCACCTTTTCTCCCGCCGGCCGGTTTTCTTGTCAGGAAGCTGGTCTCTTTGATCTTTGAGCCACATTTGCAGGTCTCCCACCACACCACAAGCTTGCATTCAATGTGGAGACCACCATTTAGGGCTGCCGACCACTTGACCCTTTTGAACTGGTCGGCCGACCAGGGGAAGTGGCCGGCCGACCACCTGAACTGGTCGGTCTGCCTCCCTCAGTCTTGTCTCTATGAGTTGTTGCCAGCTGTACCAGCTGGAAGGCACAGAATGGATCCTTCATATGGAGGATCTTCAAGCTTGTTTTTTAGCTTCTTTGAGAAACTTTGGACCCTCTTGGCTATAAAGGAGGGCCTCCTCCTCTTTTGTGAAGGTTCAGAATTTCCCTAAGGCATACACATTTACCTCCCTCTCTATATCTCTATTTTGGCTCCAAAAATGCATAGTTCTTGGCCCTTTTACACTACACCTCCTAGCCTAACCCCTCCAACACCAACCTAAGCTTCTTGGAGGCCTTGTTCAGAGGTTGAAAAGCTACATTTTTGGTCCAGAAGCTGCTGGAGTTGCTGAGCTACAAGGGTAACACACTTTCTCCCTTTTAAGGCTTTATTTTGCTTCATCTTTTAGCCATACTTGCAAGCATATTTGAGATTTGTCATCAACTAAAAAAGTCTTATTTTGAGGCCCTTAACATGTTTGTTTAAAATCATTTTTCTGTTAGGGGTCATCTACCCCCTTGCATGCTTCATTTTACCTTGTTTTGGACCATGCCTTAGAGCATTTGTGTTGGCCTTTGTTTGGCCTTTTAGCCACTGAAATCTAGGCTAAAATGTTGTTTTGAGTGCCAAAATTAGAGAGCGGTGACCCTCTCTCTCCTTGTTTTGTTTTCTAGCATTTTTGGCCTTACAAAGGAGCCCTTATTTGCATGCTTCTAAGCCATGTTTCAGGCTATTTTTGATGAGTTTTAGGACCTGCATAGGCTCTTTCCAGAGCTTTTTTTGCCATATTGGGTGTCCATCTTGCATGTTTAGAATAACCCTCTTCATAGTATATCAAAGGAGCATCTCATTCTTGCATGCATTGATCATGTTTCAGTGGGTTTTTGGGCTTTATTTGGCATTTCATACCTCTGACTTTTGCTGGTTTAGTGTCCTCTTGATTGCCTTACATGCTTGTAGTGAAAATCCTCTTTACTAGCTTAAATTGCATGCTATTTTGGCCTTTGATTCTAGCACTTTTTGGCCATGCCTTAAACTAATTTTGTGCATATTTTGGACTGCCTTAGCTCTTTTTTTGGGCCTCATGGTTGAATGATGTTTGCTATGAATGGTTGTAGTTCAATACCCTTGCCTAGCTTTGAGTTTTGAAGCCTATTGCATGCGTATTTTGAGGTGTTTCCATGTTTTGGCATCATTGTGAATCATATTTCAGAGCTTATATGTATGCCATATTCCCATGTTTTCCACTCTTTGAATGTGTTTGAGAGTTGTGCATGAATACCTCATTTTTGGACCATTGCATTAGCTTCATTTCCATGCTTCGCGAGCCATCATTTTAGTCCATATTTGCTACTGTTTTGGCCTGCATAGGGACTGTTTGGGGCTGGTTTGGCCATTTGAGTATTGTTTTGCATGCCTATAGTGTAATCTACTTCACTAGTTTCGGTATTTGGGCTATCTAGCATGCATTGTGTGAGGTGTTTGCATAATTCGGGGCCATCTTGCATGTCATTTCAGAGCTGGAAAATATGTGATTGTATGCCATATTTCATGCTTACCATGCTTTGGTGGAGTTGCACTTTGTGCCTTAGGTTTGGTCCCTTACATTTGTGCATGTTTGCATGTGTGTTGTTGCTTCATTCTCATCATGTATGGCTACTGATTTGAGTGTGGCTGAGGCCCATTCATTTTAGTTTAAGTCCATCTTGCATTATGTATGCCATATCCATTTTGTCGCATGCTTGATCGTCGCATTGTGTATGCTTTGTTCATGTCTTCGTGCATATCCATCTTCGTATGTGCATTGCGTATGCCATATAGTTCATGTACATTGAGTATGTCATGCTTAGTCCATAGCATTGTGTATTCTAGTTGCATGTTTGCATATCATCCCTCGCATGCTAGCATGATTAGGTTGCATTGCGTTTAGGGTTGCATGCTAGTCGTACTGTGTATGCCACATACATTGCATTGTGTTTGGAATAGGGTTTAGTCCAAACACGGGAAACGAGGGACGTTTCGTACTCCAAGTGACGAAACGTGCTCTGATTCTCGGTTGCCGACACTCCGGATTACCTATGATGAAGTTTGGGCCTTATTGTGTTTATATGTGCATTTATTTTACATCGAGTCGTGTAATCCGACTCCTCGGTCATCATGCATCGAGATGCGTAATTGGTGGCATGAGGATCGAGGACTACACTCCCTGGAGTTTGTGTAATGATGGGGAGAGTGGTCATGCACACATATGTTGAAAATACTTTGCCATGCCTCTTTCTCGCTCTCTGTTACAGCAAACCGGAAACCAGCAGCAAAAACTGGTCAACAGCCTTCTGGAGCTTTGTACAGTGTTCTGGGACTAGTTGCAAACAGAGGCAAATCGGGGCATCACGATGGATTTCCCGACAAGGCGACTTGAGCATGCATGCATCCCTATCATTCGGAACAGAGCTGAGGCAGTCCATTTTGTTTAATTTGCATACTAGTTTCCTTACTTACTTAGTTAATTCGTTGATTAATTAATGTTGTGTAATAATTAGTTTAATTAGCTTAGATTAGCTAATTTATTCTGTACTATTCATTCGAACCCTCTGAAGAGGGCAGTGTTGTAATAAGTGTGCGTGTGTATGATCGTGTGTATGATGTATGTCTTCCAACCCCACGTCTTTCTCCCTTTTATTTACCAGCTTATGATGGTTAGTTTTAGGGCACGTTTCAATTAGCATTCTTATGCTCGCATGTTTGCATCCATTCATCTGTCTTTATGCACCGGGCTCGGCACATCATACTAACTGCATTGTACTTGAATTCCAAGTTGAATACATGTTATCTGTAGCATTTCATATGCCATTTTAGAATAGTCGAGCCTATCTTAGTTGCATTTTTGCATGTGTTGCATTAGGCATTTCAGCATAGTTAGGATTTATGCATGATTTCTAATTAGCTTCTTTCTTTGGCTTGGAGTACTCGGTAAGTATTTATGCTTTAGCATCCTTGCATACGTGTGAGTGACTGCCATGATATGCTTACCATGAGGCTATGTGCTTATGCGATATAACTGCCTGAATGCCTGTGGGTGAAGGTTGGGTTGCTTGAATTGGAATAATTCGTCGAAACCCGTGTTTTAGCCTACTTGCGAGTAGCAAACGTCAATCTATTTTCAAAACAAACGGATATGCGATGTTTTGTTCCAACTTAGGCGATCTAGTCTATACTTGTATGCTGTGCGCATCACATAGTAATTCTAGGTTAATAACCGGAATAAGAGCACATGTGTTTTCAAAAACAAGATATCATGCTTAGTAGTGGCCGATCTTCGATCGGGCGAGCGGGGGTGCTTATGAAATGACCTTCCCCAATCGTACCCAAGTTCCCGAGCCGAGGCAACTTTGGTGATGACGGATACGTGGCCTTAGACACGAGTCAGGGTTTCCTAAATTCCCCCAAAATAAAATATTTAGGTGGCGACTCTGTATCTGGCAAAACAGTCCATGTTTGGCACTTCTTTCTAAAAATTTGTTTTTCAAAACGATTTACCGGATTTGGACTCTTTGGTGATTTATCGGTCTCGCATTGCACTTTGCGGGATTAGATTCAGAACTGTGACATTTGAGTCCGAACTGTAGTAAGCCCAATGAACAAAACGAGATTTCTCCCGGGACGTTTGGGGACGTCTACAGTTTCTGGCGACTCTGCTAGGGACTTAGAGAACTTGACTCGAACTTATGATATCTTGTTTTGTTTGCACTTATGTGTTTCTTTGCATTGCATTTGCATTGGTGTGCCTAGGACACCGTGTTTGCCGTCTGCTATTCCTGAACGGTTTGTCGGAGGCTCGCTTTGAGAAGCGTGCCATAAGGCTGACCGGTTACGGGCTCTGCCACGATGGGAACACAAACCCCGATTTTTACCGAGGCACCCTTTTTGACCATTCGACCTAGTGCATATTCGGAATCCATAGTGACCATTCCAAGCTAGGACAGGTTGCTTACCCGATTATAGGTTGTTTGAAACCGCTGCGTGCGTAGTGAAACCCTAGCTCCTGACAAAATAGGACAGGGAAACCCTACCCCAACATAGGGGTGTTTTGGCTCTCACTTGTTTGCTATGTGCTTTTAGAGTGTGTCTCTACAGGAATGCATGTATCAGTTTACAAGTTTGGGTATCAGGCTTGTGGGCACCAGTTCAGTATTTTGGGAATCAGTTATCTGGGGGTATCAGATTCAGTTTTGGAGGCAGTGATTTGGGAGCGATGATCAATGTTTGAGAACAGCCTACTCAGCTTATCAACTGTGTGTTATGTGTTTATTTACGCTGTTATGCTGTCCGTTTGTCTGGTTATTTATTTTCTTATTATTGCTTTATTTATCTTTTTGTTAGGTAGTTTAGCACAATTGCTTCAGACCAAGCAGATATTCCCCAAGCACTCTGGACTAAAAGTCGCCGACTCAATCGATCTGAGAATCTGGTCGATGGACAACCAGTGTTTTATTCCTTACCCCCGGTTATCAGACGGAGGTCAAGAAGGCACAGTGTATCCGAGCAGAGGTTGCCAGAACAGTGGTCTACCCCGTCAGTGGACAGTCAAGCTGAGGCTTCAGTTTTTACCACAGAGATAGATATACCAGTCAGTCAGCTGGAACATCAGAACATGGCAGGAATGGAGGAAATGGTGCGTCAACTCCAAGAAAGTATGAAACTTATGTAGGAGGACACTGTTCGTCAAGCGGAATTTGCCAAACAGCAGGCTATGGTCATGACCCAGCAGGCAGAGCTAATCACCAGACTCCAGCAGCAAGCCGAGGCATCAGCTTCACATCAAGCTCCTCGCCTACCAAGGGTCCCACTACCCAGGGAGACACCAAATGTCCAGAATATCCAGGAGGATACAGACATCCCAACAGGACCGGCTCCGCCCCCGATTCTACCTCAACTATCCAAGGCACCTATACCTATCAATCAACTGAAGTCTCCCTTTGAGTTCGAGGTGGACCCTACAGCGTTGAAGTTGAGCAAACTTGAAAAGTTGTTCAAGAAATCCCAAGGGGTAAAGTCCATCCCAGACATTGAGGACGGGTATATCGACGCGGCTGTGACACTGCCAGATCGGTTCAAGATGCCACAAATCGACCACTTTGACGGGTCCGGGGATCCCATGGTGCATCTACGTTTGTTTTCGGACATACTAAGGCCGATGGGCCTCACCAGACTACAGAAGCTTTCATTGTTTGGCCGAACCCTGTCGGGTGTGGCGGCCATCTGGTACGCAAAATGGAAGACGATGTCAAGCGGAACTGGGATGAGATGGCCGAGGCTTTCATTGCACAGTACTCTTATAACACGCAAATCGAGATTACAACCCGTGATCTCGAGACAACAAGACAAGAGCCTAAGGAGAGTTTCTCTTAATTCGTAACCCGGTAGAGGGCCAAGGCCTCAATGATGACTACTAGGCCCACTGACAAAGACCAGATTCGGATGATTGTGCGCAATCTCCAGCCCAAGCTTATGCAGAAAATGATTGTTCTCCCATTTCCCACCTTTTCAGATTTACATGAGATGGGGGTACAAATTGAAGATGCTATGAAACAGGGTCTGATTGACCAAGACAGAGAGTAACCTAGGAGGACCTTAAACCGCAACACCAATACAAGCACAAGCAATACCGCAACTGCCAGAGCTTCGGAAGTAAGCATGGTCACTACCACTTCCCCAAGAACCCTTGTGGATACACCATTCACCGGTGCGTCCGGAAGCAACCCACAAACAACCAAATACCAACCTCAAGGCCAAAGAACCTTCACCCCATTATATATGCCCTTGTCCAAAGCTCTGGGGGTTTTAATCAGGAAAGGGCACCTGAAGCCCCTGGAGCCGCAGCCATTGCCAAATCCACTACCTCCCTCTCATAACCCAGCGAAGTATTGCGTCTTTCACCAGCAACATGGTCACGATACCAACCATTGTTTTAGATTGCGTCACGAGATTCAAGATCTCGTTGATACTAGGGTGATTGTGCCTCTAGAGAAACCCAACGTCACAACCAACCCTCTCCCACCACACAACCAAGCTACCTCCCAAACGCATCAACTTTATCCAGACCGGGGTCATGTCATACGACCCCAGCATATATATCACCCCATCCCACCTACCCAAGCCGGAGGTGTTCCTTCCCGATAGCACTGACTTGTGCATGTTGGACATCTCCCGAGCCCAACCTGAACCAATGGTGGTGACCATCGAAGATGGAACATGAATGATTCCGGAGGAAAGTGGCGTTGTTGATTCAAGGTCTGAAGAAATTGGGAACTGTGCTGAGGGGGTTTACAATCCGAGTGGCTACATTACGTCAGTGGGTCAGATTAGGCCAAATGTGGAAATGCCGATGGTGGCAGAAATTTGTGTACTACGGGGGATGGACTTGATCAGAGGATAGATAACTTAGCAGTTCTGGAAGGGAACATTGCTGACCTTTAGATTTTCAACGAACAAGATCCGGGGGACATAACAGTCAACTAGTTCGATTTTGAGGAGTCAGTAGAGGTCACGGGGTGGCTTGACGACCAACCAGATATTGTTGAAGAATCTCAGCTGGAAAAGGGTCCGTCAGGGACAAGGATATCAATTGTGGCCGGAAGGGTCGAGGATCATAATACATCGCCAGAGAGCGCCGGTGCCAAGAATTTTGCTCGGGATCTGGGCATTTTGAATACAGGGAATGTTAAACAACAAACTGTACTGACGCAGTTGGAACAAGAGGGAATCGAAGACTCTGAGAGAGCCAGAAAAGCCAAGGTCCCTATAGGGACTGAAAGTCCTGTGTGCACAAGAACAGAGGATGCTGCGAGCATATGGACAGAAGGTACTGTGAGTACAAGGACAGTGGTAACGGAGCCGGACAAGTGTCTGTCGGCTGCTGATGGAATGTGGTGGGAGGACGATGATCTATGTCTTGCCCACACGGATGACGACTAGGAAAGCAATCAACCGGATGATACCTGGCACATTGGTGAAGTTGACCATATGACTAGGAGTGGGCGGTATTTCAAGCCCCCGCACCTAGATCAGCCAGAGGCGTCCGGGAAGGACAAGGAGGTGGAGAAACAGAAAGAGAAGCAACTTGAAGAAGAGGCCGTGCTGAAATAGTTAAAAAGGATACAAGCAGATATCTCCATCTGGGGACTGCTTATGGCTTCACATATTCACAGACAGGCTGTTCTATCAGCCATGGACAAGGCCAAGCTCTTAATAGATACCACGCCTGAACAGCTGGTGGGATTGGTCTTTCCGGGAGGAGGTTCCCCGACGTTGACCTTTTCTGACAAAGAACTGCCTCCTGAGGGTGCAAATCATAACAAACCGCTCTACATCTCTGTGGAATGTAGAAGCAAATGGATACCGATGGTTCTTGTCGACACGGGATCCGCTATTAACGTGTGCCCATCAAGGACGACATATGCAATCGGGTTAAAGCCCACGGACTTCGTGCCCACAGCCCAGGTGATAAGGGCGTATGATAACACAAGTAGGGAGGTGATGGGGACTGTGAAAATTCAGACCCAGGTTAGTCCGGGACAACACAAGATTGACTTTCATGTCCTAGACGTTCCCGCAACCTTCAATCTACTTTTGGGGCGGCGGTGGCTGCACCAGGTAAAGCAGTCTCTTCCACCTTCCACCAGATGTTGAAATACCCCCACGGGAAGGGGGTGACCATTGTTTTCGGGAATTCGTCAATCCATCCGTTGCCAGAAGTGTCTACACCAGTTTTGGAAATCGAGCACGGCACAGAGGATGTGTTCCTATTAGGGTTTACTCTGGCTGAGCCTCGAGTCATGCAAAACATCTTGGCTGTTGATGAAGGGGTGTATGTCAGCGCATAATCGATATTCCTCATGAACAAGCTTCAACACATTCCCGGGATGGGATTGGGAAAGAGTGGCCAGAAAGGCATTGCAGTATCGGCCGAAGTGCCGCATAACCCACATACCTTTGGCTTGGGTTATCTGCCCACTAAAGAAGATTGGGTAAGGAAAGGCAAGGAGATGGTCGGGAGAGCCAGAGCAAAGAAGGCGGGGAAGCCTTTTGAGTTGATGCACTGACCTATCCAGGGTACCCTAAACGGACGCTTCGTCCGGGAGGGAGAGGATTTTCATTCTGCGGCTTCCCAGAGCCATGGTTGAATGCGGAGAGGAAGCGCGTGCCAAGTTTTGAGATCTTTTTCAACCTGCAGTTATCCAGGGATGACGTTGTCGAGGAGCAGACAGACCCATCAGTTGAGGTTGAGCAGTGTAAAATGTAGATTCCGAGAGCGTTGAAATTGAAATGGGGGTAGCACTGGCTTGTATACTTTTAGATCCTCTGATCGTACAGAAGTGCTTGAAGGATAACTTCTCGGTGCCCATGATTGGGAATGAAATGGCTGCGAGCCTCCCAGCAAGTATTTTGGATGCATCCATCGCACCCTCTCTCATCTGGCAATACGATGAAGGATTTTTGTCAAGCAGCACCGGGTCAAGTAGTGAGCCAGAATCTGATTCCACCGAGTCTGTAGAGTCGAAATCAGGTTCCAGCTCGTCTGAGTTTGAGTCCGGTATTCCTGGGGCTGATAACCTGGATGCCACAGTCCTGTCTAGGTCGTCTTTTTCTTTCTCTTTTGAGTTTGTTGTAACAGAAGAATCGGACGATTTGGAAATGCTTAATGAGAATGGAATAGATGTGGTTTCTGAGTACTTTTCGTGCCCTTGATTTATTGTATTAATCAGGACTTTCAAAATTTGGATGAAAACGACGGGGAAGAAATTCCTCTGGTTTTGCAACGCTTAATTGATCAGGAGCAGGAAAGATTTGTTAAACCTTTAGTTGATGAAATCACTACTGTTAATGTTGGTACTGAGGAGGACCCGCGGCTGGTCTAGATCGGGTCCACGTTGTCTTCGGAGGAACGCGAGCGCTTAGTCGCTTTATTAAAAGATTTCAAAGATGTTTTCGCGTGGTCCTACGAAGACATGCCCGGAATCGATCCTGAGATTGTACAACACCGGATCCTTCTTGACCTAGAGGCCCGACCCGTTAAACAGAAACTCAGAAGGATCCGCCCGGACTGGGCCCTCAAGATTAAAGAAAAGGTCACCAAGCAAATTGACGGAGGGTTCCTACTGGTATTCGAATACCCAACTTGGTTGGCCAACATTGTTCTAGTGCCGAAGAAGGATGGTAGGATCCGGGTATGCGTGGATTTCAGGGATTTGAACAGAGCCAGTCTGAAGGACGACTTTCCCTTACCGCATATTGATGAGTTAGTGGACTTCACAGCGGGGCATGCTTTGCTTTCGTTCATGGATGGATTCTCGGGCTATAATCAGATAGTGATGGCACCTGAAGACCGGGAGAAGACTGCTTTCACCACCCCGTGGGGGACTTACTGTTACAGGGTGATGACATTTGGTTTAAAGAATGTTGGAGTTACATATCAACGGGCTGCGACTACGATATTACATGACATGATCCACAAAGAGGTCGAGGTGTATGTGGACGACATGATTGTCAAGTCCAAAGAAAGAGAGGGCCACTACACCGCCTTGCAAAAGTTCTTCCAAAGGATCAGAGAATTCCGGTTGCGGTTGAATCCTCAGAAGTGCACGTTTGGTGTTACACCAGGGAAAATGCTGGGGTTCTTGATTACACAGAGAGGTATCGAAGTCGACCCTTCCAAAATCAAGGCCATCTTAGAAATGCCACCACTAAGGACTAAAAATGAGGTGAGAGGCTTTCTGGGTAAAGTGCAATTCATAAGACGGTTTATCTCAAAATTAACCTAACTTGTGAACCACTTTTTGGTCTCTTGAAGAAGGGAAAAAAGTTCCAATGGGACGACCGATGCCAAGCTGCTTTTGAGCAGATCAAGGAATACTTACAGAACCCACCCATGTTGTCACCGCCTGAGCCGGGAAAACCGTTGATTTTGTACCTCTCACTGAAACTACGATGGGCTACATGCTTGCGCAGGAATCAGAGGATAAAGTGGAAAAGACTATCTACTATCTGAGCAAGAAGATGTTGGATTACGAAACCCGCTACACTCCATTCGAGAAGGCTTGTTTGGTCTTGGTATGGGCTACCAGGAAGCTGCGGCACTACCTGTTAGCTCACTCTGTAATGTTGG
Source organism: Camellia japonica (assembly GCA_030407325.1). NCBI lineage: Eukaryota > Viridiplantae > Streptophyta > Magnoliopsida > Ericales > Theaceae > Camellia > Camellia japonica. The sequence continues at coordinate 113,036,220 of JAPPVO010000032.1, forward strand.
TTTCAAGATTAGATCCCATCAAATATCTCTTCGAGAAACCGGCACTTACGGGTAGGCTAGCCCGTTGGTTGCTTCTGCTCTCCGAATTCGATCTAAAATATGTAACTCGCAGTAAAGGGGAGAGCGGTAGCGGAGTTTCTAGCTGATCACCCAGTTGAAGGGGATGAAGCAGTTGAGTACTTATTTCCAGATAAGGCTATTTTGCATATCGACGACGAGTTTTGGACGATGTATTTTGACGGAGCGTCAAACCAGTACGGGTATGGGGTAGGGGTGTTGCTGATAGCAACTGACAAGTCCCGTATCCCTCTAGCATTTAAACTCCGGGTCAAGGTCTCGAACAACGAAGCAGAATATGAAGCATGCATTGCTGGTTTAGAAGCCGCCCTAGAACTAGGGGCAAAACGGTTGGACGTCATCGGGGACTCGAACCTGGTTGTATCTCAAGCTCAAGGAGATTGAAAAGTCAAAGAAGAAAAGATGATAATGTATCACCAGACCTTGGACTTGTTAATTCCTCGGTTTGAGAAACTGAACTTCGCTCATCTGTTAAGAGAGAACAACGGGTTCGCAGATGCACTAGCAGCTCTATCTTCCATAATAGACATTCCTTTTGGAGTCCGGATGCGTCCAATCATCATTGACCAGAAGTTTGCGCCGGCCTACGAGTCGATTGCTGCCATAAAAGAGGTTCAAGATAAGAACCCCTGGTATTACGATGTCTGGAATTTCTTGGAAAAAGAAGCGTATCCACCAGGGGCAAATGCCAAGGATAAAAGGGCAATCAGAAGAATGGCCGCTCAGTTCATCATCTGTGGGGGTAAACTGTACAAGAAAGGTCATCTGGGAATGCATAAATTATGTGTTGACGCCGAAGAATCGAAGCGCCTGATGGAGGCCATCCATGGAGGAGAATGCGGAGCGCACATGAACGGGGTGATGCTAGCTTAGAAGATTCTCAGACAAGGTTACTACTGGTCCACCATGGAGGAGGATTGTATCGGCTTTGTTCGGCGATGCCACAAATGTCAGATCCATGTGAACCACATGAACATCCCACCGTCGAAGCTATACAATATGACTTCGCCATGGCCATTTTTGGTTTGGGGAATCGATGTGATCGGGGCTGTCACTCCGAAGAGGTCTAATAGGCATGAGTTCATTCTGGTTGCGATAGACTATTTCACAAAGTGGGTTGAGGCCCAATCTTATGCGGTGTTGAAGGCTTCACATGTTGCAAAGTTCATAAAAAACAACATCTTCTGTCGCTACGGGGTCCCAAACGAGATTATTTCAGATAACGGTTCCCACTTCAAGAAGGAAGTGATTGACTTGTTGGAAAAATACAACGTGGCTTTTCATAAATCATCCACATATCGACCGCAGACCAACGGAGTGGTTGAGGCCGCCAACAAGAACATCAAACACATTTTGCAGAAGATGGTGGAAACCTACCAGGACTAGCCAGATAAGTTGCCATTTGCTCTGTGGGGCTACCGGACTTCGATTAGAACTTCCACTGGAGCGACTCCGTATTCATTAGTTTATGGGATGGAGGCCATTCTACCTATCGAGATTGAAGTTCCGTCGTTGAGAGTGCTGGCTGAGTGTCAGATAGCAGAAGGAGATTGGCAGCAGAGCAGATTTGAAGAACTCATGCTCTTTGATGAAAGAAGACTGAAAGCACTGTACCATGTTCAAGGTTATCAGCGCAGAATTGCCAGGGCTTTCAACAAGAAAGTTAAGTCCAGGAATCTGAAAGAAAGAGATTTGGTGCTCAAAGATAACCGAACTCCCATCCACGACCTCAGGGGCAAGCTCAGACCCAATTGGACTGGTCCTTACATCATCAAGTCTATCTGGTCAGGTGGAGCTGTCGTTCTGATGGACCTAGATGGCCTAGAGTTCTCACAGCCGATCAACATGGACAAGTTGAAGAAATATTACCCCTGAGTGGCTCGCTAGGCCGAAAACCCGAAAGGGCGACCTAAGCAAAAGTTAGAGCATGAAAAATTTGAAATTACAAAAACTAAGCTCGCAAGGTTGAAAACCCGCAAAGGGCGTCCTTGGCAAAAGTTAGAGTGTAAAAGGAGAGTGAAAATACTCGAGTGAACCCGAGCCTGAACTACGTAAGCTTGATTCCATCTTTAGGATACATAGGCAACTCCATCCTGAAGTTCAGCCATAAACTTCTCCCCGATCAACTTGTTCATTTGATCATCTCGATCATCTTTGTCTATTCAGCATTCAAGCGTTCGGTTGTGATCTCCGGTGTAGTGCTACTCAGACTAGGGGCAACTTTCCAGTTGCTAGAATCCGGGGTTATGCATCTCAGTGACAGATCTCAGGCGTGTCCAGTTCTGATCCATGTCGAAAATGGTTTTGAAAAGTTTTAATAAAAGTTGATTTTGTTCAAATTAATCTTTTTACAACTTAGACCCTTTTGGACCAAAGTGGAAAATTTTCAGTACCCACAACCTTCAATTTATGATTCAATACAGAGTCCTCCTGCTCTTGCATACAAATTGAAGTTACTTTTGATTACATTCATAAAGAAAACTTGAAAGTACTAATAAAGCAATAAATCCGGGGCATAGCTAAGTCAAGTGTTCCTGCGCCCCCCTCCCAGAGCTGGTCGAAGCTTCTGACGCCAAACTGGGCCCAATCTGTGCCTCTTCATTGAGCAATCTATACACTCATCAGACAAAGTGCAACTGAAGTGGGAGCGGGGGCCAGGAGTTCTCTGTCCTCCATGCTGTGGCATACCGAGCAAGCTGTGCGCCTCGGACCGGGAATGCAGCAGGGTACTCTATCCCCTCTGGCGGGCAAGTCTGATCATGGCCGAACTAACGCTGGAATCGGAAAGAAAAGTAAAACACGCAGTGCGTCAGACCAATCAACTGAATCCCAGGCTGCCGGGACATGCTATAGCTCATTGTCGGTAGATTGAGCCAAGGACAGCGCCAAGCAATACAGTCTGCGGACAAATTGCACATCCAGTCAAACCACCATCCCTCATCAAGGGCATCGACTAGGCGATGTCGGAAGAAGTAGCCACGAGCCGAGTATGCTGGGCAAGAGTCCACAACCTGTAACTTGTCCATCAACTACACCTGGGAATGGATGAAAAATGAGAGATTAAAGAATAGAGAGGTGTACGTTGAGAGAAAAGTGAGAAAAGGGTTTTGTGAGAAAAACCGAGCCTGAGGGCTGAGTGATGTGAGCAATATATATGTGAGATAGGGAGGGAAACATTACCTGCAGCAGTAGTGGACTCCCCACAAATTTGGTTGTTTCCCGGCGATGGAAAGCATCCAAGCCCATCAGTGTCTCGGCCAACGTCGTGGCAATGCAGCTCTTACTCTCTTTCAAGCCTTGGGCAACTTCAATCAGACGAACGCTAGACCCGCTGAAGCCCGGGGCAAGCAAAAAGTGAGATAACATGCACAAGCAAAGGACATGTCGCCAAAAGCCCTGCCAATGATGGTCGCTGCGGTCGCCGGGATCAGAAAAACGTTGAATCAAGCTCAGGATGTCCAATTCTCCGTTGCAGATCAGAGACCGAGGGTCGTGCATTGTGAGCCCACACATTCGTCTTAAGGCTTGAGCATGGCCGAAGCGGAGTTGGGGCAAGATCTCCTCGTTGCACTCGGACTCCATCAAAGCTTGGAAATCTTTGAAGGTAGGACACATCTCTTGCCCGCCGAAGCTAAAGACATGTGTTACCGGATTCCAAAACCTCGTCGCGACATAGAGAAAGGGAAGATGCAGCGGAGTGCGGCTCAACGTGAATAGTGCATTCAAGCCGAAGCCCCGGAAGTTCAACTTTTCCGGGCCGTCTAAAGTAGCAATCCAAGCACGAGATTTTCGATGAGGAATGCCTCCATTTTGATGTAAAACTGAGGTGAAATGAAAGAACCACGAAGCTGGAACTTTTATAGAGGATAAGGCACTGTTTGGGGACACATGTTAAAAATCTGGTAGTCGCCAAACCAAGTGGTCGGCCGACCACTTTTTCTGGTAGACCGACCATCCCCTTTTGTCTCCAAGGAAAATAGCTGGTCGGCTAGCCTTCTCTAGTGGTCAGCTATGGAAGAAAGTTGGGTTTTGGCCTTGTCCTAGCCTCTCGAAGAGAGCTTCTAGCTTTTCCATGCGTTGGGAGTGTCGAAGGTCCGTGTTTACCTTTGTTTCGGATGCATTTCGTCGCCCGGTTTGTCAGAAATGCATTTTCTTATCGAGTTGTTGTTGAGTTTTGTTTATCGAGTTGTTAAGTTTCATTTATCGAGTTGTTAAGTTTGCTTATCGAGTTGTCGAGTTTGGTGCATCGAGTTGTTACTCTTTGTTTAATCAACATTGTCGTGTTTTGCTTATCGAGTTGTAAAATTTGCTAAGGTTTTGTTGTTTCTTAGTAAGTTAAGTTGTTTAGTTTGTTGCGTCGGTTCACTACCTGACTTGGTGATATACAGTGCTCAATTTCCATTGAATCTCATTTTTGTGCAAAGTGATGCGATGCGATGCTAAGAAAATAAAGTACAACACTTTTTCAAAAAGCTTTTTCATTCCATCATGCTTTCTTTGTTACAACATTTTACAGCAAGGGTACAAGTTTTAAAGAAAATAAAACTACCTAAAGCTAATGTGCTACAACTACTAGTAAAAAAGAAAACAAAGCAGGAACATCTACATCAGTGCTATCAAGCGCAAGAATAGGAGGCCCTCTTCGTCCTCTTCGACTGAGAAGTCCCTGCACCATCTCCACCAGCACCACCATCTGAATCGGAGCTGCTGTCCTCGGAACCCTCCCCGGCATCACCTCCATTCTCAGAGCCGAAACCAGAGTCCTCCTCTCTGCCTACAGATGTCTTCAACTGAGGATGCGCAGACTCCTCCTCACTGGACTCCTCATTATCTATGACGGGTGCTCTGCGCCTGCCTCGTCTGTGAGACGAGTCCCCTCTCCCAGCTCCTCGAGAAGGCCTGGATGGCCCGGCTTGTAGTGGTGGCATCTGAAAAAGACAATTTGAGTACATTAGCCAACATGTATATCAGATGCAGAGACAAGAATGCTACATAAAGCGGGTGTATGCAGATACAATGTATGAATATGGTGTGTGTCAGATGTGCTCTACGCATACGCATACAGTCAAGCAATGCAGTGAAATGGTTAAATACAGCATGTCATCAGAAGTATGATAAATGCGAGAAAAATTGAAAAATACCGTAACACCGGCGATGAACAGCTGTGTCTCCCTCCGCCGACCATTCATTCCCTCAAGTGAGGCCACCAATTTGAGCAGATCATCAAAATACTCCCTAGGAGGCTGCAGATACAAAGCTCAAGTCATCAATGAATAAATGAATACCTAAGTATCTGAGTGATAAATGAAAAGTAGTGGAACATACCAGTGGTGAGTCAGGATCACTGACATATCGGTGATTGGGCATAGGAGGCTCTATTGGAATTGGGTAGGGTGACCCGTATCGCCATCCAGTCAACTCGGTCGGAAGATCTAGCCACCCGATGTGCTGATAAGTCGGGGGAATCGGGGGAATTTGTTTAGCCCCACTCCTCAATGTACCGGCCCTGCTAGATGAGGGAACGTGTCACGACCCAAACCCGCCCCTAAAAGTTTGGCATCGTAACCGGCCAGTAATTCTAGATTACCACAGGCCTTTCCGTACAAAACATAAATAATCGGGGCTTGCAGAAGTGAAAACTAAATACAAATAGTCCAAAGAGCTGTGCATTTATATGAATAAATATTTACATGCCAAAAATGTCAATTTACCCACTACATTACATAACATATATCAAAAGATCATATACATCACATGGGCAAAAGCCACAGATACAACCAAACATGACTCGCAAAAACGGCCTTCCAGGCCTAGCTCCAACTCGGAGGCACCAAAACACCAGGTAGGCTTCAAAACGGCGGCTCGGTCAAAACTCCGCCTAGGCTTGACTCTCCGAATGCTCACCTATAAATACATATATACAATAGTGAGCTAAAGCCCAGCAAGTGACATTAAAGTAAAGGGTTAGTGAACGAATTCCGTATAACATGTATCCGCAAATTAAATCATTCATAACATACTCATCTCATATCAGAACATACATAATGGCATACTCCATAGGACATAACATGTGTCGTCCAACGACTAGAGTAACCGGTCCCGGACACCGATTAAACATATACCGAGATCTCGTAAACTGGTCCACTTAGGACTATCTATGGATGCCATACTAGATTCGCAAACTGGACATTCGTTCACAGAAAACATTTATCATTTCAAAACCATAGCATAACGTAGCACTTTTAAACATAGATCATACTAACATATCTTTACAGAAATGTTACTCACAGTGGGTTTCCACAACCGGTTGCACGGTCTTCGAGGTTTGACCTGCAAATATCAACATTATAGCATGATCTCATAACACATAAAGTGAACACATACATGTAATCTCTTAATGGTGTTACCATCTGATAATCTCATCATCATAACTTAATTGAGGTTTAAGAATGCTAAAAAATGTAATGAGAATGCCCAAAACATGCATTAAAATATTTCATGAAATTTCTGAAAAAATAGGTCCCCGCTCAAGCGGCAAAACCCCCGCTCGAGCGGACTGTGAACGAAAACAGAGATACTGGATGCATGAAATCCCTGCTCGAGCGGACTGTGAAAATCCGGATGGAAAAACCAGTCCAAAAATCTGCTAAACCGTGGCCTCTACTTGCAAAATCAACTTCCAAAATCAAGAAACTCAAGGCCAAAATCATTTGAAAACAACTTGAATTAAACACTACAATTTCAATTCAAAACTTTCATGGATCATAAATAAGATCAAACCCATGAACTAAGATGAAAAGCCGAACATACACATTAAAGCTTCATTTCTTTACATCCATGGAGGTTTTCTCTCAAATGTGGAAATCATGCAAGAAAACCATGTTTTAAAACATAAATTCATGATATGATGCCATGTAAGCTCATGGATGCTCCTTAGATAAAAAACACAACATAATACCTTTCCATTATCCATGATTTCCCTTTCATACCATTTCCTTGCTGTGAGATCATGCATGAATCAACCACATTTCAAGAAATTAGAGAGAGAGAAATTCTTACCTTAATCACTTATTTGGAGAGGTTTGCTTGATTCCCCTTTTTCTCCTCTTCTTTCCCTTGTTTTCCCCTCTTTCCCGAATTCTCTCTCCCTCTCTCTTTTCTAGATTTTTCTTTCTTTTGTTTGAGTCAAACATAGTCAACAATCCCTATCTATATATATCATAATTAAACCATTGTGCCAAACCTTACAAACCAAACGGGGCTTAGCGAATCAGACGAAATTCAGTCCTCAATTTAATTTCTCAACTGGTTCTAAAATTCCCGGTATCACATAGATGTGCTCAATTTCATTTTCTGAACCCATTATGGTCGTCAATTTCAGTCCCGAAGTTGTAATTCCAACATATATTTTTCTAATTCAAACAGATATTTTTCAATTAAATCATATAAACACATAATTGATTACGGATAATTACGTCATACGTTTTGGGGTCATTACAGAACGTCTGCAGTCCGGGCTCGAGCTGACGATGATGCACCAGCAGCCCCCCTAGTAGGAGTACGGACACCCATCAGTGGGGGCATCAAGTACGTGTGGCGGTAGGTCGAGTAATCTCCCTTCTCCATCAGCAGGGCTGCATCGGTACCCAATATAGCGACATCGACCTCCTCGGGAGTGAGTCTCTCAGCGGAGCGCATGTCATCTGGAGGTGCTGAAGGTACACTCTGCTCAGGGACGCCCATCGTCTGGCGCATGAAGCGATCTCCCAGAAACCAAGCCTCGCCAACTGGCCCCTTAAACAAAGTCCTATACTGAGAAGAAACCCATGCCCCCGGGAACTGGAAACAGATATCTCCTCCCAAGGGTGCCCAGGGCCGCCAAGCGATCTGAGGATAACAAGTGCATGAGCCAATCAGATGTTATAAATAGGCGAGATGAATCAAAGCTGAAAATATGAAGAACTGAGAGTTCTGAAGTACCTCGGTCGACCGCACCATGTCAAAAAACTGTCGCAAGAAGGGCAGAGTCTTTCGAGCCCTCGCCCGGCATCGACCCTCAAATACGTAAGAGTAAAGGATCGTAAGAGGCACCTCCACCTCGAACTCTGGGGCTAGCGTCGGAAAGTACGCGTAAATCCATAGCTGTGGAAAACAGGGCAGTGGCCATCAGAATATAGAATATATAGAAAATATAGAGTGCTGAGTGCAAAATGTAGAATACAGAATGTAAAGTGTGCCGTGTGCGGTGTACAGATATTGAAAAGCAGAAATGTAAATCACGAGGGCAGAAGGTACCTCCCAGGCTCTCCAGTAGCCGCTAACTATGTTCCCCCGTCCGCAGGAGATCGCACTCATATAGCAATAGAGGCTAGCGAGGCCGTCGCCACCCCAGTCATACTGGCTGACCTATGACAGGTTCACCAAAGCACTGAGCAGATACAGTCCAACTGTGTTCCCTCTGTCAGAGAACAAAGTGGTCCCAAAGAAGAATATCAAAAAAACCTCAAGCGTACTGCTCTATCTCCTCAAGAGTCTCGGGCATCCTCCCCCTATACTGCACGGGGAACTAAGTGAACCTGACTCTGCCCGAAGATCGATCAATCGGTGGGCGAGCTCCCAACAGATAGATCCAGGCAGCCTCCCACTCGCCCATATCCTCGTCGTAGGGGACCGGTCGGCTGGCCATATCAAGGCCAGTCAACATCGCAAAGTCGAACGGGGTCATCGTCATATCTCTGGTAGCTGAGAAGTGAAAAGAGTTGGTGGTGTCCCACCATCTCTCCACGAGTGCCCCCATCAAGGTCCTGTTCGTAGGGTAGCGAAATAGCCCCGCGCAGAAGGGCCCAAATCCTGCCCCGTTCACCATGTGACGAACGGTCTCTGGGAGCTCTGCATACCACTCCCTAGCGATAATCGAGCCATAACCTCGCGTAGAACAAGAGGGTACCTACATTCAAAATGAACAGATGTATTCAGTTTCAGAATGAAATGTATAAGCTACATGCAAATGAAATGAATGAGTTGTGAGTTCAAAAGTGAAATGTAAGAGCTGTGTGTTCAATATGCGCTGTGTGCAAATGAAATAAGTGGGCCGCGTGTTCACCATCAAGAGTTTGGGCTGCGTGTTCAACTTTCAAAAACAGTGGGCTGCGTATTCACCATCAAAAGTTTGGGCTGCGTGTTCAACTTTCAAAAACTGTGGGCTGTGTGTTCACCTCTAGAGTTTGAGTTGCGTGTTCAGATTTCAAAAACTGTGGGCTGTGTGTTCACCTCAAGAGTTTGAGTTGCGTGTTCAGATTTCAAAAACGGTGGGCTGTGTGTTCAACTCAAGAGTTTGAGCTGCGTGTTCAGATTTCAAAAACTGTGGGCTGTGTGTTCACCTCAAGAGTTTGGGCTGCATGTTCAACTTTCAAAAGCGTGGGCTGTGTGTTCACCTCAAGAGTTTGAGCTGCGTGTTCAGATTTCAAAAACTGTGGGCTGTGTGTTCACCTCAAGAGTTTGGGCTGCGTGTTCAAATTTCAAAAACTGTGGGCTGTGTGTTCACCTCAAAAGTTTGGGCTGCATGTTCAAATTTCAAAAACTGTGGGCTGTGTGTTCACCTCAAAAGTTTGGGCTGCATGTTCAGATTTCAAAAAAGTGGGCTGTGTGTTCACCATCAAGAGTTTGGGCTACGTGTTCAAATTTCAAAAACTGTGGGCTGTGTGTTCACCTCAAAAGTTTGGGCTGCGTGTTCAAATTTCAAAAACTGTGGGCTGTGTGTTCACCTCAAAAGTTTGGGCTGCGTGTTCAAATTTCAAAAACTGTGGGCTGTGTGTTCACCTCAAAAGTTTGGGCTGCATGTTCAGATTTCAAAAAAGTGGGCTGTGTGTTCACCATCAAGAGTTTGGGCTGCGTGTTCAAATTTCAAAAATTGTGGGCTGCGTGTTCACGATAAAAAGTATGAGCTGCGTGTTCAAAAATTCGAGTGATTGAGCTGTGTGTTCAAAATGCAAACAGAATGCTATGTTATAGACTAAGTGTTCAGAACAAGCTGTGTGCCCACTCAACAGAATTCTGTGCTATGAGATATGTGCTAAAATAAGCAGAAATATGGTGTGCGAATGTGTTCAAAATGAGCGGATAAACATACGTAGCGAAAGCATGAAATGTGCATGAAATGCAGAATACATTGCAAAGAATGTAAAAGTGAAGTACGTACCTTTCGTGCCTGATGAGAGAGATAAGTCCCTGGCTCCCGCAGCAACAGATCCGCAGGCGTTCGGTCATCAAAGTTAGTGAAATGGTAGAAAGTGGCCTGAGGAAGGACGTGCTCCCGAGGATGATACCTCTCGGGATCGAACGGCTGAACTCTTGGGGGCAAGGACATGATGTCCGACTCACCCTCGGCACCTAGAAGACCTCCACCATGAGAAAAATGACCCGCCGTTTGAAGAAATCTGCAAAAAGGAGCAAAAATGAGCAAAATGAGCCAAAATTAGAAAAAGTCAACAAAAGTCAACTTTCGGGAAATGAAAAAGTCAACAAAAGTCAACTCCCGAGAAAATGTTCCAAACTTTGAGACAAACTTACCCCAAGTGGTGAAAATGAAGAAAGAGGCTCCGAAATCAATTTTAATCGTCCAAAGTGAAGAAAACTGAAAGATTTCGCGAAACAACTTTGCGTGGGGCGTTGGAAAGTGCGTATAAAGAGCAGGTCTGAGAGAGAAAATGGTCTAGGAAGGAAGAGGAGCTGATTTCGGCCTTGAAGTTGTGAGCAACAGTGATTGGGACATGTGGATTTAAAGAAACAAGTGTAAAAAGACAAAATTGTCCCGGATTTGGACAGGTGGTCGGTCAACCACCTTTCCTGGTAGGCCGACCACCCCCTTGCACAAAACCTGGTCGGTGGCCTCCCTAGGTGGCCGGTGGCCCTCCTGGGTGGTCTTCAATGACTCTTTGTTCTCCTTGCAAATTTTGGTGGTGATCGGAGTCCCCGGATCTCAAGAAAGTACAAGGAAAGTGCACTTTTCGACGCGAAATCCCTCTGCGGTAACTTCAAATCCAATCCTTGACGCATAGCTCATCGTTACTCGCCAAGAGCCAAGTGTATCCTTTTTGAGTACGTTGCGACCCCTCCGAGAGGTAAATCGGAGGTCGCGTTTGAGTTGCCCTCATCGAGGCTTGCTTTTCTTTGCTCAATGTTTTGTTTCAAACATGCTTTTGAAGTTGCGCTTATCCTGCATTGTTATACACGTCACTGGCATTATCATGCGCATCACTTGCATTGTTGTGCACGTTTCGCTAGTATCGTCATACCTCTATGCTTAACTTGCGTTGTCGCACATGTTTCTTCTTGTATTGCGATATACTTTTTCATCGGCACCATGTTTGTCTGTGTTCGATATAGCGTTGAACATATGTTGCTAACTATGTTGCGCCTATTAGGTTTCTCTCTTTTGCAGGCACGATATTGTATGTACGGTTCATTTGAAGCTGGTGCGATCAGACGAACCGGACAGGTATTGTAGCTTCTCCGTGTGAGACATAGCGAGAATTGTAATTCTCTTACATCCTTACTGCATGAAATGTAATTTTGCTTTGCATTCTTGCTTAAAACTGTTGCATTTATTGTGAATATTTGCTTCATTACAGTTAGCTGCTTTGCATGATCATGAGTTACGTTCGGCTTTGTGCATATCGTTTTGCATTTTGCCCCTGCTTGTGAGCACGCCTGCGGGCCCATCTCTTGTTTATCTCGCTTGTTTGTCTAACTCTTTGGCCTTGTCAAAAATGGGCCGTCTCTGGGTTTTGACATTCACTCCCGTCACTTATGACTTTCGAGTTCTGTCAAAGAGGGGCAACTGTAGACACCCCTTTTTGACCGACCTTAAGACTCAAACATCATCGATTGAGTGCTCGGTGATTGCGCATGTTGTGCTTGTTCTAAGGTTACGGAGTCTCAACTGAGAGCCTTGCATCCGGACTTCGGGACTCTTTTGTGCTTTGCCTAGGTTTGCGAACTAGGTTCTGTTTTCTCTTCCCGAAGAGAGGGAGAGGTCTTGTAGGCCATCTTTCAATGGCCGTTGACTACTTTTCATGGTCGTAGACCACTGTTCCCGTTTGGAGACCGATTTCTGATTTTCGGAGCCATTGGCTGTGCACCTCGGTTCGGGACCTCTTAACTTTCTCCATTTGCTCCAGTTTTTGGCACACACCTTGTTTCCTCTCTCTAGAGGGACACTGTGGCTCGGGAGACCACCTTCGTGGTCGCACGCCACTTTCGGTGCTTAATAGCCTATTTTCGGGGCACCCGACTGCGCGTTTTGGCCCCCGAACCCTCGTTTTGCATCCGTCTTGGTTCATTTATGGCTTGGACCTTGTTTTCATTGTTTGGAAGGTGGTATAAGGGTGGGAGACCACCTTTTCTCCTGCCGGCAGGTTTTCTTGTCAAGAAGCTGGTCTCTTTGATCTTTGAGCCACATTTGCAAGTCTCCCACCATACCACAAGCTTGCATTCAATGTGGAGACCACCATTTAGGGCTGCCGACCACTTGACCCTTTTGAACTGGTCGGCCGACCAAGGGAAGTGGCCAGCCGACCACCTGAACTGGTCGGCCTGCCTCCCTCAGTCTTGTGTCTATGAGTTGTTGCCAGCTGTACCAACTGGAAGGCACAGAATAGATCCTCCATACACGTGTATGGAGGATCTTCAAGCTTGTTTTTTAGCTTCTTTGAGAAGTTTTGGACCCTCTTGGCTATAAAGGAGGGCTTCCCCCTCCTTTGTGAAGGTTCAGAATTTCCCTAAGGCATACACATATACCTCCATCTCTATATCTGTATTTTGGCTCCAAAAATGCATAGTTCTTGGCCCTTTTACACTACACCTCCTAGCCTAACCCCTCCAACACCAACCTAAGCTTCTTGGAGGCCTTGTTCAGAGGTTGAAGAGCTACATTTTTGGTCCAGAAGCTGCTGGAGTTGCTGAGCTACAAGGGTAACACACTTTCTCCCTTTTAAGGCTTTATTTTGCTTCATCTTTTAACCATACTTGCAAGCATATTTGAAATTTGTCATCAACTGAAAAAAGTGTTACTTTGAGGCCCTTAACATGTTTGTTTAAGATCATTTTTCTGTTAGGGGTCATCTACCCTCTTGCATGCTTCATTTTACCTTGTTTTGGGCCATGCCTTAGAGCATTTGTGTTGGCCTTTGTTTGGCCTTTTAGCCACTGAAATCCAGTGGATTTTCAGTGGCTAAAACGCTATTTTGAGTGCCAAAATCAGAGAGCGGTGACCCTCTCTCCCATTGTTTTGTTTTCTAGCATTTTTGGCCTTACAAAGGAGCCCTTATTTGCATGCTTCCAAGCCATGTTTCAGGCCATTTTGGATGAGTTTTAGGACCTGCATAGGCTCTTTCCAGAGCTTTTTTTTTTTTCCATATTGGGTGTCCATCTTGCATGTGTAGAATAACCCTCATCATAGCATATCAAAGGAGTATCTCATTCTTGCATGCATTGATCATGTTTCAGTGGGTTTTTGGGCTTTATTTGGCATTTCATACCTCTGAATTTTGCTGGTTTAGTGTCCTCTTGATTGCCTTACATGCTTGTAGTGAAAATCCTCTTTACTAGCTTACATTGCATGCTATTCTGGCCTTTGATTCTAGCACTTTTTGGCCATGCCTTAAACTGATTTTGTGCATGTTTTGGACTGCCTTAGCTCTTTTTTTGGGCCTCGTGGTTGAATGATGTTTGCTATGAATGGTTGTAGTTCAATACCCTTGCCTAGCTTTGAATTTTGAAGCCTATTGCATACGTACTTTGAGGTGTTTCCATGTTTTGGCATCAGTGAATATATTTTAGAGCTTATTGTATGCCATATTCCATGTTTTCCACTCTTTGAATGTGTTGAGAGTTGTGCAGGAATACCTCATTTTTGGACCATTGCATGAGCTTCATTCCATGCTTCGCGAGCCATCATTTTAGTCCATATTTGCTACTGTTTTGGCCTGCATAGGGACTGTTTGGGGCTGTTTGGCCATTTGAGTATTGCTTTGCATGCCTATAGTGTAATCCACTTCACTAGTTTCGGTATTTGGGCTATCTAGCATGCATGTGTGAGGTGTTTGCATGATTCGGGGCCATCTTGCATGTCATTTCATAGCTGGAAAATATGTGATTGTATGCCATATTTCATGCTTACCATGCTTTGGTGGAGTTGTACTTTGTGCCTTAGGTTTGGTCCTTGCATTTGTGCATGTTTGCATGCGTGTTGTTGCTTCATTCTCATCATGTATGCCCACTGATTTGAGTGTAGCTGAGGCCCATTCATTTTAGTTTAAGTCCATCTTGCATTATGTATGCCATATCCATTTTGTCGCATGCTTGATCGTCGCATTGTGTATGCTTTGTTCATGTCTTCGTGCATGTCCATCTTCGTATGTGCATTGCGTATGCCATATAGTTCATGTACATTGAGTATGTCATGCTTAGTCCATAGCATTGTGTATGCTAGTTGCATGTTTGCATATCATCTCTCGCATGCTAGCATGATTAGGTTGCATTGCGTTTAGGGTTGCATGCTAGTCGTACTGTGTATGCCACGTACATTGCATTGTGTTTGGAATAGGGTTTAGTCCAAACACGGGAAACGAGGGACGTTTCGTACTCCAAGTGACGAAACATGCCCCGATTCTCGGTTGCCGACACTCCGAATTACCCATGATGGAGTTTGGGCCTTGTTGTGTTTATATGTGCATTCATTTTACATCGAGTCGTGTAATCCGACTCCTCGACCATCATGCATCGAGATGCGTAATTGGTGGCACGAGGATCGAGGACTACACTCCCTGGAGTTTGTGTAATGATGGGGAGAGTGGTCATGCACACATATGTTGAAAATACTTTGCCATGCCTCTTTCTCGCTCTCTGTTATAGCGAACCGGAAACCAGCAGCAAAAACTGGTCAGCAGCCTTCTGGAGCTTTGTACAGTGTTCTGGGACCAGTTGCAAACAGAGGCAAATCGGGGCATCGCGATGGATTTCCCGACAAGGCGACTTTAGCATGCATACATCCCTATTATTCGGAACAGAGCTGAGGCAGTCCATTTTGTTTAATTTGCATGCTAGTTTCCTTACTTACTTAGTTAATTCGTTAGTTAATTAATGTTGTGTAATAATTAGTTTAATTAGCTTAGATTAGCTAATTTATTCTGTACTATTCATTCGAACCCTCCGAGGAGGGCAGTGTTGTAATAAGTGTGCGTGTGTGTGATGTATGTCTTCCAACCCCACGTCTTTCTCCCTTTTATTTACCAGCTTATGATGGTTAGTTTTAGGGCACGTTTCAATTAGCATTCTTATGCTCGCATGTTTGCATCCATTCATCTGTCTTTATGCACCGGGCTCGGCGCATCATACTAACTGCATTGTACTTCAATTCCAAATTGAATACATGTTATCTGTAGCATTTCATATGCCATTTTAGAATAGCCGAGCCTATCTTAGTTGCATTTTTGCATGTGTGCATTAGGCATTTCAGCATAGTTAGGATTCATGCATGATTTTAATTAGCTTCTTTCTTTGGCTTGGAGTACTCGGTAAGTATTTATGCTTTAGTATCCTTGTATGCATGTGAGTGATTGCCATGATATGCTTACCATGAGGCTATGTACTTATGCGATATAACTGCCTGAATGCCTGTGGGTGAAGGCTGGGTTGCTTGAATTGGAATAATTCGTCAAAACCTATGTTTTAGCCTACTTGCGAGTAGCAAACGTCAATCCATTTTCAAAACAAAGGATATGCGATGTTTTGTTCCAACTTAGGCGATCTAGTCTATACTTGTATGTTGTGCGCATCACATAGTAATTCTAGGTAATAACCGGAATAAAAGCACATGTGTTTTCGAAAATAAGATATCATGCTTAGTAGTGGCGATCTTCGATCGGGCGGCGGGGTGCTTATGAAGACCTTCCCCAATCGTACCAAGTTCCGAGCCGAGGCAACTTTGGTGATGACGGACACGTGGCCTTAGGCACGAGTCAGGGTTTCTTAAATTCCCCAAAATAAAATATTTAGGTGGCGACTCTATTTCTGGCAAAACAGTCCATGTTTGGCACTTCTTTCTAAAAATCTGTTTTTCAAAACGATTTGCCGGATTTGGACTCTTTGGTAATTTATCGGTCTCGCATTGCACTTTGCAGGATTAGATTCAGAACCGTGACATTTGAGTCCGAACTGTAGTAAGCCCAATGAACAAAATAGGATTTCTCCCGGGACATTTGGGAATGTCTACAAGGGGTACCCAAGTTTTGTAGGGGGAGTTATAGACAAACCCAAAACCACCACCACGCGTGCACACCACCGTCCATTGGGACGGGTGTGGGTCAAACTTGTCCTTATTTTTTGCTCCAAAATTATTTGAATATTTTGAATAATTTTTTGCTGAAAAAATTCAAATTCTGAAATTTTGAATTCAAAATTTTTGGTTACAACTTTTCTTCATCTCCAACCAGTCCGATGACTATTCATCACATCTCTATTCTGTTTCGAAAAAGGCACTTCACTGCCTATATATATAGCAACCCTCCATTCCAAAATTAATAAGTTTTTCCTTTCCTTTCATCTTCTCTCTTCGCTGTTTTCTTCATTCTTCATCTTGCATTCTGGGTCTAAATACTGAGAGTTTGAAAACACAGCCTGGTTCACTGTACAACAATACGTTGTGCTGCATCTATTTGGGGTGATTGTTGTATCCTGGAGGTAGGACGTCCATTATTTTCTTGAGCACCTTAGGAGAGGACAAATTTCTATCTTAAAGACACAATATTCAAACACTGGCCTCAATCAAAATTTGTTCTAAGTTTAATTCTATAGGAAGTTGTAAGTTAACTCTAGTTATGTGTTTAATTATTTATTGTATTTAATTATTCTGTTAATTTAATTTTTATCAAAAAATATATCCAACAATTTAAGACAGAAAATTCTTTTGTTTACTATTTTACTTCTATAATCCAGTTTCTATTTTTTTTGATTTAAAAAAGAAATTAATTAACTTACAGAAAGTTAGGTTGCCTGTGTGTGTATTTATATTCAAGTTTGTTATTACTTTGCCTGGTGAATAATAACGTATGTGAATATGATATCATTCTTTCTTTCACAAGTGCACTGTGTACAAATTTTCATGGGCAATATATATTTCTTTTGATCATTTGTAATTGGTGCACGAGTAGTGTTGTATCCAGGAATTTTATTTAGTACAAAATTGGGTATCTTTGATTACTGGTTTACTTGTTGCCACATTTCATAAGAATTCTATAATTTTTCAATTCTGGTTTAAATAAAATTGTATTGTTTCATACACAGCATGAATCTGCCATTGGTGATCTAATTAGTTTATTTATTCTTTTGATCAGTTTAATTGATTTTATTGGTCATATTTATTTTGTCATTTTATTTGATTTATTTGGTCAGATAATTTATTTGATCAAATTATCTAATTTCTTTTGTTTGATTAACTTGTCAAATTATTGTTTAATTTGGTTCATACAATATAACTTGATTTTAATTCTAATAAAGATAAAATCTTGTTGTCCTCATTTTTTATTATTATTTATTTTTCCAGTAGAATATTTTGTTCCAGAATATTGTTTTTTAATTACTACACTACTATAAAAACATATAAAGATCACACTTTTTTGTGTGATGTATGTTATTTAATCACACCTTTTAAGTTTTATTAAAGTGTGATTTTTAGGAGTGTGATTAAAAGAGATCATTTTTAATCACACATTTTAAGTGTGCTTAATAACATTTAGATCATATCTTTTAAGTGTGATTAAAAATATTTTGATCACATCTTTTAAGTGTGATTAAAAATACTTAGATCACATATTTTAAATGTAATTAAAAATATTTTGATCACATCTTTTAAGTGTGATTAAAAATACTTAGATCACACCTTTTAAGTGTGATTAAAAATATTTAGATCACAACCTTTTAAGTGTGATCTTTGGAAGTGGATTAAAAGATTATTTTTAACACACTTTTTAAGTGTGATTAATACATTTGATCACACCTTTTAAGTGTGATTTTTGGCTTTTTGGCTTTTCGAAGGGTAATTTTGTAAATGCGAGCGTGCCAGCAAGGATCAATCAGTCCTTACAGAAACTATAATTGCCAACCAA